>CAWUFW010006232.1:0-600000 GCA_963921515.1 Calotriton arnoldi
AGACGTGGGTCCCTTGCTCACTTTGCCACTGGATTCAAGCAAGCCTGGCTGATGACGGCTGGAATGCCAGAAACCGGTCCTAGGATGCTTGTTTCCGGTCCAGGGAAGACATGGCTTGGCAGTTCGGGCTGGACTGTTCCCATGAGGCACAGGGTCAGACTGATTTGCATATGGCCATGTCTGAACTGGGGTGGTGGAGTGAGCTAAAGAATGATGATGGATTAAACCCAGATCAGTTGACTGGGGGTGAGTGTTTGATTGGCTCAAACGTTCCGTCCATCATCCCTTTTGTATCGCTTTGTTCGCCCTAAGTTGGCGGGGGTATGCCCAGACGTGGGTCCCTTGCTCACTTTGCCACTGGATTCAAGCAAGCCTGGCTGATGACGGCTGGAATGCCAGAAACCGGTCCTAGGATGCTTGTTTCCGGTCCAGGGAAGACATGGCTTGGCAGTTCGGGCTGGACTGTTCCCATGAGGCACAGGGTCAGACTGATTTGCATATGGCCATGTCTGAACTGGGGTGGTGGAGTGAGCTAAAGAATGATGATGGATTAAACCCAGATCAGTTGACTGGGGGTGAGTGTTTGATTGGCTCAAACGTTCCGTCCATCATCCCCTTTTGTATCGCTTTGTTCGCCCTAAGTTGGCGGGGGTATGCCCAGACGTGGGTCCCTTGCTCACTTTGCCACTGGATTCAAGCAAGCCTGGCTGATGACGGCTGGAATGCCAGAAACCGGTCCTAGGATGCTTGTTTCCGGTCCAGGGAAGACATGGCTTGGCAGTTCGGGCTGGACTGTTCCCATGAGGCACAGGGTCAGACTGATTTGCATATGGCCATGTCTGAACTGGGGTGGTGGAGTGAGCTAAAGAATGATGATGGATTAAACCCAGATCAGTTGACTGGGGGTGAGTGTTTGATTGGCTCAAACGTTCCGTCCATCATCCCCTTTTGTATCGCTTTGTTCGCCCTAAGTTGGCGGGGTATGCCCAGACGTGGGTCCCTTGCTCACTTTGCCACTGGATTCAAGCAAGCCTGGCTGATGACGGCTGGAATGCCAGAAACCGGTCCTAGGATGCTTGTTTCCGGTCCAGGGAAGACATGGCTTGGCAGTTCGGGCTGGACTGTTCCCATGAGGCACAGGGTCAGACTGATTTGCATATGGCCATGTCTGAACTGGGGTGGTGGAGTGAGCTAAAGAATGATGATGGATTAAACCCAGATCAGTTGACTGGGGGTGAGTGTTTGATTGGCTCAAACGTTCCGTCCATCATCCCCTTTTGTATCGCTTTGTTCGCCCTAAGTTGGCGGGGGTATGCCCAGACGTGGGTCCCTTGCTCACTTTGCCACTGGATTCAAGCAAGCCTGGCTGATGACGGCTGGAATGCCAGAAACCGGTCCTAGGATGCTTGTTTCCGGTCCAGGGAAGACATGGCTTGGCAGTTCGGGCTGGACTGTTCCCATGAGGCACAGGGTCAGACTGATTTGCATATGGCCATGTCTGAACTGGGGTGGTGGAGTGAGCTAAAGAATGATGATGGATTAAACCCAGATCAGTTGACTGGGGGTGAGTGTTTGATTGGCTCAAACGTTCCGTCCATCATCCCCTTTGTATCGCTTTGTTCGCCCTAAGTTGGCGGGGGTATGCCCAGACGTGGGTCCCTTGCTCACTTTGCCACTGGATTCAAGCAAGCCTGGCTGATGACGGCTGGAATGCCAGAAACCGGTCCTAGGATGCTTGTTTCCGGTCCAGGGAAGACATGGCTTGGCAGTTCGGGCTGGACTGTTCCCATGAGGCACAGGGTCAGACTGATTTGCATATGGCCATGTCTGAACTGGGGTGGTGGAGTGAGCTAAAGAATGATGATGGATTAAACCCAGATCAGTTGACTGGGGGTGAGTGTTTGATTGGCTCAAGCGTTCCGTCCATCATCCCCTTTTGTATCAGCTTTGTTCGCCCTAAGTTGGCGGGGGTATGCCCAGACGTGGGTCCCTTGCTCACTTTGCCACTGGATTCAAGCAAGCCTGGCTGATGACGGCTGGAATGCCAGAAACCGGTCCTAGGATGCTTGTTTCCGGTCCAGGGAAGACATGGCTTGGCAGTTCGGGCTGGACTGTTCCCATGAGGCACAGGGTCAGACTGATTTGCATATGGCCATGTCTGAACTGGGGTGGTGGAGTGAGCTAAAGAATGATGATGGATTAAACCCAGATCAGTTGACTGGGGGTGAGTGTTTGATTGGCTCAAACGTTCCGTCCATCATCCCCTTTTGTATCGCTTTGTTCGCCCTAAGTTGGCGGGGGTATCCCCAGACGTGGGTCCCTTGCTCACTTTGCCACTGGATTCAAGCAAGCCTGGCTGATGACGGCTGGAATGCCAGAAACCGGTCCTAGGATGCTTGTTTCCGGTCCAGGGAAGACATGGCTTGGCAGTTCGGGCTGGACTGTTCCCATGAGGCACAGGGTCAGACTGATTTGCATATGGCCATGTCTGAACTGGGGTGGTGGAGTGAGCTAAAGAATGATGATGGATTAAACCCAGATCAGTTGACTGGGGGTGAGTGTTTGATTGGCTCAAGCGTTCCGTCCATCATCCCCTTTTGTATCGCTTTGTTCGCCCTAAGTTGGCGGGGGTATGCCCAGACGTGGGTCCCTTGCTCACTTTGCCACTGGATTCAAGCAAGCCTGGCTGATGACGGCTGGAATGCCAGAAACCGGTCCTAGGATGCTTGTTTCCGGTCCAGGGAAGACATGGCTTGGCAGTTCGGGCTGGACTGTTCCCATGAGGCACAGGGTCAGACTGATTTGCATATGGCCATGTCTGAACTGGGGTGGTGGAGTGAGCTAAAGAATGATGATGGATTAAACCCAGATCAGTTGACTGGGGGTGAGTGTTTGATTGGCTCAAACGTTCCGTCCATCATCCCCTTTTGTATCGCTTTGTTCGCCCTAAGTTGGCGGGGGTATGCCCAGACGTGGGTCCCTTGCTCACTTTGCCACTGGATTCAAGCAAGCCTGGCTGATGACGGCTGGAATGCCAGAAACCGGTCCTAGGATGCTTGTTTCCGGTCCAGGGAAGACATGGCTTGGCAGTTCGGGCTGGACTGTTCCCATGAGGCACAGGGTCAGACTGATTTGCATATGGCCATGTCTGAACTGGGGTGGTGGAGTGAGCTAAAGAATGATGATGGATTAAACCCAGATCAGTTGACTGGGGGTGAGTGTTTGATTGGCTCAAACGTTCCGTCCATCATCCCCTTTTTGTATCGCTTTGTTCGCCCTAAGTTGGCGGGGGTATGCCCAGACGTGGGTCCCTTGCTCACTTTGCCACTGGATTCAAGCAAGCCTGGCTGATGACGGCTGGAATGCCAGAAACCGGTCCTAGGATGCTTGTTTCCGGTCCAGGGAAGACATGGCTTGGCAGTTCGGGCTGGACTGTTCCCATGAGGCACAGGGTCAGACTGATTTGCATATGGCCATGTCTGAACTGGGGTGGTGGAGTGAGCTAAAGAATGATGATGGATTAAACCCAGATCAGTTGACTGGGGGCGAGTGTTTGATTGGCTCAAGCGTTCCGTCCATCATCCCCTTTTGTATCGCTTTGTTCGCCCTAAGTTGGCGGGGGTATGCCCAGACGTGGGTCCCTTGCTCACTTTGCCACTGGATTCAAGCAAGCCTGGCTGATGACGGCTGGAATGCCAGAAACCGGTCCTAGGATGCTTGTTTCCGGTCCAGGGAAGACATGGCTTGGCAGTTCGGGCTGGACTGTTCCCATGAGGCACAGGGTCAGACTGATTTGCATATGGCCATGTCTGAACTGGGGTGGTGGAGTGAGCTAAAGAATGATGATGGATTAAACCCAGATCAGTTGACTGGGGGTGAGTGTTTGATTGGCTCAAGCGTTCCGTCCATCATCCCCTTTTGTATCGCTTTGTTCGCCCTAAGTTGGCGGGGGTATGCCCAGACGTGGGTCCCTTGCTCACTTTGCCACTGGATTCAAGCAAGCCTGGCTGATGACGGCTGGAATGCCAGAAACCGGTCCTAGGATGCTTGTTTCCGGTCCAGGGAAGACATGGCTTGGCAGTTCGGGCTGGACTGTTCCCATGAGGCACAGGGTCAGACTGATTTGCATATGGCCATGTCTGAACTGGGGTGGTGGAGTGAGCTAAAGAATGATGATGGATTAAACCCAGATCAGTTGACTGGGGGTGAGTGTTTGATTGGCTCAAACGTTCCGTCCATCATCCCCTTTGTATCGCTTTGTTCGCCCTAAGTTGGCGGGGGTATGCCCAGACGTGGGTCCCTTGCTCACTTTGCCACTGGATTCAAGCAAGCCTGGCTGATGACGGCTGGAATGCCAGAAACCGGTCCTAGGATGCTTGTTTCCGGTCCAGGGAAGACATGGCTTGGCAGTTCGGGCTGGACTGTTCCCATGAGGCACAGGGTCAGACTGATTTGCATATGGCCATGTCTGAACTGGGGTGGTGGAGTGAGCTAAAGAATGATGATGGATTAAACCCAGATCAGTTGACTGGGGGTGAGTGTTTGATTGGCTCAAACGTTCCGTCCATCCCCTTTTGTATCACCACCGGATCAGCAGATGTCTCCAGCAGCCCGGATCGATGAAGGGACCTCCGGAGCCTGTTCCCACCACTCCGGGAGACTAGCTATTATGGAGCCGGGGTAGAGCGCGCCCGCCGTCCACAGCGCACCCGGGGCAGGCCTGAGGCACCGCGGGGAGCCTCTCCAGGAGCCCTCTGCGAACCGCTGTCCACAACCAGGCCACTGCCGTGCGGCCGACTCCAGGCACCGGGTGAGTTCCGGAGTATCCCCAGGGGAGGGAGGGCACCGCCTATGCCAGCAGCGCTACCTCCCAGTCGCCGTCTCGCAGCTCACTCTTGTCTGGTCCTTGCGCTCGCCGGGAGTCGCGGCAGTCTTACTCTCGACTCCCCGGCCAGGAAGCGCTCGATCCTTCTTCGTCGCCTGGCTTCCGCCCAACGAGACGTCGCCGGCTGCGGATCGCGGAACGCCGCCTCAGGGCCCGGACCCAGTTTCTCTAGTCGCAGGGCACCTCCGACGCTGGAAATGCTCCCCAGCCGTGGAGACGATCTTCCGGCACATCAGGTGAGGCTTGCGCGGTATGTAGTAACGCTTTACTGCAGGATTCTTGTCGGATTGTTGGATGGCTCCACGGAGCTCTTACTCTAAGCGGCCATCTTCGTTGCCGGCAAGCTCCGCCCCCTACCCTCTGATAACTTGATGCAAGCAGTGAGGCTTAACTTAGAGGCAATGTGTAAAGTATTTATGCAGCACTTCAAACAGTAATCAAGTGAAAACACAATACAAGAAAAATCCCACACCAAATTAGAAAAATAGGATATACTTTAATACATTATTTGAGATAAAAACAACAAAAATTCAATTAGTAAAGCCAGAGATATGCAATTCTAAAGATTGAAGTGAAAACGGTGCATAAAAGCATAAAGCGCCATCTGTAGTTATCTGGTCGCACCAGACAGGGAAAAAGTCACAAGTTCAGGATGACCGCGATAGAGCACGGGCCAGATACAGGGAACCAGTTTGGCCCACTGAACAAAGTACCTTAAATCCTGGTGTGCTGTCTGCGCGACGTTGCTTTGCTAAGACTTTGCGTCATCTGGTGTTGGTTTCGATGAAGCTGTGAGGCGAGGCTTCGTGTAGGTTCCAGTGAGCTGTGCGGCGAACCCTGGCAGAACCGTGCGTCACTTTGAGGCAGTTCAGATGAAGCAGGCAGCTGTGCGACAAGGCTTTGCATAGCTTTGAGTCGCTTCTGATGGGGACCACAATTGGGCTGGCAGGGCACCATCAGGTCCACTTCCAAGGGTCCATGACTGGGGTGGCACCACTTGGGGGCGGAGGGGCAGCGCTCACAGCAGACAGAGTCCAGGTGCAGGGTTCAAGGTGGTTAGAGTTTTTTCTGTCCCTGAGGCTCCGATTAGGAGACCACCCAACTAGCCATTAGAGTATCTCTCGTGGTCCTTGGTTCAAGATGCAGGTCCAGTGCTTTTCACTCAGGCAGCAAGGCAGAAGAGTAGCAGGTAGCAACATTCTTGCAGGAGAGCAGCACAGCAGTCCTTTTCTTCCCCAGGTCCAGAGGTGCACTGAAGAATTGGGTCTGAGAGTCCAATATTCATACCTGTGCCCAGCTTTGAAGTAGGAGAAGGTTCTGGAGATTTCCACCCCCGGTGGTGCTTGGGATTTCCTACGTCCCTGCCCTGGCCTCAGCTTGTCTGGGGGCACAAAATACTAGTGTCAAACCTTTTGAGTGTGCTCAGGCAGAGGATTTGTGTTGTGTAAGTGTGGTAGGTGACAGCTCCTCCCCCTATTAAGTCAGAGATGACACATCCTGCCAAAACCTATTCCTCCTTTGCCTCACTGTCTGGGAGCAATACACAAAGACCAACTGCCAATTACACATAGTCATGTGACCCAGGCTACAGGTACCAACTGATTAGGAGAAGAAAATGGCAACTTTCGAAAAGTTTTTTTCAGAATTGTGACCTAAAATCCAACTTTACAATTAAAGAGGGTTTTAAATGACAATTCTTTAGACATAAACTCAACATTCGCACTTGCTCCCAATTGAAAGTTAGCCCTTTTTAAATGTAATAAGTTAACCCAATGTTATCCTATATGAGAGGTAGGCCTTGCAGTAGTGAAAAACTAACTTAAGAGTCTCTCACTACCAGGACATGTATACCTTAACCCCTTCTGTGCTCATGACGAGCTGGACTCGTCATGGCACACGGTGGGCGTGTGCTCATGACGAGTCCAGCTCGTCATGGCACCCACCCACGGGGGAAGCGCTGGCGCTCCCCCCCATGGGTAGCCCATATGCACCCCCAGGCAGGGATGGCAGCGGAAGAGTTTCCGCTGCCACGCCCGACCCCCCCCCTCGGCAATCCTGTGACGTCAGCGCGCACAGCGCGCGCCGACGTCATCAGGAAGCGCTGGGACGCCTGGAAGCCATTATGCTTCCAGGCGTCCGAGGAGCGAGGTGAGTTTTCTCTGCTCCGGGGGGCATTTGGCGATGCCTTGAGGCATCGGGGGAGAGGAAAGAGTTTTTCCTCTCCCCTGATGTCTCAATGCAGGGCATTCCTGCTGCACGATCGCGCACAGCGTCACGATCGTGCAGCAGGAATGCCCCCACTAGACACCAGGGATGTCTTTTGTCATGAAAGGAAGCGACCCCTTGGGCAAGGGTCGCTTCCTTAGGGGGATAATTTATTTTAAGACTTTTCTGCCCCCCTGGGGACAGATCGCCCACATTTTGCGGGGTTTCTGGCCCCAGGGGGGGCAGAAAAGCCCACTAGAGCCAGGGATTTTATTAAAATTAAAAAGGAAGCGACCCCTTGGGCAAGGGTCGCTTCCAGGGGGCCAATTTTTTTTTTAATGGGAATTCTGCCAGATTGGCCCGTTTTTGTGACCTTTCTGCCCCCAAGGGGGGCGGAAAACCCCACTAGACACCAGGGATGCATTTAAATGCATTTAAAATTTAAAAGGCAGCGACCCCTTGGGCAAGGGTCGCTTCCAGGGGGCCAATTTTTTTTTAATGTTTATTCTGCCCCCCCTGGGGGCAGATTGGCCCGTTTTTTTGCCCTTTCTGCCCCCAAGGGGGGGGTGGCAGAAAACCCCACTAGACACCAGGGAGGTATTTAAAATTTAAATGGAAGCGACCCCTTGGGCAAGGGTCGCTTCCAGGGGACTGATGTATTGGTTATCTTTTTTTCTGCCCCCCCCCTGGTGGCGGATCGGCACGTTTTTGTGGCCTTTCTGCCCCCTGGGGGGGGGGGGCAGAAAACCCCACTAGGCATCAGGGATTTTGTTTTGTGTTTGAGGTGGTAAAATTTGGTTAATGTTTTTTCTGCCCCTTTTTTGGCCTTTTTGCCCTAGGCGGGAGGGGGGAGGCAGAAATCCCTACTAGGCACCAGGAAGTTATTTCTTTTGCAAGGGGGGCACATTTCTGTCTGCTGTTTTCTGCCCCACCTGGGGGACAGATCGGCCTGGCAGACCTCACCCGATCCCTTGGGCAAGATCACCCCCCATTTTTCTCAGCCCTATTTGAAGGCCCATCTGGCAGATTGACCATTTGGGTAGTGACATAGCGTGTTATAATGTTAATTGTTTTATTTCTTGTGAATTGCAATTGTAATGCTTTATTTCTCCCTTTTTGTTCTAGTGAAAGGCGTTTGCTCTTTAGACTGTTCCGGGTTGCGGTTTCGTTACTGGTGGTTCTGCTGTTTGTGTAGTTGCATGTGTTTGGTAAGACACTTTTTTTTGTGCAATGTAAATGTGTTTCATTTCCCTGCATGAATGTGTTTTTTGCAAATGGTGTAATAATAGCAGTATGTTTGGCTTCTGTTTTTTGATTGTCAAAAACTTTTTGCATTTGTGCTCGATGTGTATTTTGTTGTCTTGTGAGTAATTGGTTTTGGTTTTTTCTTTCTAGTGGGATATCATTGGTTTTTGCTGTGTCTCTGCAGAGTAGGTGCTGGTGAGTGTAGCGGTCTCTTGCAACAAGTGAATCGTATAGTTTTTGACTATATAGAACTTTGTGATAAAGGCACACATTTTTTTTACTTACTTATTTTGCACAGTGTTGGTTGTTGTTGACTTGTTTGTGCAGTCTCCTTTCTGAGTAAGGATAATGACTAGCCGCAGGATTACTGCTCAGCAGGTTGTTGCTATGCTTTTTGAGTCTTCCTCTGACCATGGTTCAGAGACTGACTCTGCATCTGAGGCAGAGGAGGGAGGGGAAGATTCAGGCAGTGAGTTTTCTCTCCACATGGAATCATCGGATGATGAAGCTACTCTCAGTGCGGATGAAGCTACTCTTAGTGCGGATGAAGGGCCTGTGTTAGAGGAGGACATTGATGTGCCGATAGTGCGGCAAGAGGCATCTGGGCTGCAGCCTGGGGTGCAAGGCTTCCCGTTGGAAGTGATGACCTCTGGGTTGCCCCAGGCATGGTGCAGCCGGCATTGCCAGACTTTACTGGTGTTCCAGGGTGTAGAGTGAATACAGAACATTTTTTGCCAATACATTTTTTTCAGTTGTTTATGGACGATGTGTTTTTGGCAGAGATTGTTGAGCAGACTAATTTGTATGCCGAACAGTTTTTGAGGGACAACAGTGCCAGCCTTAGGCCCCACTCTAGAGCTACCCGGTGGACTCCCACGAATCTGGAAGAGATGAAGAAGTTCTTGGGTTTAACTTTTTTGATGGGCTTGCTAAGGAAGCCATCAATGTCTTCATATTGGTCTACTAGTCCCTTGATGGCAACGGCTATATTTCCGGCAGTCATGAGTCGTGATAGGTATTTGCTTCTGCTTCGGATGCTGCATTTTGTCGATAATGGTTTAGCGTTGCCACGAGATCACCTTGATTGTGACCGTCTTTTTAAGATTCGGCCTGTCCTTGATCACTTTGTTGATCGTTTTTCTGAGATCTATGCTCCAGGGAAAGAAATAGCAGTGGATGAGTCTTTGGTGATGTTCAAGGGCCGCTTGGTTTTTAGGCAATACATTCCTAGTAAGAGGGCACGCTATGGAATTAAGCTGTATATGCTGTGTGACAGTAGGACTGGATATGTCTCTAATTTCAGGGTGTACACCGGTAAGGAATCCAGGATTAACCCCCCTGGTTGTCCGTCCACTTTTGGAGTGACTGAGAAAATTGTGTGGGAACTTGGTAGAGGACTTTTTAACAAAGGCCACCATTTATATGTAGATAACTTCTACACTGGTGTGCGGTTGTTCAGGGAATTGGCCAAAGTGGACACCGTTGCTTGTGGCACAATCCGCTCTAACCGTAAAGGTTTCCCAAAAGAACTTGTTTGTCAAAAGCTTGTGCGGGGACAGTGCAGTGCGTTACGAGGAACTTCTAGCTGTGAAGTTTTCAGACAGGAGAGATGTCTACATGCTGACTACCATCCATGATGAAAGCACTTCACCTGTGACTGTTTGGGGTCAGGTTGCTGAAGCGCGCAAACCTGTGTGCATTTTAGACTATAATAGGCACATGCGTGGTGTTGATAGAGTAGATCAGAGGTTGGAACCTTACACTGCTCTTCGTAAGGCTTACATTTGGTATAAGAAGTTGGCTATCCATCTTTTCCACTTGGCAACCTTTAATGCTTTTGTTGTGTTCAAGGATTCTTGTCCCGAGTCAAAGATGACTTTTGCTAAGTTTCAGGAGTCTGTAACAGGCAGCCTTGTTGTAGTGGAACAGGCAAGTGTTCCTAGAGTTGGAGTGGTGGAGGATGTAGCTAGATTGAAAGATCGCCACTTTCCTGATCACATTCCTCCCACACCATCAAAAGACTTTCCCACTAGGAGATGTAGAGTCTGTTGGCGAAGAGGTATGCGGAAGGAGACTCGTATGTACTGCCCCGAGTGTCCTTCTAACCCTGGGCTGCGTGTGCCTGCTTGTTTTAGAACGTACCACACGCAAAAGAATTTTTGGGAGCATCCATGAGTGGTAAAGTGAACTGCCTGGTCTGTATTGTTTAAAAAAATTGTTCTGTTTCAAGGTTGGCACTAGTGCAATGTATTTAGTTTCAGATTTTGTGTTAGTAGATTTGTATCTATTTGCAATTTGTTTGTGTTTTCTTTTTTGTATAAAAAATTCCTAAATGTGATGGCGGTGTGTGTAGGCTGGCGCTTGGCTGGAGGTGTGTGTGGACTGGCGCTTGGCTGGCGGTGTGCGTGGACTGGCGCTTGGCTGGCGGTGTGCGTGGACTGGCGCTTGGCTGGCGGTGTGCGTGGACTGGCGTTTGGCTGGCGGTGTGCGTGGACTGGCGCTTGGCTGGCGGTGTGTGTGGACTGGCGCTTGGCTGGCGGTGTGCGTGGACTGGTGCTTGGCTGGCGGTGTGGGTGGACTGGCGCTTGGCTGGCGGTGTGGGTGGACTTGCGCTTGGCTGGCGGTGTGGGTGGAGTGGCGCTTGGCTGGCGGTGTGTGAGTAGTGACTTGCTGCTGGTCACTACACACACTGCTAGTAAACGCCACTCCACGCAATCCGTGAGCTGGTGTGGTTGCTGTGTCAGGAATGTGAGCGTGTGAAAGTGATGGGCCCTTGAATGGCGTTGTCTGGTGGTGTGAGTGTTGTAATGTGCTGGGCCGCGGCTGGCGGTGTGAATGGTTTTGTATGTGTCACACGTATGAAAGGTGTATGAATGGCTTGTAAAGAGGTTGGTGCCTTGTCGTGGCTTTACAGCTCACGAGCTGTGAGTCAATGGTTCAGTTTCTCGTCCTTTCAATTATTAACAGTGCATTTCATTTTTGTGAAATCTCTGGTTAATACAACTGTATATACTGAACCATCACTCACCCTCGTGCCAAATCCAACCAGTATGTCTGTGTGCTTGAGGAATAGGTGGTTGTGCAGAAATATTTGTCTTTTCTGTCTTTCTCAAGCCGGGTGTACCTTGTCCCTTTTATGACTGTTGTAATGTGTTGGTTTTGTGCCTGGTGGTGTGAATGGTCTTGTATCACGTATGAAAGGTGTGTGAATGGCCTGTAAAGCGGTTGGAGCCTTGACGTGGCTTTACAGCTCTACGAGCTGCGAGTCACTGGTTCAGTTTTTGTTCTTTCAATTATTGACAGTGCATTTCATTTTTGTGAAATCTCTTGTTAATAAAATTTTATATACTGAACCATCACTCGCCCTCGTGCCAAATCCAACCAGTATGTGTGTGTGCTTGAGAAATAGATGGCTGTGCAGTATTCTTTGTCTTTTTGTCTCTCTGCCAAGGTGTACATTCTATCTAAGAATAACCTACCAACTGTAGATATTGTCGTAAACTAAACACCCATGGGAGTACCTGCTGCTGTCTCTCTTGTGGATCCCAACAAGTTATCTTACCCAGAATGTCCTGCAAACCTCAAATTGTGTCTGTCACATTTTTCTTGCATTATTGTGCCAACATTTTCACGCTGCAGACAGAAACAACAAATTTCCTACCCCTCCGCCTTTTTCCAACTATCCCAATAGAAATGGTATCTCACTCGCGTGGGTGGGTCACGGACCCGCGACAGGCAAGGGCCCAAAACGTATTGAGGCGACATCAAAATTGCCTATCACAAAACGACCTGGTTTTGCAAGAGGGGTCCCATGACTTTTTGGCCCGGGGCTCGGCGGCCACCTAGGGAAACCTACCAAACCCACACATTTCTGAAAAGTAGACACCTGGGGGATTCAAGGGAGGTATGGCTTGCGTGGATCCCACAACGTTTTCTTACCCAGAATCCCCTGCAAACCTGAAATTTTGCTGAAAAAAATGACTTTTTTCACACATTTTTGTGTGGGAAAGTTGTGGCATCACCGGGCTGACACAAATTTCCTACCACCCAGCGTTCCCCCGGGTCTCCCGATAAAAATGGTGCCTCACTCGGGTGGGAGGCCCAAGTACCCGCGACAGGCAAGGGCCCAAAACGTATTGAGGGGACATCAAAATTGAATATCACAAAATGACCTGGTTTTGCAAGGGGGGTCCCATGACTTTTTGGCCCGGGGCTCGGCGGCCACCTAGGGAAACCTACCAAACCCACACATTTCTGAAAACTAGACACCCGGGGGATTCCAGGGAGGTATGGCTTGCGTGGATCCCCCAACGTTTTCTTACCCAGAATCCCCTGCAAATCTGAAATTTTGCTGAAAAAAAAAAATCACTTTTTTCACACATTTGTGTGTGGGAAAGATGTGGCATTACCGGGCTGACACAAATTTCCTACCACCCAGCGTTCCCCCAGGTCTCCCGATAAAAATGGTGCCTCACTCTTGTGGGAGGCCCAAGTACCTGCGACAGGCAAGGGCCCAAAACGTGTTGAGGCGACATCAAAATTGCCTAGCACAAAACGACCTGGTTTTGCAAGGGGGGTCCCATGACTTTTTGGCCCGGGTCTCGGCGGCCACCTAGGGAAACCTACCAAACCCACACATTTCTGAAAAGTAGACACCCGGGGGATTCCAGGGAGGTATGGCTTGCGTGGATCCCCCAACGTTTTCTTACCCAGAATCCCCTGCAAACCTGAAATTTTGCTGAAAAAAACACTTTTTCACACATTTTTGTGTGGCAAAGTTGTGGCATCACCGGGCTGACACAAATTTCCTACCACCTAGCGTTCCCCAGGTCTCCCGATAAAAATGGTGCCTCACTCGGGTGGGAGGCCCAAGTACCCGCGACAGGCAAGGGCCCAAAACATTTTGTGATAGGCAATTTTGATGTTGCCTCAATACGTTTGGGCCCTTGCCTGTTGCGGGTACTTGGACCTCCCACCCAGTGAGGCACCATTTCTATCGGGAGACCTGAAGCGCTGGGTGTAGGAAATTTGTGTCAGCCCGGTGATGCCACAACTTCCCACACAAAAATGTGTGAAAAAAGTGATTTTTTCAGCAAAATTTCAGGTTTGCAGAGATTCTGGGTAAGAAAGCGTTGAGGATCCACGCAAGCCATACCTCCCTGGAATCCCAGGTGTCTACTTTTCAGAAATGTGTGGGTTTGGTAGGTTTCCCTAGGTGCCGGCAGAGCTAGGGTTCAAAAACTACAGCTAGGCACTTTGCAAAAAAAGGGTCATTTTTCACTGTGAAAATGTGGTGTGTCCACGTTGCGTTTTGCGCTGTTTTCCTGTCACGGGCACTAGGCCTACCCACACAAGTGAGGTACCATTCTTTTCGGAAGACTTTGGAGAACGCGGGGTGGGTGGAATTTTGTGGATCCACACAGATTCCAGAACTTTCCACCACAGAAAAGTGAGGAAAATGTGGTTTTTTGACAATTTTTTAGGTTTGCAAGGGATTCTGGGTAACAGAACCTGGTGAGAGCCAGTCAAGTCACCCCATCCTGGATTCTCCTGGGTGTCTAGTTTTCAAAAATGTATAGGTTTGCTAGGTTTCCTTAGGTGCCGGCAGAGCTAGGGTTCAAAAACTACAGCTAGGCACTTTGCAAAAAAGGGGTCATTTTTCACTGTTAAAATGTGGTGTGTCCACGTTGCGTTTTGGGCCGTTTCCTGTTGCGGGAACTAGGCCTACCCACACAAGTGAGGTACCGTTTTTCTCGAAAGACTTTGGGGAACACAAGGTGGGTGGAATTTTGTGGATCCACGCAGATTCCAGAACTTTCCACCACAGATATTTGAGGAAAATGTTTTTTTTTTTTTTTTTACAAAGTTTGAGGTTTGCAAGGGATTCTGGGTAACAGAACCTGGTGAGAGCCAGTCAAGTCACCCCATCCTGGATTACCCTGGGTGTCTAGTTTTCAAAAATGTATAGGTTTGCTAGGTTTCCCTAGGTGCCGGCAGAGCTAGGGTTCACAAACTACAGGTAGGCACTTTGCAAAAAAAAGAATTTTTCATTGTGAAAATGTGGTGTGTCCACGTTGCATTTTGAGCCGTTTCCTGTCATGGGCACAAGGCCTACCCACACAAGTGAGGTACCATTTTTATCGGGAGAATTAGGGTAACACAGAATTGTAGAGCAACTGTTATTACCTATTGACTTTCGATGCAATTCTGCCTTCCAAATGAAAGACAATGTGTAAAAAATAAATCATTTTGAAAAATGACCTATAATTCACATGCTAGTATGGGTACTCCCAATTTCGGAAATGTGCAAATATCTACTGGTTCTAAACTCTACATTTTGTTCCCATTTCAAAAATACATAGGTGTCTTTCATACCGATTTTTCCATGTATACATTTTCCCAAAATAATTGTTATATACCCGGTACATAATAAAAAACCATTGCAAGACGCTGCTCAGTTATTGGCTTTGGGTTCGTCGGGTTCTTGGTGAACCTACAAGTCCTATATATCCCCACAACCAGAAAGGTCCAGCGGATATAACGGTATATTGCTTTCAAATAGCTGTCATAATTAGAAGAAGTTACAGGTGAAAACGTTGACACAAGTGGCTGTTCTTTTCAACTAATTGTCAATTTTTCCTTTATTTAACAGTTAGTTTCTATAAAGAAAACTTAAAGGATCTACACAAATGACCCCTTGCTGAATTCAGAATGTTGTCTACTTTTTAAAAATGTATAGCTTTCCAGGATCCATTATTGCTTTTGTACCCATTTCTACCATTAACGGGAAGGAGGTTGAATGCACAAAAAATAGCAAAAGTAGGCTATGTCCCACAAAAATGCCAAAACTGTGTAAAAAAATGTGGTTTTCGGACAAAAGTCTGCTTGTCCCTGAAAGCTTGGAAGATGGTGATTTCAGCCCCACACCCCTTTTTTGATACCATTTTCAGGGGGAAAACCAGACGCTTTCATCTGTAGCCCTTTTTTCACATTTTTCCCATAAAAACCAAAATTTAGCTGTATTTTGGCTAATTTCTGGGTCCCCTCCAGGGGAATCCACAAACCCTGGGTACCTTTAGAATCCCCATGATGTTGGAAGAAAAGGACGCAAATTTGGCGTGGATACCTTATGTGGTCAAAAAGTTACAGGGGCCTAAGCGCGAACTACCCCATATAGCCAAAAAAAGGCTTAGCACAAGGGGGGAAAAGGCCTAGCAGCGAAGGGGTTAACAGTACATGTCCAACTTTGTATATAACTGCACCCTATCCTATGAGCTGTTAAGGGCCCACCCTAGGGGTGACATATGTATTAAAAAGGAAGGTTTATGCCTGGTAAAAGGTTTATTTTGCCAGGTCGAAATAGCAGTTTAAACTACACAAAAAGGCTGACATGGCAGGCCTGAGATATGTTTAAAAGGTTTCTTAAGTGGGTGGCACAGTATGTGCTGCAGGTCCACTAGTAGCATTTCATTACAGGCCCTGGGTACATGTAGTGCCACTTTACTAGGGACGACTTACAAGTAAATTAAATGTGCCAGTTGGGTGCAAGCCAATTTTACCATGTTTATGGGAGTGAGCACATGCACTTTCACAGTCCTAAAGGTCAACAAAAATGTTATGTTATGTTATTGTTATGTTATTGTGTCTTATAAAGCGCGACAGCTGCCCCAGCAAAGGGGTGTCCCTGCGCTAATGTAGGAAAGAATGACATAGCAACAGAGCAGGCAAGATGAAGGGAAGAGAAAAGTCTTAATGGCCTTCCTAAATTCTAAGTAGTTAGTGAGGCCACGAATCTGCACAGGGAGTGTGTTCCAAAGAGTGGCAGCTCTGTAGCGAAAGGAGCGGCCGCCGGCACGAGCTCTACGTATCCGGGGAACCACCAACAATTGCTGGCCCTGTGAGCGGAGAAGCCGTGGTGGGGCATATGGCGAAAGGAGATTGGCCAGAATAGAAGGGGTGGCCAGTTTCAAATCCTTAAAGGAAGTACATAAGGTTTTAAATTCGATACGCCTGGCCACCGGTAACCAATGAAGGCGGCGGATGGCGTTGGACACAGAGCAAGACTTGCGCAGGCCTAAAAGGGTTCTAGCTGCTGCATTCTGTGCCCTTTGCAACCTCACAACCTCCGCCTTATTGGACCCTAGATAGAGGGAGCAGGCATAATCAAGTCTGGACAAAACCGTCGCCTGAATGATGACCTGACGCGTAGACGCGTCAAAGAAGCCCAGCAATGGTCTGAGCCCTCGTAAAAGTCCAAAACAGGTACCTGCTGTTTTTTGGTTTGGGCTCGATAGTTTAGGGATGAGTCCAACCAAACCCCTAGATTTTTTACAGCTTGTTTGGGGAGGGGGCTTGCCCAAGCTGGCTGGCCACCAGAGATCATTCTACAGACCATGGTCCCTACCTACTAACAGTACCTCTGACTTGTTGGAATTCAGTTGGAGGCAGTTGTCAGCCATCCACTCGGCCACTGCCGCAAGGTCGCCCCGAAACTTAAGGGCGTCCCGCTCGGTGTTGTTAGAGAGTGCCACCACCAACTGAGTATCGTCAGCGTAGGAGACCATGGTCAAACCCCTGCTAATGGCTACTGCAGCCAGAGGTTGAACATAGATGTTAAACAACAGGTGACTGAGGGAGGAGCCCTGTGGCACCCCTTGTTTAACAGGATATTCGCCAGAAGCAAACGGGGGAGCTGTTACTGAAAATGACCTCTCATGGAGAAATGAGGCAAGCCACTCCAGTGCCAAATCCGTAATTCCTACCTTCTCAAGGCGTCTCAACAGTATGTCGTGAGACACAGTATCAAACGCGGCGCTCAAGTCCAGCAGGATCAGCGCCGATGTTTGCCCCTCATCCATTGCTGACCAAAGATGTACTGTCACAGCCAGGAGAGCTGACTCCGTGCTGTGACCTGGCCTAAAGCCGTTCTGGGAGGGGTCCAGTATGTTATTCAAGGCCAGAAAATCAGCCAGAAGGGAGTTCACATATGCTTCTGTGATCTTTGCCGCCCAGGGAAGCAGAGAGATGGGGCGGTAATTTTCTGATTTGGCTGGGTCAAGCGTTGGTTTTTTAAGTAATGGAATTACCTTGGCTTGTTTTCAAGCCCTGGGCACCGTAGCTGTACTGAGGGACCCATTCATCACCTGATTCAAGGAAGATAAGATTGTCGGCAATACTGTCTTGAATTGATCTGGTTTAAGCGGGTCGACGGGGATCCCGACTTGATCCTACTACAGAATGCTAACAGCTGATCGACCGGGATCGGCGGAAAGGTGTGAAGAGTATCCGGCCGTTGACAATCACGTGCCACCGGCACATTACTATGTGTGGTCGGGAAGGATCTGTAGATGTCATCCACCTTTTTAACAAAAAAGGTGGCCAGATCCTCGCACTGCTTGTTAGACTTGATGGTCGACCCAACGGTGGTTTGCTGGGATTGCAGACTGGCAAGTATTGAGAACGTGCTCTTAGAAGCATTAGCACTCTCGCGGATTTGGTTGGAAAAAAAAGCTGGTTTATAAATAGGAGGGAGAAGGCAAAACGTTTGGGGATGACCGTGCAGAAAGAAACAATTCCCACAAGGGCCAATGCGTTGCATGACACCATCATTTCCACAGTTTCTTTATCATTCTCACAGTCAAAGGATGCGAAGTCTTTTAAAGGCGAAGTGATGTTTAAAAAGAACATGATTTTCTTTGGTATGGGAAAATCTTTGTCCATCACTGAATTGAATGTGGCACCAAGATATGTTTGACTCTGTTGAGAATTAATGTTGGATTTTTTTTAAAACTGATTACGAAGCATAATTGGTGGAAAAGGTAAACTGTTTCTTATGTGCTGATGAACCACCATAACTCACCCCATTTACTAGCCAATCGTCAATATAAGAATGCAAATGTATTCCTCTGTGACAGATACTTACTGATGCAGCAGCCAGACATCTGGTGAACAAAGTGGGGCTGAGGTGACAATAGGTAGAACATTGTTCTGGGAATGTGTTCCACTTACTACAAACTTTGGGTATTGGCAAAGCGTCAGAAGTATGGGGATGTGTAGGTAGACATCCTTGAGGTAGAGTGTTGCCATGCCATCTTGCTGCTGGAGAAGATAGTTGATGTTGAGAAGTCTGGTCATCATGAAGTGGATTGCAGTAATGTAGCAGTTCAGTAGCAGCAGAATGAGGATGGGGCAGAGAGTTTCTTCTTTCTTGGGATGAGGAAATATGAGTACACCTCTTGCACTAGTTGCTGTACAGCTACAGTTTCTATGACTCCTCTGGCAAGGAAGGAGGTCGCATGTTCCAACAACAGCAGAGGATAAAGTTGGTTGCTCTGGAAATGTCTTGGTGGGTGACTGGGAGGCATGGTATGGAATACAAGACAGTATCTAGGGTATATAGTGTTAAAGCACCCATTTGTCTGAAATTATGGCTCCCATTGAGAAAGGTGAAGTCTCAGCCTTCCCCACCTAGTGCTCTGTGGTCTTCTGACGTGTAAAAAGTCCTGCTTTGTTGCAGAGGCATGGAGGAGTCGTTACTGTGAACGGATCTACAAGGAAAGAGACCCTGTTTATAATACCAGTAGGCTTCAGCAGACAAGGTCTATTGCAAACTGTAAGTCTGGCATCGGCTGGTTGTTCCAAACGTCAATGAAGACTTGCAAGGCCAAAGCACCAAGGAGTGTTCTGCTAGTATCTCACGATGCCCACAGCCTTCACAGTTTAGTGTCCATTTTGTATTTTTTCTAGCATTTCGCTAACCTGCTGCCGATATAGATGCTCACTATCGAAGGGCACTGCTGGGAGATGCTGCTGGACTTCTGATCAAAACACTTAAATGTGCAACAACGTGGTGCCGAATGAGGACACTAATTTTTGCTTATATGGAATGTGTATCGGGGCATCCAGAACATAGCAAATGCAAGCAATGGAGATAACTTTGCTGTCCTGGATAATGTGAGCCCATTTGCGGTGGACATCTGGCAGATGCTGCAATAACTATTCTATCTATTTCCATTGGTGTATCTCATATCATGGGTCATGAGGAGCAGGCTTACTGAACAGGCATTTTCATTGTGGTTCCTTGTAAGACAAAGTTAAGGTTACAGACCTGGTGCTAGTCTGCTCATGGAAATTTGCTGTTGCAACTGGGGGAAAATAAAAAGAGTGTTCCCCATCACCACCTACCCCCTTCGCTCCCAGATGAGTCATCCTCATACGAAATGGCACCTGGTTCTTAAGCTTTATCTGGTTCTGGAATGTGCTCGATGGTACACTTGATGCCACAGGGCTAGTCCTCTGTGTACCTAGTCCACCAGCGTCAAAATATCCTTAGTTGCACAGTTGCTTACTGAGCAAAAACATGTGTGAACCCAATGGTGGAAACAACAATCTGGGGCACTGTGGATTTTGAAGGGAGGGCGGGAAAGGTATCTCAATTCGCTTCCAAACTGAAAGCACTTATTTAAAGAAAATCAAATTTTATTTCTTACAAACCCTCAAAAAAGAGAAAGCATGAGTGTGTGTAATATGGGTACCAGTGTTGTTGTAAATCATTGACCGTGAATTTAAAATGAAACATGTTTTGTAATGAAACTTAAATAAAACAAGTTTTGTAGGTATACATCTATTATTAAATGGTGATTTATTGTTTGGGAAGTCGGAGATAAATATTTATATTTTAAATGCAAGGTGATCAAGTCATACAAAGGAGTAAATGAAGTCATCAAGTTATACTAGCTGGGCACGACCATGCATGTGCTTGCTAACTTTTAAAAAATAAATAGGTATGTGTCCTCCCAACACCATAAGGGGTGCCACACCTGCAGCTGAGAATCTGCAAAAGATCTGCTCAGTAATAGGTTGCGTTTGTTCCAGCTTTGAATTCTGTGCTTTGCCCGTGGCTACAACACTAGAATATTCCATAACCCAGTCGTTTGAGATTGTTACCTTAAACATTCTTGAAGTACATGTATCTGTAAACTTTCATTTGGAACCAAATAAATGCACAACGCCATCATTCCTAACAGTTTAATTAACCTTCTCAAAGTCAGCAGTTATACCATCTGGTAAAGAGGAATACACTTCTGAACCTCCAAAAACCTCTCTTGTTCGGTATGCTTTTGACAGCACTGAATTGAGAACAAATACCAAAAATTCTGAATTTGGAGTGAGTGGAAATGTCTTTTTTCTCACTGATTGTAAACCCAAGTTTGTATAGTAAGGAGATACTCTCTTGTGCATATATTTGGCATTTCTGAATTGCCCTCCACTTGATCAGCTAGTTGTCCAGGTAAAGGTAGACATGAATAGGCCTCAGATATGCTGCCACAACTGCCAGACATTTTGTAAAAACTCTTAGAGCAGACTGGCAAATATCATTTATTTGAATCTGTACTGTTTGCCACTTACCACAAACCTCTGGTGTTGGGGATGAGCTATATGTATTATTATATAAAAGTAGGTATCTTTCAAATCCAAAGTAGTCATGAAGTACCCCTCCTACAGGAGCAGCTTGACCTCCTGAAGCATTGCCATATTGAAATGTAATGCACATGTGTTCACATGTCTTAAGTCTACGAGCAGTCTGAGTGTACCATCCTTCTTTGGAATTAGGGAGGTATGATAGTAGCAGATTCTCATCACTTCTTTGGATAACAATGATGTCACTCCCTTCAGTAGAAGTGGAAAATGATCCTTGTTCATTTAGTTCTTTTCGATGGGTGATTCTGGGGCAACCTTTTGAACTTTGAAGACTATCTTTTAGAATAATGGATAGTTTCTGCATTTTTCTGGAAAAAATCTCAGTCTTACAGCATCGTGTGATCAGCAGTCATGAGATCAGTAGGAATGTAAATGGAATAGCTGGTTTAATAGCAAGACATCTCTTCCTGACGGCATACGGCTCTGGACCTTGGGTTTCCATCAAAATGGACTCTTGGGTATAGCTGAGTTTGATAAAACTGATACATCTGCTCCTGTTGTTGATAGTTTTGAGTTAAAACGTTCCCTGTGGATGCGTTCATTTACTTTAATAGAGATCTTTTTTAATATGGGTGTTGTTGCTGGAAAGCCCCTATTGAATTCAGCATTAAAATACTGTTGACTTTTATTTTCCATTTGTCTACTTGTAGTCCCAAAAGATGCTACCCACCTAGGTTGTCATTTTGGACATCAGTCCTAAATGAAGAAATACACAGCTACATTTGATGTCTTACTAGTAAAGCATTGTTTGTCTACATCATGTATTGGCACTATACAGAGCTTACCTAATCCCGGTCTTTGAGACGGTCTTCCCCTCTTCTATTACTTCATAATTCCTATGTGGTTTTGGAATAGGTATTTTTTCCATCTCCTCAAATCGAGGTCCATCACAGCGACTCAGAAGAGCCTGGGAATTTGCAATACACCAATTCATGCACGGCCTGCAACCATTCTCTTATCAACTTCACCCTGATACTTGCATTCCCCGTCAGGTGTAGGACCCACTGAGATAATTATGTTTTTCTAGCTGTATGCATTACCACTGAATCAGGATGCAAATTACCCCTAATACAAATAACATCCTGAGGGGCAGCTTTAAATGTCCTATTTACTTTAGGAGTTATAAATTCGGTTTTACAGGGTCTTTGTTGTTCTCATTGCTTTCTTGAGAACAGACTTCAACAAGGGAATATAGTTTTTTCAGTCTAGATAAAGCTGCAAAGAGGAAGTCCTCTTTCTTCACCTCTATGCCTATGCCACGTTAGAAATCTGACCTTTGTATTTCCGTGTGGTAGGAGGAGGTTTAATTAGAGGCAGTAGCTTTTACTTAATGTGTCCAATGCGGCTTCACCTGATTGCGCCTGGTATTTATTGCAAGTGCCATTCTCTTCACACTCTAGCTGCTCACCCGTTTGCCCTCCCTGCTGTGCTTTTATCTCGGAACTTGCATTAGGAAATAGTGTAGGGGAAGTCAAAATACTGGCTGTACTCTTTTTTGCCCTTTAAACTACTTGGGATGAAGGAAGTGCCTGGACACTTCTCAGCGAGGGAGATGGGGGTGATAAGGGGATTATAATGAGTAGGGCTGGGGGTCTGAAATTAACCTTTTGATGCACATATTACTGTGGCCGACATCCAGGTGTGAACACTGGTCACTCCAATGAATTGTGTTGTGGGACAATCAGCTTCAGATTCTTGCTTGCTCGAAATAGACAGTTTTTCATGAGGATAGAGGAAAGGGAGAAGTGTTCACTTCAAAAGAAGCAGAACCCCAACATAAAACTTTAAAGACTCAGACCCTAAATTACATTTTAGGTTTCTGGAAATGGACTATAAGCAGGGGAGGTTGAGACCCCAAACTTTGTGATCTGCCAAGCACCGAGACAGGCTGTTTGAGAAGGGGAAGCTCTGTGAGGAATACATTACATGAGATATGTAGTATTGTACAGTGTGTGCGCCTGCCTGTGACTTCTGCCTGTGACCAGGACTGGGGCAAAGGCCTGCTAGTCTCCCTGTTGAGTGAGGGGACAGCACCCAGAACATCAAGATCACCTGCCCTGGAGCCTGAAGCACCAGTGCCTGACTGCTTGCCAAGACCAGTGTGCTCTGTGAGGAAGAGAAGAGCCTTGGAGGGAGCGAGGTCCAGTTGGGAACCATGCAAGAGGATTCCCTGAGCGAGGTGTGTGGCTATGCACTGATCTGGTTGTTGCCCATGTGCCTTGTCAGCTCTGTGACTGCCGTATATGCCAAGAGAGGGCCCCTGGAAACTGAGCCGAGCGAGGCACTGTGCGGGCCTGAGCAAACCCGTACCACCAAGCTGCAGTGACCCCGTATGCCAGAAGGGGCTACCAGTAAAGTTCTCTCTGCTGAATCGCTGGGACCTGTGACCATCGCGGCATAAGCGTTTGCACCAAGAAAGTTCGCAACCATGTGTTTCTAAGTACCGCAGCATCTCCAAGTGCCAAGAGGGTCTGCCAGCACCAACGTGCCAAAGGATTCGGGTCATTATTAAAATGTGAGACTGAGGCTACGTTCCGCATGTTGAACCTGCACTGCAAGGGAACTGCACCGCACTGACCAGAGGGCTGCCAAAGATGCTGTGAATGATGTCAAACCTTCACTGGGCTCTCCAGTCGGGAACAAAGAAAGGATTCTCCCCCCTCCCCCACTGGGTAAAGCTAACTTAGTGCCTCTTTAAGAGCTGGGGGCTGCTCCGACAACAGAGAAGGACACTGGCAGCACTGCTCAAGGGAGAGAGACTGGGCGCAGCGGGGTGCTGCAGTGTGGGCTGCGAGTAGCCTGATTTCTCCAAACTGAGCAGGACTGCCAGGTCTCGCTCGGAGGGCACCCACTGCACCGCAGAACTCTTTAGTGCTGCGAGAGCGGGTAAGACGAGAGCTGAGCCAATTTGATCCCGGGGAACTCGCTGCTAACAGTGCTGCGGCATCATAGGCACTTTTGACTAAAATCCTGAAGAGTCACGGGGGGCCTGACAACTACTAAAGCCCGGACCTCAAGGGGAACTCTGTTATAGCTTCTGAATGGCATATACCTTTGCATGCGTAGAGGTAGAAATACAATACTTCTTTTGTTTATATAGAAGCAAGTATTTGACTGGAAGTTGATCTATTGTTTGTACTGTATGCCCTTTGAGTTATGAGTCGTGCTCACGAACTGGCATCTACAGTCCCCCACAAGGAAGCCTTGACTGCTCGACCACAGCTACCACTGAGTGTCAAGTGTAGATGGGGTACTTGGCCTAGTTGCTTAGGATCCATAATAGGTCAGGCCACAGGATATCAGGAATAAAAGGCCTCAACCCATCAAGGTTGGGCCCAGTAACCCCTGGGTGCCCGTGAAAGGGGTTCTGACACAGTGTTTTAATCTGCAGAACTTTCAATCTGATGGATTTTGAAGACTGGAGACACCTTTTCCATTAACTATCTTGTGTGAGGCTTTCAGCACCTGTCTTGTCTTGAGTTTGATGGAGCCATCAGGTGGTTCCAAACAAAAGCTGCAGAGTGCATCTATTCAGCAACTGAAACACGTGTGGACAACAGAAATGGCTCACTTCCTCATGGACAAATATTTCTGGCATGGCAAACACCACTACTTGGGCACCAGACCACCTGATCTGCAGCATGGATTTCAAGAGTGTCCTTCAAGGAGATAAAAAGTTAGCCTTCCCTCTGCCTGCCATCTTAATAGGGAAAGGTGTAATGGCAGAATTAAATGTCCCTTAAACCACTGATTAGGCAAATTAGGTCATGGTAGAAAAAATAAGTGGGAACCTTTCAGTTTAACCCAGCTCAAGCTTGCCCCTTAATCGTGAGAAAACCCGTCAAGGAACCTCTTCCCCTGAAAAACAAGAAAAAAGGAATACTAAGTGAGAGATGAATGGAACAGGCTGGCAATGGCAGGAAAAATCAGAAAAGTGATTACTCAGTCCCTAGAACAAGAGGCAGCTCTGTTTCCTATACGAGTGGAAGAATTTGGTAAGGAGGAGGAGGTAACCATGACGTGGTCTGTTCCGAAACAGAGAAGCATTAAAAGTATAAAGACTGACAAAAGTTTAACAGTAAATGGTAAGGTGGCACTTGTGCTGCATGCTAAAGGGTGAATTACTCTGTGCACATTAAAAGTCATCAGAACAAATGGTTACATAAATTAGGGAAGGTTACATAAAGGAGGAAACCCCTAAGCTCAGGGCCCTATTTTGAGGCCATGAACAAAGGTCTGCTTCCACAAGGACAATTCACCCACACATCTGAGCTACCACTCTAAAATGAGGAGATGGCACCCTATTCAAGATACAGGCTAGTTGCGGTGACTGAGGAAGAAATTCACCTTCAGCAAAACTTGTATCTGGCAGACCATCAGTACAGTGAGGCATTTACATAGGGCTATTTGGCGGTGCAGATTGCACTAGGCTACAAACTAATGGTTGAGGAGGGAGACAGGATGCTGGCAACTGACAACACTGCTGGTAGTGTCTGTAGCCTTCCTACTGCTACCCAACAGCCCCCTCTGCGTCCTCCTAAATTTGTTGATGACAGAACAATAAATGTGAGGAGTGCTAGTAAAACAAGGGCACTCCCAAAATTTAAGGATTCGTGTATCATAATAAACTATACCCTAGTAGCAGCAAAATTGTTTTTTGGGACATTAGCAAGACTTTTTTATTACTCAATATGTGTTGGCATGTTATGTAACTAATAAATGGGTTAGGTGTTTTGTGCCTATAGTTAAATAAGGAAATAAAATATGAAATTGTAATTAGGGGTGTGATAAGGTAGCTCAGTGAGCTAAATGCTTGCTGCTGAAATCTGTGTGTAACCAGAAAGTCAAGACATTCAGTGTTAAAAAACTGTAACAAGTACATTGATTCAAAAATAGTTACTGTCAAACCCCTTTTCAGAAGGCCATGGGGCAAGCAGGATTTTCTGGGCCCAACTGTGGTGGATGAGGCCTTTTACCCCCGATGTCCTGCGGCCCGACTTACTAAGGATCCTGAGTAACTGGGCCAAGTACTACACCTTTAGAATTTGATTCTCAGTTGTAGCACAGGTCTAACAGTCCAAGCCTTCTCGGGGAGGGGGAGGTAGATGCAAGGTGTATACAGCCTCACAACTCAAAACACGCCCAGAAACCGCCAATAAATGAATGCTTTTATGGAAAAAGTAGTATTTAAACAAGCACACAAAGTGAAATAAGGTACACATCAAATAATACGCACAATTTTCTTAAGGGCAGCACACTTATGTTGTCTAGGCAAGTACCTAAGTCCTATTTCCCTGTCTAAGGATGGTGGTTACTCCCAATTCGTGTGAGGAGATCATACAGGTTAGGCCCGCTAGAAAGTCCAAGTCTTAGATGTTCCACAAAGGCCTCTTAAAAGTCAAAGTATCCCAGCTCACAATTGCTTTCAGTCAAAGCACTCTGTCCCCAGAGGCTCAGTGGCCTGGCAATCCGTGTTACCCACTCTCACTGGAGCTGAGGTTGGGCAGGTGTTCACGATGCTTCGCCGATCGTGCAGTTAGTCTTCCTGACACCGGAGCCTGTCAAGGCTGCTCCTGGGTTTGGGTGATTGAATCGATGCTCTTCTTCCGCCTGTCACAACCGGCTATGCTGCTCCAGGGTGACAGCCCTTATTTACAAAACAGCCCCCTCCTGGAATATGAGCGTCGCAAACAGCGCACTCTGGGTGATGGCCCCTTTGGGTCACACTGCACGGGGTGGAGACCTCATTCTTGTCAAAGTGCTGCACAAGGATGACAGCATTTATCTTCACAATGGACCTCTCCTGGAATATAGAGGTCGCGAACAGCAAACATAGGATAACACTGCATGGGAGACAGCCCACTCCTTGTGCCAGGGCTATTGCCTTACCATCACTGCAGCCTGGCATACGGGGGTCGCAAAAGCAGCACTCTGATAGATAATCCGATTGGTGCTACAGTCCTAAAACTTCACCACGGCCCCCACATGGCATACAAAGATTGCAAACAGCAGCACACAGGCAGATGACCCTATTAGTGCAATGGTCCTCAACGCGGAACCAGAATCTCACACTCTACTTCAGAGATTCACTCAATAGGATCCACCACTGAACCTCGCTCTCTCAATGAGCTCTCCTCACAGAGTCTTCTGGTCTTGGCAGGCAGGCAGATGATGGTGCTTCATCCTATCCTTTGTCCCGGAAGCAGTTTGTCACAGCAGGAGCAACTCAAATCTTGTTAGCCGTACACACAGGCAACGGAATTGACAAGAGGATCAAAACTGGATGTCAGCCTCACTGATATATTTCAAAAAGTTACCAAGTCCCCCACCCTCATTCTTCATGATTCCCTTATCAGCCCCATCTCCTTCCTGAGATGCGTTCAGACCCCACTGACTTAACTTTTTTCGAATCAAAGAACCCCTTTGAAGTGCACAAGAAAGCCTTGCTCTCCCTTCCTCCATTGTGTGTGTTTCACCCAGCTCTCAGGAATGCAGGCAATCCACAAGTCTATCTGAGATGGCTTCTCCACATGTTTCTAAAAGGCCCTGTGCTTTCAATATGAAACCCACAGATGTCCGTTTACTGAGCCGTACACAGGCATACTGTGGTATTTATCTATTTTATTGCCTTGTATGCTTCTGCTGTCTCCTATCTATTGAATGTGGAACACCCATGCATGCAGCTCTAGAATGTAGAATATGCTTGGTGCCTAGCTACCAAGTCCTCTGTGCCAGTTGCTGCTGGGTGCCCTGTGGGTAGGACGCTGCTGTAAGATGAACTTAAAATAAAGAAGAAGATCTTCCTATCATTTTCCTGTCTCCCTGTACTTCTTCACACTGGCGACGAGCGAAGAAGAACGAACCCTGCGAGACTAGAGACTGAACTTCTTGGCTCACAAGGTATCCTGCGTGCCCTGAAAATCTACAGTTCCAAAGCGTCCTAACACAGATAAGTTCTGTTGCTCGAACTTAAAGGTACTGTGCGCACCTCTTAAAAGCGCTTTCTTTCTCCTTCCTGCACTACGTTGCTGTGCGCTGATTTACGGACTTTCCTCAACTTTCTTAACGCATGACTTTGTGGCTCACTTGAATGCTCCATCACGCATTCTGGCATTCATGCGGAATTTGTGGTCTTCGACTACTGCTGCTCATGTACTTTGACTTCACCCTTTATGCCTGCCCGTAAACCCCTTCACTCTCATGTGGTAATTAACAGCATACTTACCTGCTGCATAATTTAAAAATCCTCTCGTGCTGAACACCGCCTCGCTCTGCTGCTCGAGCGCCTTCATTCTCCCTCGTCAAGAGCCTACGCTCGAACGCACGTCTTCACTCTTCTTCCGAGAGGCTGACGTCACAAGCGACGCTGCATGCAACGACGGGAAAGGAAACCTTCGTCTCACAAACAACGCGCAGACGTGCATCTCCTAGGAAACGCGCTGACACGCACAGTCACAATTTTTTTTTGCATTCAGATTTCCTGTTTTCTTTGTTCAATCTTATTTGCGCATCATTTCAAGGTATGATTCCTCGCTGATGCGCACAGATGTACATTCATCTCTTGATATCTTCTACTGCTAATATTTGTTGCGTGCTGATTACGCTGACACGCACAGCTTGAATTAAATATCTCCTTATTGTATATTTCTGCGCTGATGCGCACAGCTGATCAAACATTACTTTACACATTTACTACTAACTTTTGTTGCTTAACTACACTGAAGCTTAAAAGTATTCTTTAATGAGCTCTGCTTACTGTGTTGCAAAAAGGAATCTCTGGCACTTGTCTAAATATAGCGCAACTCATATTTTACGTCAACATGCAAAATGTAACGCGTTCACCCTTCTTTCTTTCCAATCCTGGCGATCCACCTTTGCGCTGGTCAAAGTGGAAAAAAGTATTTCTAAACTATGCAAGGGTTTGTGGTGTATCCTTAAGTGCTGAAAGAAAATCAGCACTATTATTACACTGTCTGGGGTCGGAGGGTCAAGATGTGTTTGAACATCTTCGAGATTTGGAATCAGACAATCTCAATGAATTTGAAATTTGTCTTAAAAAACTGGATAAACACTATTTCCCAAAACTAAGTACCATTCTGGAACGCTACCACTTTGGGAAGCGAGTACAAAAATCAGATGAATCTGTTGAAACTTACATCACAGCTTTACGCAAATTAGGCGCAACCTGTAAATTTGATGGATCATTAGAAGAACGCATACGTGACCAGTTCATGCTTGGTTGCAACGTTGAGAAAATCAAGGATGAACTGTGGCAAAAAGACGATCCGAAACTTGATGAGGTCATTGTTCTAGCCAAAAGGATTGAACATTCTTTAGCTTGTGTGGAGGTAATAAAAAAGGAGAATGGGGCTTCGGAAGAGAAGGTTCACGCCGTTACCAAAAACCCTCTGAAACCTGTTTGGAAGCAAAGTGAACCTGTTTGGAAGCCACGCCCACCTAACAACATCTCTTCCAACTCCAGATCCAAGTGCCACAACTGTGGGAAAGTTGGACACATAGCCAAGGCTTGCAGAGCCAAGAAAATTAAGTCAAGCAGGCGTGTCAAAGAAGTTGTCTTTGAGAGCGATGACTCTGACTATGATCACGATGACTTGCACTGTGGGGAGATTATGACACCTGCTGAGAAAAACAAGTGTAAAGGTCCCGTTGATGCAGTTCTAGTGAACGACTGCAATATAAGAATGCTCTTTGATTCTGGTGCAAAGATTTCTCTTATTCCCAAGGATTTCTTTGATTTGAAACTGCATGGGAAGGTAAAAATGTACACGCCAGACATTAAACCATTAGCGTATGGCGGCCAGCCCATAAAGCTCTTTGGTTATTTCCTTGGCAACATTGAATATAAAGAAGACTAACTGCTGGGAAGATTTATGTATCATGCAGAGACGACAGCATAATCAGCTGGTTTCACCAGGCTGATTTGGGGGTGTCTTTGGTTCCTGGTGGTGATCCCTGCATTGTTCTGAGAGATATCACCTCCCATTCTCTTCCCATAAATCATACCTTGTGTGACAAAGTTATCAATGATGTTTCAAGTGTGGGTGATTCCAGCTCTGCACTACGAGCTGAATTCAAGGAGGTTTTTAGTGAAAGGTTAGGTTGCCTTTCAGATTATATTCACAAAATTACCTTAAAACCAGATGCTGTTCCTGTCACGTGTAAGGTGCGGAATGTGCCTTTGGCCATGAAAGAGTCCATGCGTGCAGAGCTTGAGAAACTAAAGGGTGATGGGATTATCATTGAGACCGAGGCCAGTCAGTGGTTGGCCCCAGTTGTTCTTGCAAGCAAGGCCTCAGGTGAGGTGCGCTTATGTGTGGACCTGCGCGCCCTCAACCGTGCAGTTGTTGCAGACAGGTACCCTCTCCCTAACATTACTGAAATGCTAGCACAATTGAGGGATTCACGCATTTTCTCCACCCTGGACCTACGTGCTGCATACCACCAGGTCAAGATAGATGATAGTTCCATGGATCTGACTGCCTTCATTACCCCTTTTGGGACTTACAAGTTCACGCGTCTCCCTTTCGGCTTGGTCTCCACAGCCTCTGTTTTTCAGAGGGCGATGGAAGACGTGTTGAGGGTGTGGAGGAGTCAAGATCTATCAAGACGATGTGTTGATTCATGGTTCTTCGCAAGCTGAACACGATGCGAGACTGAGGTGTGTGCTTGAACGTTTTCGTACGAGAGGCTTAACTCTCCGTGAAAATAAATGCAAGTTTAATCTTCCCGAAATCGATTACCTGGGCCATCACTTGACCTGTGATGGGGTCAGACCCAAAGAGCGCTTAGTAAAAACAATAGATGAACTTCCGGTTCCCCAATCCAGGGACGAACTGGTAACCTTCTTGGGTATGGCCGAATACTATAATAAATTTGTGCCACGCTTCGCCTGCCGCACTCATGCACTTAGGTCTCTTCTAAAGAAGGGCGTAAAGTTTTCCTGGTTGCCCCAGTGTCAATTGGAGTTTGAGGGAGTCAAGAAAGCTCTTGGTTCTGCTCCGTCCTTACAGAGCTTCGACACTTCCTCGGGCTCCATCCTCATCACCGACGCGAGTTCAAAAGGTTTAGGAGCTGTTCTTAGACAAATAAAGGATGGGAAGGAAGAAACTATTATGTTTCTTTCAAGCGCTCTCGTTGGTCCAGAATTGCAGTACTCAGTGATTGAAAAGGAGGCACTTTGCATTTTCTGGGACATCAAGAAGCTCAAGAAATTTCTCTGGGGCACTTCCTTTGTCGTCCATGCGGACCACAAACCGCTTAAAGACCTGTTTTGCAAGAAGTAGCTGGATGCCGTCTCTTCTAGGATTTGCAAATGGGTTATAGCACTCCAAGACTTTGATTTTGTAGTGAAGTATATCCCGGGGGTGGACAACAAAGTTGCAGATTGCCTCTCCCGCTTAGTACCCAAACATTCTGTTGATCTTGACCCTGAAGACACTTGGGGAATCGACAGCTTCAAAGTGTGCCAGGTTGTTGAAGGTGTCATCTCTGAGATGGAATGGAGAGATTCTTTGAAAAGCGACAGTGTCTTGCTCGAAGTATGCAAGTTCGTGTCTGATGGGTGGACGAGTATCAAGACCCTGTCTGAAGGTGCACGAAAATTTTGGAATGTGAGGCATGAACTTTCGCTGTGTAATGATCTCTTGTGGAAAGGAACGCGTCTTTTCCCTCCGTCCTCTCTCCAAGAGAAGATCGTCCATTTGGCACACGATGGTCACCAGGGCATCTCCAAAACCAAGGAGAGGGTCCGTTTGCATTTCTGGTGGCCTGGGGTCGACATTCTTGTTGAACAATTGGTTAGAGATTGCTTGGAGTGTAGAATGTGTGACAAAGTTTGCAAAACTAAGACCCAACCGATGATAATACGTGAGACTCCCACTAGATGTTGGCAACATGTTGCTCTGGATCTCTTAGGTCCTGTCTCTTCCAAGACAGGCCAATCCTAAGTCTTGGTCCTAATAGATATGTACTCTAGGTGGCCGGAGGTCAAAGTTACACAGAGTGTTGAAACCAGAGATGTCATAACATTTTTGGAGGGCATCTTCTACAGGGAGGGTCTTCCTGAATCTCTCTTGACCGACAACGGTGTACAACTCGTGTCAAGAGAGATGGAGGATTTTCTAGCGAAGAAAGAAATTGTTCATAAACGGTGTTCTTTTTACCACCCAGAATGTAATGGAATGGTTGAGAGATTCAACCGTGTCCTAAAAGAATCAATTCAGCTAGCCAAGGAGCAAGGACATGACTGGAGGACTGCAATACTTGAGAGGGTTATGGCTTACCTTTTGACTCCCCACTCCACCACCGAGAAAGTTCCCTTCGAATTGTTTAGGGGGCGTACGCCCAACACCCATTTGTTTCAATCTTGGATGAGAGGGAAAGGGGCTGACATTGAGGTTCCCGAGGATCCTCAGTGGAGGGCCCTGCAGGATCTCAAGTCAGCAAAAAGGAAAGCCAACTTTGATGTGAGGCATGCTGTTGCTCATACCTTAGTTAACATAGGTGTTTGTGTGAGAGTACGATTTCCGCAGAAGTCTGGAGGTACAAAGTTCTCTACTCCTCGTAAGGTAATCAAACTGTTTCTTAATGCTGTAAAACTTGATGATGGGCGCATTTGGAACTTGAGTAGAATTGCTCTTGTACGTTCCTCTGCTTCCTCTAATCGTCATACTCAACCTATGTCTTCCAAGTTTATTTCTCCTTTGCGTAGGAGTACTCGCATATGTAAAGCTCCCGTGAGACTTCATGATTATGTCTTTAACTGAACATTTCATTCCTCGTTCACCATCTTTGTGTTGGGGGAAGGTGTGTGGTATTTACCTATTTTATTGCCTTGTATGCTTCTGCTGTCTCCTATCTATTGAATGTGGAACACCCATGCATGCAGCTCTAGAATGTAGAATATGCTTGGTGCCTAGCTACCAAGTCCTCTGTGCCAGTTGCTGCTGGGTGCCCTGTGGGTAGGACGCTGCTGTAAGATGAACTTAAAATAAAGGCGATCTTCCTATCATCTTCCTGTCTCCCTGTACTTCTTCACACATACATATATTACAGCACACAAACGCAATCACATGTGCACTGCACAGCACTACATATTAACATGATGTAGACCATGGACGACTTAGGAACGCAGCAGCAGAACTTTACATGAGTGGGCCGGTAGGTCTCACTCCAGTGACGCAAGTAAAAAAGCCTATTTAATTTACGGATTACTGGCACAAAAACTGTATGCTGCCACCATTGGGCTCATGCTACTTAACTATGGGTAACAGCAGTAGCTCTTTACCATTAAGAAGGTAGCACTTTGTGAGGCCCACCGGTCTAACAAGATCACAATCTGTGAGACAGGGTCAAGTCATGGTGCACACACATGATCTGTGTTTGCCCATGATAACAAATCAGTACCAAGGATACAGATATTGTTGCAGATTGGGCACTCAGGGAAGGGTTGCATGTACTTTACCATGCAGGGGCCTTTTCTGTCCAAACACCTACATATACAATATTATTATGATTATATATGGCTTCTATAGGAAGCCTTTTAGTGTGAATTGAAATCCATTTTTTCACTGCGGTGACTTCACTACAATGGGTAGCCAAAGTGGTTAACCACTGTTGTGACGTCACTTAGGGAAGTTCTTGCATCCCCTTTGTTCTACCACCTGACCTGGGTGTCTAGAGACCAGCGTGTGGCAGCGGAATGGTAATTGTCAGTCTTACCCGCCTTCCTCTGCCTCTCCTCGGTCTCCAAAGACAGATGGAAGAACGTGGGCAGCGCTGTGCCTGGGCCAACCGCCTACTTCCCTGTTAGCGCAGCACTGACAGGAGAAATCAACCCGTGCTGACAAACGGCTCTCAAAAGCTGCTGTGCTCGCCTATCTCAATGTCACAGTAGAGAGCGTGGCTTTAGTCTGGGAGGGGCTACGATGGCACAGATAGCCAGGTATTTATTTTTCTGTTTGGGAGGAGCAGAATTTGCAGTGGGTGGTGGGAGGGGGTGGCAGGAGGCCAGAAATGTTTTTTCCTGTTTGGGGACTGGAGGGGTATATCAAGGATATGGTGTAAGAAGGAGGCAGAAGGTCGGGCATTTTTTTGTTGTTGTAATATTTGATGTTGGGTAAGGGAAGGATTTATGATAGGGTGGTGGGGGTTGAGTAGCAGAAGGCAAGGTATGTCTTTTTTAATATGGGGAGGGAAAGGGTATATGTAGAGGGTGGTGAAATGAGAGGCAGGAGGCCTTTTAGTGTTAGCCTTTTATTTTATTTTTACATGTTCCATAAGGGTCCCCACTTGCTCCCCCACCCAGCTTACATGTTGGAAGAAGGAGCTGCTGATTTGGGGGGCGGGCGTATACAACATTAAATTATACACAGGTAAACTGGGATGTTTTTCACCCCACAGTTCTGAGTGACATCATATACTACACAAGCTTCGTTCTTATTGTCTATTAGATGTCATTCAGAATCATCAGTGAAATAGATCCCCCTCATTAACAGTTACCCATCTAGGATACACAGGATTCTGCAATCCCTACATACAAGCAGTCTCGAATTTCTTTAAAACTGGCATCTGGCGACACACCCAGTCGCCTTTTATAAAGAAATTATGTAGCCCCTCAACTGTAATACCAGTTAGGTTCTTATGTCACAATGCCTGCTGCCAGAGCCAGCAGCCGAGGGGAAAGGAAGTTCAGGTCATGGAGCATAATTAAACCGGATATATAACAAACAAAAACAAAACACAGCTTTTCTTTCTTCTGCTCTGTTTTTTTAGCTGTTCAGTGACAAGCAAGAAGGAGATGTTTATGCCACCATGTTTATTTTTGTGTACTCCTTGGGTAATTATAGAAAAGTTGGAATGTTTCTACACATTCTAAGCTACTGCGCCTTTTCTTTAAAAAACTGACTTGTATTAAATTGATAGCAATATCTTTTGCAATAAATATTTAAACGTTTTTTTGATGTGTTTAATTTTGTACCTGAGATTCTATTTTTATTATTCATGTTTGCAGACGTGCTCTCTCTTTCATATGGAAGTGCTGCGCACCAAGGATTTAAGCGGTTTGTGGGGAAGGTGATGGTGTGACCATGTATTATACAGAATAAAGTACACCACGCCGTACATGATAAGGCTATTGCAAGTCACCTCGGAGCTCAATACCCTTATAAAGGAACTCGGCCTTCAGCCGCGTTCTTCAATCTGATCATGGAACTCCGAGGTGACCTACAGCATCCTCATAATGTACAGCAGGGGGAACTTTATACTATATATAATTCTATACTTTGATTTCAAAGGTTTCAGAGAACATTTCACTGAGCAGACATGGTACAGCGTACCGTGAGAAGGTGGGAGTTCCATAAAAAAAAATACACATAAAGCAACTTTTTTTTAAGGACACAAATGTAACTTGACACTGAAAAAAGGAGTCCACAGCAAAACAAATATATAGTCCTAACAAAAAAAATATCTAAATAACATAAACAACATATTGATGTTAACTTTAAACTCAGAAATTGTGCACCACAGGATTTCAACTTACCACAAGAGCAAAGAACACCATAAAGAAAAACGCTAAACTACTTGTGTAGCCGAGAAAGCCTGTAAAATAACGATAAAATAAAGAGTAAGTTATATGGAAACTGATCCTAATATACAGCGCAGTCAGAGCCTTACATGACGGCATGTTTTGCATTAGAATGCCTGGTATCTGGGGCTTAGAGCTCGGAATAACAGCATTCCAGCTGCCTGTCACAGATCATTTATGCCGTTTTGGCGCGCAGAATTAGAACTGGCTTACCACTAATGGCATGCTGTAAGTAAAGGCTGCCCTTTAATGTTCTGCTGTAAAGATTTTATTTTAGACGGGCGAGCGGCATACTACTGCAGTGCGAGTGATAGGTTAACTACTGAGAGCTGCAGGCAGAATTAGGCCCAATAAATCTAAAGTTAAACTGCTCCTTCTCCATCAACCGCCCACAGTAAAGCGTGTGCTTAAAAGTGGTCTATTTTAATAACTTGTGGGTGCTGGGCAGGCAGGAGGTGTGGAAGGGAGAGGCGTTATCCCGCTTCTTACCTATCTTGGGGAGAAGAGCGAGAGGGAACACAATGCAAACCGCGGTGAGCACCAGCAGAAGTTCCCCATCCAGGTACCACGATCTGTGGGAAAAATAACTCAACGTTACGGTCGATTACAGAACACTACCAAGTTTAAATTTATTAACACTTTTGTTATTTGCCCAATCAGCAAGGCTTATCCATTTAAATCATGTTACATCAAAAATCAGTCCTTTACAAATTATAAAATAACTTTATTTAAAAATACATTTAATGATATATATTTAAAAAATACATATGTGCTTACAACGCTACCAAAACGTGCATAAGAACACTGAATGCTGAGATTACATTGGAACAGGGTCGGACTGGCCTGTAGCGCAATGAGACAGCACCCAGTCGTCTGGTTTGACAGTTCAGTCCGTGACCCGTTTTTTGGGCTGTTTGTGGGCCTGTTTTATGGTCTTCTGAGCAAACACAAGGAGATGATGGACGGAGCGCTGAAACTTTTCAGACACTCACCCCCAGTCACAGATCTAGGTTGAATCCATCATCGTTCTTTAGCTCACTTCGCCACCACCGTTCAGAATTCATGGTCTTCTGGGCCAGTTTTTGCTGTTGATTTCTTCAAGATTGCCACAGACATTGCCTGATTGCCTGCACCAAGCACAAATGCATAGAGTCTCTCATACCTTGCAAAACACTTATTCAGCATGTCTTTACAAGTTCAAAACTGCCCCAATTTCAATCACGGGCCCCTTTTTTTTAGCTGTTTGACTCGCTAGTGGGAGCCCCTTTCATTTTGGTGACCAGGTCTATTTTTTGTCCCCAGTCCGACACTGCATTGGAGTCACCAGGCCTACAGTGGGCTCAGGCTCGAAGCAGCAGACTGGCATCTAAATACTACTAATAATGCTGATAGAAGCAGTGGCCAAATTGACCCCGTCTTCCTCCAGGGGTGCGCAGATCCCATGAATCTGCACTAACCAAGTCTAAATCTAAACCCGGACTATGGACAGAGTATCCTCTCCTCATCCCCCTTCCATGGCAACCCACCGGTGGGGCACATTTAAGTAGAAATCGTAACCAGTGAGAGATATTCCATTCCTATACATGGCTTGCGCATAGAGGATGCTTTCAAATCAATCCTTGGAAACGCACCAACTTATCCCTTTAAATGGTGAGAAATTTGAGGACACATCAATTTTGGCCTTCAGGAGTAGCAGGCTTGATTTAAAAATACATGATCTGCTGATCTCCGAATAAATTACTAGCCAGACCATTAATAGTTTATTACATTAAAGATAAATTTAAAATATTATAATTTTACATATAATACATGGTTATTCAGGTTGAATGTTCTAGGAGTGACGGAATACTCCTAAAAATGCAGTCTTGGTAGAGCATGAAGTAAAGGGCTTCATTATAATTATATACAACATAAATCCTTTTACGTGTGTACAAAGTCACCCCACTAACCTGTAAGACTGCACAGGAGTAAATCCTACTCAAAGGATGTGAAGTAGGCATTGCAAGTCATGGTTTCCAGGGAAAGTTAGTCAACCCCCACAAATTTGTGAATTGTGTAGGTATTCACAAACTACTCTCTGGCCACTAACCACCCTAGAAATGGTCAGAGATTTACTCATGGTCCTTTTCAGGAGGGAAGGATAACAAAATACCACCAAACGACATGGGGGTGTTAGCGAAGGAATTTCTTCACGGGGAAAAATAATTTCCTTGTGGAGAAAAATGCACAAAGTCACACACTATAGTTATGCTGACGGAAATGCTACTAAACAAAGGTAGCAAGCAACTCACAAACGTTTTCCTGGTGTACACCTGAAAACTGCGACTAGCTTCTCTGTCTGGGTGTAACTTGGAAAATGCTTGCAAATTGCAGAAAGTGGTAAATTTGCACAAATCCGAGGTCAAAGACTGGTGGGTGTAAATTTATGATCCTTGAGATTCGCGGTCCTATATCCTTAAAGAAAAGAACTACGCAGGAAGAATATGAATTTAAAAAAAAAAAAAAAAAAAAGCAAATTGAGATCACGCATAATGCTTTTGAGTCTTTTCACACACTCTATAATTATGCCAACGGAAATGCTACTGAACAGTGGTAGCAAGCAACTAACAAAAGTTTTCCTGATGTACACTTGGAAAACTGCGACTAGCTTCTCTGTCTGGGTGTAACTTGGAAAATGCTTGCAAATTGCAGAAAGTGGTAAATTTGCACAAATCCGAGGTCAAAGACTGGTGGGTGTAAATTTATGATCTTTGAGAATGGCGATCCTATATCCTAAAGAAAAGAACTACGCGGGGAAAAATATAAATTAAAAAATTTTAACAAAGCAAATTGAGCTCACGTATAATGCTTTCGAGCACCTAGTCCTATTTGCTGCCAATTGACTGTCACTCAGGATAAATCCCTCACCCTTGCTGTAGGTAGAGAATGCTTAAGTGCATGCACTCGGGTACCCTCGGCACATGTTCGTCATTGACCTCTACCAGAGAGGAGTCTAAAGTTACGTGTTGTGACAAGGTGAGCGCATGACAGCAAGTCTGGAAGAATCCCCAACACAGCTGGGGGGGCTGCTAATTTAGCTCAGTGGCGAAATACTTGGATGGGCGCCTCGAGGCTGACCCTTCGCTTCCAGATTACGGCTTCATAAACTGACAAGCCAAGGCACCCTGACGTGCTCCGCTTCCGTAGATGCCGCGCGCCGCATTTTACTTGCATGAAACTCAATTTTACGCGCTTACAATTCGTCAACACAAAATATGTGGACAGCACACTGAAAATACAATGTAATACGTGCTCTGAAGTCAAATGAAAACAACAAAACATTAAATAAGGTATTTAACTCAATTCGCTCTAATCAGAGCGACATTTGTTTACAAATCGAGAGGTTTCCGAGCTGTCAATGATCAGGCTCTCCGTCTCTGGTGAAAATGAAATAAAGGGCGCTCACATCTGCTACTCAAAACACTTTATCTAAAAAGATTTGCGAAATCAAAACGAAACATTTATTTTTAATCCCGATGCTAAACATGGTTCAAAAATAAAAACAAAGCGGAGACACACAGTCTGAAGAAAAATATTTTGACATATGATGCATTTTCTAGGAAAGGTAACTGAAAACATACATATTTACATATTGCCTTGATTTGATTTCCACTTGGAATGGGACTTACATATCATGTGTTCCCAATTACGATCTTGCTCACAGCCTATATCAATTATGTAACCCGTAGGCATAGACAACTTAATTACATCAGCCCCACTCCCCACCAACCCAAGCCTTATATTTCACGCGAGTCCACCAAATACTAAAACGATAGGGCATGTCGCCACGAAAGTCAGACTTGTTATACATTTTTTATATTAGTGGGAACGTTTACAAAGTGATAACAGATATTATTTTCCTTTGCCTATGCCTTTGGACAACAGAAGCAATTATCAGAAAAAGATCTGATTAGTGCAAGAAGCATTTTTTTAAATTCTGAATACATTCCTGTGTGTTGAGAAGGTGGGAAATTGACATGATACGTCTCTAATGTACAACAGCCATTAAAGATGGTCACCCAGTCTAACACTGAAAACATTAGATGTCACACCGCATCTGGAAACAAACTTAGAGCCGCTTTTTAGAATTCGGTGGACGGGTTACTCTGTCACAAACGTGGTGATTGTCCGGGCTGCCTTATTACGAGTGCATTATAGCCCGCTGCCGAGGGCTATACCAGTTGTTAAAGGCCCTGATCCCGAGTTATAGGCCCGAGCCGCAGGCGAGGGCCTATAACGAGGGAGAGGGCCTTTAACAACTGGTATAGCCTGAGGCAGAAGGGCTATAAGGCTATTAGAACATTCCACCCACTAAGGGTAGAATGTTCTAAATTAAAAATGGAGAAACAAAAAGACAAACATTGGACTGTTGGAGTGCTGGGCTTATACCAGCCATTATAAGCCCAGAGCTACTCCATTGTCTTCAATGGAGCTCCCAACATTCCAATGTTCTAATATATATTATAGCACTTGCAATAAGAGGCTATCCTATGGCACTTGTAATAAGAGTGACTGGATGGAGTTACCCATAGTACACCAAACTCTAAATAAGCCCCTTAATGTACATATCTAATGACATTTTTGATATCGGGGCATATGAGCCATCAATGTTGTTGAGCACAAACAAGTAAAAAAAGAATATTTAAATATGTGCAAAGTTAAGGGTTGTACTAACAGCAACTGCAACCTGACAGAAAGACGTTGGTTCATTATATTGATTCAAACTCCCAGTCCATAAAATGGTTATCATACACTTTATGTGTATTTGTATTTTAATGGCTTTAAAAATATTTTTAAAAAGTAGAACTTTTAGCCAATACTTCTAAAGTATTTCAGTTCTGTTCTGTAACAGGGCACAGTACCTCGAACAGCGATACACAATTTAAAACAGCAATTTTAAATCAGGTCTTTTGCTGCACTAAGGCATTTGGTAGTTTTGTTCCACAACAAAAATTGCACGATTTCCTATGGGAATATTAGCAAATTAAACTCTGAGACAAGCGATTAGAACTAATGCAGCAACTGTTTTTTTTTTTTTTTAAAGATTAATAAACACCTACAACAAATCAGAGGCGACATGTTTCCCGCATTAACAACTTCACTATCCACTGGTTTATTTAAGAGTGTTATGCTTACCCGGTGTGGTCACCTCTTAAAAACCCCGCAATTGCAGCAGGCAGCTCGGTTTTAATGATGAAAAGATAAGAGGACATTGCTGTAAAGAAAACAAAGCGACTGAGAATTAGAAAAAAACATGTCGCTTCTACCTAAAGAGCATAATAAACACAAAAGGGCCAAGGTAAGAAGGATGAAAGTGATTTCAGTTTGATAAAAGCAGATTTGCAGAAACAAAGCTGATTACTTGTAGATACAAAAACTGCTTCACAAAATTAGATTACAAAATAAAAGAAAGCAACACCGACGCAAACTATACAGAGTTAATATCCAACCCCACTGCAACACCAACGTCTATAGTTGTCTTGCTTTACTCCTATTAATGTCTCTGCAGCACTAAAAACAGTAATCAAAACTCTGCAAAATACCATAAAATTAAATTAAAATAGATGTCTCCTGTCTATTTAGTCTGAATTCTGTAGCTGTCCGTTTAGAAGTGCATTTATATAATGCTAATATTTATTTTGCACCCTTTTTGAAACAGACCTTTATAGAAAATAGATGACAGACTTTGTAGGTTGAAAAGGAACGTCTACTTTCAAAATTAATTTCATTTGGCTTTCTCCGCAAAATGAAAAAAAAACGTATGGCCATTGAAAACATATACAAAACTTAGGTTGAATAACATGCACAATCCTGTCTTTATGTATGAACAGCTAAAAATGGATAAGGAAAACAAACAAGGGAGATTAACCATAATTGATTCAATAGCTGATTACATCACAGTGTGCTAGTACATGCACGCTACATTCCGCATTGTAGGCCTAAACCAACAGGTTTCTCTTGATGAGATCAAGGAGGGACTTTGAATTTCCTGCTTCATGGTGCTCAAAACAGCAAAAATCCATTATTGTCTTTCTAGCACTCTACAAGTTAAATGAGATTTAGAGGCAAAAATCGAATGGCCAATCAACGCTGTTGACTGACAATTATGCATTTTAGAAACACATTTCAGAAAGCTTCTCCATTTAAGAAGGGTTTACCGCTTTACAACAGTAGAAGGTGTTAACCAACTGGAGCTATTTGTAACACAATGTCATCATTGAATGCACACTTTGTGCCAATCTGCCAACCTGTTTATGAATGTTAAATTTCAAAATTGTGCAGCATATTGATGGTTCTTGGTGTGTTCAGCGAAACTGGAACTAAAATAAGCAAACGTGCTTGGGAACTATAGTATATCAATTGCCAAGTCCAAACCTCTGCATGTCCCCAGAACCATGAAACTTTCAAAAATGCTCAGAGCAATATTGGGCCCACACATTTTTTCCCCAATTGAGAGATGTGACAAGGAGTGCATCTGTGGCATAAACGACATCAGAACCCTCCTTGACTGGGGAGAATCGGCGGCCCTGATCCTCCTTGACCTCTCAGCAGCTTTCGACAAAGTATCCCACCACACATTTATCAAGAGGCTTCACCACATTGGAATCCAAGGAGACGGCATCGAATGGATCGCTTTCTTCCTCACTGGAAGAACCCAGAGAATCCGTCTACCACCTTTTACTTCAGAACCTAAGAACATCATCTGTGGAGTAACTCAAGGCTCGCCCCTCAGCCCTACACTGTTCAACACATACATGACCCCCTTGGCTACCATAGTCAGAACCCATGGACTACACATCATATCCTACACCAACGACACCCAGCTCATCCTCTCACTATCAGAAGACCTGTCCACCACAAAGGCCACCTTCAGCAGGTGCATGATGAGCGTCGTCGACTGGATGAAAGAAAACGGCCTAAAACTCAACACAGACAAAACGGAAAGAACACCTACCCATGGAGCGACACCTGTTTGCCTTCTGAACTAGACCACGGCAGCTCCTCCGCTATGGCGGAAGAGCGTCGCCCCCCCCTTCCAGCAGCGAAAAATAAAAGAAAACGGTTATAGACCGTGGTTTATCATCGTTTTATTTTGTGTCTTCGGGGTGGGGCCAGGGGGAAAAACAGGCACCCACGGGGAGTGGTATGCACTGTTAACAGTGTGCATGACTGTTTGGCTGGCCGTCTCAGGTCGGCCAAACAGTCATGCGCACTTTGCATGTTCTCCACCCAGGCTGCATTACAGCCTGGCCCCCAGTCCCTGGCTGAGCGCCGAACCATGGTGCTCAGACCAATCACAAAGCTGCATTTCAGCGTTGTTATTGGCTAAGGGGAGCCTGGGTACTTCCTAATGGAGCGGAGGGACGACGAGAGACGCAGCGATGACGAAACTTTCATTTTTTTTTTACTACCCTTCCCCCGCCCCCTGCGCCCCCACCCCGATCCGTGCCAGCCGCCACTGACTAGAACCCTTACCTACTCCGACAGACCATGCCCACAACATTGGAATCATCCTGGACAGCAAGCTTACCATGAAAAACCAGATCAACACAGTCTCCTCCACCTGCTTCCTCACTCTTCGCATGCTTCATAAGATCTTCAAATGGCTACCCGTCAACACCAGACGAACCGTCACTCAAGTCCTAGTCATTAGACAGACTACGACAACGCACTTTACGTAGGAATTACCTTGCACCTCCTGAAGAGACTGCAAATCATACAGAATTCAGTGGCCAGACTCATCTTAGACCTCCTAAAGTGAACCCACACCACCCCCCACCTCAAAAGCTCCACTGGTAACTCATCCAGGACAGATGTCAATTCAAAATGCTGATCCACACCTACAAAGCTCTACACAACCAAGGACCAGCATACATTAACCACCGCCTGAACTTCTACCAACTCTACAGACCCCAGCGCTCCACCTCCATCTCCTTTGTTCACACTCCCTACATCCGCCGAAGCAACAGTGGACGACGCTTCTTCTTCTACCTCACCACAAAGTCATGGAATTACTTCCCCCTTCACCTCCGGACCTCATCCTCTCTGGTGGAATTCAGGAAGCGACTCAAGACCTGGCTGTTCAACTGAACCCTCTCTAGGAAGCACGTAGATACCCTCACTGGTCATTAGCTGCGTGTTCCAAGTCCTGTTTGATTGATTGATTGACTGTACATATAAACGATGTGTTCCCTTTTGCATTTCCTTCGAAAACACTGAAATTAGCTTTGTTATCCACTGCATCTACACCTGTGACACTTCTTCTCTTAACCTCCTCCTCTTCTTTTCCAAACTAACAGCTAATCCACACTCATTTTTCTCTGATTAACAACCCGAAAAAAACCTAGTACTTTTTAACCATCTTCAGTTGTTGGAGCACAGACAGTCACACATCTCATCAGGGAAGAGGGCAGATTGTATTCATGTCTGTGAAAAGTAATGGCATGAATATTAGGGAGCGATAAAGAGCAGAAGCACGAGTTATGGTGCAAACTGATCAGTACCCGGTATTTAGAGCATTGTATACATTCAGAAGAGTTTAGGCACAGAGACTGTGGAAGACAGGGACATGGAAATTAATATAACTTATGGCGTGGTTACACTTCTGGGTTAGCAGCAATTAGAGATAGGACAGTGCTAGTATAGAAGACTCTCACAGGCACTAGGTAGACACCTCTCAATTAGCATTTTTGTTTTGTCTTCTGTACCAGTTCAACACCCAAACTAGTTGTCCCTAAATTATGTTTTCCTCCTTCCTGGTTCCATTTCCCAATTTCTTCCTTCATTCCATACAGAACTCTGGTTCGACCTCCTCAGGTGCCCAATTACTAATCTGAGCATTTAGGATACTGCTGGTGTTCCTCAGATGGCATCCAGACTCCAAATCTCCACAGTGCTGCTACCCTTCCTCTGCGCCTTTGAGTTCCGGGCTTGTGTCCGAGTATGACTAGGGCTAGTTACAATATCCCTGAGCCAAGTGAGGGGTAAGGTGTGAAGGCCACTGACTTATTTGTAGTTCATTTAGCTATATGATTTAGCCAAATATTTTCCAAATCCTTTGTACTATATTGTGTTTAGTCAAGATTACTGAACAGTGGGCTTGTGATAATCCGAGGCTGCTGTTGGAGACAGACTGATCCAGTCTCTTCAGTGTTTTCCCCCTTTCCTCGATTCCTAGAAGAGGTACTACTGTTCAGAACCTTGATTGGAATAGGTGAACAATTAGGCCTGTCAGCTGTATCCTTTGGAGTTCTAACACATGCCACAAATCTTGACAGATATCAATGATGGGGAACTCTAGTTACAGGTTAATAACTTTTTCTCCAGCACTTGATCATTCATAGACTCCTAAATTTAATTAGAGTAGACCATTTAAGCATAAAGGCTATAGGGGACGAGGACTGTAGTGGATGAGACCAAAATGGTCCTGGTTAGACTCTCTCTAACAACAAAGTTAACTAGGTGGATCATTGAAGCCTTAGAGTTAACCCATTCAGATATGCCAATGGAAGGTGGCATACTGAACAAGGGGGTTGCTGAAAAAATTTGGCCACATTCTGCTGCTTCAAGTGGGCAAGAAATCAGCAGAGGCGGAGGTTTGGAGGAGAGGAAAACAACAGGGAGGTTTGGACTCATGCCATATCTGCAGCTCATTTTCTGTTCAGCGTAAAGGTCTCTCAAGCGAAAGATCCATCCTCCACATAGAGAACTTCTGATCAAATTATTTTCTCCAACACAGAAGCCCAAGAGAGACCTGCGTTACTAAAGTGACAAAGGATGTTTGAAGACACAAAGAAAATGAAAAAGTAGTACACTAAAGGGAGAATCATATACTAAGTCTCCCAATGAACTCATTGATAAATAGGTTTATTAAGACAGTCAATTAATCATATAAACAAATACATATTCATTTACAAATGGCAATAAAATGCAATTTAGGGGGGGCGTGGCCGGGCAAGATGGCCGAGCGGACGTAATCCGTCTCGGCTCCCGGTCCGCGCGGCAGTCTCGGGACGAAAACGCCTGATATCCTGCGCTATTGTGATCGCTGAAAGCACCGACCGGCTGCTCTGGAGCCAGTGCATGCGGGGGTTTGAGCAAATAGAGGCGAGCAGCCCGCAGCGACACTCACCGATGCCGGCGACGGGGAGCCTGATGAATATCCCCAAAATGTCGGCGCCCGCGTGAAAGCCTGCGGGAGAATGGGGCCAGCGCGGGGGTCTTCGCCACAGCCCGCCGACCTACGAGCCCTGCTCCCTGCCCTGGCCGCCTCCTGGTTAAGCTGCCGCAGCTCCATTGTCAGCATCGGCGCACCACGAGGGGTTTGCCGCCCGCTGCTTGGGACGGACTTCGGGAGCGCCTCTGCGGCAGTTGCCAGGTACCTGGGGGCCCTTGCGTGACCGGAGGGCGGAGGAGCGCTGTCGGGGGAAGGCCCGCAAATGAATGACCGCCCGGGGAGCCCTACACGGGAGACTTCGACGATTCCGGAGCGCCTTATCCCCTTTTGCCTGACCCCAAGATGGCGTCCTAACCGAGGACTTCTTCAAGGGGAAACACGCAACCCTCACAATGGCGGCGATCGGAGCGATGACCTCCCCGCTATGAATGGGAGCCCCCTTGCTTTTGCATGGCCTGATAACGATGCGTGATGACACATTAAGGTGGAGAGGTGAAGACGAGGACAGGGGGCAGCAGCGTGACAGCTGAAGCGCGGAACCCTCCGTGGTGTACTGGTGCTGTGTGACTTGACGCTGGGCCCTGACCTGGGTTGCGGATACGGGGAGAGAACTGGACCACGGGCACGACCTTGGCAAACCGAGGGGGGCAGACGGTCTCCACGCCCAACGAGTCCCCTACGACGCGGACGCTGCGAGGTGGCCGCCACGGTGTTGATGCGCGAGCCTCGTCCTGCCTCTTAGACGACCGCCACACACCGGGTCGGTGTGAAGACCCTGGGAGAGGGAAGAGACGACGGCCGTAGAGAGCCTTTGTTGCCCAGTGTCTTTGAACGCCTACAGATCCTGAGGAGGGAGACGTGAGTCCTGCTGGGTGGCGACTGCGGAGCGTTCGCTGGGCCTGCCTCTATGCCTCCCAAGAAGGCGCTGTCTAAAGCGACGCCTAAAGTTTCCCAGTTTTTCCCTCAAGTGGACAGACAAGTGTCGCTAGTGCGAGACGTTCCTCTCGACCCCATGGCGCTCACAAAAGAAGACCTTATGACCTCCCTGCGCGATTTTAAAATGGAACTCCGCTCAGAACTAGGTCAAGACATTAAGGACTCCATTGACCACCTGAAGGCAGAACTCTCCGGAAGACTGACCTCCCTCCAGCATGACGTGTACTCAGTGGGCGTCAGTGGAACTAGAGACACAGACCCAGGGAGTTGAGAAACAGACCTCCGAACTGCAAGATAAGCTGCATGGCCTACAGGATCAACTCCTCCAGACCCAACTGAAAGCGGAAGATCTCGAGAACAGGGCCCGGCGGGACAACCTCCGAATCCGGGACCTGGAGGAGGGGGCGGAAGGCCACGATCTTGAAGCCTTTCTTCTGGGCCTCTTTGCGGAGATTCTGAGTCCCCAAACCCTCAAGATCAAGCTGGAGAGGGTGCATCGAGTTGGAGGCCCGCCAGGGGGACGACGGGCACGCGCAAGAGACATATTGGTAAAATTTCACTCCTATAAGGTGAAGGAGGCGGTCCTCTCGGCAGCTCGGAAGTGCCCTGCGGTCTCCTTTCAGGACCATACTTGTAGCATCTACCAGGATCTGGCGCCCGCAACTCTAGCGAGGAGACAACACTTTCGGCCTATTACCACCAGCTTACGCGACCAGAAAGTCCGGTATAGATGGACGTTCCCGTTTGGCCTCAGTTTTGAATACAACAACAAGCAGCACCACGTCACAGACTTGAAGGCCGGTCTGGACCTTTTGGGTCTCCCGGTCGGTGACCTAGAACCCTCTACCAGTAAATCCCAGGGCTCGCAAGGATCCGGACCCACGCGGTCGTCCTGGTCCGCGAGCTCCAGGGGGAAGCACAAATGAGGCAAAGTCTTGCAGCGGGCCTACTCGGTTTCCGCGGGACCTCTGGATCCTTGGGCCTCCGTGCACCGGTCGCTCAGACTCGGGGGACGGATCTTGACCTCCAGAACTCTTATTGCTCTCTTCTGAACTATGGCAAGAATGGCACCCTCCGAATGCGCTGAGCCAATTCCTGAGGCGATCACCGCTTCTTTAGATGTCCCGAGATGGGCGCGGATGGGATCATGACCATGCCATCCGTCAACACGTCTGACCTGCTGATACCACCGTGGTCAGAGACTGTTCGTATAACTGACTCATGTTGTTGTTGGTACAATCCGAGTTAAGGGTTTTGTTGTTTTGTTTTTTTGTTTTAGGTGGGGGTTCTGAGGGTGGGGGGGGTGGGAGACAGGATGGGTGGACAAGAGGGGGGCACTACATCATCAGTTCAGCTGGGTGGGCTGGAGCAGTCTCTGAGAAGGGTGGAGGGCATGGGTCAGATAGTCTCCTGGGAATGGAGGGGGGAGCGGCCGGGCGGACTAAAAAAAGAGGAGATAAACCCCCATCGATAGGATGGTAGTCACAATTGCTTCATGGAATGTTAGGGGCCTTAACTCGCCGCAGAAACGGCAGAAGGTATGGAAGTACCTTACGGATCATCACTTGGACATTGTGGCACTCCAGGAGACCCACCTTAAGAGGGAGGATGAAATGAGGCTTAAACACAAACAATACCCCTTATTAATAGAGCATCAGCACCTACTAAACACCGAGGAGTGGCATTACTTTTTCACTCTTCTACAAAGTTTCAACCTTTAGCCGTCCAATCGGATAGGGAGGGTAGAATGCTCCTGGTGAAGGGGTCCCTGGGGGGCACATTATGCACTTTTGTAGCTACATACGCGCCCAATGCAGGCCAAACAAGCTTTCTCAATCTCTTACTCGATAAAATTGACCAGTTTGCAGAGGGCCCAATAATTATAATGGGTGATTTCAATCTCACATGGCAGCCGGACCTCGATAGCACTCACGCAAATAGAGCAGACACAGGTTCCTTCACAGCTGACTTGCAACGGAGGATACTCGCTCTAGGACTCCGAGACGCATGGCGGACAAGCCATCCGCAGAATAGGGACTACACATACTACTCCCATGTTCACAGTACATATTCCCGGCTGGACTATATCTTTATTAGCCAACGCCTAGTGGGCACCCTCCGAGACGCTACGATTTTCCCCATCTCCCTCTCCGATCACTGCCCAGTTGCCATAGGCTTACAATGGGGGGCAGCACCTGCCCCGATTCCTAAATGGTACTTTCCAATCTCTCTGACGCGTGATAGGCTCCTTCGCACTGAATTACGAGCCGCTATCACAGAGTTCTTCACTAATAATAGACCTGAGGACAATTCCCCGAGCACCAACTGGGATGCATTTAAAGCAGTGCTGCGGGGGAAATGTATTGAGCTTAACTCTACCCTCAATAAACAGCGGGCGCAGGAACGAGAAGTCCTGGAGAAGGAACTGGAACAGGCGGAATCAGCACATAAGAACAACCCCTCTAGAGCTACGCTGCGACCCCTTACAGCACTACGGGGTAAATTAAAGGCTATATATAACAATAGGGCGGAATATACCCTCCTAAAACTACGCCATATCTCTTATGCGCAGGGGAATAAAATAGGCAGACACCTGGCTCGGCAACTCCGAGAGAAGAGGGAAAGGGAATACATTGGGAACCTTCGGGGTGGGGACGGGGAGCCGATCACCACGGACAGGGAAAAAGCGGAGCTCTTTCGCGCCTTTTAAGCATCACTGTACACAGCGGAGCCTAAGGATTCGGCTTTGCAGGACGACTACCTGCGAGCTCTGCGATTCCCCCACATTTCGCAGGCCGTAAATGACCACCTTACAGCCCCGATTACCAGGGAGGAGGTCGGCGAGTCCATTGCAGCCCTCAAACTCCACAAAGCCCCGGGACCGGATGGTCTCATGGCCCACTTTTATAAAACATTCGCCGCTGACATTGCTCCCCATCTCACCGATCTCTTTAATCACCTAGCTGACCTGGGTGAAGTGACTCCTTCGATGGCCGATGCGATCATCACAGTTATCCCGAAAACCGGGAAGAATGCACAACTATGTGCCTCGTACCGTCCGATAGCGCTCCTCAATTTGGATGCGAAACTCTACTCCTCCATCTTGGCGAAACGGTTCCAGGATTTAATGCCTGACTTAATCCACCCCGATCAGTCGGGTTTCATCCCGGGACGGCAAACACATGACAATACACGGCGCACCGTTCACCTTATTGAAAAAGCCACCAAAAAAAGATATTCCGGCGATCTTGGTGGGGCTTGACGCCGAGAAGGCGTTCGATCGGGTGGATTGGGCCTTCCTCTTCCGCGTTCTTAAATCTTTTGGCTTCGCGGACAAATTCATTCGCATGATTCAGGCTAATTACGCTCACCCTCACTCAAGAGTATTGGTGAACGGAGTAACATCGGCTCCCTTCCACCTCTCGAGGGGCACTCGGCAGGGGTGCCCCTTGTCGCCCCTGCTTTTTGCCTTAAGTATCGAACCCTTAGCTATGTCCATCAGAAATAACGTGGCGATTAAGGGGATCCCCTTCGGAGGTGAGGATCATAAAATTTCGCTGTTCGCGGATGACGTACTCCTTTCCCTTGCGGAGCCGGCACGCTCCCTCCCAGCGGTGGAGCTTGAACTAGCCAAATTTGAAGTGGCGGCAGGATTTAGGGTCAACCTGGACAAATCCTGCGTCCTTAACCTCACGCTACCGGACGCTGAGGCTCAAACCCTCCAGACTCAGACGCCTCTGCGGTGGTCGGACCGCTCTCTCCAGTACCTGGGGATCCAACTAACCCCGCGGGGGGAGGGACTTTATAAAGCCAACTTCCCGGCGGTCATTCGCCAAATCGAGAACGATCTCCGGCGATGGAAGCCTTTGTTCATCTCCTGGCTCGGTCGCATCCATGCCATTAAGATGACGCTACTGCCCAAACTCTTATATCTATTTCAGGCCTTGCCTATCGAACTCGAGGCTACCTTTCTGCCCAAAATCAAGTCGATGCTCACACGGTTTATATGGCAAAAGGGGCGGGCTCGCTTATCCTTTCACATCCTGAGGCGTCCCAGAGATAGGGGTGGTGTGGGACTGCCGGACATAGGGTTATATTACAAAGCCGCCCAGCTGCGCATAGTAACTGAATGGTTTAAAAAAGAATCAGGGAAACACTGGCTCCATATGGATAGAGGAGTGACGGGAAGAACAATTTGGGATTTAATCTGGAAAGCTAAGAAAGACCGCCCTGCGAACGCGTATATTAGTACCCCCACCCGCACGGTGCTGCGGGTTTGGGATTCTGTGACGGGGAATGAGGGATGGACAACGTTCCCCTCCCCGTACACCCCGATCCACTTTAATCCAGCCTTCCCGCCGGCTCTCCACGAGGGGCCCTTTGATGCCTGGCAAGAAGGTGGCTGCCTTATGCTAGATCACCTATTCCACAACTTCGATATCCTCTCTTTTGACAATTGCAGAAGGGACTTCCACCTTGGTCCGGAGGAACACTACCATTACCTCCAACTCCGGCATTGGGCACTCACGCCTCAAGTATACGAGCGCGTCACAAGGGAGAAAACGGGCTTCGAGAACTATGTCAGAACAGTGGGCTCCATGAGAGGCGTCATATCATTCCTCTATAACTACTTGCTATCTAACACTCATTCTGCCCAACCAAGATACATGTCTATGTGGGAGGGGATAGTGCAGCGTGACATCCAAGATAGAGAATGGAAGGCATTATGGTCCGACATATCCAAGTTTAATCATTCCCTCGAACTTCGAGAAGCACACTTAAAAACTCTCATGGATTGGTACCTAGTTCCCTCCAAACTTAGACGTATATTCCCGAACACCACTGATCGCTGCTGGCGGGGCTGTGGGTTGCTAGGGGACTTCCAGCACATTTGGTGGGACTGCCCCACCATCCGTCCCTTCTGGGAAGAAATTCTGGCTCAGATTAAGACCATATTAGGCTACCCCATTCCGACCAATATAGAGGGAGTTCTCCTGGGCCTCCGAGATCCCGCCCTTGAGCACCAGACTAGGGCCGATAAAGCCATCATGTGGACCTGCATAGGCGCGGCGAAAATTACTATTGCCGCAGCATGGAAGAAGAAGTCAGCCCCGTCCCTTTCTCTCTGGCACTCACGCTCATGGAAACTCCTCTGCCTAGAACGGATGGCGGACATCTTCCGCGATGACTATAAAAACTTTGAATACAAATGGGGTCCCCTAGTCGCCTTCCTTACGAGGGGCCTGCCCTCGGCAGTATGCCCCCCATCGATTAGAGACATGCACATGTTCCAGTTTTAATGTACTAGGCCCGGCAGTCCACACCCCGCCTGTAAATAGCATCTCCACCACCCACCAAGTTTTATGAGGGAGGGGGGAGGGGGAAGGAATGTAGAGGGTTTTTTTTTTTTTGTTTTTTGTTTTTCACTTCACGTTTGACAGATCAGATACTGTTGGTTTTTTCAGAACGCTCTCCCAGTAGGAGGGCCCGTGTATAGGCAGATCCGGATGCATGGGGGTTTGACCAAACACATAGCGAATCTATGTCCTTTGTGCCTGGGACTTTCTAAGCGACTGAACTGTTTCATAGCTACCTTGTTAGAGCGGACGGGTACAACACTGTCGCTCCCCACTTCGTACCATTATGCACTGTATGTTAGCATTTGGACCTGTTGCTTACTGTGATCTTTATACTGTTGATTTTTGAAAAGTCAATAAACATATGTTTTACAAAATGCAATTTAGAACAATTAAACTTTACAGTACAGGTGATTGATTAAGTGCATATGAATAAAGATCATGATACAAGAACAGAAGATATTCTTTACAGCTTTTTATCAACGTACAAACCAATGGTCACAGCTAAAAAAATAAAATTTATCATACGAAATTTTGCAGGCTTCAAACGGCCATAGTTGAAGAACAATGATTTTAGCAGGCTGCATCTTAATTTTACTAATAATGTACAATCTAACTATAGATGCTCTACAGTGCATTTCTGATTTTAGGCACACCTACAGTACACATTATTTTGTTTAAGTAAAAAAGTCACAGATAGTATAGGTTACAGTGGATTTAATCCTATCCTAAATTTCAAAATCTCTTGTCTTAATTCAAAATTGGATAGAGAGGTTATCTAAGGAAACTTCTCAGGGATGTCCCAGTAATGCTTAATTCAAGGAACTAGAACTAATTTTCCAGAGATTTAATATTTCTCTTTTTAGATATTGGCATTGCCAAAGACTTCAATTCAGTGTTTAAATAACAGTCAGACCAACAAATTCTTAGGATCTTGCATATTGTTGTTACCTTAAAAAAGCCTACTCAATTACATGCAAATTGGGCTCAACAACACTCACTATTGATCAGTTCTTTCAAGCGACTTATTAATATTTAATGCTGATCAAAAAGTGAAAGCTTACTTAAAAATCTCAAAGTTTGGAATGCTACTTTTTCACCCCATAAAGTTAGGTGCATTTCTAATTTAACCACTTGCACCATTTTTGTAACTGGAAGGGAAAGTAGGCTCTTTCTATCACAGCTCACAGTTTGGTCACATTTCATGTTAGATTCTAACATTAAAAGTTCTGCTCCATATAAAACTTGAAAGTAGCATGTTGGCCCATAAACTGCAGGTATACCAGACTCAGAGACTTATCAGTGAGATCAGAGATAGTAATGGCACCACACACACCATCACTGAAGGTAAACTCCAGGCGTTCCATTCCTTTTACCACTCATTGTACAGGGAACATCACACTCTCCCTCGCCTTTCTGCCACGCCCGCAGTACTGGATGAACCTATTACAACGTCTGAGATACTGGGGGTCATTAACCAACTTAAGCCCTCTAAAGCCACAGGCAAGGATGGGTTTACCACACTATTCTACAAGAGATTTGCTCCCCAACTCCTCCCCATCCTCACCACCCTTTTTAATGACTTACCTACCAATAGGGGTGCTACCAATAGCATGACCAAGGCTTCTATTGCACTGATCCCTAAACCGGGCAAGGATCCAATGCTTTGCCCTTCCTATAAGCCAATTTCTTTGCTTAATTGGGACATCAAGCTCCTTGCTAAGGTACTGGCCAATAGGTTGGACAGGCTGTTTCCCGATTTAATCCACTCTGATCAGGGTGGCTTCGTTCTCAGCTAAGCTACCAGATGACAAAACCAAACATGTCCTGCGCTTGATTGATATAGCCAGAAAAAAGTAGAGCATCAGTCTTCCTGTCCCTCAACACGGAAAAATCATTTAAAGTGGATTGGGATATGGTCTTTGATGTATTGCAGACGTTCGGCCTGGGTGCCCGATACCTTGGCTGAATCTCCAGTTTTCGGTTCCCATATTTATTCATAGATCCTTTCCTAGAAGCCCTGCTACAGAAATTAGAGAGAACCAGCAAATGCATGGTGTCTCATTCTGCTGTGACACCTTCAAGGTGTCTGCTTTTGCAGTCGACCTCCTTCTCACACTCACTGAGCCAAGACAATCACTTCAGGTCCTTATTTCCCTATTGGAGGAATTGCAGGAGGTGCAGGCTTCCAGAATAATATGACTAAATCAGAGGGTTTAATCCCTGTCAAAGGCAACACTTTGGCCGACTCGCTGGGCACTGCTACACCATACTGATGGTCCACCGGCTCTGTCAGGTATTTTGGCATCCAGCTGACACCCAACCTTCTTACTCAACCACTCAAAATGAACATGCTACCTCACATTCTCTATTTACTCCAAGCCATGCCCCTTCTTCTTAGGAGACATGAGATCTCCTGCCTACAGGCTATTTGCATGAATTACATATTGGCGGGTGGCCGATAACAACTTGCTGAAAAGTCTGCATGAGGCAGCCCAGGGAGTGTGGGCTGGGGATCTCAAACCTCACTCTCTACTATCAAGCCTCATAACTATGCTGCTTGACTGAATCATTAAAGGGACAAATTGACATTCAGTGGAGTTATGTTGACCAAAACCTGGCTACCACACGTGTTTGTGAAGTACCATGGGTGCCCAAAAGTATGAGAGGTTGACCTGTTGTATGTCTCTCCCATTACCTGGGCCACGTTTCCTGCGTGGAACTCCACTGCATGCGAAAAAGGCCGAATTTCTTTTCCCTCGCCATTCATACCCTTTGTGGATAACACAGACTTCACACCAGGCATGTCCACTCGCGACTTTCAAATCTGGAGGTCCAGGGGCTGTTTCCGCCTTCGAAGCACCATCTACATAGTAGTCTCGAAGTCCTTTCAGGACATCATCACAACAATGGTATCCCCGAACCTGAAAGCTTCCAGCATTTCCAAATTAGGCACTGAGTTGTGCAACCCTACAGTAAGGCAGGTGCACCAGGACTCACCCTCTTTGAAAAATTCCTCCAAGGCTTTCCGTCGACTAAGCACCTGGTCTTCCAAATCTTCAGCATCCTCAACTCCACAACAAGTACATGCAAAGCACCTTTTCGAAAACAATGGGAAAAATACCTTAATATCTCACTCGCTTCAAAGCAATGGCATTAGATTTCCCTTCCTGTTAACTCTCCACACCATGCTCAAGGCTGAGAGATCCTTTACAAATTGCTATTTTGCTGGCACCATGCTATGGCCTGGCTTCATGTCATTGATCCGACTCGTTCTGATGCTTGCTGGCGAGGTTGTGGGGAATCAGGTACCCTCTTACACATCATGTGGTCTTGCCCTCTCTTGGGAGACTTGTGGGATAAAATATTTCTTATCCTCTCCCAGATCTAAGGTCCAGAGATTGACTGAGCTAACCTTGCTTTCAGACCATCTGAGGGTTCCTACCCACTCCACTCAACAGCCGGCAAGCAGGTGTCACATCGCCTACTGGCAGGTAAACACATCATCCTCTCCGTTTGGCGGAAATCCGTTGCACCAACCTATAATGCCGGGTTGCATAAAGTTTGGCATCTCTTGTGGCAACAAAAACTGGCTTATAATCTGCCTGATAAATCTACACGCTTCCTAATTATGGTGCCCAATTTTCTCCTAATGGAACAACAACTTTAGGTGCAGGAACTGCCCCGAACTCTGCATTCACTGAGACTGCTCTATTATTTATTGATCCCTCGATTTGGCTTCTCTGTGTCCTTAGAGGACTGATGATTTACAACTGCCTTCTTTTGTATAGGGGTAGCCAGGTGAGGGGTGTGTGAATTTGAGAGTGTGTGAGAATTGTTAATTGGTAGCTGTGCCCACTGGCAGTTACGAAGGTTTACCTGCCTTTGCCTCGTTTAGAGAAAATACAATACAAACTATTGAAACTAAAAATTAATCGAAGATCTGTGAGCTAAGTCGGAATGTCACAGACACGTGTGTTAGACACTAATGATAAACTTTCATGTAGCGCACAATACAAAATGTCACACTGAAATAATGCTCTGTAGCCAGCAAATTTTCCTTGTAGAATGTTTTTTGATGTGTGACGTCTGTGACTCGAATTTGCAAATATGTCTTCAGCAAATGCTTTAACCACCTGAGCTATATTAGCATCATTACACCCTGAACTAGATTAATACACATACAACCCTGCAGCACATGCTTTAGGCCCATAAGCTTACTTAAAATGCCTTTCGTTGTTAAGAAAAAGTAAGCCAAAATAGCTTTATGAAATTTTCTCTGGTGCCAATTTCTCTGAGAGCAGAGTTTGTATCAAATAATGCATACGTGTAGGCCGACCAAAGGATGACTTTAATTGGCTCCACTGGTATTTGGCAAGGCACAAGGGAAGGCAGCAGGGAAAGGCTCTAGCTATATCCCTACCCTTCAGCAAGGCTGGGAAGCACACAGAAATCTCAGATCCTTGATCAAGCTGAGGGTGGGAGGAGTGTCCAAATACAGCACAACCCTCGGACAGTTGTATGTCGGAACCACGCAGGCGTTAATCATGACTGCCTTAACGCAGTCCAAAGAATGAATGCGTCTTTACAACGCATTCCTTTATCATGCAAGTCATTACAACGACTTGCCTTAGGTAAAGCGATGGAGCTGGAACAGTATAATTTACTATTCCAACTCCAGTGGAACAGTAGGGAAAGTGATGGACTTAAAAGTCCAACATCAATCCAACAATGCTTTCCTTAACGCAAGTCGTTGTAATGACCTTCGTGGTAACGGCATGAGTTTCAAAGACGCATTCGTGGTTCAGACCGCGCTGTTAAGGCACAGCATGGTTTGAGCCGCGGTGTAAAGACTGTTTCCCCTTAGGGATAAAGCAGGAGGGCTCAAGGCTATACTCCACCCCTTTTACACTGGGCAAGGTGAGGCAGTACCTAATACATCCCACACTCTTGCATTGCAAGAAAAAGGCATTCAAAGCCCTTAGTGCACCACTCCCCACCAATAAGATGAGGGCAGAGACTAACAAACCCCTTTGACCATGGCTGAGGAAGGGGTGTTCTTATCTCCCAGGAGTATCAGGGCACTTGACATCTGCCTACCTCCTTTACCTTGGAAGAAAAGTGAGTGTGCAGTGGGGCCCAGGCAACTGACAAAAGCCACTGCACCCTGCAAATAGTCGAATTGTAAAATCGCCTTGCATGAAAAATTAAAAGAACCGTGTGTTGGGACAGAAAAGTCCTCTGCATGGTAAAGATGTGCACCCCTGCCCTGAGTCTCACGGATTTTGGTCTCGTTGGGCCAGGAGCGGCATCCAAAGCGAAACTCTCATAGCGGTGGAAAGCTACCACCTTCAACAAGAGTTAAGCAGCATGAGTGCATGGTGGCAGCATACCGTGTAGTGATCAGTAGCAGTGAACATGTCTATTTTACCCTGTGTCACTGAATGGAGGCCTACAGGCTCACTCACCGTTTTATAAGTTCTGCTGCTGTGTGCTTAACTCACCCCAGCCTACATCAGTTGGATGTAGAGTACTATGCAGCGCAGGAGTAGCGACTCTGCGCTGGATGTGCATGTTCCTGGGAAGGGTACAGTACAGGGAATAGAGCAGTGCTGTGCACGGTGCATGGTTAGACCCTGTACTGAGTTAATGTGTGCCTGTGAGGAATACATTACATGAGAGATGTAGTGCTGTGCAGTGCGTGCGCAATGAAAGCATGTGCTGAGTGTATGTGTGCTTGTTAGAAGAACAATACATGAAGGTTGAAGTGTTGTGCAGCGTGTGCATAGTAAATGTGTGTGCTGACAGTGTGTGTGTTGGTCAATAGCACCATGGCACAATACAGAAAGGGTATAGTACTGAGCAGTGCGTACAGAGTGATTGTGTGCTGAATGTATGTGCGCCTGGGATGACAGAATACATGAAGGCGACAGTAACGGACAGTATGTGTGCTGTGTATGCACACTAAGTACAAAGTGTGCCTGGAATGGTTCTTTACATGGAGAACCCAGGGCTCCATTTTGGGATGCCTTGGCCTGCCTGGTGAAGACATGAGTAGAGTAATCCAAGATGGATTTGTTTATTGCAGCAGTTCTGAGAGCTGCGTGGGACACACTGGGGGAAGGGAGAGAGAGACTTCCCCCTATACACTTCAAAAGTGTGCTCTCTGATTCAGTGATAGATCACAAGGAAGGGCCTGGACACACCTCAGGAAGAAGATGGGGCTGATAACAGAATCATAAAGAGCAGGGTTGGGAGCCCGGGATTAAACTTTTGATGCACATATCACTGTGGCTGGCATCCAGGTGTGAACTCTAGTCACTCCCATGGACTGTGTTGTGGAACTAACAGTTTTGGAGTCTCTCCTGCTTTGATAGGAAAGAAGAGAGGGAAAGTGTACACTTCAAAGGAAGCAGAGCCCAACATAAAACTTCAAAGACCCAGGCCCTAAACACCATTTGGTGTATGCCAGGAGTGGCCGTTTGGTAGCAACCATCGCATCAGAAAAGTCTACGCCTTGCCAACAATTACAGCTACAACCCCGTAAGCCAGGGGGCTTTCTGTACTGAGTTTTGCCAAAGATCTGGCCATTGCCAGGGAAAGTTGAAACTGCGACCTGCCATCGAGACCTGCCCCCTGGCCAACCCAGACGAAGCCAGAGTAAACCAGGGGACGCGGTGAGGACTTCACTGAGTCACTGGGCTCTGATCAAGAGCAAGGAGATTAACCCCCTCCTCCGTGCAGGGAAATCGAACTTACTGTGTCGACAGAACCTGAGAGCACCTTCGATCACTGCTGAGGCAGTTAGCGCCGCTCTGTGGAGACCACCTATGCCTCCCGGGTGATCCAGTGTGCACCGCAAGCAGCCCAACGTCTCAGAACAGGACCAGAGCTGTGAGCGCCCATGGTTGGGGCACCCGCTGAAGGCTTCTGTGCTGTTGGAGTGGGAAATACTTCAAACGGGCCTGTCAGGCCCCAGGAGACCTGCTGCTGAAGGTGCTGCATCACCCTAGACAATTTGTACTATTTCCTAAAGAGTCAAAGGGGACTTCTGCAGAAGACCAGCGAGGAGGTGAGGCATGCAGTCATAGGTTCAGCAGCGGGAGACCCTTCCATAACAGGCGCTTGACCTAATGGGTCTTCTTCACTCACTCTACCTATGGGGCAAGTAGGTCCCAGGGAATAGGGCTGGAACATTTTAGCCGCGATACTGTGGTGCGTGATCTTGATCACCCCATTTAGTGGACACCTCACCAATATTGAATGGTAAGGTAGGAGCCCGTTGATGTATGATAGGTCCTGATGAATGCCGCGGACCCGGTTGGGCCATTAGGCAGAAACATGTTGACCAGTAGGGATACGGTGGGGGGACTATAATATCCCCGTTACACCGGTCATTTCTTTTAATACTATACAGATGTCAGTCACATTAAAAAGAGGTTTGACATTCGGAATGGCTTTTTAAATTTCACTTTTTTGTTAAGGGCCCCCACTTAGTCTTAGAAGTGCATCCCTGTCTTCAGGTGTATGCCCGCCCTCTATCAAACCAAGTTTTTAGAGGGCGAGGACTGGCCAATGATGAAGCATGACACCAGGTGGTGTGTGAGACCAGTCTTTTACCTTTTGTGAGATGTCTACACTCATATAGAAGACATATTAGCAATTAGGTCAACAATTAGGAGAGGCTTTGTGTGTTAATCAGTTTGAGGTGGAGGCTGCCTACTCCTAATACCCCGTGCCTCTAGTTCCCTACCCTGGATCGCTTCCAGGTTGTTGTGGGTGAAGACTTCTGCAGAAGGCCTGCTAGTGAGCATTCCCTGGATGTTGCCAACGGTGAATGGGAAATAACCCCGATCACACTGCAAGGATGAGGGTGGGACAGTGACTGCCAGACAAACACTAGAGCCCTGACATCAAGGGGACTGTGTTGTTGCTTATAAATGTTATTATTTTTTTGAATAAGTAGAGAAAATATACTTAAAAGAAAGTATTTTGACTAGACACTGATTTATTGACATTGCTGAGTGCACTTTGAGTTATGAGTCGTGTTCACTAACCTGTTTCTACACTTCCCACTCCTGGGAGGCTTTGACTGCTCGTTCACAGCTACCACTGAAAGTCAAGTGCAGAAGGGGTACTTGGCCCAGTTGAACAGGATCCATAGCAGGTTGGATCCCGGGACATCAGGTGTAAAAGACCTCAACGACAATGGTTGGGCCCAGTAGCTTATGCATGCCCTGTGGCCGTCTGAAGGGGTTCTGAATCATGCTACACAAACCAATGAAATTTCTTTAAAAAACTAAAATTAAGGATAAGATAAGTTTGGCAGGGAGTGATAGTGGCAACAGTCTAAAAAGACTTGAAATGTACAAGCTAAGGTCCTACGTTACCCGGTCCCACGATGGCATACTCAGCCTGGTAACATAACTAGGTCTATAAAGTGTTACATGACGTACAAAATTCAATTAAGAGTCTTGAAATGAAAAAAGTAGTATAGTCTTTTCACGTAGTAAATTAATGAAGGAAGGAGTGAGGCTATTTTCTCATATATCTGCATTTATAGGCTGTAAGTGGTTGGAGAATGAGGGCCTCCTTAATTTCTGGAAAGGCCTCATTATTATCCACATCTGCGTAGAACAGTCCTGATTTGGACAAAAATAATGAAACAGATCACCTGCTAATTGAATCAGGAATGAGGAACAGATAGAAAACTGTGTATTAGTAAACTCCACAATCCCACTCATCTTCACTCCACTAGGAGAGTCCTCTGGGCCACCCACCTCACCCAATATGGACATGCACCTTCTGACATATACTAGCTGTTTAATATAGCTTTCCCTAAAACGATGTCACGTGCCACCACTTTGTTGTCTTAGTTTACATAACCTTTGACAACAATGGCAATATAAGGATTGAGTATGCACTTCATATATTAAATTGATTAACTATGAAATTGATAAACAGACTCGCTGGGAAATATGTGTGGCATTTGGGCCTGTCAGAAGGAATGTGGGTGATATGCATGCATGATTTTCCTGGCTGAGCGATGGAATGTATGATACAAGTGTATCAAAAATGAGTGAAGGCTATGCCCACCGTAAATTGGAGAGCTCAGTCGGAGATGGGATGAGGTAGGTGTTACAGCAAACCGCCTGGCCGAGTGTGAGTGTATATGAACACTTGCAGAAAAAACATGACTTCTTGTTGTTGAAGAGTACCTGTCTGCGCGCAGATAGGGACACGCACAGTGAATTTTTATATCTACAAATAGTATTTTAAATAATACGTAAGACAAGAAAGATTCAATTTCGCATTTGAATAGTGCCTTAACCCGAATTCACAATTTCTTTGGCAATGGCGAAAAAGCGTTTGAACATTCCATTTCTATCCTTTTTAGTATTACTTTTTCACCTTTTCGCAATTCACCTTCAGAAGAACTGCAGATTATTGAATTTTGCATTGTAGTACAGAAAAGGTACTATATTCGATGAACTACGACAGTTTCAATGTTAGTGCCAGAGTAATCCTGTGCAGGTTAATGTTCAAGTCAGAAGAAATGTTGTTCATCAGTGAAGGCGAATTGGATTAATGCAAAGTGACATGTACCTACAGCAAGGTCAATTTAAAACAGTTGCCCAATTACCAAATAAGGAAAAAATCACTTCTTTCTATTGAAAATCGGCCTCTCCTTCTCAGAAAGGAGAAACGAATCCCACAGCTGCATTTCACACTGCATAAGCACAGCTGTGGCCCGAGGGCTTGGCAAGAGCTGATCTAGGGCACGCAGACCTTTCTTGCTTTCATAAGGACACCGCACTGTACAAGGAAAGATCTTAAAATCTAACTATCTTAATTGCCCAGAGACAGTTTGCAAAAATAAGACTTCGAAAACATGAAAAAAGATAAACTATTTAATATTAACTTGCGACAGTAGCATGGAGTGCTTTATAAGACCTTGGCTACTGACAATGCAGCTAGAAGCGATCTATTATGTGGCTAGTAAATTAAGGGGCAGTGTGACAAACGACTCCTGTGAACACGATGCCCCCTACTGGTTTACTATAGTAGGAAGCTCGATGTAATTACCCAGAAGTCAAGGAATATCAAGAGTGCATGAGGTGTCAAAGGTGCATGGTGTGTATTATATCGCAACTTACTTAAGTTTGTATAACTTCTATGTATATATTTTTAATCATTACTTCCACCTACCCTTTTGTTTTGCAATATCTGCATATATCGTTTTTTTAATGTTATTGCAGGTGATAAATAACCCCTTTAATTGTGAGTTTTTTTTATTTATTTATGGGGAGGAACCCCTGCCACCCCCCCTTTCCTCTATATCTAATATCTATCTATATATCTGTATATAATTAAATATTCAGACAGACAGATTAGACAGATTAGACAGATAGATAGATAGATAGATAGATGTGTATATTCACTGGAAAGCAAAGGTTAAGGTGACGTTGTAGTTAGGCCTTGTAATAATATAAAAATCATTGTTTAAAAAAAAAAAATGAAATCCACCATTTATCATTTACTGAGCTAACTGCTTATCAACTCACATAATACATCACTCGTGACATAATGTATGACATACTCCAATGAATGTGACAGATTGGTAACCATACTGGAAGGAATTCGGTTAGGTACATCTAGACTTAATTTTCTATAGCCTCTTTACTGCTATTGGGTGTTAGTTTTGGCAACATGCTTCTCCTCATAATGGGGATTGGGTGTGTGAAGAGAGTGAGCCCTCCGTGAATGACTGTGCACCGGGTAAACACTGTGCACAGCAGAAACTTACCAACTTGTGTCTCGCTGAACGTCCACAAGAGGTTGGCTATCTGTAAAAGCTTTGCTTAAGGGAGAAAGTTGTACCTAGTAGGTGCTTATTCACCTAAGGGGTCTTGAATGTCTGGAAAGAGTGGGCTCTGCATGAGGAGTTGTGCATAGGAGTGAAGACTGCACGCATCAGGTATTTGCCTGCCCATGCTTGATGGCCCACAAGATGGCGGCTATCTGCAAAGTGTTCGGTATAGTGTGAAGGCTGTGCGCAGTACTGCCTTCACCACCTAAGGTGCCTTGGGTTCATAAAGGGAGTGGGCTTTCCATGGATGGATTCTGCACAGGGCGAAGACTGTTCGCAGTACGTACTTTCCTACCCATGTGTAGTTTGTTGACCACAAGAAGTCAGTTTTCCGCAAAGGGTTGTTCACAGGGTGAAGACTGTGTGCTGCAGGGGCTTGCACCCATGTCTGGTTGATTGCCCACATGAGGTCAGTGATGGAGCAGGGTTTTCGAAAAATAAAGCCTGCTTGGATTGAGACCCCTAGTAACATTTTCTAACTTTCCTAACAGTGTGCAGTGAAAAACCTGTGGTTTTAATAACTAACATGAGGGAAAATAATACTGTGCAAACGCGTACTAAAGTACTGAACTAGGCCGCAAATGCTTGACTAATGAAGATAAAGAGACTAATGCTGCTTTTTGTGCATGATTATTAACGTTTGTCAGACAAACCTAACCTGGGTTGCGCATGGTTAGATGCAGCATTTGGGAGGGTGCGTAAAGAAAATCATTTTTAAATGATTAATTATATTTGTTTTATTTTCCGTAGAAACATGGGTTAAGAAAAATAAAGAATTATTAACTGAAATAGAAAAAGAGAATGTGGAAGAAAGGGAAATACGGGTGACCTTCGAAATTATGCATGCCTGCCAAAAGTTAAACGCGAAGACGAAAAACAATTGACAAGTGAGGAACGTTTCCTCTGGAAGCGCACAAGTGGCACAAGAAGTAACAGAAACTGTAACATGGCCGGAGAGAGAAGGAAACTGAAGTCTGATATTGTATACTTGTATTTCCTGAGATGATGTAGTTGTAATGATGAAAAAACAAAACAATAGAACATTGAGAAAGGTGGACATGCCGAGTGTGGTGTGACAGTACACCCCCTTCCTTAACCAATCAAAATGTAGAATTTACTCAGAAATTAAACAAGTGTGGGTTGGACTTTTAGGTTTCTAGGGTATAATTGAGGTGCCCTGGTGGGAGGGGTTAGCTAGCATTGCTCCTGTTCCGAGAGGTGCTGATGGTGTTAGGTGTGATCGTTGCTGTCGTCGGTTTGCTGTAGAGACCTACCTGTTCCTTTCCCTGTTCCGGATTCCTGACTTAGACTTTGCCCTTACAAATCTTCTTGAGGGGCCCTGCTGCTCCCCTGGCCAGTGAGCAGATTTCCTGTTTCCTCTTGGGTTAGTATAGATAGAAACCTGGATTTGCATAATCATTTGCAAATGTATTTTGTCTCTGAAACTTTTCTCTCTTCGCCTTTCCACTCCTTCCATGCACTGTCGATGTGATGTGATTTGATATTTTCTCTTTGCTAATTGTTTATTCAGTGATTTGCATGATTTGTACTGTGTATTAGTACTTGATGAGCATTTATTTCACATTATTTAGATAAAACATTATAAATATACACTTTGTGTTCGTCTTTATTTAGAGAGTGTTATTAATTATTGCCATCAACTATAAAAAGATGCCATTGTTACATTATTTTCTATGAGTAATGCAGGTTCGGTTGGAGATTGCTAAGTTAGGTCTGAACTTTGCATTTTACACTGAACCCGGCGCGAAGGGACTTTGTTGGGTAATGTAATTGGGCCTTGTTTAGTCACAAATTTATTGATCTCTGAGCGCTGGATCATCGGCTATCCAATAAGTGTTCGTTAAAGGACGAAGACAGGGCATAAGAGTAACTTGGATCATCTAAGGTGGATTGTCTGTCTGAAGGGTAATTTATGCTTTACAAGATTCTGCACAATTTAGTTCTTACTTTATTATCTGAAATACTGTAACAGTGTAATTTGATCAGCAGTAGGTTGGATGTCATCAGTTATGTAACTGAACAGGTCATGAGTGATGTAATATGTGAGGTCATAAGCAGTGCAAGGTAGGGGCAAAAGTTACAGTTGGCTCAGTAAACTATAACAGGTGAATTTCAGTGATTTTTTGTTATATTATTACAAGACATAACTATAACGTCATTTTTACCTTTGGTTTTTTCAGTGATTTTCTAGGGTATTTTTAATGCAAGCTAAAATCTTAGTAATTTATTTAACTATAATGTCACTTTAACCTTTGCTTTTTCAGTTTTAAAAAAATCATAATTACTTAACTCCCTCACTGAGCATGCCTTTTGACTGTGCACAGCAGGAGGGGGTTGGACGCTGGGCCTCGATGCAGGGCTTGGCCGAACCCCCCCTGGCAACCCCCCAACCCCACCCCCCAAGGCCCTTATTTTTTGTTTTATATACTCAGAACACAGGGACGAGTCCCCGAGTACTCAAAGTGGCGACCGCAACATTTCTGATGATGTTGCAGTCTGTCTATCAGATTGTTCAGTCCCATCCAGATATTACCAACTTTTGAACCTTAGTTTCTCAAAAATGGCTTAACAAATTTACACCAAATCACAAAAAGTACACTTTCTGAGTGAAGATCTAGCTTTCTGCCACATTTGGTGCAATTCCGTTTACCCGTTTTTTTTAAAATGGTTCCTAAAATTCCCATGGGAAATTGCATAGGGAACCAGTGTTTTGGGACATCCCTCTTTTTCTCAGCCTCGAATCGCCTAATGGCACCAAAGTTATTAGAGAAAACAAAAAGAATGTCTTCCCACAGAAACTCTGAGCAAGCTATAACAACGTAGTGGGGACCACAAGTGTGTAATTAATATATCACTGAAAAGCCAGAGGTTTCAGGGACTTTATAGTAAGGAATTAGCATTTAAAAAACCTTAGAAATTCACGGAAAAAAACACAGGTTACAGGAACATTATAATATTTAGGCTGACATTTCACTTGTACAAAACCTGTGAAATTCAGCCGTTATAGTTAGCTGAGCTAACTATAACTCGCGCCCCCGCAATGCACTGCTGAGGACGTCACATATTACATCACTCATTACATGGTCAGCGACATCACTGATGACATCATCCAGTGAATGAGTGTTTCTAAAAAGTTTAAGAATGTTAGATATAAGTTCGGACCCGCTGGTCTCTCTCAGAGTGGCATAGACTGTTGACCTGGGCGAAATTGATGATGAAAGTTGGCAAGAGGCGATACAGAGCCCCAGGGAGATAGCCATCCGTGCCAGATTTAGACTGGTGCAGCTAAAAATACTTCATCGCACTTACTATCCTTGCACACTTCTGTATCGATGGGGTAGACTCCAGTCGGGGCTCTGTAGGAGGGGGTGCCAACAAGAGGGTTCCTTTTTCCATATTCTATGGGATTGTCCGGAGATTGCATCTTATTGGGTAGGGGTCACGGATACCATGTCCAGGGTCATGGGGCGGGTGGTCCCGATGGAGCCGAAATGGCTGCTCTTAATGATCAAGGGCGACAAGGGTTGGCCCAGGTATGCAGAACTATGGCTGGTCCTGGCAGCAGGGGTGGCAAAACGCAACATTGCAAGGAGTTGGGGGGCGCAGGCGCCACCGCAGTTAGATGATTGGCAGAGAGACTTAGATTGGTGCCAAAGGGCTGAGGAAACTGTGTACAAGAGCATGGGGTGCGCTAAAAAATGGAAAAAAGTCTGGGCGCCCTGGAGGCAGTACAGAAATCCTGGGATAGTAGAGGAGGGATGAGGGTATGAGCCATTGCTAAGCTTAAAGATAGACTCCCCAGGCTTCTACCCCCGCTGATAGCTGTATTACATGTATTGGAAGTGATGTTGAACTGCAGATGTAAATACATGATGTATGGTCTTATGAGCTGTGTTAATAAAAAAAGATTTCCCAAAAAAGAAAGAAAGAATGTTAGATATATATATATATATATATATATATATACGCCAAGGTGTATTGAAGAATGAATGGGTGTATGAGTGTCTGTATAGATCATTCAGTGGTGTGTGTGACTGTATAAGTGAGTAATTATATGCGTCTCATTGAATGTATGGGTGAGTGACTAATTTGTGTGAATGTCTGTATCTGGTCAGTTGGTGTGTAAGTGGCTGCATGGGTTGGTGAGTAGCTACATGAGTGTCTATATGGGTTAATGATTGGTTGTCCGAGTACCTGTATGGGTGCCTGAGTATCTGTGTGGGTGGGTGAGGGGGTGTAAGACTCCATGCATGGAAGTGTGAGTGGGTGATTCACAGGCTGTATGGGTTCATTAGTGCGTCTGTGAGGGGCTGTATGGGTGAATGAGTGTGTGTATGGCTGTGTCGGTGAGTGAATGTATGTCTCAGTGGTATATGGGTGAGTAACTGCATATGTGAAAGGCAGTATATGTGAGTGTTGGAGTATAGAAGTGACTGTATGTGTTATTGAGTGATTGTGAGAGCGGCTGTATGGATGATTGTGTGCGTGTGTCAGTAATTGTATAAGAGACTAAGTATGTGTTAGTATCTGTATGAATAAGTGAGGTGGTGTGTGTATAACTGTATAAGTGAGTAAGTGGCAGTGTTATTGACTCTTTGGGTGAGTGACTAGGTGTGTGAGTCTCTCTACGGGTGAGTGGCGGTATGTGAGTGTCTGTATGGGTGTATGAGTGGAAATATCAGTGGCTGTATTGGTGAGTGACTGGGTGTGTGAGTGGCTGTATGGGTGAGTGAGTGGATGTGTGTGTAGACCTATGAATCAGTGAGTGGGTATATACTTACTGGTATTGGTGCATCTATGGTTTCGAGAATGGTAGTCTGAAATTTGGAATGGGTGTATGAAAGGTTATATTGGGGTGTGAGTAGGTGCAACAGAGATTATGTGGATGATAACATCTCAAAAGACATCACTGATGACATCAGTGATGTCACTGAAATTGGCAATACAAGATCACTAGGCAACACATGGGCAGATACTAATAAACTCAGAGCTAAAATAGAAACCTGATGAAAGAACAGCTTAATGTACAAAACAGTTATAGAAATATATCTCCTTTTATTATTTATACAAAATATTTAAAAAGGTGGCAAAGTTTCATCGAACATTCTTAAACATTATAACAACAGCAGATAAATGTGTCACTGGCTATACCCCATGACTGAATACCTATGGGTGATTTTATGTTTTTGAAGTCGTCCTACAAGCCTAGACACCATTTGCTATCCATCACAATATTCATAACAGTGTGATAGATATCACAAAACATGAAAACAATACAGACGTACAGATGTTTTGCCACACTAAAGCAAAAGAATATGTATAAACATGCATTCGAATATAAACAATGTGGAGCTGATTTTTGGAGGTATCGACGCGCGTTTCAGCGAACGTGCCGCCTTCGTCAGGAAACCACATTAAAAGTATTATCAAGACTGAAAGAAATGGGAAGTAGATTGCTTCCTATAGCTGCCTCTAGGACAAATAGTAGTCCAAGTAAGTGCTGAAATGATACCAAGGGAAGCGATAATGTGGGGCCAAGTCCGCAAATCTTGGGAAAGTTCCTTCGAATTAAAACTATGGCTAGCATATAATGTGACCGTCTGCCTCGAATCAGGCCTTTTCTACGCTGTCACAAGTGGATTAAACAAATACTAGGGCACGCAGTCGTCATGCCAGGATGTACTGGTAGAAAGTTATCGTCGTGGAGCCAAGGCAGCTACCTGTCCTTGGTCATGCACGTAACGGTCGGAGGATATTTCAAAAGACTCATATTACATCACTCATGACCTGGTCAGTGATGTCACTGACCAGGTCATGAGTAATGTAATATGTGACGTCATCAGCAGTGCATTGCGGGGGGCGCAAGTTATAGCTAGCTCAGCTACCTAGAACAGCTGAATTTCACAGGTTTTGTACAATTGAAATGTCAGCCTAACCATAACGTTCCTGTAATCTGTGGAACTATCAGATTTCAGCAATCTTGCTGTATGGGACTTACTGGAGGTAATAGGAGGGGTAGTTGGCCCACAAGGACGTCCTTGGGGACCAACTACCCCTCCTGTTACCTCCAATAGGTCCCACACAGCAGGATTGCTGAGAAGTTGTCAGAGGTCACGCCCCCTTTCTCCACCACTCTGCAAACGTGCCTCCTGGCACACTACTAATTGGGAGAAAGTCCCCTTGGCTCCAGAGGGACCTTGGGGGCCAATAAGCCCTCCTGGTACCTCCTGTAAGTCCTGCGCAGCAGAATTCCTGAGAGCTGATCAAAGGGTCAGCCCCCTTTCTCCACCACTCTGCAAACGTGACTGCTAGTCAAAAAACCTTAGAAATTCACTAAAAAAAAAAAAAGGTTACAAGGACGTTATAGTTAGGAATTAGCATTGAATAAACCTTAGAAATTCACTGAAAAAAACAAAGGTTAAAGGGACGTTATAGTTAGGAATTCGCATTGACAAAACCTTAGAAAGTCACTGGAAAAAACCAAAGGTTACAAGGACGTTATAATTGGCAAATAGAATTAAAAAAAACTTAGAAATTCACTAAAAAAACAAAAGGTTACAGGGACGTTGTAGTTAGGGTCAGATTTTACTCATACCAAACAAAAGAAATTCAGACGTTATATTTACCTGAGTTAACTATAACTCGCACCCCCGCAGTGCACTGCTTATGACCTCACATATTACATCACTCATGACATGGTCAACATCACTCATGACATCAGTGAAGACATTATCCAGTGACTGAGTGTTTTAAAAAAGTTTGAGTGTTAAATATATATACCAAGATAAATTGGTGAATCGGTGGGTGTAAGAGTGACTGTATGGATGACTGAGTGGGTGCATGACTGACTGTATAAGTGAGTGATTAGGTGTCTCAGTGAATGTATGGGTGAGTGACTGGTTGGGTGAATGTGTGTGTGTGTATCTGTCTGTCAGTTGATGTCTCAGTGGGTGTATGAGTGTGTTAGTGGGTACGTGAATGGCTCTATGGGTGATTGATTGGTTGTCTATCTCTATGGTTGTCTGGGTGTCTGTGTGTGTGGGTGAGGAGGTGTGTGACTGCCTGTATGGATGAGTGAGTGGGTGAGTCAGTGGCTGTATGGGATAGTGAGTGCGTGTGTGAGAAGCTGTATGGGTGAGTGAGTGTCTTATGGCTGTGCCGGTGATTGAGTGCTTGTGTCAGTATGGGTGAGCAACTGGGTATGTGAAAGGCAGTATAGGCGAGTGACTGGGTATATGAGTGACTGTATGCATGAGTGAGTGAATGTGAGAGCGACTATATGGATGAGCGCATGCTTCTGTCAGTGACTGTATAGGTGAGTGACTACGTGCTACTATTTCTATGAGGAGGTAAGTGGGTGTGTGTGTAACTGTTCGGGTGAGTAAGTGGCTGTGTGACTGACTGTATGGATGAGTGTCTAGGTGTGTGAGTAGTTCTATGGGTGACTCAGTGTATGAGTATTTGTATGGGTGTATGAGTGGATATGTCAATGGCTGTATAAGTGAGTGAGTGGGTGTATAAGTGGCTGTATGGGTGAGCGAGTGGATGTGTGTGTAGATCTATGAATCAGTGAATGGGTGTATAAGTACTGGTATGGCTCTGTGAATGGGTTTGTGAATGGTTGTGTGGCAGTGGGTGTATAAAAGATTCTATAGGGGTGTGAGTGGGTGCTTCAGTGATGCTGTGGATGATGTCATCACTCATTTCATCAGTGATATCTATTTGAGATGTTATCAGTGATGTCACTGACCATGTCATGAGTGATGTAATATGTGAGGTCATAAGCAGTGCATTGCGGGGGCGCGAGTTATAGTTAACTCAGGTAACTATAACGGCTGAATTTCTCTGGTTTTGTAGGAGTAAAATCTGGTATGGGTGTATAAGTACTGGTATGGCTCTGTGAATGGGTTTGTGAATGGTTGTGTGGCAGTGGGTGTATAAAAGATTCTATAGGGGTGTGAGTGGGTGCTTCAGTGATGCTGTGGATGATGTCATCACTCATTTCATCAGTGATATCTATTTGAGATGTTATCAGTGATGTCACTGACCATGTCATGAGTGATGTAATATGTGAGGTCATAAGCAGTGCATTGCGGGGGCGCGAGTTATAGTTAACTCGGGTAACTATAACGGCTGAATTTCTCTGGTTTTGTATGAGTAAAATCTGACCCTAACTATAACGTCCCTGTAACCTTTTTTTTAGTGAATATATATATATATATCAGTTATATCAGTTAGGTTGCAACTAAGTGCGAAAGCTGGAAGAATTTCTTTTTTGAAGTCTACAGATTGAGTGGGATCGTAGATTTCCCACAGTCTATCCCATTACGTGTTTGTATGCTGCGGTCTATACATTGCTGTACACCTCAAGGCATCGATAAAGGTAGCATTCCCATGATGTAGTTAAAATGGGGGCTATGACCATCTTGATAACTTGCCTCTTAAGGATGTTCTAATGTCTGACCACCAGTCGAAATTACTGTTCATCTCGAGCATTAGTGGCTTTAGATTATCAGAAACCATGTTGGTCAATGTTGTTTTAATAAAGATCCTGAGATTATCTTATAGACATTTGAAGTTATAACCTACTATCGCACTTGTCATGAGATACATGAGGAATGCTTCGCACTTGCGCCAATTCATTTTATAACTGGAAAACATAGAACATTGTCCCATCAGAGACAGGAATTATGGTAGTGAAGTCACCAGGTTCAAATGTACGAGTCATTCACTTATAGAAAAGCTTTTATATATCCTGTATAGATATCAATGCATTTTATTACTTTCATCGTTGGATGGCCATGATAGTGACTCTAGAGCGATTAGATATAGAAGTAGGGAAAGTGCATACCTCTTCGTACTGCCCCTTCAGATAGTAGAGGGTTCTGAAGTGAAATCTTTGCAATGTAACTGAATTTGAGGGTCACTGCATAATAATTGTACTTTTGATATGAAATTATGGCCCAGTCCAAACCATTCTAAGGTTCTGAATAAGTATCCCCACTCAACCCACTTGAAAGCCTTTCCGTGTTGAGTGAAAGGACCACAATGGCCTCTAGTAGCTTATACAGACTGTCACAGAAGATGTGAGAGAGTCCTGAAATAAAGTCTACTTGAGAGTTCTGAATGAAGGAGGAGATCACTTTCTGGAGTCTGTCTGCCTGGACTTTTACCAGCATTTTCATGTTGCCATTTATTAAGGCAATCGTTTGATAGTTGGCACAGTGCAAAGTATCCTTGTCTGGTTTAGGGATCAGTCTAATCCGGACTTTATTCGAGTATTAATACAGGACGACAGTGGTCCTAGACTGTTTAAAGGCAATGTGCAAGGCCTTGACTAGTAGGGGTTTACCTACCCCATTGAATTCTACAGGAAAGCCATCTTTAAATGAAGATATGTTGTTGGGGTGGTCAGTTATTACGGCTTAGATCTGTTCCATAGCAAATTCTCCTAAGAGTAGTCTTCCCTCATCTCTAAGGTGCCGAATGGGGAGGTGATTTAAGAATAATCCTTCTTCCTGTCAGGTAATTGCATATTCTCAGTGCTAAAACAATTTGGAAAGATAGTGAAAATTTCAGCAATCACAGTAGGGCGAGTTAGTAGTAACCTTGATTAACCAGTATGGCAGCTATAGCGGATTGAGCTTCTCTCTTTGCAAATGGGCAGCCAAAATGTGCCTGGCTTTCTACCCTTGTTCATAATGACTTCATTTTAGGCTGGACAGGGAGTTTTCTGCTTTCTATGTGGAAAACGTATTTAGGGTGAATTTTTCATACTCTAGGGCCCTCGGAAAAGATTCTTAAGGATGGATTTTATAATGTAAGTCCTCAATGGAGTGTTCTAACTGGATTTCTGTTTCTTCTTCCTAGCTAGGGAGATAAGTCCCACAAAGAGTTTGTGCAGAACATCACTGAGCCCTCATTTTCATCTTGACATGTCTTGAAATGGTTTCTAAGAGTGGATGTCTCAAATTTAAGTAATTGTGGTTGGGGCATGGTCTGAAATAACGTATTGAAGAATTGTACATTCGGCAACTATCAGTAGTAGTGGGTTGAGATGTTATGAAATAGTAGGTCAGAGAACAAGAGTTATATCCGCATCAAAGTAAAACATTATCTGTTGGATGGCCCTGTCTCCATAGATCTGCCCTGCATGATGTATTTTAAGATCACCCTGTCTGGGGTGTAGACTCTTTTTTGGGGACTTTGTTAGAGTCAATTCCTATCAAAGCGCTAGCTGTATTAATTTTTACCAAGAAGTTGGTGGCATACACTGAACACATGGTTATGGTTTCCTTCATTATTTGCAGTTTTACGAAGACATAGTGATGAGTATTGTCTATCCAATTCTTAAGTATCTTAAGCAGGAGAGATTTCCTTACGAGAATTGCCACTCTGCATTTCTTTGAATAATTGGAGGAGCTTGTTGAGTTTTCAGTGGGGCGGCTGCTACCCAGTATTTTGTCCACCCATTCACATTTCAGTTTATCTGGCTTAGTGGGAAAATGTTGTGTCTCTTGCAGCATGTTTCAAGGAAGGGGTCTGGTCGGAGGTGAGGGATATTTGATCTCTTTAAAGGATGAGCTAGATGTAACATGCATAGTGTGGGAATCACAAGACTAAAGACTGTTCTCAGTTGTTACAGTTAGAGTATGTGTGGGTATTCCCCCTTGCAAGAGGATTGTGGGCATGTAATTCATGAAGCCCATGTCATATAGTACAGAATAGTTGTGAGTACAGTTGAGGGGTTAAATGAGTTCAGTGGGGGGTAGTACAAACAATGGTCAATCCCAGGCAGATGGGAGTAAGAACCAGATAAGAGGTTAAGCATCCCAATTACTGATGGAATGCAGGAGTAGATGTGAGAAAAAAGGGGGTCATATTGGAGAGGTTGGGGGTGTGTGGCTTATTCCCCGATGACCCAGGAAATTCAGATGGCAACCGTTGACTTTAATCATTGCACTAACCTTAACACTGTGTGCCTAGACAACACCAGGCAGCCATTGTTTAAAGGTAGTGGTAAGGTAGGAGGCGTGGGCATATTGATACAACCTTAAAATAAAAATGCCAGGAAGGGTGAAGTCAAATGAGAATAAGCATGGAGGGGGGGTGAATGGTTGACAGGAACTGACAATCAAGCAACTAGTTGCAAAGAAAAACGGGTCAGGAAAAGAATAGAATAGAAAACCCTGTAATGGTTTTATAGATGGCACGAAGGAGGTTGGGCCAGGGTAGAGATGGGGAGACAGCACTATGAAAATCCCATAACAAGACATTATCTTCAGATTCATAAGATGCATTGTGGCTTCAAGAGTTCAGAATGTTTAGTTACTGGTGCTACTCTCTGTTGCATCTTCTAATAACAGTGGTTATCTCCAGTTGTCTCTCTCTCTTACAAAAGGCTCCACAATTTGAATCAAGCCCTCTTTGTCACATCATTGACGCTGAGATTAGGTATCCTGATGGCGGTTTTGGGTTGTCAAATGCAGAGTCATCTTTGGATTATGGGGCCTCCTCTATGTACCCTTCCTGAATATTTATGTCATTAGATTCCACTTGATCTCCAAAGCATTGCAAGTTATCTGGTTTGATGTAATGTGTGGATCTGCCATCTAAGCTAATGAGAATCACTGCAGGTTCCAGAAGGCCATATTTTATGCCTCATTTTTTAGGCCCAGGGAGTAGTATCAGAAGCTTATAAATTCAGGTTGGGTTAGCAGAAATATGTCTGGGATGAAAGCATAACAGAGACAACATACAGTGACTCGTTGTGGGTGGTTTGTTTTGCTGGTATATTGTGATCTAATATTGTGAGCCCTCTGAAACTACAGGGCTGGTGAAAACAACTTCCAGTAGCCAAGGTAGGACAGTCACTAGGAACATTTCCATGTTGAGTGTCCTTTGATTTTCATGGACACCATATAAATGGACGCAGTTCTCTTTTGATCTGTCCCAAAGTCTGTTGTTTTCGTAAGGCCATGCCTAAGCTCTTGGCTCTAGTCTGGTGGTGTATTCAAACAAGCTCATGAATATAATTCTCCGAAGTGTTCAGTCAACGTACAAGCAGCAATATTTGATCTGGAAGATCTAATCTCATAGGTCATTTTGTATAATATGCATTCCATCGCTCACATCAACAACTTTACTGATATGATCTAACTCATGATCGTTTCCAGCTTGATTTTAGTACGTTTCTCTGTGTGGGCTTCCATTCTTTGGCTTATCCAGCACAGCTTCCATGAACAGGAGCTTCCTGGAAGATCGGTTACAAGACATATCTTTAACCTGTTGCCTCAGGGCAAGCAGATCCCTCTTTCTTGACATGACTGTTATTGTTCCAATTAAAGGAGAATCCAGGCTGGATGTAGAGCCACTCTGGATTTAATTAGTGAGTCCACTACAGAGGTTAATAAACTCAGATGAGGTTGTATAATCTGGAGGCAAACTAATATGTTATATGTTGCTACAGACTGTCATTAGAATTTGGTTCCTGTCTTGACAAGCAATTCTGAATTCATGTACCTCAGGTATGTGGCAAAGGTGTAAATGTTGATTCCCCTTTCATGATACAAAAGTCCATTAATCACCGTTGAGATGCTAAATACACCACCCATAGGGGGGTTGGGTGTGGGGGGGGGGCGTTAAAGAAGAACACATGCAGCTAGAAAAGAGATATGCAAGTCATACTGGTTACATGTTCCAGAATAGCTTTCTTGTTCCCAGTGTTTCTTCCAGGAGGGCACTGGTTTGTGTCTCTTACTAAGAGTGGGTCCATTCTCTGCACAACATAGATGGTGGGTCTGGTGAACCGTGAATGCCTCTCTCTAGTACCTGGGGGACTCTTGTGTCGCTCCAGGAAGTTTCAATACTTCACCAGTTAGCCTGCATCATTCCCAGCACTTGTAGGTGTGGGTTCACGCGTTGGGTTCTGACTCAACAAACTGCTTCTACTGGGCTGAGGTTACCGCTTCCATCGGTGAGTTGATTGCCATTTATTTTCATCAGTGTCATAGGAACCTTTGCCAGCCATGGGTGGGAGACTGCAGGTTTCGGAAATGGAGGACAGGTCTTTTCCACCCGTCATATGTTTATTATAATGTTGGTGGTGCCCTGCCATTGTTCTCTCTAGATGCACCTATTCTGGGAACCAAGTTGTGAATTAACTAGGAGGGGAGTGGTCCGGTGTGGTTGATGTCATAGAGCTTCACAGAGAAGCAGCCATCCTGCTGCTGGACAAGTTTTGTCCTCGCTGCTACTTATTTTAATCTAAAAGTTAATATTGATTTTGATGTACCACTGGTCCTCCTGATCACTGTACATAACATTGGGGAGGGGTAGACAGAGTTACTGGCAAGGGCAGGGCCGGACTGGTTGTACCGGGCATCAGGAGTTTCCCCGGGAGGCTGGAAGGGTGGGGGACGGTTTTGCTGCTGTGGGGGCCTGTTTTGTTACTTGGAGCCGGTTCTGCAACAGTGATGCAATATCGGCCCCCAGTAACAAAAGCAGCAAGCAAGTGCTTCCGGCCTCCCTGGGCCAGGCAGTGCTTCTCCAGGGGCTGGTCCGAGAAAATTGCCAGGGCTGCTTTGGGTTCCCAGTATGACCCTGGGCAAGGAGTAGAGGAATTTGGTGGGTTGGAATGGGAGGTGGAAGGAGTCTCATGTTGTCGTGCCCTGATGTACAGGGTAGCAGGACATTCTTTACTGGTGGCAGGAAGAGAGACACTTCAAAAAGAAGTTTTGAGCTTTTTACATTATATTACCATGCACTGAATAAAACTGTGCATTTAATAAAATACCAGTGATAACACTTTGGATAGATAAGAGATGGATGAGCAGGGGTTCAGAGTTATGCAGACATTTTTCCCACCAAACAAATCCACATATCAAGGTTCCAATTCGATATGAAATGGTGAATGTGACTAAATTAAAAAATGTTTAAAAAAATGAATCGGCCTTTAAATTAACAAATTAGGCTTATTCATGGAATTCACTCCAGAACTCTCTAGAGGGGCAATCCATGACAGATTTTCCGGCTAACCACTTAATGAGCTCTAATCCATATACCTTTGAATTATGTGGAGATCCTAAAAATCTGGTATAGATTTGGCCCATCTGGTCCGAAATTGGACACCACTGGTCTATTACACTGCTCTTTTGTTTGGTAACCTAAAAATATTGGTACCACAGCGTGTTTAACAAGCAAATGTATGCATAACCAAAATGCATTTGATTTATTTTTAAGTTCTTTTAGAAAGAGTAATCCAATACAAATACCACTAGGAGCATTTCTTACAAATCTAGTTCTAGTAGAGCAAGAAAAGCAAGAACGTCTTATACACACTTCAAAACAAGTGACTGCAGACATGTGTATTTACATTATTTTAGGGAGACAATCAGGCTTTCAGCACTTGGGGAAGTAATGCAGATTCTTTAAGGATTAATTAGACATTCTAAAACAAACAGATGGACTCTGGGAGGAAGTGGCCTGTTTGTCTTTCAGATCCAGCGCTGGCCTTCATTTATTTAAAACATATTTGCATAGCACACAAGCGGCTGAGAGAGCAGACAGGTTTTCTTACTACATATGAGGGAATAAAGTTCCTACACGCCTGTCTTTTTCGGTACGTTACAACAAAGTGTGAAAAGGAAGAAAATCGTAAACGGGCAATAGTAATTATATTACAATCCAACTTTTTAAGAAGGGAAAACCGGGTTTATTTAAAAATAATAATAATAATTCAACAGAAATTATTTTTTACAAGGACACACAAAATTGGCATTCTGACGTCAGCAACACTGCTTACAAGTTAGAACAAGCATTTGCAATGCAATAGGTCTCGCATTTACGCGAGTTTAAGCTATTGGCATTATAAATGACAATGCCTTTTCTTTGTTTTAGAAACAAAAACAAAAATAAAAGGCATAGTTATTTGCAATGTCAATAGCTCAAACCCGCGTAAATGCGAGACCTATTACAATGCAAATGCTTGTTCAATTGTGCCTCTTAGTGCGCATTCTTCACAGGGGGCATATTGGTGTGTGCCATTTCTGATGCACGTATTAGTGGGCACTCTTCCCAGGGTGCACCTTTCTACTTCACGTTGGTGTGTGCATTTTGCACACTGGTGAGTGCGTGTTCTAATGCACAGCAGTGTGCACTCTTGACACTGCCCCTTCCGACCGCACTTTGGTGTGCGTGTTGCACATTGGTGTATGCGTGTTCTAATGGCACGGCGCACCTTCCTACTGCACTTCTGTGTGCGCGTGTTGCACACTGGTGAGTGTGTCCTAATGCACAACACAGTGTGCACTTTGACACGGTACAGTTTCCTATTGCACTTCGGTGTGTGTGTTGCACATTGATGGGTCAGTGTGCACTCTTGACACAGTGTATATTACTACTGCACATTAGGTGTAGTTTTGCACTACACATCACCACGCATACTTTTCTACCATGCATACTTTTCTATCACGCATCATTACGTGCACTCCAGGATTAGAGCTCTAAAGAGAATCCTACACATTGAACAGTGAGTGTGGGTGCGAGTTAAAGATGGGACACTGCTTCTTTTGGGGAGGCCTGCTGGGGCGGGGTGGGGCGCGGCTATCCAAGTATCTATCACTAATGCACTCTACTCCCCATCTATACCAACAAAAAGGGTGATGGAGAGATGCGGAGGTCAGAGGGTAAACTCCACGACTGCCGCAGGTCATAACAGTGAGCCCACAACAGCCTCGCCCAAAGCAGATCTCGCATACCACAATATCCCAGAGACTGGAAGCCCCCAGCATGGCTGTGAGTGTTAAGTGACTTGAAAAGAAGGGGGCTGTAACCAACACCACCCCCAGTCCACCACTACCCAACCTGATGTTTCATGTGCATTGCATTTGTATGAACTGTAACTGGTTAGAGTACACATACATCTGAGAAAGAGAAAAATAGAGACCGGAAAGGCAAGAGACAGAGAAAGAGTGACTGTGAGAGAAAGAAAGAGAGAGATAGTGACTGAGAAATAGTGAGGGATGCAAGAGCGCTGCACTGGAAGAAAGAAGACTGTAGCTGCCCGTCTGCGCCCGTCCCGGTGAGTGACATCCGCCCTGCAGTGGGTTCGGGGCCAAAGAAATGAGGTAGGAAAACGGAGAATGCGCACAACTGGACGAGTTAGTACACGGAGTGCAGTGACAGAAGCAGGCCAGAGGCAGGGCTCGCTGGGAGAGACAAGGTACCTTACAGCACTCGGCAAGATACGGTGAAAGTGCCCACGTGGAGCTCTACATATGTGAGGCAGGTATAGGAGAGTTCACTTCACCAGGGGTCCAGGGAGGTAAGGAAACCGAGACAGACCAGAGAGGTAGGACGTAGTGGATTAGAGGTAGGCGAGCCACTGAAAGCTGGAGCTTGAAGCGTGGCTCAGCTCGAGTTCCTGTTTGAACCTCGAGCCCATAACGAGCCAAGCTTTCATGCGGCTTCTGCGTGCCCCACTCGCTCTACTCAGGATGTAGCGTTACGGAAAGAGCTGCCGATCCGAGTCTCGGAATCGACTCAACATCCCGGGTTTCTGGGCAAATCACTAAATGTAAACTAAGCACTTCTCGGTGCAGTGCCGTAATGTGCTCTATTAATGTCAAAGCTCCACATGTTAAGGAAATACACTGTATTAAATTCTGAGGCAGCTTTATCACAGTTTACGTCAGGTTTGTTGTAGGATTTTAACAACAAACATTTTCAGGGTTCGGCTCGTGCACGGGCTCTCCAAGATCCTGGTCATATTCTTGGATCGGCTCTGGCTCGGCTCTCCCAGTAAATCTGTTCACTCGCCCAGCTCTATAGATTAGTACGGGGGGGGCAGAGGGGAGCGGCGGTGTCCAGGCGGTGTGCGTGAGTTGACCGGTAATATCACGGGGGAAAGGGTGTGAAAGAAAGTTAGGCCGGAGGCAAAGGACTTCACAGAGGCAGGGCAGTGATATCGTGGAGGGCAGGGAAAAGTACGCAGAATGAGAGTACATATACATCTGAGAAAGAGAAAATTAGAGACCGGAAAGGCAAGAGAGAGAGACAGAGAAAGAGTGACTGTGAGAGAAAGAAATCGAGAGAGAGGGGTTTATTGCTAAAGATGGACGGCCTGTGCTCATGATACTGTAATCTAGTAAAGTTGTAGAAAACATACATTGTAATGATGTGTGGAAGACGAGCGCTGTAAGGGCACCATACTGCTCGTTGATCAGCTGTGGAATCTCTGCATTTTCTATGGTGCTGGTTGTAAGAACTGAGCAAAATATGACATTTAAGTGTACCGTTTATTTGTTAGTGATACTTGACACTACTATTCTAAGTATTAAAGTGAAGAACATTAATAGCCAACTATGGCATCGTGTAGGCCTAAATGATTAACAGCGAAAAATAAAACAGATCATGGAAAAGTTACAATTTACGAATATGTCATATTATGGATAGTACAAGTGTTGTCTTATAATGAAAGAAAGTCAACGCGATGTTGCTGGTACATCTCTGCACGTCGGACACAACAGTGTCTGTCGAGAGTTTACTGAGTTAGGGTGCCTGGTGCACGTGCTCTGTGGGGGCCACTGCGTGTGCTTGGGTTTACTTGTCGTGGGACAGATCTTGTATACATGGGGGAGCAGGCAGCACTGGCCCTGGACACTGCCAAAGTGTTGGTGAGTGAGATGGATGAATACGTTACCGTTCAGGAAGGCCTTTGACGCCTGAGCACCTGCATTGGAACCGCCCCCCCCCAAACACCCTCTTCAGAATGCCCCCCTCCCTGTCCTTGCGCAAGATGATGCCCCCCTTCCCCATCTACTGCGCTTCGAAGAGGACTTGGCGAGATGTTGGCACATTAAAAACAAATACGTAAACACATGAAGAAGAATAGGCCTGCCATGGAGAGCAGGCGGGAAAAGGGAAATACGCCTCGTTTTACCGCGGACTCCGGTTGATTCCAGAGGGGCAAAGTGAGCATCGCCAGGAGCACGGAGCAGCAGCACGGGAGGACGGGGGCTTGAGAGCAGGGGCAGGACCTTTGAACCACGGAGAAGGGGCACGGGCGACCAGGGGCAGGAGGAGGAACAACGAGGTAAAAGAATACGAACAAACTGCAGAGAGAAAGCAAAGCAGGCATTGGGCAGGCCCTGGCAAGCAGACATCGATTCGGAAGGAAACACGCCCAGTGCAAGAACACGAAGCTCTGGACTGACTGAGTCCCGCTGCTGAAATACTTCCGTCCAACTGCTGAAATACTTCCGTCCAAAAGAAACCCCCGTGGGTGAAAGGAACGCCGGAGGGTACACCTAGACTGCCGCACAGGATAACGACCCCCCTCTTCCCTCTCGGAGTCTTGAAAAGTGAAAGGGAGGCCAGGACCGCGCTGAAGCCGGAGCATGGGGATCTCTTGTCTTTATGGGGCCATGTGTTTCTAATTAGAAACACATGGCCCCATAAAGATAAGAAAGTGCTTTGCGACAGCAGCAAAGCAGGCCACCGAGTCGGGATCGGAGGCGAAAGGGCGTGAACCCAAAACCCTCATTTCCAATGGCAGGCCACCGTTTAGCATAAACGGTGACGCCATCCAATGGAAATGAGGGGCGGGGCTTCAAGCCCTCTTCTGAAAGTCCTCCTTAACAATAAATCTCGCCGAGCGAGCTGCGCATGTGCGCAGCAACGCTAGGCGAGACCTAAAAACCTGTCTACGCTAGATGATATGTTTTTTTAGCATGCGCTCCCATGCCTAGGGGGTAATCAAATCCTACGAACCACAGAAACAGTAGCCATATATCACCTGTACTTAACTGAGGTGGCTAAAGTCTAGGGGGCAGATGTGGCGCAAGGGGCTTGTAATCTGCCCCCTACGGTTTGTAGTGCTCAGACTGGGGGAGTGGGATTTGGTGGGTCACACCCCGGTATGGCGGAATCCCACAAAAAACGAGACCCATTGCATTTTCAATGCTTGTTTTTTCAAGGTGTGTCCAATGCCTTGTCTGTAGCTCCATAAAACACGCCGTGTCTTTTTATTGAAGACATTTCAGGAATCAGGATAGCCCTTGATATGTTGTCAACGAAAGATGCCATAGATATCTGTTTCTCCGAGATTTTGAAGGGAAGACACGACACAAGTAACTGGGCGTGTTGATTCCATTACCAACTCCACCCTAAAATACATGTAAGCAGTCACACTCACAATAGATTAGAAATTGCGGATTTTTATATAAGGTTGCCGACTGGCCGTTTTTTTTAATGGCCTGTATCTTTAAAGGTCAGTAAAAATATTGCGAAAAGTAGTGATAGCCGATATCTTTTCCTTTTGAAACATATACCTCAAAGAGTAAACCCGTGAAGAAATCACCAAAAAAGTATTTGTGATCTGTCTTCATCATTTCTAAACGATTAGAGCAAGTACAGGTATAATTGCAATGTTACAAAAGATTAGTGAATATTGTAGATAGTTTCTATTTTATTTCCCAGCTCTTGGCCCTTCCAGCGTACAAACATAATCGAACGGGCACTATTTTTCTCACAAGCAAAAGCGGCAGCTCGTTGCTTCATAGGGAAGACCTGGGATACTGTGTGCCGTAATTAGGATTGGTGAGATTTCGGCAGCCAATTGGTTGGCTTCTTCGCATGCATAGAAAACCCCAGGTCATGTACATGGTGTGTTGTCGCCCCGAGCTCAGTGATAGACGTTTTAGTGCCCAGAAAAATGAAAGATCGGGTCAGCTCTGTTGAGAGTCGAGCAGGTGCCCTGCAGGTACACATACATCTCCGAAGCAGGCGCAGTAGCCCTCTGAACTTGCGTCACCAAACCTCATTCATCGCATCATTTCACCGCAAGACACACTGACCCGTTCTACATTCATCCTTCCATTCATCCATGCATCCAGGACCCCACCCATGGATTCCATAAGTCCAATACTTCATGCTTTTTTAATTTTCGCGCTTTTATGTGTGCTGCTTTTGTTTATTCTGATATCGACGTGAAACTGTTACGGAAGAGTCTATTGCATCTATGATAATCAGATTGCGATGAGATGTGTTTAGCCTCGAGGTAGCCGAGACTCCCACCTGACCGCTGTTGGCCTAAACAATCATTGTTTTGCCTGAATTGTGCATTTCTTAAGAGGGATAAACGTGATGCTTTTCCTCCCAAAACGCCTTTGCCTGAAAACAAACTCACCTTTTGTTTCCTCGTTTTGGTTCGGAAGCCTTCAGTGTCCTCCCCTTTTATTCTCCCTCGCCCGCGCCAGAAAAGGTAATTGATAAAACAAAACAGATGAGATTAGCGCCGGGCATTTGTGCATATTAATGCCAGCGGAGGGCATCTAATGGGTTTGTAATTGCAGAGCCTGTTTGGGACGGTGGGGTGGAAACTGCAGCCTTTCTACACCAAAAGACCCCCCCCGGCGAGGTTTTCACATCGGAACTTGGAGTAAAAGTGAAAAAAAGGAATTACGAGGCCAGCGCCATTTAAATGTAAAAACTCTGGTCTTTCTTTAAGGACTGCCGTTTTAACAAGCGCTCGCCATTGCGGAAAGGCAGCCGCTGTTTATTTTTGCATCGCGCTTTCACTTTAAAGTGAAAGCGCGATGCAAAAATAAACACGCGGCGCCCTGTCTCCTTTTGAGACGGCCCATCCGGACTGGATCGCAGGGCTTGTTTACATAACACGCCTCTTGCGATAAGAAACTGCTTCACGACAGCCGTGAAGCAGGCGATCCAGTCCGGATGGGCCGGACAAAAAAAGCGAAAAGGAGGCACCCCGGAAAGCTTATTTCCAATGGCAGGCCACCGTTTACCATAAACGGTGACGCAAGCCAATGGAAATAAGGGGCGGGGCTTCAAGCCCTTCTCTCAAAGTCCTCCTTGACAATAAATCTCGCCGAGCGAGCTGCACATGTGCGCAGCAACGCTAGGCGAGACTTAAAAACTAAGACAAGAAGAAAGAGGAAAATGCAAATATTAGAAGAAGGGGCAGAAGAAAGGTCTAAATGACAGGCACAGTAATCAATACACAAAAAATGATAAAAAGATATAAATTTTGATGGAAAAATGAAGCCCCCTGATAACTTGCATCTAGTAAAAAAAATACAAATAAACACAAAACAGTTATGTTTAGTCTATTTACTGATCTCTGAACACAGGAAACAGGCAACATTTCCAAAACAAGCAGAGCACAGCCAACAGGTTTGCCCTTAGCAAACTGGTGCGATGTTTAAGCTGGTTACTAAATGTTACCACAAGTATATACCATAAAAATAAAAAAGAAATGTCGCTGCCCAAGTGTGATGGCAATGCAATTTCAATAATTAAAAAAAAATACATTACATGTAATTTTAATAGAAAAGCAGGGCGTGCTTCCTTGCAGGTAGATGTACTATGAACAGTTAGTGAAACTTCTCACTTATAATTAACTTCAAAACAAAATTATTCTTATTGCCACAAAGAAACTCTATTAATTGTTTGAATTACTGTAACCTGAAAAAAAAATATTTAGACATACAAGGATTACAAAAAAAATATAGGGCAAAAAATGGAAAGAAAAACATTGGCAAAATAAAGTATAAACCCATTTCCCATGGCAGTGAAGTGCACTTCTTTGTAGGCAGATTTGCACACATGTTGTGATGAAAAGGTCCCTGGCATGGTATAGAGGTGTTTTCCCTTGCCCGAGTGCCCAACTACATGTATATTGGTTATCCTGACTTTTATTTTGGCGCTAGTGTAACACTAATCTAAGCGCGAACGCAGAGACAGCCTGTCCCTGACTGTGTGAAGTCCTGGACCTGTTCTGTGACCTGGAGGGGAGCATCAAGCGTGCCCTCATTGTGGGAAGTGGACTACTGTTCCTGCCCTGGGTTTACTTACTATGCAACAATGGTTCTCACAAGTGCCATTTTGATTAAAGCATTTTTGTTTGGGGGTTGAATAACCTCATGCACTTAATGCTTAAAGAACAATAAGTATACAAAAAACAATATTACAAAAAAACGACCACCTTAAGTCGAATTACATTTTTTTTTACCTCATCCATTCAGTCCATCAAGAGAACGTATACATAACAAAATATTGAATAAGTGAAATCAGTGCAATGTGACCCTAGTGTGGCGCCCAAAACATATAATAGGAACATACACCGAGGTACAAACACAGCAGGCTGGCTGACTAATAAGTGACACATGACTATGATTGGTTTGTTTTGTCAGGTTGGTTTTGGAGTCAACGGTGTTTCGACCCATTCCAGGATACAAGGGTCTCATAAGGATAAAAAGAGGATATGGAGACATCTGAATAATCCTGGATAATAAAAGTATGCCACTTGAAATACCAGAACCACCTCAGTGGAAATGTGGAATAACAAAAAGTACTTACTCTGGGGGGGAACCCCCCTGGAAAGTTTCACGGGGCTGCGAGAGAAAAAGAGTCAGTTCCAGAGAGGACACCCACAGAGTACTTTGCTCATTTCAGGCCGCTGTGAGTCGACAGTGGCAGCAAGGCAGGCCCAGAATGGGCCCTACGGCAGGGAGCCGATGCTCAGATGGATACGACAGAGCAGGATTTGTATCTGTCAAAGGACTGGGGGGGTCACACTGCACACATTTCACTTATTTAACATATTGTTATGCATATGTTTTTTTGATGGACTGATAATTGATGAGGTACAGCTTATGTCATTTGAGTTAAGGTGGTTTCTTTTTGTAATATTCTTTTTGTATACTTTTTGTTGTATAAGCATTAACTGCATGAGGTTATTCAACCCCCAAACAGATATTTAATCAGAATAACCTCAGTGAGAACCATTGTTGCATAGTAAGTGTAATATACCCAGGTTCCCGTGGGCCTAAGGGTCGCTCTTGTAGACTTATTAAGCAGTCCTAGGTAGAGCACATAAAACAGTGGGGATATCATAAAGAGTTTTAGAGGAAATCAATAGTGTGGCCAGACTTTTTCTTTGGTCACTCGGGGTAGAGGCTCACTCGCCCAACTGTGTAAAGTTATGCGCAAAATCTTGCATTAACATCCTGTGAATGTGAAGTGGGTACAGGAGTGGTGAGTGTAACACAAGTGCGATTAGAAAGTTGTGTGTATGAGTGTGCCAGAGTAATGCTGGCCCGTGTGATCCATTTCGGATGTCCCTCCTCTCACAATCCACAGGATGGAGGGTGAGGATCACAAAGATTTGAAATGTATTACCTGCATTCCTGTAGCTGGAAAGTGAAGATCTAGAAACTGAAGAGAGAAGGATGGAGATAGGGCTACATTAAGAAATTCCATCTGGTATTTTGGTAGCAAGGAACTGCTGATCATTTTTTTTTTTAAGAACTCCCATTTGGTGAATGTTATGGTTGATGGGTGAGACTGCAGACTTGGTTGTTAGAGGAGATGACGTTTCTAGGTGAGGCCTGCCCTTGTGTCTGACCACAATTAGTACTTCAGATGGGTTGATGACAGCCAGGTGCAGAAACATCACACCTCTTCGTGACTCCATCCTGCACACAGCCCAGCGCTACCTGCTGTGAGAAGCATCACTCCACAAAAAGCAGCCAGAGGACTACACATGAAAGAAGAACTACCCCACATCTCTTCTACAATTTGATGCTAACTCTTAGCCTGGGAGACTATCTATGTCTTCAGATAGCGTGAAGACATGGTCCCATCCTAGTTCATCCTAGTTCAAAACTATGTTCAAAGTAACGCTTATACTGTCCTGATGTATAGAACCGGGAACACATGAGTAATGCCGCTTAAGGAGTGCCTTTCCGAATTAAAAAACAAAATTATGCTAGATTTCATCTATAAGACCTAGGGCCAGATGTACGACCCTTTTTTGCAGCCGAAAACTGTAGAACCTCCCGTTTGCGGCCGCAAAAAGGGTAATAGCATGTACAAATGCTATTTTGCGAGTCCCTGACTCGCAAAATAGCATTTGCGACTCTCGCTATTAGGAAGGGGCGTCCCTTCCTAATAGCAAGTCAACATGCTATGTACTAGTGTTATGCGACCGCATTTGCGGCCGCAAAACACTCGCAGTTTACCACCTACTTCAAGTAGGTGGTAAACCACTCGCAAAGGGGAAGGGGTCCTCAAGGGACCCCTTCCCCTTTGTGAGTATGTTGGAAAATATTTTTCAAGAGCAGGCAGTGGTCCCAGAGACCACTGCCTGCCCTTAAAAAATGAAACTGAAAAGTTTCATTTTTCTTTTTTAAATGCATCCCGTTTTCCTTTAAGGAAAACGGGCTGCATTTAAAAAAAAAAACAGCTTTATTAAAAGCAGTCCCAGACATGGTGGTCTGCTGAGCCCAGCAGGCCACCATCCCTGGGAGGGCTGTCATTCCCAATGGGTTCACAAATTGCGAGAGGCTCGCAATTTCCGACCCCATTGGGAATCGCAAACAGTGTGAAATACACTGTTGTACATCGGAAATTGCGCCTCGCTAATTGCGACTCGCAAAAGAGTCGCAATTTGCGATGGGCAATTTTCTTGGTCGTACATCTGGCCCTTAGTTCTGACTTTTTTTTTTTTTAAGTACAACTGAATAATTTACGCCCACCTTCCAAGTTGAAAGGAATTTTTCATGATTCAGCCAGACACAGAAGTTACTGGCCATATTGGGAAATTCTGATTGATGCAGTATTGCAGAATAACACTGTAATGGGGACTTACCAGTTTAAATCTGTGTGGAAATTCCCTATTTCCCTACCGGAAAAGTCTGAATCCCCAGGTAATTCCATTTCTCGAAATTACCAATGCCTGCATTACCCCGAGAAACGAATGAACTGCTTCAAAGAACAGAGGGTGCAGCGACGTAAGGCTTTGAGGCTTGGGAATGAAGTGGTGTGTGGGGAGCATCGAGGAGGTGCACACATTTCTTCATTTGCAGTTTTGACATGCTTTGTTTTCAAAGATTTCCAACAAAGTCAAGCAACAACTCAACTGAATTTCAGATGGCTGATATTCAAACACAATGATCTTCCAACAAACCGATTTGATGTAAATCTCAGAGGACAATGGTGACTAGATAAATATAAAAAAATAAAAAAAAGTTTCCGAAAAAACACATGAATCAAAATTGACAGCACCTTATTGACGTCTCATTGATTAGTCAATATACCACCAGCGGTGTTAATAGCAATGTGGTTTGGTACCCATTATAGCTCTTTGGGGCTATCAATGCACATACCGTAAACACTTTTTATTTTAACACTAAGGTTCTTGTTAATAGTTTTGCCTAAAAATGCGTCTTTTTCTAAAATTAGAATCACTCTACGGTATTACCAATGACGTAACTGTTCATGCGTCCCAAAATCTCCCTACCAAAGCCAGTGTTGTCCTTCCTGACTTTCCAGTTATTTTTAGTATACACACAGCTCAACAATCCCTCTAGATTGGCCTGTTTCCTCATCCCCCCTGCATCAAAAAACAAAACAACGGGACAGCGAAAAGGGCAGTGTGTTGTTAATCAATGGCAATGCTCTGGTGGCCAGCAGATGGGGATGTGAGAGCACTGCTGTAAGAGCATTCCACTTCTCACCACTGCATCATGTTAATAAAGCACAGAGACTAGAGGTGGAGCGGTCAAAAACATCTCCAGGCAGAATCTAAGATTACCAGACCCATATCTGATTGTACATCAATAACAGACATGTTTCTTGTCAAGCTACTTACACTTTGGTGATCAGCAAAGCAGCATTGTAAGGTTTAACTAAATAATTTGAGGGAAAAAATACATATATATTCATTGAAAAAAACAAAAGTTACAGGGACTTTATAGATAGGCTCAGATTTCATTTGTACAAAACCATTGAAATTCAGCAGTTATAGTCACCTGAGTTAACTATAGCGTACGCCCCCGCAATGCACTGCTTATGACCTCACATATTACATCACTCAAGACATGGTCAGTGACATCACTGATGACCTCACATATCACTCATGACATTATCCAGTGAGTGTAAGTGTTTCGTAAAAGTTTCTGAGAGTTAAAGATATATACTAAGCCCTGTGACTGTCTGTATCAGATTGGGTGTCTGAGTGGCTGTTTCGATGTGTGAGTGGGTGTGTGAGTGGCAGTATGGTGAATAAGTGGGTATGTGAGTAGCTGTATGGGTGAGTGAGGGACTTTGTGAGTGGCTGTATGGGTGGGAGAGTGTGTGGGTATGAGTGGATGTATCAATGACTGTGGTGGCTGTGAGTGGCTCTATGGGTGGATGAGTGAGTGTGTGTGTGTGTGTGTGTGTGTGTGTGAATGGCTCTATGGGTGAGTGACTGGGTGTGCAAGTGGATGCATGGGTAAGTGAGTGGCATTTTGATTGGGTGTATTGGTAAGTTAGTCAGTATGTGAGTGGCTGTTTTGCACAGTAAGTATTTGTGTGAGTGGCTGTACAGATGAGTGAGTGGGCACGTGAGTGATTGTATTGATGTGTGAATGAGTATGTAAGTGGTTATGTGGATGAGTGAATGCATGTGTGAGTGGTTGTATGGGTGAGTGAGTAGCTCTGTTAGTAGCTGTATGGCTGTGTGAGTGGTTGTATGGGTGTGAGGCTGTGTGGGTGCGTGAATGGGTATGTGAGTGGTTGTATGGGTGTGTGTTTGGATGTATGAGTCTGAGTGGGAGTGTTTTTTTGGGTGTATGAGTAGCTGTATGGGTCTGTGAGTGGTTGTATGAGTGAGCATGTGAGTGGGTGTATGAGGGATTGCATGGGGGTGTGAGTGGGTCAGTGGATGATGTCATCAGTCATGTTGTTAGGCCTGGGTGGAGTTCTCCTATGCGGAACTCAGCGAAGTGCTGAAAAAAACTCTGCAGCGCTACATGGAGTTTTGCGAGCAGTGGAGTAAGGTAAATCGCGCTGCTCATGCTGGTTTTTAGCGGCAGGAGTTTATCCCGCACTGTAAAATCAGCATGAATGGCACCATCTACAGTGCAAGAGGACACTGCTTCATTCTGCTCCTCGAGTAGATGTTCTACTTGAGCGGCAGCTTCCTCAAAGCGAGCGGTAGGTTTCTCAACATAAGCGGTAGCGATCTGCCGTGAGTGCCCACGTTGAGAAATCTCACCGGGAGGTTGTCTAGCGTACGATTTTCCTCACTCGCACTCACGAACTTAACGCTGGCGAGCCGCGCAAGAGGAAAAACTCCGCTCCTCGCCGCTACATGGAGTTTTTCGGAACTCTGCGCTCTACGTAGAGCATGGAGTGAGCAAAACTCTGCAAACTCCATGAGCGGAGTGGAATTTTACGCTCAGGCTTAGATGTCATCAGTGATGTCACCAACCATGTCATAAGTGATGTAATATGTGAGGCCATAAGCAGTGCATTGTGGGGCACAAGTTAGTTAGCTCAGGAACTATAACTGCTGAATTTCAATGGTTTGGTACGAGTGAAATCTGAGCCTAACTAAAACATCCCTGTAACCTTTGTTTTTTTCAGTGAATTTCTAATAAAAAAAAATTCTATTTACTAACTACAACGTCCCTGTAACCTTTGTTTTTTAGTGAATTTCGATGGTTTCGAAATGTTATTTCCTAACTGTAACCTTTGAGGGTGGGTGGGTGAGTGGCTGCATAGGTAGGTGAGTGGGTGGGTGCATGAGTATCAGACTGGGTCTGTGAGTGGGACATTAAGTGTCTGAGTGGGTCAGGGAGTGAGTGCAGGAGTCTCTGAGTGGATCTGTGAGTGGGTGCCAGAGTCTCTGAGTGAGTCTGTGAATGGGAACAGGAGTGTCTGAGAGTATCTGTAAGTGGGTGGATGAGTGTCCGAGTGGGTCTGTAAGAGCGTGCAAGAGCCTCTGAGTTTGTCTGTGAGTGGGTGAATGAGTGCTTGAATCGATCTGTGCATGGGATCATGAGTGTCTGAATGTGTCTGTCACTGGGTGCGCGAGTCTCTGAGTGGGTGCGTGAGTGAGTCTGTGAGTGGGTGCATGAGTGGGTCTGTCGGGTGCACAGTAAAAAAGTCGGGGGCACACGAGAGCAGGTCCCTGTGCCACCTCCCCCTGTGATGGTCCTCCAGTCCAGCTTGCCTGCAGTCAGCTACTCTCGGCTGCCTTCGGTTTTGTGTCTCCTCTGCTGGTTTTCTTCTCCTTTTTGTGCCTCTTCTCTGCTTGCTACTGCCCTCTATGTTGCCTCTTTCTCCTCATTCTGCCTGTTATTTTGCCTCTTTCTGCTCACTCCTGACCTTAATTTTACCTCTTTCTGCTCATTTCTGACCTTTATTCTGCCTCTTGCTGCTCGTTTCTGACCTTTATTCTGCCTCTTTCTGCTCCCTTCTGACCTTTATTCTGCCTCTTTCTGCTCGTTTCTCACCTTTATTTTGCCTCTTTCTACTCGTTTCTCACCTTTATTCTGCGTCTTTCTGCTCCCGTTTCACCTTTATTCTGCCCCTTTCTGCTCGTTTCTGACCGTTATTCTGCCTCTTTCTGCTCGTTTTTGACCATTATTCTGTCTCTTTCTGCTAGTGTCTCACCTTTATTTTGCCTCTTTCTACTCGTTTCAGATCTCTATTTTGCCTCTTCCTGCTCGTTGCTGACCTTTATTCTGCCTCGGTCTGCTCATTTTTTAACTTTATTTTGCCTCTTCCTTCTCTTTTCCCCGGTAACGCTGGGGAAGCATCAAGGCCCCCGTGGTCCCAGTCAGCTCCACGTCACCTACGGGACCCTTTATTTCTGCTGCGCAGAGGGAGCCTCTGGAAAGGTAGCTCCCTCTGTGCAGAATCAATCGTTTCATCTCTTTCTCTGCCAACATGTCTGCAGGCAGAGAAAGAGATGAAAACTCCGCTTCCAGTGGGCATGAGCACTTTGACAGCTCCTGCCCACTGGAACCGGAGTGTTTGCTTTAGCTTGGCAGGAGCAGTCACAGCTCCTGCCAAGCAAAAGCAAACAACTATATCCAGAGGTTGGTACCCCAGGACATAGCAGGAGCCGGACCTAGGGACAGCCCCCAGGGCCATGTATGGCTCCAGGAGGGGGTCCGTACAGCCCCCCTCCTGTTTGCACGGGCCGCCCAGGGGGTCCACCAACTCCCTGGGGCAAAGAACGACTAGGGAGGGGAGGCAGTGCCCTCCCCTCCTTTTATTAAAAAAAAAAAAGCCCTGGGGAGGTGGTTGTCCCCAGGGTACGCGGGGCGTCCGTGCGGCCCCCGCTCCATATTTAACTTAGCCCCTGGGGAGGTGGTGGTCCCCGGGGATCTGCACAGTCCCCCCCATCAATGTTATGTTAGCCCCTGGGAAGTGGTCCCGGGGGCTTATAGAGCCCATGGAGGGGGGGGGCCTGTGCACCCCACCTCCTTTTTTATCAATCGAGCCCGGTGAGGGGTTGGTTCCCGAGGCTAAATGAGCCTTAGAGGGGGGGGCCCTTGCGCCCCCCCCTCCTTTTAAAAAAAAAAATGCCCCCGGGACATTGCCCACCCAGGGGGCTCTAATTAAAACAAGCACGAAAGCCTGTGCTTGGCTTTTTTTGCCGCAGATTCGTGGCTGCATTGCGTTTCCGCAGGAATTTCTTTTTAAAAGGTGATTTTTGGCTCAGTCGGGGTTACAGGGGGACCCCAGGTCCACAGTTAGGGGGTCAGGGTATTCCTAACATGCCCCCTTTTCTTTAAAAAAAAAAAAAAGTTTTCTGTGGGACTTGGCTGAAGCGGAGTCCCAAGATGGCTGTCAACACTTCCTGGTTGAAGTGTTGGCAGCCAATCAGATTTGAGGACAGGGACTGTCGGATCCTCAGAGGATCCGCGCCCCTATATATCCAAATTTGATTTTTTTTTCAATAACTCTAAAACTACTAAACGGATTTACACCAAATAACAACAAGCACTCTCTCTAGACCAAGAGCTAGCTTTCTGCCAAATTTAGTGTAATTCTGTGCAGCAGTTTGGGCTGTAGTCATGTTCAAAATCCATATAGGAATTAACATGGGAAACGCAATGTTTTTTTGATGCCCCGTTTTTCTCGGCCCTCGCTTGACAGATCACCACGAAACTTTCCATGCACAACTAGAATCACTGGCGGGTGTGTGAGTGGCTGTATGGGTGAATAAGTGGGGGTGTACGTAGCTGTATGGGTGAATATATAGGTGTGTGAGTAGCTGTACGGGTGAGTGAGTGGCTGTATTGGTGAGTGGCTGGGTGTGTGAGTGGCTGGGTGTGTGAGTGGCTGGGTGTGTGAGTGGCTGTACGGGTGAGTGAGTGGCTGTACGGGTGAGTGAGTGGCTGTACGGGTGAGTGAGTGGCTGTAAGTGGCTGTATGGGTGGGTGAGTGGGTTGTGGGTGGGGGAGTGGGTGGCTGTATGGGTGACCGAGTGGCTGTGTGAGTGGCTGTATGGGTGAGTGAGTGGATGTGTAAGTGGCTGTATGGGTGAGTGAATAAGAGGCTGTTTGAGTGGGTGTTTGGTTAACTGAGCAGGTGTGTGAGTGGCTGTACTGGAGAGTATCTGTGTGAGTGGTCGTCTGAGTGCTTGTAGGGATGAGTGAATGGGTATGTAAGTGGTTGTGAGTGTGTGAGTGGGTGTGTCAGTAGTTGTATGGATGTGTCACTAGGTCTGTTGAGATGCTGTATGGGTGAGTGGCTGTCTGAATGATTGTTTGATTAAGTAAGTGTGTGAGTAGCTGTATGGGTGATTGTATGGCTGTGTAATTTGTTGTATGGGTGAGTAAATGGTTGTAGGAGTAGCTCTAAGAGTGACTGGTTTTGTGAGCGGCTGTATGGGTGAGTGAGTGGGTATGTGAGTGATTGCATAGAGGAGTGAGTGGGTGTGTGACAAGTTGTATGGATATGTGAATAGGTATGTGAATGGTTCTGTGGGTGAGCGAGTGTATGAGAGACTGTATGGGGTTCTGAGTGGGTGTGTGAGTGGTTCTATGGTTGATGTCATGAGTGATGTCACTGACCATGTCATGAGTGATGTAATATGTGAGGTCATAAGCAGTGCATTGTGGGGGCGTGAGTTATAGTTCGCTCAGGTAACTAGAACTGCTGGATTTCTATGGTTTTGCATGAGTGAAATCTGAGTCTAACTATAACGTTGATGTAGCCTTTGGTATTTTTTCAGTGAATTTCTAAGGTTTTTAAAAAAACATTCTATTTCCTAACTATAACGTACCTGTAACCTTTGTTTTTTTTAGTGAATTTCTAAGGTTTTTTAATGTTACTTCCTCAATATAACGTCCCTGTAATCTTTGTTTTTTTAGTGAATTTCAACTTCTTTTTCCTAACTGTAACCTTTGAGAGTGTGTGTGTGTGTGTGAGTGGCTTTGTAAGTGGCTGTATAGGTCTGTGAGTGGGTGCGTGAGTGTCTGAGTGGGTGTCTGAGCGGGTGCATGAATGAGTGTTTAAATGGGTCTGGGAGTGGGTACGTGTGTCTATGAGTAGGTCTGTGAGTGGGTGTGAGTCTCAGAGTGGGTCTGTGAGTCAGTGCATGAGTCTCTGAGTAGGTCTGTGAGTGAGTGTGAGAGAGTATGAGTGGTTCTGTAAGTGGGTGCATGAATGTCTGAGTGGATCTGTGAGTGGGTGCAACAGTTTCTGAATGGGTCTGTGAGTGGCTGCGAGAGTGTCTGAGTGGGTTTGAGAGTGTGTTTACGAGTGGGTTTGCGAGTATGTGTGAGAGTGTCTGATTAGGTCTGTGAGTGGGTGTGTGAGTATCTAAATAGATCTGTGAGTGGGTGTATCAGTTTCTGAGTGGGTTTGTCAGTAGGTGTGTGTGAGTGACTGGGTCACAATGGAACCACACCTGCCCATTTATCCATCAAGAGTTAACAGTTTTGAACAAAATATCTACTCACATGGAGTACCTTCTTCTGGTTAATTAGTAACTGCTACCTCCTTGAGTAAATGTCCAGTTCGTATTCTCCACTACATCTGTGTAATGGACTACGAGGAAATGTCTCCAGTGCCTTTGAGCGCATTTCGGCAATTTAATTGTTCCTTCTGCGTCTTCATCCAGAAATCAGTGATAACATGAATCCTCCTTTAGAGAGGACAAAGAGACTACTAAGAGGTAAATCACCACCAAACAAGGGTACTTCCTCTTAGCTATATGAAGCAAGTGCTTCTTTGTTTGGTGGAGAGGTCCTCATATTCCTCGGCATCAAGAACACGTCACCAAAATCGGCGAGAAACGCACTGGTGGGCCTTTTGGTAAGCTGGCCATTATCCTGGCAAAAGGCATGAAGACCTTTGCATACTACTAAGGTGGGCGGGGAGGCCTGCCCAAATGATTAGTAGGGGAGGGGGACTGCTTAGCTCTCCTCCCAGGGCAGATTTTGGCCCCTGGGACACCATCCTCTGGCCACAACATGATGGGGGAGGGGGACACGCGGCCCCCCTACCAGACTGATTTTGTCTGCGTGTACCCCATCCCACGGGGCTCAACCACAATTGAATGGGAGAGGGGGTCTGTGCAGCCCCCTACCTGAGCCGGTTTTGGCCCTGGGGACCCCATCCCCCCCCCCTGGGCCCTGCCTTGAAATGCTGGGTGCCCTGGAGCCCACCCAGGGCACCCAGTCAGCGGCATTGGGGACCACTGGGGAGCCTGAATGACCCCACGGTCCATGCCGGCTTCCCGCCTACCGCAGGAGCCGGCATTGCTTTCACATAAAGGGAGCTGCTAAACATGCAGCTCCCTGTGTGTGAGAGCAATCGTTTCGTCTGTTTCCCTGCCGGCATGACAGCGAGCAGGGAATCAGATGAAACCTTCGCTCCCTGCAAGTGGGAGCAGATTGACAGCTCCCGCTTGCTGGGAGCGGAGTCAGTGTTTGGTCTGACTTGATGAGAGCTGTCAAAGCTCCCGCCAAGTCAGAGCAAACAGTTATGTCCCCGGGACATAGGGAGCGGGCCCTGAGGGGTGGTGGTCCCCAGGGCCATCTATGGCTCCAGGAGGGGGGCCGCTTGGCCCCCTCCTTCGTTTTGCATGGGCCGGCCCCGGGGAGGTGGTGTTCCCCGGGGCCTGGGGGGGTACGAGTGGACCCCTGGCATATTATTCAATTTTGCCCCGGGTAGGTGCTGTCCCCAAGGCATATCAAAGCCACAGAAGGGGTCTCCCCGTCTATTGTTATTAAAAAGCCCCGGGAAGGTGGTGGTTTTCCCTGAAGCTTTTAGGAGCAGGAGGAGGGGGGTCCGTGCAGCCCCCCTCCAATATTAAAATAAAGTCCCACGGAGGTGGTGGTCCCTGGGTCTAAAAACAGGCCTAGGAGGGGGCCCTGTGTGCCCCCTCCTTTTATTTTTAAATGCCCGCATGCCCCCGGGACCTAGCCCACCCGGGGATGTAAAATAAACAAACATGGGAGACCACGCTTGTGGTTTTTAACAATTTTGCCATGGATTCACGGCTCTGTGCAATTTCGCAGCAAATGTATTTTTTTTTATGTGCTTTTTTCCCCCAACGGGGTCTCTTTGGGACCCCAGGACCAGAGCGAAGGGGTCAGGGTATTCCTACCCTGCCCCCTTTCCTTTTTTTTCTGGGACTCGGCTGACTTTGAAACATATACTAATTTTCCAGTAAATGGTACTTCAGTCTACGTACAAACTTACACAGCACAACATACATAAAAACACGCAGACTACTTTAGGCCAAGACTAAGATAGGAGACCATCTTTTTTTACCATTCCTATAGGTAAAAGGAGAGTGGGGAATGACTTTTACATTTAAAACAGACTGCTATTTTCTCAAATAATGTACTAGTCCGTGAAAAATGTAAAGAACCGTAGCATTTTCTTAAATATAAACAGAGCGATCACTGGGAAGCATAATGTAAAACAAGTAGTGGTAAAAAAGGTCTGGCTAATAGATATTGCTGTATGGATTAATATTTTCAGGTTCAGTTTGTTACAGAACAGCATTTAGAGATGCATTTTGTGGGGTATCTTTATTGGATTGTTTATTATTTTGAGCTGCTACAGAAACATATTAGGTAGATGTTATCGTCACAAGTCTTACAAATGAGCATAATTTCAAAATCGTGTACTCCTGGGGCAGAGCAGTTGGAAGTAGTGCATTGCTTCTGTTTGACTGCTGGGAGGAAGTGTGGTGCTGCGCAGTGCAGTGTAGTGCAAGGTCCACAGCTGTGCCCAAACATCCACATAGCCCAGAATAGCAGCAAAAAGTTGTCTAGCTGTCTGCTGTAGCACCAGCAGCAGGTGAACAACCACTGTCCACACATCTAACCGGACAGCTATGTAAGCCATTATACAACCACGTACATAAACAACCCCAGAAATATCCGATGCATGGGTATCCATTGAGAACACATAGCCCTAGGCATATCCATCACAGAGCGGGCTAAATACTCCTATCATGCCAAACACCCAAGGTTCCAGAAAACAGAAAATGAAGATATTTCCAGGATATTGAAAATATCCACGGTACGAGCACAGTGTCTAGGCACTTCATAGCTCTGCTAAGTAAGTCTTAATATTATTAACATCCACACCGCAGACCATGGTCATATGACATGGCTGTGAGTCATCACTGTGGTTCTACAGCAGGCATGCCTAGTAATCCGATTAGAACTGTCATGGAAAGTATGGAGTGTGGCAATAGCAGCCACAAGCTCCGTTAAGCCAGGTTATGGTGAATGCAGCCATACAGAAGAGAATAGACAGTAACTGGTAACGACAGCAGTACAGGAGGCAGAGGCAGTAATATGCAGCCCTTTCAAATCACCCGCAATTGTTGGGCGTCACACACCTTCTGAGTCTGGAAAAGCGCGAGATTTAGAGAGCGCGCCATTAGGGCCCGGCCTCCTGGACCCACACCACGCCCCCTATAGCTCTGCCGGGTTAGCCCGATTGGCGACCTGCCTTAGGGATTACTTCCGGGTCACCCATGACGCGTTTCCGGCAGGGACCGGCACGGGGAGGGGTGGAGCCAATGGCCTATTTAGGCCTCAGGGCCGCCATGTATGTTCTCTTTTTCCCGCGCCGGGCCCCAGGACTGATCGTGGATCTAACAATCTCCAGCGTCTAGGATCTGCCGTTCCTTGTATGGTCACAGGCGGAGCGTGGTCGGGAAAGCAGGAGATTGGAGGCGGGATCGCCGAGCGAATTTTTCCGATTTTTGGAGCCTGGGCAGCGGATTCTTTGAAGCTAGCGCGGTATCGGGCGGGTGTTCGCGGAACCGGAGGTAAGGTGTCGGGGTCTTGGGGGGGCTTTGGGCAGCCGTGGGTGGCCGGTGTGCAGTTAATCAGGGCGATTGCCACTCTTATAGTGGTGGGGCGCCATCGACCCTCTGCGGCTGCCGGGAGTTCCCTCAGCATTCCGGCACGCGTTGAGTGAGCGCGTGCGGCAGGCGGCACCTTCCTCCGGGGATCCTGGGCGGCTAGCGGGGGTTTTGGGGAATTGTTGATTGCACGCGGCTGAGTACCAGGGCGCTTAAGAGCAAGGGTGCGACCAGTGCAATTGGACAGATAGGATTTTGTCATACGGCGACGCGAGCACAGTGAGAGCAGGCCACGCGCGTAGGGGTAGTGAGTTAGCATGCGGTAATCGGAGCAAATTCAGCTTGCGGTTTGAGTGGCAAAAATAAGCGCAAGGGCTGTAAGGTCGGGGACTCTCACTCGCAAGGTTCAGGGTTCAATTACTCGGGGTCGCAGAATGCCGGCAAGGGGGCGCAACCAAAAGAGAAAAGATAGCGATCCTGACCTAGCGCAGTTGTTAAAACTAGTGTTGGCGAAACTGAGCAGAGATGAGGAGAGCGAGGAGGAACAACGGGGTCAGGCTCCAGTGCCAGACAGGGATCAGGTCCCAGAGCCGGTGGAAGTGGTCCGCCCTCGCAGAACCATTGTCCCTCCCAAATCAGCATTCCCCCCCTGGTGAAGAGGCCCAGGACACAGCTGAGCAAGGAAAGGGGGAGGAGTGGAAAGGGTGCCAAGGGGAATAAGAAGGGCCAAGGGAGCAGGGAACCTGAGGAGCAGCCTCCTGCGGCAGATGCCCCCATTGTACCCCCACAGCCAGAACCAGTGCAAACAGTACCTAGTGTACCCCCACAGCCAGTACCTAATGTACCCCCACAGCCAGAACCAGTGCAACCAGTAACTAATGTTGGGGGACGTGATGATGTGGGGGTGATATTGGCTGAAATTAGGGGAGCTTTGAAGGCCTTAGTGCCCGCGCCCAATCCTCCAAATCCTGTAGTGCCAGAGGAGACGCCAGTTATAGCGCCAGCCCTACAAAATGGGCAAGGGGGAGGTTTGCCTGCGCAGGCGGGTGCACTAGGCGGGGTAGTCCCCCCTCGCCCCAGGCCAACCGGAGGTACCAGCGGGGGTTGGGGGGGACAAGGCCCCACAGCTAGTATACTGGCCTCAGTGGCAACCCTTTTAGCGCAGTTGGCAGCGCCGGCGGTAGGGAGTCAGACCAGTGGGGAGACATTGGTGCCATGGGCACCACCATCGGCCACGGGGAGTGCGCTCAGCGAGATTAGTAAGCAGGTGGCTCTCTTGGGCAAAGCACAGGACAAAGGTATAAACACGGCCCTTCCGGCGGTGGGTCAAGCGGCCCCCGCCCAACCAGAGACAACCGCGACAGGTAAGGCGGTTGAGAGCTCAAGCAAGGGCACAGACAGCGGGTCTAAAGCAATCGGGGGCCAGGATACAGTATTATCCAAGCGTGGTAAATTGGCAGCGCATGTTCCTCTCGACACAAAGGAAAAGATTTGGAAGGGAGAATTCATAGATATATTCTCCTTAATCAGGCCAAAGAGGAGGGAAGTGGAGCCTAAAGAGAAGGACGGGAGAGAGGGTTCTTTCAAGGATAGGATAGGAAACCAAGAGTGGAAGAATCAATTACTAATTGGATGTTCGGTTTCCACGTTTTTGCAACTGTAATGTTAGAAAAGAAGCTTGAACTGGCAATACCTTTGATATGCTATGCAAACAAAATTCTGAAAGCTCATACAATGTATGGTGGTATAGCCTGGTTGGATTATGATAGGGATTTCATATGGGCCAAGGTCGAGGACCCAGACATGGGGTGGGACCAGACAGAGGTGAATGTGTGGTTAGAAAGCGTAAATAACAAGGCACCCATGAAACAGCCCTTTCGGACTTCACAGGGGGGGGGGGGCGGGCGAGAAAAAAGGGACTTGCTGGGCATTTAACCGAAAAATGTGTACTTGGCCAACCGGGACATGTAAGTTTAAGCACGCCTGCGCGTTCTGCGGTCACCCCTCCCACCCAGAGTTTAAGTGTATTAAAAAAAAAATCAAAAGAGAGAGGTAGGGAGCCCAAGCCATCCCAACAATAAGTTACCCACGCCAGTAGAGGTAGGGAGGCTGATTTTTTGGCTGAATCAGTACCCTGACAGGATGGCAGCCAGGACATTGTATCAGGGGTTCTCCACAGGCTTTCGCATTCCAGCACAGGGGGTGCCTCCTGTTGAGCCTTGCAATAATCTATTGTCAGCGCGCATGCATCCCACCGTAGTGTCGCAGAAGGTCGATAAAGAGAGGGCGTTGGGGCGGATAGCTGGCCCATTCTCCGCTCCCCAGTTGCCGGGTTATGTTTGCTCACCGCTGGGAGTGGTTCCTAAGAAGGAGCCAGGCCAGTACAGGATGATACATAACTTATCGGCACCAAGGGGAGCCTCAGTGAATGATGCCATAGACCCGTCCTTGTGCTCTGTGACATATTCTTCCTTTGATATGGCATTACAGAAGCTGCGCGATTTAGGGCCCAACGCCTTCATGGCAAAAACGGACATTGAGTCAGCTTTCCGGCTCATGCCTGTGTATCACTTGTTAGGTTTCCAGCTGAATCACCAATTTTACTATGACAAATGTATGCCAATGGGTTGTGCGGTGTCATGCAGGTACTTCGAGATGTTTAGTTCTATGCTTCAGTGGCTGTTTACCTTCAGAACAGGGCACAGGGACATCGTGCATTACTTGGATGATTTTAAGGTCATGGGCCCCTCGACATCGGGGGAATGTGGCCAGGCGTTGGGGGAACTAGTTGCCATGTTTGAAGAATTTGGAGTGCCATTGGCTCCCGGTAAGACGGTGGGTCCTGCAACATGCATGTCTTTCCTAGGGATTGAGATAGACACAGTGGTGGGGGAATGCAGGTTACCAATGGACAAGGTGCAGGCATTCTCCCAAGCAATAGATTCAGCATTGGCAGGAGCTAAAGTGACGTTGCACCAACTCCAGGTGCTAGCGGGTCAGTTGAACTTTGCCTTACGGATCATTCCGATGGGGCGCCCCTTCTCAAGGTCAATTGCACGGGCAATGGTGGGGTTGACTCAAAAGCACCATCATGTGCGACTGCAGTCGGATGTGAGGGAGGACCTGAGGGTGTGGCGCAGTTTCTAGAGCGATTTCAATGGTAAGGTGGTATGGCCAGCGCCGACAATATCCAGCGCGGACTTGGGCTTACTCACGGACTCAGCTGGTAGTGTGGGTTTTGGAGCAGTATTGGGGACACGCTGGTGCAGGGGAGATTGGCCGACAGCTTGGCACGAGAACGGGTTGACCAGGAACATAGCCTTTTTGGAGTGGTTTCCAATTGTGGTGGCAGTTACAATTTGGGCTGAATTCTTTGAGAACAAATCCGTCATCTTCTGGTCGGACAACATGGCGGTGGTGGAGGCTATCAATAGGCAAGGGGCTACATGTAAACATGTTTTGAGGCTATTAAAACATTTAGTTCTGGCCTGCTTGAGGCTGAATCTGCTGTTCAGAGCGCCACATATTCCAGGTGTAGAGAATCAGGCTGCTGACGCTTTGTCTCGCTCCAAGTTGCAGGATTTCCGGAGGTATCACCCACAGGCAGAAGATCAGATGACAGTGTTCCCGACATCTCTGTGGAGGATTGGAGCCCCGCTTTAGCGGGGCTGGTGGGTGCCTCATTGAGCGAACGCACCAGAAGAACTTACCAGCAACATTCCAAGTCATACAGGATGTTTGTGCAGCGCGCGGGGCTAGTGGGCCTCTTCTCTCCAGGGGCTATATGCGGTTTCTTGCAGGCTTTAAGAGATCAGGGCAGGCCAGTTTCTTATGCTAGGGCGCACGTGACGGCGGTAGGATTCTTTGCTAAATTAGCAGGCGAGCGGGATCCATGCGCTGCATTCGTAGTCAGGAAAGCACTGTCAGGATGGGCCAGATTGGAAGGGGTCAAGAAGGACAGCAGAAGGCCTCTGGACGTCAAGACACTGGGTGACATTCTTGGGTCCTTGCGGGCGGTATGCTGCTCAGAATATGAGAGCATCTTATTTGGGGCCGCCTTTTCCCTAGCCTTTTATGGGGATTTTCGACTAGGGGAGTTAGTGGGGGCCTCCAAATCGGACCAGTCAGGGGGGCTGCAATGGCGTGACACCAAAGTAGTCCTTGGTGGGCTGGTGGTGGCCTTGAGGAAGTCTAAGACAGACCCATTGGGGAAGGGGACCACGTTTCGGCTTAGCTCGGCACCTGGGGCAACAATATGCCCAGTAGCCAGGATGGCGTCATACTTGGCGATCCGCCCATTAGGGAGTGGGCAGGGCCTGTTCATACATGAGCAAGGGGATTGCCTGTCACAATATCAATTCAGGGCAGTGTTCGGGCGGGCATTGGCGAGTCTGGGGTTGGATCCAACGGGTTATTCTTCACACTCATTCAGAATTGGGGCAGCGACTCTTACAGCAGGCGCCGGCTTACCGGCAGAAGCAGTGAAAAGGGTTGGGCGTTGGTCATCAGCTTGTTTCAAACGCTACGTGCGGCCCGAATTACTGTAAGATGACGCACAGATATGTTGGCATGATCATTCTGACTTTTCCATTTCTCTTCCCATCATTAGTATGCCCTCAAAAGTGGTATGGGTGTTGTGACACTCGTTCGTACGGCGCGCCACGGTCCGGTTACAGCAGCAGCGTGTGTCAAAACCACAGAGTTTGAAGGGGATGTCGTTCCTATGGCGAGGCGTTGGGGGCTTGCGAATCCGGCAGCTGCGGCGGCTGGTAGAGGAGACAAGAGCACACGAGGGACAGCAGTCCCCGGATTTGGTTATCTTGCATTTAGGCGGCAACGACATGGTGGACCTGGGGCGCCAGGCGGTCAGAGAAGCGTTATTGACGGAGTTCGCCTGGCTGGGACGGGCATTCCCACGGGCACGGATAGCCTGGTCATGTATGATACCACGCCGGACATGGGGCGCCGGAGTAAGATCACGAGCTTTGAATGTGTCAGTGAGGCGACTCAATGGGGAATTGGCCAAGCTGTGCACTGGACAGGGCCGTTTGTGCCACATACCACACAGACTGATCACAGGGGATCTGATGTTTCACCATGACAGCGTACATTTGTCGGACATTGGAACGGATGTATGGATCAAAGGAATCTGGTCATTTGTACAGAACTTGTTCGGTGGTGGGGAGGGTGAAGGACCTGTGGGCCCTGGTCACCCTAGTGGCGGTAAAGAGGCCACAGAACATTGACTCGCAGGGTTAACGGGAGTCCTCCTTACATACTCCCTAGGCCAGCAATGAGGGGAGAGACGGTAAGCTCTCCGCAGGGAGAATGGGGACACCGGCTGGGGAGGCAAGGGCGCCAGGTCACGAACTAGGGCATGGGGCAGCGGCCCCTGGTTATTCCCTACGAGCCTCCTTGGCAGCCTGGTGGTAGAGGGGTGGGCCCCATAAATGGCGGACAAGGACCAGAGGGCTGGGGCTCACCGCTCAAGGACGCAGGTGGGTTGCGCCTTGCGTGGTTCTCAGATTAGGAGATGCGAGCCAGAGGGCCCCTTGGTGCTGGAGCAAGTTAATATCTCATAACCGGTGGTTATGATATTTGATTATGATTGTCGATATTAAAAGTGTAAATATTGATTTATATAAATGTAAAATATGTAATTGCATTTTGTCATGTTTATGTGTGTTGATGTAATTAAACATGGCCGTTTATACCCACACTCTTAAAGTATCAAGTATTTATTGTGGGATCTCATGAGGGCGGGGCGGGGAGCATCCTAGGGGGTCCGGGCTCTAAAACACTAGCACACCTCCAAAGTTAGCCTCTTGCACGAAAACCGCTGTGCACTTACAGAGCAACGTGAGTTAAATGGGACTGGGCCTTGGGCGTTCATCCACACGCAAATACTAACGACCACCTGCCACTAGGTGGGGCCAAACTCTGTCCTTGTTTTTGTAAAGAGGTGCGTGGTCTTCTCCCCTTAGCCCTTTCCCTTTTGAATGGTCAAAATGAACCAGGTCTGCACTGATGCTGTTGCATGAAAGATCCTCGTCCTTACTGGTCCGGGACTTAAGATGGCCCTCCATGTTCTTGTAGCTCTTGGTTATCTCCCGGCACTCAGGCAGAGCAAGGTGCAGCTGTGCTGGTGAGAAGGAGGGAGAAGAGGCGTTCTAGTGTGTGCAGTAAAATTCCAGCACATTTCACACAAAGTTACTAAGCTATCAACTATAAAGAAAACAGTACACACCTTTGTTTGCTGTGAACCACTCAACGTTTCAACTCTTTGAACACAGATCTAGATGCCATACTGCTCCTAAATGCACTCATTTGAATGTTGTGAAACACAGTGTCTAACCATTACCCTTGTCTTTACAGGAGAGGACACATTCTACTGACATTCCCAGGAATCTCCATTGAGGACAAGAATGGGATGGCTAAACTATTCCGATCGCCGATTGTTTCCCAGTAAGATTGTACAGGAACACCCAGAAAGCATGCATAAATTAAGAGCCTGATTTAGGATTTGGTGGACAAGTTGCTCTGTCACCAGTGTGATGCATATCCCATCTGCATTATTACAAGTGCCTCTATGCCCTAAGAGTTATGAATCCTCCACCTAAGTATGGAGGGGTGATCACAGACTGCTGGGCAGTGTATACAGCACAAAACACTTACAGTGGATTATTTCAGATGGCATCTGCAGGGAAATTCACCAGCATTATTCAACACTCATTCACTGAAGCAGCATCTATGCTCGCCCCCACTGCATAGGCCCTGCATCTCCCAAACATGCCAAAGGAACAGTCTCTACCCGGCATTGATTAGCCTTTGGGTCACGAGAAAAGCACCAAATGGTCATGGACCTGGAACCCTCACCCACCCAAGAAAACACCTAAACCCGAGAGTATGGATCCTTTATCAGCTTAAGCTCAATCATACCAAGCTGATCTGAAGGTAACATGTGGTCCCTAGACAGGAGAACTAACAAAAAAGCTACACATAGTCTGCACTCACAAGATCCCAGAGCCGTGTGCAGCTTTCGCACATGCAGGAGTACCAAGAAGCTCGCAGTGGACACCGTGCCCCCGCGCTCTATCACTATAGCAACTTGATACATTGATAACTTCACAAAATGGGTCTGACAGAGGTGACAGAGGCCTGTAGTCGCCTGTATTTGGTGCTGAAACACCTAGAGGTCTCAAGAGCATCGCAAGGAGCACTTTTACTCCTGAAAACTTTTGAATATTATTTTTTTAAAGCTCATTGTTATCTTAACCCACCAGTATTTTAACCATGTTTCAATGCTAGCGGAATGAACTCATCAGCACTCTTGTTCAAAAATGATCCTATTTCTATTTTGTTTTGTAATGATCCATACATGTAATGATTTAAATTAATCGCACTTGAATAAATATATAAATAGGCATCTGCAGCAGTAGGGGCGCTACAGAGCTGGCAAGCAAGATGGCTGCATCTCTGAAGCTCCAGCTGCCCGGTGCCTGAATCAGACATCATCCTATTCTGGGGTCGGTCCTAGCAGCTCAAAACTAACGGAATGGGGCAGCGAATGGCGGTAACTTTGCCAAAGTAAAAGCTCTGCCACAGGTTTGGGCAGGAACAGCGAAATGCAAGTCTGCTGACAGACGTGTAACCGAGACCAGATGGCGGGCACCCGTTGCTAATATGGACAACTAAGTGTGGAACCAGCGATAGCTATATCAGCGAGGGGCTGCCCGCCTGTCGCGCTGCAGCTGCGATCCACGCGGGAACAATTTACCTGCCTCTGGCTGAACTGCCGTTCGGGAGGTGGCGGCCTGCGGAAAGGTCTTTGGGAGTCAGACCGTTGGCCTGAAGCTCGCCGACCTGGCAAGAACGAGATCATCCCCGCGGCAGCCTACTCTTGGACCGGGCCGCTGGGCGCCCCCACATCAAGTAAGGTGGAAATGACGCATTGGCGGGTGGGAGACATCGGCAACATTGCTGTCTGAGCCTGAGGGACTGCCTGGGCCTGTCCGCGCTGGGGACGATCTCCCCCTGGTAGCACTAGCGGGCTCCCGATCCCGAGGTGAGCGGCGGCTCTGTGTGCGGAGGGGAGAGGCGCAAGGCCTGCCGGGGGTCACTGCGGAGCCGCCGTCCAGATTGAGGAGGCTGCGGGGGGCCCGCTAGTCCTGCGGGCGCCTTTTTGGTGGGATCGCTGGCTTCCCAGATCGGGAGCGGCCTGATGCTGTAATCCGTCTGTGACCTGAAGGGACGCTGGTGCAATACTTTACGAGCTGGGAACCATTTGCTTGAGCAACCTGCCTTTAGCCTGCCTGGTTAGCCCAAACGCTCTGCTGAGAACCGGTGGGAGACAGGTATGAAAGGCCGCCCTGAGGGAATCTGCCTGAAAAGCTGAACTGCCTTGCGTGCTTGTGGGCCACAGGGACTGATCAGGTGCTAGAGCTCACTGCCTGGTTGAATGTAATTATGTGTGGTCATCAGATTTAGCCTACAAACTACTGCCTGTCAGACCTGAGATATCGGGGTGCGGCAGGGAGTCTCGCAGAACACACTATCGTGAAGGGAGCATACCCTGTAGACCTCTGCTAGTTGAGACGTGGCCAGTGCTGTGTGGTCTGGTGGTACTCACTTCCGGCGCTGGCGCTGCTACCGAGAGGCTGGGGTGCTGACCACCTTGTGACCTTATCCCACTACCGCACTGCGTGAACGACCATGGGCAGGACGGAGGGCAAACAGGCGAAGCTGCCTTTCAAGCCACGGAATTAGTCAAGGGGCCCCAGTGACGACATAGACCCAAATATGGCAGAAGGCTCCCAGTCTGCGTTGCAGCCTGAAGACACAGACTTGCGCTCCCTGCTGCTCACAATGCGTCAAAGTCTCACCTCCATTGAGGCCAAAATGGACGCTATGAATATGCGCATGGACTTTATCACTTAAAGGTTGGAGAAGCACGACGGGTGCATCAGTGAAACAGAGCACAGAATCTCACAACTGGAAGATACGTCGTCGACTGGGGGAGAGCAAATGCAGAATATGGCACCGCCTCCTGAAAGTTATTGCAGTGAAAAATGAGGACATAGAAGCGTGCTCGCATCGCAATAGCATCTGCATAATTGGAATACCGGAGTCCACTGACACAGGACAGATGGAGGAATATGTAGAGCGCCTACTGGTGGGTCTGTTTGGAGCATCCTCCTTTTCTAAAATCTTGGTAATGGAAAGGGCCCACCGAACACTAACTGTTAAACCACCATCGGGCTCTACCCTTTGACCCATCATCGCTCGCCTTTTGAATTATAAAGACAGAGACGCAACCCTCCGGATGGCACGAGAAAAGCGAGATTTGAACTACGAAGGGCACTCCATCTCAATTTTCCCAGATTTTACGCTAATGGTCCAGGAGGCACGCAAAAAGTTCATCCCTGTAAAACGAAAGTTGCAACAGGCCAACATTTCACATGCCATGCTGTACCCAGCCAGACTCTGCGTCACGCATCGGGGAAAGCAACATGTCTTTACAACTCTTCAGCAGGCCCAGGATTTCCTCAAGAAGCTGCTCAGTCATGGTCCCTGATCGGAGGAATGTGAGGGTAGACCTAGATCATCCTCCCTGCTTTCGGAAAATGATTAACTATCAGTAACGGCAATCAGTAACAGCTTGGTTTGTTACATTTTAACGGATTACTATCATCCAACTGTTGGCGACTGTGAATGAGTACATCAATGTGAAACATATGGACACCCCCGCTGAGTCCTGCACCTACTGTTCCCCTTCGAAACATTATAAACTGTTTAGGCTGTCGCCATTCTATTGCTGGTCCCCGGGCAGCCCCGTACAACTGGGGAGAGTTGCTGGGCTCTCTAGTGTAAATCCCCAAAGGGTATTCCCCAGAGAACGGTTTTTGCTTTCTTTCTGTCTCTTTCTCTATACCTTCTAACATCTGTGTGTCTTTTCTATATACATCTCGTTTCCTCACACTTACCTTTCTAGTGCACACTGCTCCCTCTCTTCTGTTGAACCACTCTTCATAGGGTCTTATGCCATTGCAGCCCATGCTCTAGTGACTTATGTTGATTGTTGGGTATGGGCAAGTTTGATCTTTGTTATTGTTCTATTACCAGGGTGGGAGTACTTCGCATGCGGGTTTGGGCCGCACACGTGGGTGGGGAGGAAGGGGCCGTTTTCTGTTTTTCTATGAAGGTATCCTATACGCCATTCCTTGCAAACATGCAAAATGATGTTCATACAATGTCTATGGTTACTATACCCTCAGACAGACTTAACTATCATGCCATTACTATTGATCGGTGCAGGATATTGACAATTTATAAGCTCTATCACGCCTACCGGATAACCTGATGACATGAAATATTCGCAGCCTGCGGGACCCTTGTAAATGCAGACACATTCTGGGTTATCTAGAATGCTACAGTGGCCACATAGCCATGTTGCAAGAGACTCACCTGGATCCCAAAATCCCACCCCAATTTGCAAGAAAATGGTCTGTCCACAGATGCTTCGAATCACATTCTACATATGCCAGGGGGGTAGCCATTCTAATCAGGTCCACGGTTCCTTACCGGCTGGCTGGCACGATACAAGATTCGGAGGGTCGTTATTGCATCAAGTGGGGACACATAGATACATACTCAGTCACCTTAGCAAATTGCTATGGCCACAATCTAGATGACCCCCCCCCCTTTATGATAGACTCTGGGGGTTGGTGATGGACATAGGTTTCACTTATATCATTTGGGGGGGGGGACTTCAACACTGCCCTGAACCCGGGCTTGGACCGGTCCCACAGCCCCACTGGCTCTCCCACCAAGGCAGGAAGACACCTAGTAGACATAATCGCCAACCATCTGCTATTCGATGCATGGAGTACGCTACATCCTACTCAGAGAGAGGACACATGTTACTCGTCAGTACATTCTAGCTGGTCCGCATTGATTTCTGGCTCCTATCGAAGGGGTTGTGCACATGGTTGACTGACGCGCGAGACTTCGCATGCACATATTCTGACCATCCCCCTGTGTTGTTATGGCTGTCGCTGTATATGTATATGGCCCCCTCCCCACCCGGGGAAGTTCTCCCCTTTAAGATCCTGGCGCCTCCAGCCCACTACTTTGCTGGATGATTGCTTCCGAGAGGCGATCAGACAGGAGACACATGATTTCATCCCTAGGAATCAGTAGTCAGTACCCACGATGTCCTGTGTCTGGGAGGCCTTTGAGGTCACCATTGGCGGAATGTGCATCGCTCAGGGGGGTGGTATCCTCCAAGATATCCAAGGTAGGCTTCGTAAGCTTGATGAAGCTATTAAACTAGCAGACACCCATGCTGGCACAGATTCATGTGGTAGAGTTCAGGTGCAGCTTTGTGAGCTGATGACTGAAAAACAGACAGTGGCAGAGTGTGAACAACTTTTTTTGTCCCGATTCCACCGGGCCAGAGCATTTGGCTAGGGTGAACGACCTGGCAGGGATCTAGCTGAAGTGACACACACTCCCAAATTTTCACACAACATTTTTAACATTGCAGATCCGACGGGACAGTATACACAGATACAGAGGGCATTCTTCGCACGTTCTCGCAATATTACTCTACTCTATATTCCTCACATAAGGTACACCTGGATGACGCCTCATCCTACCTGGAGGATATCACACTAGGATGGCTCAATGACACACACAGGGAATTTCTAGTGGCTGACATTGAGGAGGACGAGATTCGAGCAGCCATAATGCACATGTGAAGCTGCAGAGCCACAGGCACTGATGGGCTACCGGCCAACTTTTACAAATGGTATGCAGACACACAAGTCCCAGTTCTTAAGAAAGTCTATGTTGAAGCCAATCAAGCTGGGATCCTCCCACCTACGATGCATGAAGCAACGATCATTACATTATTCAAGCCCGGGAAAGACACCACAACTTGCGATGCATATCGGCCACTTTCTTTAATAAATTGTGAAGTGAAAATCCTGGCTAAGGTCCTGGCCAACAGGCTGAGCTTACTGATGGAGCGACTGGTCCTACCAGACCAGGCAGGCTTTATACCTGGTAGGGCCACCTCCCATAATTTACACACTCTTTTTGCTCTCTTGCAGGATTTGGAACCCAGACCTGGCAGCTGCTGCGATTTTTTTTAGACGAGACCAAAGCTTTTGATTCGGTGGAGTGGGATTATATGATCTTGGTCTTGCGCAGGATGGGATTCCCCCACCCCCCCCAGTTCCTAGCCTGGATCACTCTGCTCTATTCCCAGCCGAAGGCCACTGTCCAGATCAATGGTGATTATTCCAAGCCATTTTTTGTCAGCAGAGGCACCAGGCAGGGTTGTCCCCCTGTCGCCCTTATTATTTGTGCTAGCTATAGAGTCGCTAGTGGCCAAACTCAGGCAGGATTATAGAGACTGCGCTCTACGCTATCCATCCAGGCACATATTAGGGTGGCTTTATGCTGATGACATTACCCTTTATGTCCGGCACCCCCACACCAACTTAAACCCCGTACTTCACGAATGTATTCGGTTTGGGGGAATATCTGGTATACAGATTAACTGGGCAAAATCTCAGGTATTCCCCCCTCACCCCCAATACGACTCGTCGTTCGCTGGACTACCTCTTGTCATGGTGTGACTCGGAGGTAAAGTATCTGGGGGTGGTGGTTTCTGGGGATAGGGAGGAGACACTACAAGCAAATTATGGCATGCTATTGAGTCCATCACCAACGCAGTCACCAGATGGATCTCGCTGCCTTTGTCGCTAGCTGGGCGGATATCCTTAGTAAAAATGGCAATACTGCCTAAGCTACTCTACCTCTTTATCAACATACCGTACTACCCCAGACGGCCTTTCTTTCGTACACTCCAATCCCAACTGATCAGACTTGCATGGTGAGGTAAACAACCCACAGCGAGCTGGAACATACTTACCCTGTCATTCTCGAGAGGAGGTTTTGAAGCCCCAGACATGGAGCTGTACTTCTTATGTGCACAAGCTCATTATGTACTCCACTGGCTTCAACCCCCACCGTTTATGCCCCACTTAGCTGCGGAACAGGGATATATGGCCCCCGTTCCCTCCACCTCCTACCTTGGCGCCGAAGTGCCGGAAAGGGGGTATAACCACTCTACAGTAGCCTGCACCAATCGAACTTGGCGTAAAATAGCCAAGAAAATGAAGAAACCAATCTTCTATTCGCCATTGATGTCTTTACATTTCCACCACCTCTTCCCAGTCACACATGAAAAACTCTGTCGGAATATGCTTGATAAGCAAAAGATCTTTACCTGGGGGGATTTCCGGTGCGAACATGTTACACCCATGGAGACTTTTCTATACATCAGACTCAGACAGGAGGGCAAGGCCTCTAACCTAGACTGCCCTTCAGAGCCCCTTACATTAGACACGCTACATACAGCATTCCAGGCGTCATCCCCGGCGCATGCGATATCCAGACTATACCATGCTGCGCAACTCAAGCTATCAGCCATGCGTGATAATTCCAAGATAAGTTGGCTGCGCAACTCGAGCTATCGGCCATGCGTGATAATTCCAAGATAAGTTGGGACCAGGAGCTTAACATTCCACTCACCGAAAAACAATGGACATACTCTTGTCAGCAGACAGGCAATATCATAGCCAGCAGTCGGTGCGCATTGTACATTTGAAGTTCATACACCGGGTATATTACACCCCAGAAAGATTATACAGATATAAATTAAGGGCAGACGACAGACCGGCGATTGAGCAGCGGAGGGCAGGTAACGAGCTGTTTTCTTGCGGGAGTCGATGTACGTCTCCAAGTCGCGCTCAACGCCGATGAGGCTTCCCTAAACGACTTGTTGGGGTTGGTTTTTGAGACTCAAGTGGTCGTATCCGTTCAGGTGCAGAGTCACCCTGACCACACCTGAATCTAGGTATTATTACAGGGTGTACTGAGTGTCGCCATCTCAGACCCCTGCACTTCACTTTTTTCACTTTGCACGATCCTGAAGAAACGCCATAGAATCCACTAGGGACCACAAGAGGAATGAAACATGTCGACCTGATACCATCAGTTTTTATCACCACTAGCACTAAGATACGCAGAGGGAAAATACTCACACTTCTGACTACCAAATCAAGAGTATTCCTCTTGGCTCCAGTTTTTAACCATATCACATGGACCCCCGAATAAAGTCTTTTCAGGGTACCAGTGCGATATATTTTTAACTCACTCATCACTTCCCGCACACCCGCACTCACCACTGCGGCGTTCCTCCAAAAGATCTCCGATAAAGAGCCCTCTTTCGTGGCCCGTGGGGAACAGCAGCGCCACCCCCACGAGGAGCAACGCCCAATGATGAAGCATGACACCTGCTTGGGTGTGTGAGGGCACTTCTTCAACAAGGAGGAATTCCCCCCTATGTGCTTAATATATCCAACCAATATTTCTTGAAAGAGTTCCTTTCACTAGTCCTTCCAGCGACCTAATAGGCCAGCTCGTCTCCTAGGAACAGTTACCCTCCAGTGATTAAAACGTTTACTTTGGGAGCCCGGGTACTGGACCTTCTTTTTCATTTTGCTCCTAGTCCCCCTTCTTTTTGTGTGTTTCAGACAACATATGCGACAGGTGTGGACAGGAGAAAGACGTTTTTTTGCACCCAGCATGGCAATGTGCGCCCACCCACGCATACTGGACAGAAGTAACGGCTACACTCACTCAGATGATAGGCGTTATGGTCCCACTATCCCCTACTGTTACACTGTTAGGCTGCATTGAGGAACTGTCTCATACACATAGAACATTTCTAGCACTTGGGTTACTCCTAGCAAAGCATACAGTGGCCTGTAGATGGGGAAGAGGTCGGGCTCCCAAATCCAAAGAATGGCTTAATGATTTTGTAAATTGCAAGGATCAACTGAAAACGTATGCAGAACTACTACCTGTGTCCTCCCGCCCTAAAGATATATGGGACCCTCTCTTGTCATACTTTAGAACACACTCAGATTGATTGTGCCTGTGGAGATGATGATACTTGTCGACCTCATATTAAGCGTTCGATATCTACGTGCCGCAGCGACTTGCCACGGGTATCTACATTGCTGTGGCAATCCCTTCATACCACACATCGTTTGCTACATGCGTAGTCAGATGCTGCTGTGTGTTGTTTGAGATGGGCACTGTATAGCAAAATGCTACCTCCGAGGGATAGCCTCCCTGCCTCCTTTGTACGGGCCTCTGGCAATGCCGGATGCTCATTTGGCAGATGGATGTATTAGAGATAAATCAGAGGGGTATGTAACGTTACACTAAGTTTTAGGAGCATACATTGTATGATGACAAATGCATGAATACTATGTAGTTGTTTGAAAAACGCAATAAAAAAAATAGGCATCTGCAGCAGTAAATAAAGCATCTGGACCATCTGTACAAAGTGACTGAAATTAAAGGATCATATGCACCTGTGTTAGCAAAAGACCTAATAGGAATAGTGCACCCATTACACACTAATTTGCCCAGACAATAACCACTAGCTCTTTGAGCTGGCACTGACTTTCCCGGCCAAAAAGAAAACAAGAGCACACACTATTTGAGTTAATACATTTTTGCTGTTTAGTTCCCATTGTTGAGCACCGATGTGCAAATCAAACTTCAAAGCATACCCGCTGCTTGCGGCAAGGTGTTTTGGTACCAAGTTTTAGCTCTTCAAGATAAATGATGCTTAAAGTGTTATACATCCAATATGAGGAGCCAGGCGCGTCAGTGAGGAAGACAAAGACTATGTACGAATGTTGGGGGCAAGGGTTAGGGACTTGAGAGTTCCTGTTTGTACTTTATCACTCTTGCCTGGCTGTACTCGGATTCCATATTTTTTATGCATGTCTAGGTGGCTTGCTGCAACTCTTTGTGTAAGGAAGGCTTGCTCTGCTGCTGCTCAGCCAATACTGGTTCTGTTTGTCTGAGGCAATCATGAATTGTTGAGAACTGTGTTGCACCTGTGCTGTGTTTAGAACAGAGGTTTGCATTACTGTTGGCCTTGTAGCTCTGCATGGGTGTATCTTTTCAATGTGTACTGCTGCATAGGTGTAACTTTTCAATGTGTACTGGTGCATCTTTTCAACGTGTACTGCTGCACTGGAGTATCTTTTCAATGTGTACTGCTGCATTGGAGTATCTTTTCAATGTGTACTGCTGCATCTTTTCAAAGTGTACTACTGCATTGTTGTATCTTTTCAATGTGTACTGCTGCACTGGAGTATCTCTTCAATTTGTTCTGCTGCATTGGTGCATCTTTTCAATGTGTACTGGTGCATCTTTTCAATGTGTACTGCAGCACTGGTGCATCTTTTCAATGTGTACTGCAGCATTGGAGTATCTATTCAATGTGTACTGCTGCATTGGTGTATCTTTTTAATGTGTGCTGCTGCATTGGAGTATCTTTTCAATGTGTACTGCTGCATTGGTGTATCTTTTCACTGTGTCCTGCTGCATTGGAGTATCTTTTTAATGTGTGCTGCTGCATTGGAGTATCTTTTCAATGCGTACTGCTGCATTGGTGTATCTTTTCAATGTGTACAGCAGCACTGGTCCATCTTTTCAATGTGTACTGCTGCATTTTTGTACCTTTTCAATGTGTACTGCTGCACTGGAGTATCTCTTCAATTTGTTCTGCTGCATTGGTGCATCTTTTCAATGTGTACTGGTGCATCTTTTCAATGTGTACTGCAGCACTGGTGCATCTTTTCAAAGTGTACTGCAGCATTGGAGTATCTATTCAATGTGTGCTGCTGCATTGGAGTATCTGTTCAATGTGCACTGCTGCATTGGTGTATCTTTTTAATGTGTGCTGCTGCACTGGAGTATCTTTTCAATGTGTACTGCTGCATTGTGTATCTTTTCAATATTTACTGCTGCATTGGTGTATCTTTTCACTATGTACTGCTGCATTGGAGTATCTTTTCAATGTGTACTGCTGCATTGGTGTATCTTTTTAATGTGTGCTGCTGCATTGGAGTATCTTTTCAATGTGTACTGCTGCATTGGTGTATCTTTTCACAGTGTACTGCTGCATTGGAGTATCTTTTCAATGTGTACTTCTGCATTGGTGTATCTTTTCAATGAATACTTCCATGTTAGAGGAAGGCTTGCGTTGCTGGGAACTGTTTACCTCTGAATTAAACTTCTCCTGCTACAGCCTGTGTTGTGACTGTTCTGTGCTTGTGTGTGCTCAAAGATAAGCTTCAGCTGCCTGTGCTAAATTTGGCGTCTACGTAAGCTACAACCAGTGTGCTGTGCCTCCTGTGTCTGGGGAAAGCCAGCCTGTGAGCTTCTGTGTCAGTTCTGTGTGTAAAGGGAGGTTGTCTGTTCTTCCTTTTGAAGTACCTGTTCTGTTGTATGTGTGAAGGGAGCAAGTACTGCTGTACCATTTTGGTGTCAGTTCTTCATGTGAGAAGAATTCTTCTGGTGGTGAGACCTATTGTGCCCTGAAAAGATGGAAGTGGGACTCTGTTCTTACTATTATCTTCAAGGTCCCTCATTTTAACAGAGAGTTTAGGAATTTGTGACTGGATCAGATATAGAGGGGCGTAGTAAGGTATTCTATTGATCCACAGCAATTATCAACACTAAATTAGAAAAGTTACTGAAATCACTTTCACTTCATATGTCCGCTTCTTTAAAGCCTCGGACTCATTATAAGGCTTCTCTGTCTTTCTGAACATACTTTGCAAGAACTGTGCCTTTTCAACAAAACGGATAGTAATGATTTATGTTAATTGCATTTTGTTGTAACTTTCCCTTTAACTAGTGATGATGCACTCAGAGAATGTTAAGTGCATCATGAGAACTCCGGGCCAGAGAACTGGAGACTGTGTACGTTACCGGTCGTCTTCCCCGTGTCCTCTGGTGGTTGCAATAAAGAGAAGCACTACAATACTCAGAAGTTGTCTTATTCATCATTTTATTATTGGCAACGAGTTGGCAGTCACCAGTGAACCCAGCGTGCGATTTTCTGACCAGGTGGTCAAAATCGTCCTCAGCTTTAATCTCTAACCCGGGCGGGTGAGATACACACTTCGGATGAGGTCAGTTTAATTTTATTCTGACACAGGACTGTTTGGAACAATTTAATCGTACTGGCTGTAATGTTAATTGCAGGAAATAGATACTGAGACTTCAAGCACTGCAACAGTACGCGCGTGAGCCATGTTTGAATAATAACTCATCGCGTGCTGCAACGGCTCCGCTTGTGCATCATTCGGAGCGAGACTCGCTGCTGACGGCTTCGCTTGCGGGGCATTCCAAGCTAGACTCCCTGCTGATGTAAGCAAGCACGTCAGCGCATCCTTGTAAGCGGAAGCACTCGAACGACATTTCCCTTGACGCATGAAAAGACTAGAGCGCTAAGTTCATTTTGCTCGTGAAGACTGAAATATTTATTAAACATCGAGTGAAGAGTCGTTTTTCACCGCACTTAACCCAAGTTAACCTAATCATTTGAAGGTATTTTATGGTGGCCGTTTAGCCAATTTTAACTTCTTTTCTCTTATTTTTTTTTAACATTACTTTCATGAGCCTTCTTAACCTTGCTTCAATTGTCTCCCGACTTTGCTTCGTGAAGAAGATTTGAAGAGGTTATTACTTCAAGTTTCAGATGATCACCAACAGTAAGCCAACATTTCTTTTAATTATTTATTTTACCTTGTTATGTTCGATTGTTATTTGACATTTTTTGTGTTAATCTACTGTATTAATTTATTGTGTTAGCTTATTGATTTAACCTCATTTCTAGCATGGCGTCAAGTGGCATGAGTCAGCCACCACAATTTTTGTCAGAACGGGGAGAACCTGTTCTCCCCTGGAAAAAATGGAAACCCCTTTGTGACTCGTATTTAGAAGCCATAGGTGGAGAAAAATTTTCAGCTACAAGGAAACAAGCAGTTTTACTTCATAACCTTGGAATAGAGGGGAGGAGTATTTATGACAGTTTGGATCCCATACCCATTGGTAGAGGAGCCGGAGAACCTGGAGACATTTATGAGAGGTCTGTTCTGTTGCTTCAAAGACATTTTGGTGCTAGAATAAATGTTGCAATGGAAAGGCATACATTTTTTATGAGGGTTCAAGCAAAAGGAGAAAGGGTTTGGACCTATGTGGCAGCACTCAAGTCGTTAGCTCAAACTTGCGAATTTGAACAATTGACTGACTCCTTAATTCGAGATCAATTAATCCGCTGCACCAACGACTCTAGAGTTCAGGAAAAATTACTGGGAAAGAACCCAAACCTCAAAGAGGCTATCAGCATTGTTGAAAGCATTGAAAATACCTCAAGTTGGGTGAAAGAAATGCGGACTGCAATAACATCCGGTGAGTCCGTAGTTGAACTAGTTCCTAGCGAGGGTGGAAGCTATGTCCCAGATTCATATATAGCTGCAATTCAAAAAACTTCAAGCAAACAAGACAAAATTCCGGCGAAGAATGAAAAGCCTAAATGGAATACTTATCCCAGTAGAGATCCCAAATTGAAGTGTTCACAGTGCAGCAGCCAAAGTCATGGTCCCAATTACCCTAACTATTTCGCTAGAAGTGTAATTTGTAGGAATTGTGGTAAGAGGGGACATTATGCACGCATGTGTAGAAATACTAAGGTAAATGTCATTGATGAAGAAATAACATATTCCCAGCAAATTATTCATCACATTTCTGATTCTTGCACTGATACCATACAGGATGTAAAGGGAGTTGATTCGGATGTAGTGACTATGCCTAAGTGTGAAATATGCATTGGTACCAAATCCTTTTCTGTTTTAGCTGATTCGAGATCTCCATACACTCTAATCAGTGACAAAATCTGGGATTCCACTTGCGGAACGGACAACATCATTCTTCTCCCTCCCGACATCAACCCTGTGGGTTATGGTGGACAGAGCATTGATTTAGTTGGATATTCCACGCAATCCATCACATTTAAAGGCAGAGTGACTGTAGGGAAAGTTTACGTTGCCAGAAGAGGGGACAATTTGCTTGGATGGCGTCACCAAAGGGACCTTGGTATTATTAAATCCGAACGCTCATGAGCAAGTAATGTTAGTCTCACAACGAGATGAAGATTTAGATATTTTTAAGAAGTTTCCTACTGTTTTTAGTGAAAAACTAGGCCTACTTAATGGTTTTAAACATAAAATAATATTGAAATCCAAGGCACAACCCGTAGTTCATAAAGTGAGAAAGGTGCCTAATCTAATGATAGCAAAATTACAAGAGGAGCTCAACAGATTACTTGATTCAGGAGTTATAGAGGAGATAGAGTCCTCTGAATGGTTGGCCCCAATTGTTTTGGCGCCCAAGGACAATGGTAAACAAATTAGAATGTGTGTGGACTTGAGAAGTCTTAATACTTGCATATGGGTAGACAGACAACCGTTACCCAATATCAACGAAGCCTTGGCAAAGTTAGAAAATGCTACTATTTTTAGTGTGATGGACTTATCATCAGCCTATCACCAGGTTCTGCTACATGAGGATTCCAGAGCTTTGACTTCTTTCGTCACTCCCTTAGGAGCCTTCAGGTTCATTAGAATGCCTTTTGGGTTAGCTTCGGCAGCTGCCTGCTTCCAGAGAGTGATGAAAGAGGTTTTAACAGGCATTGACTCAGTCTTGTTTTTTCAAGACGACATTCTTGTTTTTGGGAGAGATAAACTAGGGCATGATATGACACTTGACAAGGTTCTCACGAGGCTCCATGAGCGTGGTTTGACATTAAAAAAGGAAAAATGTAAGTTCAGTGTAAGTTCAGTATCTTACATTGGTCATACCATCTCTAGCGATGGTATTAGTCCAAAAAATAACTTAGCTGAAGCTATTTCATTGGCTCCTACGCCTTCGAACAAAGATCAAATCAAGTCATTCCTAGGTCTTTCGGAATACTACTTTAAATTCGTTAAAATTTTTCCAAGTGTGGTACAACCGTTGAGATCATTACTTAAAAAAGGTGCATATTATTTCTGGTCTGATGAGTGTAAGGCAGCTTTTGAACAAGTTAAAGAGGAAATCTCCAGCATGCCAACGCTTGGTCACTTTGATGTAAAAAAAAAAAAAAAAAACATCTTAACCACCGACGCCAGTGTACGTGGCTTAGGTGCTGTCCTTTCCCAGATATGTGATGGCCAGGAAAAAGTAGTTGGTTTTGCTTCACGTTCACTTAAGGGAGCTGAAGAACACTACTCCTTTATTGAACGTGAAGCGCTAGCCTGCATGTGGGCCATCAACCATTTAAGATTTTACCTTTGGGGTTTACCTTTTTTGGTCAGGACTGATCATAAACCCTTGGTTCACATGTTTGCATGCAGGAAAGTTGAAAACACCACACCCAGAATCAAGAGATGGATAGAAAGTTTGTGGGAATATAATTTCACAGTTGAATATTTATCTGGTTTGGGGAATGTTCCTGCAGATTTCTTCTCCAGGATGCCTCTTGACAATTCTGGGTCTGATAACGAGGAGAACTCTGTGCTATTGGTCAAAGAACCAGCTCTCAACAAATCCGAGTGGGAGAGAGGTATTGCTGATGATGAATCTAGGAAATTAGTCATGGATTTATTTTGTTGTAAATGGTTGGCCTGCCTTAGACCAGGTTCCCCAATGTACCAAAGGTTTCTGGAGTGTTCGGGATGAACTGTGTATAGTTGAGAAGAATCTCTATAGAGGTGATAGATTAGTTCCTCCTGCTAGCTTGTGCCAAAAATTGATCAACCTTGCACACGAAGGCCATCTCGGTCGCAGTTTAACTACGTCTAGAGTCAGAGAGTCTTATTGGTGGCCTGATCTTGACCGACAAGTTGAGGATGTTGTTAGGGATTGCATTTCCTGTGCCAGCAATGACAAATCAAAATAAATAAGAGCAACCCCCCTTTTGCCAATGGAACTGCCAAAACAGTCTTGGACCAAACTTGCTATGGACATTGTTTGTCTTTTTGATATTCTGGCACCTAACGAAAGGTTTGTGGTGGTTCTTGTTGATTACATATCCAAATGGGTGTCTAATCACCAAGAACATCATTGAGTTCCTAAAAGATGTTTTTGTCTGTGAAGGCATTCCAGATATAATTGTCACCAATAATGGTGTACAATTTACATCTTCGGAAATGGAAGAATTTTTTAAAGATCTTTCAATTACCCATCATCGCACTGCACTTTACTTTCCACAATCCAATGGACTTGTTGAGAGCATGAATAGATTAGTAAGAGCTAGTGCTCAATCTGCTGTAGAAATGAAGGTTCCTTTAAAGTCAATTTTGAGAGAAAAACTGTGGGCACACAGGAATACTCCCAACAGTGTTTCTGGTGTGTCTCCTTTTAAAAGACTCAGAGGTAGATTAGCCGGGTCCAAACTCACACCACTATGGTTACGTGGGAATATGGGCTTGGTTTCTAACCAAAGAGTGAAACAGTATCAGAGTATGTATAAGCAAAGGTACGATATTAAATTTGGAGCGATGGAAAATTCCTGGAATGTGGGGGATTTAGTACTTGTAAAAAAAAGCAAATTGGTCTCCCAAGGGTCAGTCAAATTTTTTTGGACTTAAACGCATCATCAAAGTCATGAAAAATGTTGTAATGTTGGATGGTGGCAATGTTTGGAGCATGTCTAGGCTCGCCAAGTGCAAAAGTGTTGTGGGAGATTCCAGAAATGACATCCAAACTGGTGACACTGTTGTTCCTAAGAAGGATGCTTTGGTTCATGGCGAATCCCATGTTGGGACCCGTTCTGAACATCCTTCTTTGGGGGAAAAGGAGGAGGAAGTCTCCTTCGCATTTCAATGATTACATTTTATCCTGATGTTTCATGTTGCTCATTATCCATATTGTAGTCTCATGTTTCATACTTTCTTGTTTTTATCTTTAGCACTGTTTTTATTCTTTTGTATTGTTAGCCACTGTACATAGTTGCTGATAATTGTTATCTTCCTTTTCTTTTATTCTTCTTTTCCTTTGCTGTTCTGTGAAGGGAAGATGTGTTGTAACTTTCCCTTTAACTAGTGATGATGCACTCAGAGAATGTTAAGTGCATCATGAGAACTCCGGGCCAGAGAACTGGAGACTGTGTACGTTACCGGTCGTCTTCCCCGTGTCCTCTGGTGGTTGCAATAAAGAGACGCACTACAATACTCCGAAGTTGTCTTATTCATCATTTTATTACATTTTGATCATTATAAGGTTATATGCTTGGATGGTTTAGTAGAAATCAGACTACCCTATTGTTCAAAATAGAAATGGCGTTCCTGCTGTTCAAATTTTATCACTTTTGTATGGGAGGCGACCTGGCACTCCTGAACTGTGTGCGTGCTTGGTCACTGGAGCATAGTGCACACCGTCAATGTGTCTTGTCTGGGCGCTGTGGAAATTGGCAATTTAATTTTAGTTTTGTAATTATGGGAACTGTCAATTCGCCCTAAATGGAATATTTTCATAACTAGGGGATAAGTACAAGAAATTCTGCATATTGGCAATGTATGATTAGTTGGTTGTTGTGGGGACTGGACGGTCAGTCCTAAATAGGGGTATTATTGTAACTCACAGTGTATTTTAGAGGTACTGCGGAATCTTCCAAAGCATATTACCGGGCCTTCGTTGGACATAAAATCAACAACAAATGCTTGCCACCAGCATAGTGTGTTCACTACGAGACTTCTGAAATTGGGAAAAACATGTTTTCCTTAAATCAGTAATGCCTTTAGACTGGGGCATTGAGGGCTGCTATTAGTGTGCGTGCAGGGGTATTATGGATACCGGGCAATGTCTTGTGATATATTTTGTCACTGGAGGCGTGTGCTGTCTGGGTCTTGTATCCATTACCAGTGTGTGGAAATTATGGCAAATGTTGCCATTATATTCAATACTGTGTGTATTATATGAGGTAATGTTTGGTTGACATTGGGGATATAGTGCCAGACTGAGCAATATTGGGTAGGCTATAAAAACCTCCTTACCAATGTCAGACTTAAAAGCTCGTTAGGCGTTTGCCAGTAAAACTGACTGGGTATTTCCTTTGAGGACATATCCAGTCGGGATTCCCCTCCACCCCCCACCCCCCTGGGGGAATACCAACATTTTGGGGCGAATAACCCATAGTATACCAAGTTTCAGTGCCTGGATTGAGAAGAACAGCAAAAAAATCCTGTCACTTGTGGAATGATTTAGCACATTTTGCTAGGTTTTCCCTACAAAGTCTGTGCAGAGGAAACAACACGGAAGTAATGTAATGTAATGTAAATAGGTACTTGTAAAGCGCGCTGCTACTCCACAGAGTGTCCCGGCGCTGAAAGGACCACGAGACAGTTTGCACCAAAACAGGTAGGCCTAGATCTAATGTTGGAATAGCCAGGCTTTTAGTTGCCTCCTAAAGGCGAGGAGATCCTGAACCCGTCTAAGAGAAAGTGGCAGGCTGTTCCATAGCCGGGAGGCCATCACTTGAAAGGAGCGACCACCTATGCGGGAACGGGAAAACTTAGGGATGGTCTTCAAAAGCTGTGCTGAGGACCTCAATGCCTGTTGCGGGACATAGTGCTGAATCCTTTTCCTAATGTAAGAGGCACCAGTATTATGTAGGGCCTTAATGGCCAGGACCAGAGCTTTAAAATGGATCCTCTTCCGGACCGGTAGCCAGTGCAAAGATTTCAAATGGGGAGACATTCGCGCTCTGGGAGCCACCATGAGAATAGCTATGGCCGCCGCATTCTGAACCACCTGCAAGCGACCTAGTAGATAGTCAGGGAGGCCCAGGTTCAGGACGTTAACGTAGTCTAGCCTTGATACAATCAGGGCCTGGACTACAGTCTTCCTGTGTGAGACCAGAAGCAGGGGGAGAAAATTCTTTAACATTTTCAGCAGCCCAAAGCAGGTAACGGCAACAGTTTGAATCTGAGCCTTCATGGACAGGTCAGCGTCTAGCTTGACCCCAAGGTTCTTCACGGTGCTTACTGAGGTTACAGGGGGGGGACATATCCTGTGGCCATCATTGGCGCCATGCTTCACAAGGATTAGGACCGAAGAAAATAATTTCAGATTTCTCCGGATTGCACTTTAATTGGTTTAGTCTTAGCCAGGAAAACACCTCCGTCAAGCAGACTTTTATCTCACTGCCTCTAAAATCGGCGCCCTTTTCACAGGTGAACAACAATTGCGTGTCATCGGCATATGATACCATTTTAGCGCCGTGTTCCTCAGCTAGGAGCGCAAGGGGGGCCATATAAACATTAAAAAGTGTCGGGCTCAGGATCGAGCCCTGTGGTACCCCTACCTTCATAGGGGGGATGAGAGCCGCAAAGGGAGGGGACCAGATTGTTTGCTGACGGTCTCTTAAAAAGGAGGTGAACCACCTGAGTACCGTGCCACCAATGCCGCAGTCCTGGAGTCTTTGCAAGAGTCGGTCGAGGGGCACGGTATCAAAGGCCGCGGAAAGGTCCAGCAATACCAGTACCGCGTTACCCCCTTTGTCTCGTGTTGCTTTAATAGCTTCAGAGACTTCTAATAAGGCTGTTTCTGTACTGAAGTTAGCTCTGAAACCCGACTGACTGTGGTGAAGTAAATGGTTGGCTTCCACATATGTGGTAACTGAATTTACATATTTTTCCAAAGCCTTGGAAAAGAAGGGCAGCAATGATATCGGCCTATAATTACAGGCCACCAAGGGGTCTGCCGAGGTTTTTTTTAGTAGCGGAAAATGTTTGCGTTTTTCCAGCTCTCTGGCATTTGCCCCTCTTGCAAAGAGGTATTCAGAACCCGGTTGACGGCTGGGTTAATCCCCTCGGCAATAGATGCCAGTACTTTTGCTGGGCATGGGTCTGAGGGTGAACCGGACTTAAGCGCTTTCATTATCTCGAGAGACTTATCCAAAGGGATAGAAGGGAACTGCGTGAGGGAAAAACCTATTTTAGGGCTGGCGGGGGGAAGAGGCCCAGCGTTTACTTCCATCGCCGGGGGCGGCGCCTCGAAAGAATCTTGGATAATTTTGATTTTATCATAGAAATAGCATGCCAGATGGTTAGTCCAATCACTGGTAGGGGTAAATGGGCTGTCCATTGCATTAGGGGATGAGAAGTCTTTTACGATTTTAAAGAGTTCTTTACTTTTATTCCTGGCCTGTTCGATTTTAGAAGAGAACAGTTTCTTTTCTTCACGGACTTTACTGTAGTGGACTTTCAGGGCCTGTTTGTAAGTGGTTTTGTCCACGGGATTGAGACTATTCCGCCACGCTCTCTCAAGGCGTTTGCAAGCACTTTTGCTCTTTCTGAGGGCCTCCGTAAACCAAGGGGCCGAGGCTCTGCTGGCTTTTGCTGCCCGAGTGGCAGGGGGGGCAAGCTCTAAAGAGCGGAGCTGTAGCCAGTTCTCCAAAGAGAGCACATCACTCTCGAGAATTCCACTGTGAGGGATAGGGTGTAGCCTAAGTGCACCATACAACGCCTCCGGGGTGAACTGATGAAAGGATCTAAAACTGCTGGGGCGGGGCTTACAGTATGATTGAGGGCTACCTGATACCTTACAGACTCTGAAACCGAGCAGAAAATGGTCAGACCACACTATAGGGAGGGGCGCATCCATCTCTATCTTGGCAGTAGAGAAGATCTGGTCCAAAATGTGACCCCTTTCATAGGTAGGAAGGAGGACATAGGGGACCAAATTGAGTATGCCTAAAGATTCACACAACCTAGTAGGCTCGTGTTCCGCTGATTTGTCCATGTGAATATTAAAATCCCCAAGTACCAGGCAGTGTCAGTATTTAGCGGCAATAGGGAAGATAGCGTGGCTAATGGACTCCGTGAACTTTCCGGCAGGCCGGTAAATTACTACGCCCGCAACAGATTGGTGGGCAGATACGGCAAGAAGGAAGCCGAGGCCCTCGGCCCCCTCTACCTCCGCAGTAGGTAGTATGGAGCAAGTAAAAGTGTTTTAAAAAATTATAGCCACACCCCCGCCCCTGCCCGATCCTTTCTTAGGATCTGGTAGCCCGGGGGGATAGCACTTAGCAATGGTAGGATTAGAGCCTTCGTTTAACCACGTTTCAGTTAGAAACATAACATCAGGCGTTAAGTCGATTAGAAGGTCATAGAGCTGTAGCTCGTGTTTTTTTACCGACCGGGTGTTTAGTAGGAAAGCCCTCAGATGGCTTCCTTCCCTGTGCTTCTGATCTAAATGGGTGCCAGGGTTATACTTCACTTCACTCCCCCACACGCGTCTCCCTGTTGGAGGGAAAAGCCGCCCAATTGCAGTGTTTGCAGGCAAGACAGTTGACATCTGGATGAAGAGCAGAGTGGGAGCGGCAGCTCACACACTTGCCGATGCCTAATAGCCTTGCTCTGCAGTAGCTTATGCGATTCATGTGGTTTAGTGGACAACCGGCAGCATTTCCGGCGCTGGCCGCCTCCGGGACTCTGACGTGTGAAACTTGTCATCTCAATTCAGGCAGCAACCACCGTTTTAACAAATTTGTAATGAGAACCTTAGTGTACCATAACATGCCTCATCCACCAATTCGTAAACAAAATACTTGGGTAGAAATCCCAAAACTTCCACAAAGAAAATTTGTCAAATCCTATATAGTTTTGACTGGTATCAATCCACATTAAAATATGCAATTTTTCAGGGTACCAGTTATTAGAGGGTATTCTGAGTGGCATTGCCTTTCATACAATACTGTTAATGTTTGTTACAATCATTTTTTTCACAGATCCTATTTCTTTGTATTAGAGTTGATCACACAAATTACCAGCTTGACCACTTAAAAGTTCTAAATAATAAATGGATGTATATTTCTAGTATATATTTTATATCTATAAATATTGATAAGCCTATTTTCCTGTTCACCAGAATAGGGCAGCACATGTCTTTAAAAAATAATTATTTTACTCCGTTCTATAATATTCAGCCTTAAAGTAAAATTTCTTGTGAAAGAACATCGATTTCGAATCAAAGTTACCTGTTTAGCATGCTTTATAATGTACCATTTCCGATTACATATACATTAATTTTCTTGGGGGAAATTTCCAAATCCGGCTATTTTTTTTTTAATTGCTCTTTATTTAAAGTTTTGCATATCATGAACGACAACAGTGAGGATTGTGTACATGCCAAGTGCAGTGAATAATGCATCATATAATTATAACCCTCAAACACAGCAGGCAGGGTACACAGGGGACACTGTCAGTTAAGCACATGTTAAATAGAAGTTAGTGAAAAAAAAAACCGGTATAAAGTGCTATTTAACCCACACTAGCTTTGGCCACTGTTGCTGCCACATTGCATTTCACAGTGACCCAGTTCCCAGAAAATTTCCCAAATATTTTTGCGGAAGGTCCTCTTCTAAAATCATCTTTGAGTCATGTCAATTCTGAGTAAAGGCAAACATGTGTTGTGCTTTAGGGAGGGTGACTTCTTAGTATTTACAGAAAGTATCCGTGGAAAAAACCACCATAATACCTTGTAAAATTGGCTTTAAACTAGATCTAATTCTGATCAACGTTATATTAGCTTGTTCAGCTTTAAAAAGCAACAAAGTTCCTAAACTTCTGCCATGGGAACAACAGTATGCATCTCCGTAACCCATCGTGAATGCTAACAACGCTGCACTCATTTATGGCTGGAAAAGTTGACAGGTATGAATATGAAGGAAGGAAAATTAATTGAATTACCTTGTTTGCATAGCACCAACATCTTTCATGCTTAGAATAGCAGCTTTCAGCTTACTTTAACCTAATGTAGAACTCTGCAAAATGTGGTGGGCTGGTTCCACAATGCAATGGACAACCCAGCGAGCCAATGCTTTAAAGGGGCCATCAATATAAACCGATCTGTGAAATGGGCTGACTAAATGCTTCTTTCAGTGTACATGTTTACATGGTTTAAACCAATCAGTGAAAGGCGCTGACCAAAAGCCCCTTTTTTTATATCTAGATGTACATGGTTCTGTGTGTGCACATTGTGTGGGGCTTGAGTTATGTAGTGGTGACAACAGGGCGTGCCACAAAGCTACAGCTGCATAGCAAAACTCTAAAATTATTGAGAATTTACCACAAAAGGCAAACGGATGCACTAGACAACGGTATGAGATTTTGATGATTTATAAACCCCTTCAAACAAAAGTATTCAATAAACTATAGATGTAATGATGAAAGCAAAAAGATTTTGAAATGGTGTTATCCATACTTTTTTTTAAATTATTGCCAAAAAAGTAAGCTTTTTTGATTTTTCAGCTGTTCTTAATCTATAATCCTAAACAAAATACTTGTTTAACACATATACCTCACATAAACATTTGCATGTATTCAATAGTTTGTATTGTGTTGTATACGCTCAGAGCAAAAGCAAAAACACTTACAGCAGTATGTATACAAGACTGCATACTTTGGACCATGCCAGATTATTTCCCCTTTTATCGTCCGCATTCCCACGGCAGCAGCCTCGAAAGGTGGTTCACACCTTTTGAGACCATATGTTATGGTATATAGCTCACATTCTGGCCTCCCATTGCCATCAAGGTACGGTATCTTCTTTTTTTTTTTTTTTTTAAATATCTTTATTTGGTTTTTTCCAACAATTTGAACTCCCCAAAACCCACCACCCCCCACCCTCCCAGGTCAGACAGGCTAAAAATACAATTCCATCATTTCATAATCTCATAATTTCATAACTTCATAATTTCATAATCATGTTACATTATCCTCAACATTAAATAATCTCTCAACATACCATGTGATTAAACAGACTACATAATAATATACCACTAGATATTACTTTGGGATTGGCACCATTCTATTAAAGGAGACCAGACTCTCAACCCCCTTTTACGCAGTTTCCTGCCTTTCCGTTTATAAATAGCAGCTTCCAAATTAGAAATTGCCAATAACCTAGCTAGCCACTGATGAAAAGACGGTGCAATAGGATCCAGCCAAGCCGAGGCTATACACAATCTTAACACTGCCATGGCGATAAAAATGAGTTCATGACCTATTCTGGGATTACTCGGATCTGTGACACCCAATAGAATAACATCACTAGACAGAGCTACATCACTTTGCAATACGGCAGACAGGAATTTCTCAATGTTTTGTTTTAACGACGTCAGGCCATCACAAGAAGAGTAAATATGTACACAATCAGCGTTAAATAGCATGCATCTAGGGCAGCAAGTCCCCTTGCCACTCCCCCATTTGGCGATTTTATCTGGAGTATAGTATAAAAAAAAACATGTTTTATAAAATTGTGCTTGAAGTTTTGTAGACATAAGAATTGTTTGAGACATTGAATAGGCATAATTAAATTCATCCATAGTTATACCAATTTTCCCCTGCCACTTTTGTGATGTTTTCTCCAGATCATCCGGAAACAGTGCATTTAAAAGGGAATATATTCCCCCAATGGTGCTTCTTTTAATGTGAATTAATGTTTCCACTAAGGTTATTTTTCGGGCAGAGCCCTTCCCCCCACCCTTCGTAATAAAAAGTCTCTAATTTGAAGATATTTAAAAAAATCCCGCCAGTCCAGTTGAAAGTTTATTTTTAATTCTTCAAAGGATTGTATCCCTGCCGGGGAAAAGAGGCACCCTATATGAGTTATTCCTGCTGCATTCCATTTGTTAATGCAGTTATCTTTAAAAATATCCGGCAGAGCTGGGTTATCCCTTAGGGAGTATAAAATGATACGCGTCCGATACCCAGCATTCTTCTTACAGCCTTCCAAACCTTAAACCCATTAATCAGTGTTTTAAATTTCACTTTTTTATGGTAGCTATCATGTAAATGTCGCCAGAGATATCCGCTGCTTTTACTGCCCAAAATTAGCTGAAAGATAGATGGCGAGCCACCCCCGGGTGTCATCTCCATCCCAATATTCTGTAATAGCTCACTACTATAAAGCAACACAGATGCCCAATAATATGCTTTAAGGTTTGGGAGAGCTAATCCTCCTCTTTCTTTAGAATGGGTCAAAAGTTTATACGCTCGCCGGGGTTGCGAATATGCCCAGATAAAACTTGAAAAAGTGCGCTCCATAGATTTAAACCCTTGATCTGAAAATTCTAAGTATATTGCTCTAAATAAATATAAAATTTTAGGGAACAAAACCATTTTCAAAGCATTAGCCCTACCAATTAAAGATAGATGTAGATTGTCTAAGCGACGAAGATCTTTCTGTATTGAACCCAGCATTGGCTTCATATTTAGGTCCACCATATTCCCAAGATTAGATGTAATGCAAATACCTAAATATGTAGCCTTATCCACCACTCTGGGGTCGCGCATCTCACTTTTATTGTTCAGCACGACCTGTGTTTTCCCCTGGTTGAGTGCGTATCCAGATACTAACCCAAATTTATGAGCCTCACTTTCAATAGCCGACATGGCTGTGTTGGGATCAGCTGTCACGACCGCTATGTCATCGGCGTATGCCAAAATCTTGGTCGGATATTCTTGTGTCAAAATCGGTGCTATTTCTCTGTTTCCCTCCAATCTACGAATGAAGGGATCAATGTAGATCGCTGAAAAGCAATGGCGAACATGGGCACCCTGTCGTGTTCCTCGAGAAATGATCAACTCTTTGGTGAGGCTACCATTCACCATCACCATGGCCCTAGGGTTGACATATAGTTTTTGCACTGCCTGAATAAACCCCTTTTTAATTCCAACCCTGGACATAGCGGCCCACAAAAATTGCCAGGAGACCCTGTCAAAGGCCTTCTCGGCGTCAAGAAGAACCAATGCCATTGGGTGTCCTGTACCGTCCGTGCTATCAAATAAAGTGATCACTCTCTGGATGTGATTAATAGTTGATCTCCTGGTACAAAGCCATGCTGGTATTTAGCAATTACTTTATGAATGATAGGGGCAATTCGATTCGCCATAACTTTTGAATATATCTTAGAGTCTGTATTAATAAGAGTAATAGGGCGGTATGAACCTAGCTGATCTGGAGATTTTTTTTTTTAAGAAAAATGACTATCTTTGCCCTAGACCAGGACTTAGGGGCTGTCCCCCTTTAAAAATGTGTACGATTAAGTCAAATAAAATATCTTTGATCTGATCTAGAAACGCTGAGTAAAATTCCGAAGGTATATTATCCAAACCAGTTGCTTTCCCTTTCGGTAAATTTTTGATTGTAGTTAAAATTTCTTCTATGTAAGGGATTTCATCTAAGGTAGACTGATCTTCCACATCGAACCTATCGAAGCCGCCTCTATCCAAATATTTTTCGATATTTTCTAGGTCACCCTCCCCCTCCTCAGTATACAAAGTACTATAAAATCGCCAGAATGCCTCTCTAATGCGTTCTGGATCAGATATTTGGCCTTCGACTGGGTCCTGTATTTCACGTATCAAATTTACTGAAACCTGTTGCCTCATACGTATAGCCAGCTGATGGCCGACCTGCTCATTGACCTCGTATAACATCTCTTTATGTGCTGCGGCTTTTTTTATGGCTTTGACGGTAAAAATATTTGTAATTGCAGCCTTTGCGATTGCCACCTGGCTCTGTATTCTAGTTATTTCTTCTAACCCTTGAATCCCTCTGGTCACCCTTATCAGTTCTTCTTCGGCCAGTCCAAGATTTTCCTGCAATTCCCTCATGGATTCTCTAGCCAGTTTGTTAGACTTCAATGAATATTGCATCGTTTCTCCTCGAATCCCTGCTTTTAGAGCGTCCCATAAAACTTCAATTGATACACTCCCGATGTTATCCTTCAATAAGTTAGGGATCCACTCTCTCATGTGAGCGCAATATTTGTCCTCTAAAAGCAAGGATTTCTCAAATGTCCATGATCTAGGGGTTATATTTCCTGATGTGATTTCTAGAGTACAAATTAGAGGGTTATGGTCTGAAAGAATTCGGGGCAACTTCACAATTTGAAACTTAGATCTAAGTGAATTAGACATCAGAATATAGTCTATTCTTACGTGAGTACAATGTGGGTTGGAGAAAAAGGTATACCCAGGATCATTAGGATTGGAAGTCTGCCATCCATCTACAAGCCCATGTGTATAGCACATATGTTTCATTGCCTTAAACACTTTAGGTTTCCGGCCATTATAACACCAATGGTCCTTCATAGACCAGTTACTGGGGAGATTGATATTAAAATCCCCACAGATCAGTAAAGGTAGAGGCCAATGCGTGAGCTCGTTAGAGATCTCATTGAAGACTGACGGGTCGTCACTATTGCTTCCATATATGGCACACAGTGTTATTTTTTGCCCCTGTCCATCTTGGCACTCTGTGACTGCCCAACGGCCAAATTTATCAGCTTTAGAGCGGTTAAAAGTATACCCTAAACCCCTGACTAATATAGCAACTCCCCGTACCCGAGCCCCCTGTGATGTGGCACAAACCAGTCTATACCCCAATGTTTTAAGAATATGTGTTTGTGAACCCTCTATATGAGTTTCCTGTAAACAGACAACATTCGTGCCCATGGTTTGTAATCCTATCGCAACAATTTGCCTCTTTTTAATATCATTTAAGCCACAGATATTTAAAGATAACACTTTTAGCACCCCCATCTCACTAGTTCGAGTGATCCAAATGTTTGCTCTGAATTTGGCATAGCCCCATTGTTACACCATAACCTGATAATACCCACAGACCAATTTACCCTATTGAAATTGCCCTTACTCTTACTCAGAATAACAGCCTGTCTGACCTTCCGCCCTTCCCACCCTACCCTCCCTCTCCCACCCCACCACCCACCACCACTTTTGGAGGTTACCTGGCCAGCACCGGGCCAGGAGTGTGACATCCGTCACGCAGGACCCCATGTGCCCGCTGAGACACCCCCCTAGAGAAATAACCTTGCAACAAAAACACCAACAGACCGACACCCAAACCCCGACACAGGGTCTTATGCTAAGCAATTCGTCCGGAAGAAAGAAAAATTAATTAATTAACGGAGGCAATGACAAAAACAAGCAGAGAAGAAGGAAAGAACACCCTATGGCCCCCTCGCTTAAGTTAAGACCTCCGATTCCGATATTCCATACCACATTCTAATACAGGTTGTTGAACCATTACTTATGTTACTTATGTCCCGAAATTTCCTCTAGATAGTTTTTGGCCTGTACTTCGGAAATAAAGCTACGAGTAATCCCTTGATGAACAATTTTAAGTCTGGCAGGATTTTGAAGGTATACCATTGCCCCCAGCTTCTGAAAGGGATCAAAGAGCTGCCTCAGTCTCCACCTACGCTCCACTGTAGCGTGTGCAAAATCAGGCCTGGTAAAAAGGTTATTCCATCAAACGACCGCTTGCTTGTGGGTCTAGCCAGATCATAAAGAGCTTGCCGGAGCAGGAAATTACCAAAAAACAGGAGCATAGCGCGAGGATGTTGTTGGGATGCTGAATTACGTTTCCCGGGTGACAGAGGAAACCTATGGGCTCTCTGAATTTCCTTGTCCCAATCCCAGGATTGTAGCTCGGGAAAAGAACCTTTAAGAAGCGTAATCATAAACTTCCTGGGATCCTCTTTTTCGACACCTTCTGGAATCCCTAGGAAGCGGAGGTTGTTGCGTCTCTGCCGGTTTTCCTGTTCCTCCAGCTTCCATATAAGGTCCTTAACCGCCCCTTCATGCTCATCAGTCTTGGTTTTAAGCGAGGTAACATCCTTCTCTAGTTGTTCCGTTCTTTCTTCCACTGAAGCCATTCGATCTACAATTTCAGCACAGGTTTTTCCCACTTTCCTGACTGCCCCTTGCAACTTCTTTGCTGCCAGGCGAGATCTACGACTATCAGCTTTAACTTCTGCCTGAAAGCTTTTGATAGACTGTAGAATGTCTGTTAAAGCTGGTTCACTCCTTTGATCACCGAGTGTCCCCCTTGGTCGATACCAGTAATTGTTTGATTTCCCCAGAGGCAGTCAAGGTGTTGGAGCAAGTCGTGAGCGATGTATCATTATAATCCCACTTCAAATCTGAGGCATCCTCTTTATCCGATAGGTCATAATTCTTTTTATGACGGACCCTGCTTTTTTTCCTTTGTAATTTTTTAAAGACATGTTTAAGTTTCTGCGGGTCAGTATTAGAGCTGCTATACCACTTGCCCTCCTCCTCGCCGCTTGACAGAGAAATACTAATGTCTGACATCTCGGAATCTTCTGTGAGAGAGTAAAATTGATCCTGATTGTCAGGTGTTTTCAGCATGTGGTCTTGCCGTGTGCTACAAGTAGCTTGCGAAGATATTACAACATTTAAACACTCCTCCGGAATATTTGGCCTGTCCCTTGGGGTGATACTATTGTTGTTGGAACTGTCGGTATTGTCAGTATTGTCCACGGGAGCACTTTCTAGCGGAGCAGACAGTACCAGGCCAACTATCTTTTTACCTTGGACTACGGGGAAGGGGGTATCCGGGAGCTGCACATCGCTCAGAACGACCGGTGAGGAGTGACCTATTAATTCTCCTTCCATCTGTACAGGCACCTCCATCGTTACGCCAGGAGATCCAGCTGACTGCATGGAAGCGGTACCCCCCCCCCGCTCGCAGCACCAAAGCTGCTAGTGGTCAATGGCTGAGAATAGTCAGTTTCTTTATTTAAGCGAGCGGGGGCTTTTTTTATAATAGCGATGTTTGCTATGTCAGTTTCCCCAAGGCTCTTGTCAGCACACTCCCTCTTTTCTCCTTTTTCTCCCCCACTTTTGCCTTTCGTCGCCAGGGTATCCGCTTTTCTCTGCCGTGTCGCTGCCAAAGTTGCACTGACCTGTGAAGATATCGTCGCATTTTTGCCTTTCACTGTGCGTGCCCCTCTGCCAGTCATTCTTACTTGATTCTCCTGAGTGCTGAAGAGAGACCATTCAGAGGATGCACCGGCACTCAAAGAATCTCCATGGCGTCCCCAGTGCGGTGGTTTCAGCTGACAGATTCTCCTCTGGAAAGGGAGCACGCTCCAGCGCTTAGCCAAGCTCCTGCAGTTCCACCGATCCCCTGGAGACTCACGCAGGCCAGAATGAATCCGTGAGGTCAGAGCCCGGCGGACGTCCTCGAGGCAGGGGAGATGCGTGCCTTCAACCTAGAACAAACAGGTCAGAGAGAAAAGAAAACGTTTTTTTCGTGTTTCCTGCAGCATTCCCTGGTCGGGTTTGTTTTTGAAGATTATAGAAATACAGCTTTGTCGCAAAGGTTTTCTAAGAAGCGAGTTTTAGACAGATTTACGGGGGATGCTCAGCGGAGCATCACAGCGGTGATGTTAGCCGAACGCCAACTTGCCTCCCATAGCCATAGAGCTCCTCAAGGTACGGTATCTTCTGACACACAAAGGTTGATGGGAGGAATAATTGGCAATAGACTTAAACCACTCATAAACGCTCTGGGTATCATTCCAAGTATAGATTTTTGCCCACAATGCTAATCTAGACAGAGGCTCACCTTCTGTAAACCAGTACTGACCCTGCTGTTCATGGCAACAGTCTATCGCGAACTCTCATACAAGGCCACCCTTAAAAGAGTACCTTGTCACCCCGATTTTGAGGATTCCGCCATAATTCAGGAGTTATGAGCTGTTGAATTAACCGTGTTTTGTGGTTTACGTAGTTGTTTCCAACAGGTGTGTTTTAATAATTGACAGACTGAACATTTTTGGAGTTTAATGGGTGTGACTCGGAGTGTTGTCAAAGTGTTTGGTTGCTGTCTGGGTTAAAGGACTAGTCTATTGCCTTGCATATGATTATGGAAGCACCTTAACTGGAGTTAGTAGTGGTGCTGAAGAGCTTTGATACTGGATACCTGAATTGTGTTGAGTAGATTTAAAGAGTTAAGTTTAACTTATTCTGTTGATAGCTGGAGCGAGAAGAACCAGTAGAGTTTTTGTTGCTTTAAGCACATTGATACCCATTTTTATGACATATCTGAGCTGTGCTGGAGGTGTGTTTGGCGTTCTGTCTAAAACGTTATGGTGTATGTTTTGGGTATGTTGTTTCTAGGTGGTCAGTGCGGTTTTGATCAAGTTGAAACCCAACAATGCGATGTATCGGTGCAATTATAGGTTTATGATATGTTTGGTCTGTTGTGTTGGGTTTGATGATTATGTGTATTTTGTTAGTTTAAAGTTTTGTCGAGGGTGTGTCGATAGCCATGTCATCACTGAGGAATGCTTGTGCATTGTACAGTTAAACCTGTCCTGTAGGATGGTGGGTTGAAGCAGAGTGCATAAAAAATGATTAATGTGAATATGGTGCTGATATAGTTCATCATGCACCAACTGGAGTGCTCTGTAGCATTTATATGAGAACAAAATACATCCTACTAAAAACCAGTGAATAACTCAACAGATAAACAGTACAAAAGATATATAGGAGGTGAAATGTCATTAACACAGAAAGAAAACCTCACTTTTCAAAGACAACTAATCTCTTGCAACCATGCTAAAGAAAGCTGATCAAGTAAATGCTCATTACTAATAATAATAATAATAATAATAATAATAATAATAATACCAGCATTTGTAAAGCCCACAGCTACCTCCGGAGAGGTGTCCCGGTGCTGGGGGCCGTCGGGAAGATCAAGCGAGATATTGCCCAGAATCACAAGGTGCTGGGCTAACCTGCCGCCGGCGCCGGGGATCGAAACGTGAGCCCCCGTGTTCCTGTCAATGGACAGGGCGACGGAAGGTGTTGTATGCTCTCCAAGGAGCACATTTCAGGAGGAACCTGTGTGTCCTAGGTTGGTCTCCATAAAATCTTATCTAAACCTCTTAATGAGTAATAATATTATTCATATATTGCATATGTCAACTTCTAAGATCATCCTGGCTCACAAAAGTTTTACAAAACAACTGAATGACAGTTCAATAACATTGAATTGTATTCTTTGTACTGCTGCCAACTTTTTTCAAAGCAGTGGGAAACAGGGTTGCATGTCACTAATTCGCCATCCACAATTTTAGATTCATAAATTTTGATTACCATAATTTCGGCCTGGTAAGTAGATGTACCATTATTTAAATAATTTTTTACCTTTTAAATTTTGCTTAAACTTATTTACTTATTTAATGTTTAAGCATAAACGTCAAAACTTTTATATATATATATATATATATATATATATATATATATATATATAAAAATCATAACACCTTACTTATATACTGATCTATTTTGAATTAGCTGGTATATTTTTCTTTTAAATATTATACTTTTCATAGTAGTAGTAGCAAAAAACAAAAAAAATAAAAAGAATTCATACAGTACCATTAGCCAAGAGCTACCTTTAAAAACCTTCCCACCGTACAAGCTAATTCAAAAAATGTAATGTTATAAATCAATCTAATTGCATCTCTACTGAGCCTTATACTATATTTCATGAAAACTGGTTTTACAAATAAGTCTCTCACAGTTATAAAATATATACAATCAAACAATAAATATACATTACAATTCTAGCTTTGTAATCCACATCAACACGGACTGTCCCCATCCAATAAACCCTGTGCTGAATTACTAATTACATATAAAAGGTTGAAGGCTATGGGGGCGTGGCTAAGCGCGCAACGGAGATGGCGGCATTTCTATGAGTTTCGCAGTATCACTGGTGCGGAAGCGCGATTAAAGATGTCTTTCGGGTAATTTTCGAACACCCTTAGACACTGAGCAGCGGCAGAACAACCCGTGATTTCGGGAGGCAGCTCAACGGTGTTCTATACTGCCTCTGTGGGTGTCTTTTCTTGTGAGGCATTCCTGACCGCGACGAGAATTGGAAATGGCGCCCGATATGGCAGTCACGTCACGGCTTGCCGTTTAGAAGTTGGAGTTTGCCTATCTGCGTTTACCGGTTGCTTACCTCTTATGCTGAACATGAGGTACTGTGAGCATTAACTTTTCCAATATTAGGCCACTGGTCTTCGAATTTCCAACTTTCAGTCAAGGGAGCACTTGCTTCTGATGCCATTAGAGCATGCAATATGGCGGCCGCTGACAGGAACTCCTCCGTGTGGTATACTTTTTAAACACAAAGAGTAATAATTTTGTTGGCATTTACTTCAATACTGCCGGCCTACCACTAAGGGGTATTTTTTCTGTGGCATTGCGTTTTAAAGCTGTCTGCTATTATAACTGTTTTATCGCTACAAATTGGCTGCCCTAGTCAGGTCCTTTATTGTGTGCGCATCACCTCCTGATAGTCTCTATTCTTAGTAGCGAGTTATAAGTCAGCGCTTGATTTGTTTTTGCCACATTTTCTTCAGTTGGTTCGCTTCCTGGAGGTTTATTACTAGTATCTCTCCTCTCTTGTACAAAACCTGCGCTTCTTTTCACGTGTTTGTTACAGCGTAAACTTGCTACGCACAGCAGGTATATTCCTCACCCCAATTTTTATGGCCATATATCGCCTTACCTGCTCCTTCTAACCATACTAAGGCTATCTGGTTGTGGTTGCTACGACCTTATCCAATGGCGGAAGCATGGGTGTTAGCACCAAAGACAGAGACTCCAAGGGTAATCTGAAACGCTCCAAGCAGACCTCACCTACCTCGGAATCACCAGCTAAAGGTAGTCCTGAGTCTGCCTCAACTTTGGAAGCTATACTTCTCAAGCTCAATACTGTCCATGATATTGCACAAAGTACTAAAACAAATACAGATTTGCTTCAGGTAGAGGTGGCTGCAAATCGTAATGACCTAAAAAATCTTTCATTACGTGTTTCTAATGCGGAATTGAGAATAAGTAGTGTGGAAGACTTTACTAACAAGCAAGCAAAGCACGTTCAAAACTTGGAGCGTTCCATTACTTCATTAAGGAGAGATCTAACAGAACAGGAAGATCAGAATCGCAGAAGTAATCTTCGTATTTTCGGATTACCGGAGGATTGTGAGAAGTCTTCCCCTTCAGTGATCGATTTCTTACTTACCTGGATCCCAAATGCCCTGAATCTTTCTTTCAATAAAGACTTTGAGATAGAGCGTGCTCATAGGTCCCAACTTTTAAACCTAGAACAATGTCTTCTCCAAGACCTTTGATTTTTAAACCTTTACGCCATCAACATACAGATCAAATTCTGGCACAAATGAGGAAGATCAAGACAATACAATGGGAAGGTCACAGAATATCTATTTCACAAGATTTTGCCAGAGACACTGTAATCTGTCGCAAAGGCTTCCTGAATTTACGCAAAAGACTTTCTGATATGAACATTCTATACTCTTTTGCTGGGCCTTCTAGATTCTGGATCACTTTCAAAGGTCATCCACAGATTTTCTATGAACCTTCAGATCTTTCGACGTTCTTGGATAATCAATTTGAATCTCAGATGGACTCAGATTCTCCTCCTGGTACTTCTCGCTCCTAATTATCTGTATTTATTGACCTGGCCTGTTTCTAATGTTTTTCCATTTATTTAATGTATCTGCTGGTTATATTTTATATTTTGTTCACAATATCGGTAGTTTTTGCTAAATTTTGAACTTATCATACAGTTTGTGGTAATTACTTTGATGTTTCTCTCATTCTAGATTAGCCACATTCTACTAATTGCATGTTTTCTTACAGCACTATGCACTTCTATGTGCTGCATTTAGTTCTATTCGGGATTACATCCCTACAGATAGGTACTGTATATTGTTGGTTTACCTTGTTAATATGCTTCCTTTCAGGTATATTGTTTTAACTGAATGACCGCATGTATGCATTTACTTTCTTACTCATCTTTATTTTCTCTCTTTATAATCCCTTATTATAGGTAAGTATTCAACATTTGTTTCTTTTTTTTCTTTTCTTTAATCTTTATTCGTTTTTTACCATACAATATCTACCCCCTTCCCGCCCCCCCGCCCCTCTCAGACAATTTATAACAATACAAAATTTTATTGGTGCAATAATAAAAAAATGCAAAAGTCATCTAATACAATAGTAACAAATAGCAAGCTTATGCAGTAGCATCACCATTGTTTTCATCATGGGGCTGGAAAAACAAGCAAGTTTCTGTCCCGTTGTACCTTTGCCTCCACTTTATCAAAGGATCCTATAGTTTCAACCCCCTTTTGCGTTTACTACGCCCTTTTCTTTTATATATAGCTACTTCTAAACTACATGTCGCCAATAATCGGGTCCACCATTGTTGAAACGCCGGAGGGTTTGGATCCACCCATCCTGAAGCGATACAGATCCTTAGGACGGCCATAGCCACAAAAATCAATCCCTGCATGTTCCCTGATCGGCTTATTCCGGCCGTGCCTAAGATTATCTCTTCAACTAAAATTTCTATTCTTGTACTCAGGATCTCCGATAGAAAGTCTGATATATCAGTGATTAACTTCTGTAATACGTTACATGATGCAAACATATGCACTATGTCTGCTTCGTACAATGCACATCGTGGACATACGGTCTCTTTGCCTGACCCCCACTTGGCTATCTTATATGGTTGTGTACAGCGAAAAACAAGTCTTATAATATTGCGCTTGTAATCTGGTAGACATTAAAAGGGTCTGGGATAATTCATAAGAACAATAAAAGGTATCAGCTGAAACCCCCAGTTTAGCCTGCCATCTCAAAGAGCATTTATCTATATCATCTGGCATAGCGGCATTGATGTATTCATAAACTTCACCAATAGTTCCTGTTCTGTTTTTAATTAAGATTTCCATGGTTTTGACTCTTTGAAATTTGGATCCTCCTCCTCTTCCCTTTTTCCCCAGAAAATCCCGGACCTGGAGAAATTTAAAAAAATCTCTATGTTCTAGTATATAGTAATTTTTTAATTCATCAAAAGACTTAAACCCTGAGGCTGAATAAAAACAGCCAAGCTGCAGAATCCCCGCCCGTACCCATCTGTCCATGCATGAATCTCCAAAGATCTCAGGGAGGTTGTAGTTGTTAACTATCGGCGTATAAAAGGATAACCTACCTATACCCAACATTTTACGTACATTATTCCATACTTTATGGATACTGAACAGAGTTTTAAAACGAACTCTCTTGAAATAGCTATTATATAGTTGCCGCCATAAGCACCCTCTCGTTTCTTCACCCAAAATAAGTTCCTGCGGTGATGGAATCCCATCATTTGTCCTATTGTCTTCATTTGTCAGTAATAACTCCCGGCTATACCTTAATGTAGTAGCCCAATAATAAAGTTTTAAATTGGGAAGGGCCAACCCACCTCTATCTTTTGGTAGGGTGATGAATCTCAATGCTCTATTGTCTTAAACCACTGAGGTGTAAACTCCACACAAATTGTCCTAAAAAAGTATAGAAACTTTGGTAGAAAAAGCATTTTTATCACATTGCATCTGCCCCCGATGGAGAGATGCAGATTATTTAACCTTGCGAGATCTTTTTTCGTATGTTGCAGTAATGGTTCTATATTATTATTAACTAGGTTATCCAATTTTGATGTTATACTCACACCCAAATATGTGGCTCTTTCCACAACCCGATTATCTCCCATACTGGTTTTTTGGTTAAGTATTATCTGTGTTTTATCTTGATTCAACGCATAGCCGGACACGTCTCCAAAGATTTTGGCCTCTTTTTCTATTATCTTTATCGCGGTGTTAGGATCGGGTGTGACCAGAGCAATATCATCCACATATGCCAAGGTTTTTGTGGGCCAATCCTGTGACCATATTGGCGGTATTACTGCATTGCTCTCTAATCTGCGGATAAAAGGGTCAATAAACACCGCGAATAAAAGGGGGGAACACGGGCAACCCTGTCTGGTTCCTCTAGTAATAACAATTTTCTCTGATAATGTCCCATTAACCATCACTACGGCTGATGGTTCGACGTATAGCATTTGAACTGCCTTAATAAAATTCTCCCTCATACCACTTCTTGCCATGGCTGTCCATAGATATTTCCAGGAGACCCTATCAAAAGCATTTTCAGCATCCAATAAAATAAGTGCCATAGGGTCTCCTGAAACCTCAGTGATATCAAACAGAGTAATCACTCTTTGGACATGGTAAGTGGTAGATCTCCCTGGGATAAACCCATGTTGGCGCTCAGATACTACTTTATGAATTACCAACGCAAGTCGGCTGGCTAATAGTTTAGAATAAATCTTGGAGTCACCATTGATCAAGGTGATGGGACGGTAGGACCCAAGTTCCGTAGGTGTCTTGTTTTTTTTTTTTTTAAACCACAATCTTCGCCAAAGACCATGATCCCGGGGGTCGCCCCCCGTGAAAGATATGTGTAAATAAATCACAGATTATTCCCTTTAGCTGCTGGGAGAATTTAGCGTAGAATTCTGCTGGCATACCGTCTGTACCAGCCGCATTCCCTTTAGCTAAGCTATTCATGGAAAGTAAAATTTCCTCCCATTGTAGTGGAGCATCCAAGCCATCCTGATCTTCTTCCTCTAATCTAACGGATGAAATTTGATCTAGATATTCCTCGATCTTATTCTGTTCTTCCCCCATATTAGCCTCATATAAATTTTGATAATACCGCTGGAATGCCTCTCTTATTGCTTTAGGTTCGGTCTTATGCCCATACTCTGGATCATTAATTTCCCGTATTAAATTAGCTGTATTTTGTTGTCTGGTACGGACTGCCAAGTGATGACCAATCTGTTCGCTTAATTCATAAACTATTTCTCTATGTGTTGTTGCCTTAGCTATTGCTTTCTCCATTAAAATATCTATAATAGCGGTTTTAGAAATCGCCACATGTCTTTGTTCAATTTCAATTTCCCGTCCCTCATGTACAGCCCTTATCAGACCTTCCTCGGCTGCCCCCAAATTTCTCTGCAGTGCCTCCATTTTTAGGTCTCGCCTGAGCCAGCGCATGCGCTGCTCTGGCGAGACATTTAGTGTGTGGGCTTTAAAAAGCTGACCACAGCTTTTTGGCTGGCATAGAGCGTGCGGTTACGCGCACAATGACGAGCGGAGGCGCCATCTGGCTTTCCTCTCTCGTCATGGTGCGCGCACATCGCACACCACTCGCCAGCCTGCTTCCACTTTTGCCGTCGCGCGCTTGTTCCGGCTCCTCTGCTTGCACTACCCCCTCCCTTTTCCCCCTCCCTCCTGGTCAGCTTTATTTGTGTCTTCTATCGCTGTGAATGCTCCTCTGCTCGCACTCCCCCCACCTCCCCCTCCCTCTTCGTTTTAACTTGGTTCTGCCCCAAGCTTATATACATATACTGGCCACGTACACATCGCCCCTTTGGCAGGCTGCTCCTTGCATGTATATTGCTTCATTAGCCCCAGCCCTTCTATCCCATTCTTTTTCATACTGAATGAAATGGCCTCTCCCTAATAGAAAGCTCCAGAATGTCCAGAGGTCATGCACAGGTTACTGTACCCGTGTGTTGTACAAAGTAGGTATATTCCTACCAGTATCTTCCTGTGTTCTGTAAAGAATGTTGTCATCACTTACCAGTAATAGCTTAGGGCGCGAGGGACAGCATCGGCCACAAGCTAATGCAGCTGTTGTCCATGCGACGCGAATCCTCACCTGACACGCGCTTCGCCCTGTGGGGGTGCCAGGGGAACGAAAGGCTGATCAAAGGAGACGCAATTCGTATGACCCTTCTTCTACTGCCTGAGCAGCCTCCACAAACAACCCCACCTCCCCCCCCCACCCACCCACCGAACCTCAGCCCCCCACCCCGCCCGCGGGGGTCACAGATCACCGGCACTTCATTACGTTTTATTCAGCAAGAGAACTGATCTGACTTCCTATTATTCTGTCACGGCGTCTGGCGAGGGAGGGAGCTTCCTCCCCAGCAGTTTATGGAGGGGCAGTCGGGCGGGCAAACAAAGGCTGATGGCGACGTTTATTAATGCATAAAATCATTAGACTCGATGTAAGGTAAGCACTGCGGGTTCGTTGACGTTGCGCACTGCGTGCCCGCTCTGTACTCGCACTCACTGGCTGGTCTCTAGATTTACTCCGGTATATTTTTTTTACTTGGTTCTGCCCCAAGCTTATATACATATACTGGCCACGTGCACATCGCCACTTTGGCAGGCTGCTCCTTGCAATATTGCTTCATTAGCCCCAGCCCTTCTATCCCATTCTTTTTCATACTGACTGAAATGGCCTCTCCCTAATAGAAAGATCCAGAATGTCCAGAGGTCATGCACAGGTTACTGTACCCGTGTGTTGTACAAAGTAGGTATATTCCTACCAGTAGCTTCCTGTGTTCTGTAAAGAATGTTGTCATCACTTACCAGTAATAGTAATTTCTCCTAAACTTACGCGCCAACACCCCAGTCATTACTACTAGGATCAACTCCACCTCACTGAGGCAGGACTCTCCAAGAAATGCTGAAAATGAAAGCCCTGCCCGCCCCCCCCTCACCCCCCCCACCCGAACTGGGTGCTATAAAGAGGCTGCCAGTCCGAGCATCGTCAGCATCGCATGTCTTGGCTCCCACTCCCTTTATTTCTTTATTGCTCTCTTTGCCCCCTCCATCATTCTCCCCCTTTCCCTGTATCTCCTCCTTCTCCGCATTACCCCTCCCGCTCCCGACCTCCCTAAGCCTCCTTTGCTGCGTTAACCATTCTTTCACAAACCCCCTTTTCCTTTCTTTCTTCACTCTTTCGTTAATTGCCTAACCCCCCCCCTCGCTGTACTTCGTTATATCGGGCCCTCTTCCTCTCTTCACCTTCTCTCGCTTCACTATCACCATGTCTCTTTCTGCCTTCCATTTTAAAGCTTTCTCCCCCTTTCCATGAGTCCATCTTTATCACTATCGACCCTCCTTTGCCCGATTTCTGTTTCATTGTATACCACATCTCCATTAATCTCTCTAGCCCTCTCCCTTTTCATGGTCTCCCTCTCTTCATTGCCCCAAGTCTCCCGCTCTAAAGCTTCTCTCGTTCCTCCTTTCCTTCCGCCCTCTATCTCGCTGTGCCCTGTAGGGTCACAAGTTCCTAACACGGTCAAACGCCCCCACACCTTCATCCCCGAGAGGAGAATAAATGGAGTCATTACATTTGGTAGTGTTAAAGTTGTCAATGTACTACATTTTGGAATGGATAGAGCTGTGGCATTAAGCGCTATCTCACGGGTGCAGCAGTACACAGTTCAGCAGGGCCAACACTGCATCACTCAACAACACCACAGGATCACTCAGCACCACAACAGCATCACTCAGCACCACAACAGCATCACTCAGCACCACAACAGCATCACTCAGCACCACAACAGCATCGCTCAGCGCGACCACAGCATCGCTCAGGGCCAGCACAGCATCGCTCAGCACCACCACATCATCACTCGGCACCACCACAGCATCACTCGGCACCACCACAGCATCACTCGGCACCACCACAGCATCACTCGGCACCACCACAGCATCACTCGGCACCACCACAGCATCACTCAGCGCCACCACAGCATCAGTCAGCACCACCACAGCGTCACTCAGCACCACCACAGCATCAATCAGGGCCACCACAGCATCAGTCGGCACCACCACATCATCACTCGGCACCACCACAGCATCACTCGGCACCACCACAGCATCACTCGGCACCACCACAGCATCACTCGGCACCACCACAGCATCACTCAGCACCACCACAGCATCCCTCGGCACCACCACAGCATCCCTCGGCACCACCACAGCATCCCTCGGCACCACCACAGCATCCCTCGGCACCACCACAGCATCCCTCGGCACCACCACAGCATCCCTCGGCACCACCACAGCATCCCTCGGCACCACCACAGCATCCCTCGGCACCACCACAGCATCCCTCGGCACCACCACAGCATCCCTCGGCACCACCACAGCATCCCTCGGCACCACCACAGCATCCCTCGGCACCACCACAACATTCCTCGGCACCACCACAGCATCCCTCGGCACCACCACAGCGTCACTCAGCGCCACCACAGCGTCACTCAGCGCCACCACAGCGTCACTCAGCGCCACCACAGCGTCACTCAGCACCACCACAGCGTCACTCAGCACCACCACAGCGTCACTCAGCACCACCACAGCGTCACTCAGCACCACCACAGCGTCACTCAGCACCACCACAGCGTCACTCAGCACCACCACAGCGTCACTCAGCACCACCACAGCGTCACTCAGCACCACCACAGCGTCACTCAGCACCACCACAGCGTCACTCAGCACCACCACAGCGTCACTCAGCACCACCACAGCGTCACTCAGCACCACCACAGCGTCACTCAGCACCACCACAGCATCAGTCAGCACCACCACAGCATCAGTCAGCACCACCACATCTTCACTCAGCACCACCACAGCATCACTCAGCACCACCACAGCATCACTCAGGGCCATCACAGCATCACTCACCTTCACCACAGCATCACTCACCTTCACCACAGCATCACTCACCTTCACCACAGCATCACTCACCTTCACCACAGCATCACTCACCTTCACCACAGCATCACTCACCTTCACCACAGCATCACTCAGCACCACCACAGCATCACTCAGGAACACCACAGCATCACTCAGTAGCACCACAGCATCTCTATGCGCTACCACAGCATCACTCTGCAGTACCACAGCATCACTCTGCAGCACCACAGCATCAGTCAGGGCCACCACAGCATCAGTCAGGGCCACCACAGCATCACTCAGGGCCACCACAGCATCACTCAGGGCCACCACAGCATCACTCAGGGCCAGCACAGCATAACTCAGGGCCAGCACAGCATCACTCAGTGCTTCTTACACTTTTTTAATTACAACTTCTTAGCATGCTGCACAGCAGCCACACTTCTCTACAGCACAGCTTAGAAACATTGGCAAAGTCAATAGCTCTACCTAAACACTTAAAAGGCGCCCCAATGCATAGCCAATAGGTCTCGCCTTTGGGACATTGTAAGTGTTTAGTTATCCAGCACAATATCCTTCATTAAACAACATCAAGTGTTGCATGGCTAAACACTTAGAAGATCCCAAAAGCGAGACCTATTGGCTATGCCAATGCTTGTTTGTTTAGCCTCCTTGTTGAAATTTAGTGAAAATCGTAGTGTTTCCCCCCTAATTCCTGCCTTCAGGGCATCCAAACAACCTGAATTGCTGCACTGCCCATATTATCCTCCACAAACCCTGGTATCCACTGCGTCATATGTCTACAGTATTCCACATTAAGCAGCAATGCCCTCTCAAAGGTCCAGATTTTTACATTTGAGTCCACTGCTCCCATTTCTATATTTAAAACTAAGGGATTATGGTCAGATAAGACCCGTGGTAGCTTTTCAATTAAACATTTGGAGCTTATATTGTTCGAAATAAACACATAGTCTAGTCTTGCATGTGTTAAGTGCGGATTAGAAAAAAAGGTGTAGCCTGGATCGCTTGGTTGCATCATTTGTCAGCAGTCTATTAAACCATGGGTCTGACATAGGTTTTTTAGGGCCTGAAACACTTTTGGTTTCCTCCCTCGATATTTGTACCCGGGTTCAAGTGACCAGTCCCAGGGTAGATTAATATTATAATCCCCACATACTATCAGTGGAAGGGGCCAATGTGCAAGTTCATTGGAGATATGATCCAGTACACTGGGGTCATCACTTATACTTCCATATATAGTACATAATGTCATTTTCTGATCATTATTATATTGACATTCTGTGATTGCCCACTGCCCATATTTATCAGATGATGATCGTAAAAACTGTATCCCACCCCCTTTAGCTAAAATGGCCACCCCCTTAACCCTAGCTCCCTGTGTTGTAGCAGTGATCAATCTATACCCTAATGTTTTAAGCAGGTGAAGTTGTGACCCCTCGATATGTGTCTCTTGAATACAGATAACATTAGCCCCTGACATTTGCAGTCCCGCAGCCACTCTTTGTCTTTTCTTTATGTCATTAAGACCACATATATTGATAGTAAGAATTTTCAACCTAGCCATCTTGGTTCTTATCAAAACCGTGATTTGTGTATTTCTCCTCTTGACCCATCGTCCACCTGTTGACTCTCTGCCCCTTTCTGCACTTATTGTTCCCTAAATCGCTGATCTGTATTGCACCCCTTATTCCTACCTTCTGTCTGAGAATTCCCCCCCAACCCCCACCGCCCCCTCCCGCTTCCCTTCCCCCACCATACCTTAAGCAATCAGGCTTAATCCTGAGCCTGCGTGATAGTGTCTGAACCATTCTACTCCCACTCTCCGCCTCCCACCCCCCGCCAGTGCTCAAATATAATTTTCACCTTGCAACCAAAAACTAATGTACAAAGAGAAACAAGCATTTGCAATGCAATAGGTCTCGCATTTACGCTGGTTTAAGCAATTGGCATTGTAAATGACAATGCCTTTTATTTATACTTTGAAAACCAAAACATTAATAAAGGGCATTGTCATTTACAAAGTCAATAGCTCAAACTGCATAAATGCGAGACCTATTACATTGCAAATGCTTGTTTAATATTGTAACTTTTTCGTAAGCAGCGCAGCACGCCGCGCTGCTTACGAAAAAGTGTATACAATTGAAAAAATAGAGTTTGGCCAGTTGGGCAACAGAAAAGAAAAGCGCAACAGCAATAAGGAGCAAGCTGCCCAGGTGCCTTAAAAACATTTTTTTTTTTTAAAATAATAAAATAAAAAGAAGAAGAACGGAAGGCGCCCGGGCGCTAAAGGTAAAGCGTGGCATAAATTATACAATTAAAAGGATTTAGTTGAAAGAAACATAAGAGCACGCAGCCCCTATAGTTATAACGTGCCGTGCTGACAAAACATTTAGATGAAAAGGTGCAAGCAAAGCGGCACAGATGCAGCAAAGCATGTTGTGCCTCCAGTAGGAGAAAACATTAAAGAAAATAGTACTTACAAACCTAACAAGCAGTTACTGCATGCAGCTCACGTAAGCGCGCCGCGCCTGGACAGGAGATGTGCACGCGTATGGTGCGAGCAGGCGTTGTAATAACGCGGCGAGCCGTACGCGTGCACATCGGCTGTCTGGGCCGAAGCGCAAACAGACGCCGTGAGCATGCACATCGCCTGTCCAAGGGGGAAAGTGCAGAAAACCCCTCCGACTGTTACCGCTTCCCGCTCACCTGCCAGTGTACGCCGAGCGCGCCAAGAGGCCACCGGTGGTCGGGAGAGCCTTGAGTGCACCACAGCTAGAGAAGGAGATGCCAGCTTTGCTGCTTTCAGCTCGGCCCCCAGTTCACACCGAGCATGCCAAGAGGCACTCGGTGGGTCGGAAGAGACTCAAGCCCCGGAGCAGGTAAAAAAGATGCCGGCATCCACCGCCAGACGGCCCGTTATCGCAAAAGTCAGGTAGGGGTGGTGAGCAAGGGGCAACAAAGCTGGAAAGCAGCCGCGGGCGCATTGAGAAAGTGAAACTGCATGAGGCTTAATAAAAATGCAAAGCCGTGCGCCGACGGAAGGGGGACAGGAGATGTGCACGCGTAGGGAGGATAGGAGATGTGCACGCGTACGGAGCACAGGAGATATGCGACCCGTACACGTGCACATCTCTTGTCCTCCGGACGCGTGCACATCTCCTGTCTGTTAAGCTTCGGCCCTACGCGTGCACATGTCCTGTCCCCCTTCCGACCCAAGTCGACAACAATAGATCTCGCATAGCGAGCAGCGCTTTGCGCTGCATCGCTAGGCGAGACCTAAAAACACATAAAGAAGTCCATAGGAGAAGAAGAAGAAAGAAAAACATTATATCACATAATATCACAAGAGGCGGAAAATAAATGGGACATAGAAAGAAAAAAAAAAATTGGGATCTCTCAGTTCAATGTCCCAATGTCAGCCGTCATCTTAGTCTTCCATATTAAGGTCCAGGCTATTATTTCTTGCTCCCGGCGGTCCCACCACTGCCGGCTGTAATCTCCTCTAATACCTTCTGTGCTTGTATTTCTGAGATGAAATTATAGTTCCGTCCTTGAAAAACAACTTTCAATTTGGCTGGGTTTTGCAAAAAACTGTAGCTCCAGCTTTTTGAAAAGGTGTTATAAGTTGCCTAAGTCGCCATCTCCTTTCCACAGTGGCATGCGTGAAATCTGGTTTCGTGAAAAAAGAGAAGTTATCAAAATTCCTTTTGGTATTAGTCCTGGCCAGATCATACACGGCCTGACGCAACAGGAAGTTTCCGAAATAGATCAGTATAGCTCGTGGATATGACTGGCCATTCGAGGGGCGCTTGGAGATTGTTAAGGGAAACCTATGTACACGCTGAATTTCTCTGTCCCAATCCCACTGTGCTAATTCTGGTAAAGAGTTTTTCAGCATATTAATTGTGAATTTTCTTATAATCGCTGCCTTCCCAGTTCTCGGGTATCCCTAGCAGCCTCAGGTTGTTGCGTCGTTGGCGATTCTCTGCCTCCTCAAGCTTCCACATCACGTCTCTGTGTGCTCTCTTGAGATGAAGCCTGAGTTTTCAGTGTTTCTACAGTATTCTCCAGCACCTCTGTACGAGTCTCCACCATGCATATTCTTTCCGCTATCTCTGTACATGTTTTCCCAATCTTTCGGACCGAGCCTTGTAGTTTTTTAGAGGCAAGCCGTGCCTGTCGGCTTTCAATTTTAACCTCATCCTGAAATGATCTCAAGGACTGTAAAATCAGCGAGAGAGGGCTCGGTAGACTGCTCACTAGTTTTCTGCGCTGTCTTGTCCTCCTGCAATTCCCTAGGGGTTTTCCCTTTTTCGTTTATACCATCAGGGGGTAGTAGCTGGGTGGCTGAGTAATTCCAACCAAGTTCCTCCTCTTACTCCCCAGGAGTTCTCTTACAGTTTTTCATTTTTCCGGCTGATGACCGCTTAGTTCTCCTACGCAACCTCCTCCTCTCCCTTTGTGGGCTATTATTGCTTGTTGGGGAGCCCCCAGCGTCGTCATCACTGCTGGTTGTCAGATTGATGTCAGATTCACCTGATTCCTCAGTCATGGAAAAGAAGGTGTTTTGTTATCCATCTCTGTTAATATTACTATAGCTGAATTGTTAGAACTTTCCTTGGGGGATCTATCATTACCAGTTTCTTTGGTAATTCCATCTTCTGACTGAGTGCCTGCGGCTGACTCCAGCACTTCTAAAATGGTATTTTCACAGTTCGAATCCCAAGAGGGTCCCGGGGCATCCTCTCTCTCGTCCCGTGTCTCCACTGCCGTAACCTGTGCTGAGTTGCTTTGCATATTTTCTATGTCGCATGTTTCCCCATTGTTAATTATGTTGCTTTGGTCACCTTTTTTCTCTCGCACCCCCTTCTCCTTCTCTTTCTCGCTCGTGTCTTGGGGTAGAAACATACTTGTAATGGAGGACTGCTTTTTCCCCAGCTCCCCCGTATGTGGGCCTTTCTGGTTGGCACTTTTGTTAAGCCCCTCAGTTTTTTCCTTATCCAGTTTATTCCCCTTACCAGTGCGAAGCTCTGACTTCTTAACATCCGTCTTAGGGTCAATTTCTTCCCGTCGTGCTGATGCCGGTGGCATATTCGAGCTCGTTTTGCCTCGTCCTCCTCGCGCTGCCATTGCCTCTGTCGCTCGAGCTCCACTAGCGTCCCTGCAGCTAGGCAACCCGAGCCGCCGGCAGCCGTTGCAGTTTCTCAACCCGGAAACTGTAGTCAGCAGCAGCCGCGCCAGAGATTCCCAGCGCACACAGCAGCCTTGCCCCTCTCTTCGCTCCGCAGATCACCAAATCTCGAGTTCTCCGTCAACAGCCTGCCTCTGTCTCCCGGTTGACAGACTCCCGCTCGCATAGTCCACCCGGAGTCGGATGGAGGGCCTGGTGAGGGTCAGAGCGAGGCCGGAGGTGAGTGATGATGGTCTCACTCAGACACCATCTTGCTATCCCCTCAACCTTTGTTTCTACTTCTTACTTTACCTCTTATCTTTTTTCTGTGCCCTTTTTCTCGGTGGTATTTATTTACATGTTATATATTCTTTGGTGACATCATTGTTCACCATTGAAATGACAGCTGCATAATTGTTTTGATTGGTTTGTTTATGAATTGGCTTTTTATGATGGGCGCTCCATTTACCTCTAATGTCTTATCCAATATTTGCTTTAATTGTATATTATTCATAAAATTTTCTCTCCACAACTTTACAGTCGGATAAGTACTTTATAGATTGTGAGTACATTTTTAGATCCTATTTGAATGAACCTTATGGATGGGTTGAAACAAGTATACGCTAGTAATTATGTGTTATTATAGTCATGTTCTACTTGCATGTTCTATATGGTCTATTTGCTTATGAAATGTCATCTATTTTCAGATGTTCAGTTATATTATATTTATTCAGTCTCATGTTACATATTATTGCTAACAAGAAATATATATGATATACTGATATATATATCTATATATTGAGAGTACCTCTTTAGATCCTATCTGAATGATAGGCGTTCCATTTACATCTAATATTTTATTTAACCCCTTCCATGCTCATGACGAGCTCAGCTCGTCATGCTGCGCAGTGCTCGTGTGCGCATGACGAGCTGAGCTCGTCATGAACCCGTCCGCTTAATGAAACGCCTCGCACAGGGCGAAAATCGGCCGCGCATGGAAGGGGTTAATACTTACCCCAATTACATAGTATTGTTCATGAGATTTTTACTCCACATCTTTACAGTCGGATAAGTACCTTATACATTGTGAGTATCTTTTTAGATGCTATCTGATTGAACCTTATGTATGGGTTGATATAAATATACGCTTGTATTTATGTACTATTATAGTCACGTTCTACTTGCATGTTCTATATGTTCGATTGGCTTATGAAATGTCATCTTTTTTCAGATGTCCAGTTATATTTATTCAGTCTCATGTTATCTATTGTTGATTAGCAAGAGATATACATGATATACTAATATTGTTACTAGCAAGGGATACATGTGCTATACTTATACATTTGAGAAGGTAATAGTAGTTCCGCTGCTCTGCGGCTTGTTTGCTCTTGAGCTGTCTACACCGTTGTTGATAGCGTCTTCTGTTGCTCCTCCACGTTGACTCCCCATGCAATACTTCTCTTACAGACATTCCCTGGTGGGGTTAGACTTTGATGTTGCTCCATTTTTTCTTGGAGTGCATCTGTTTCCTCTCTTCTTTTTCCTACTCTTCATCCCTTTTCTTTATCTCCACTTTAATTCTGGAACATCTGCTTCTTTTCCTTTTGGAACATATGCTACATTTCCTTTAGTGTTTATGTATATTTTAACTGCCCTTGTACTCGTTTATCAGAAGTATTCACTATTTATGTCCCATGTATATCAATGCCCGGCTTAAACATAGTTTCCCTTAATGTTAGGGGTTTTAACCACCCTGTTAAGAGGACCAAGATCTTAGATTACTGTAAGAATTTATCTGGTGATGTAGTCTTACTTGAAGAGACTAAAATAGGTTTTAAAGAAGCTCTTCTCATGAGGAAAGATTGGGTACTAGACGTTACATGCTACGAAGCTTCCGGAAAGAAAAATGGGGATGTTACCCTTCTCTCTAAAAGCTCTGGTTTGTCTATAGTTGCAGCCGAACAAGATACCAGCGGTAGATGGTTACTTACTCGTCTAACTAATGGTTCGGATGATCTATATATTATGAATTTATATGCTCCCAATATAGATGATCCACTTTTCTGGCGAGCAATAAATTAAAAACTCACTGACATTCCACAAAATTCAAGAACAATCGTTGGAGGTGATTTTAATCTCCCTTTTGATCCTATTTTGGATAGACACTCTGCCTTTAAGTTTCGACCTCCTAGAACACACAAACATATGCTTAATATGTGCGCGTCTCATCATCTCTTGGATGCATGGAGATTACATAATCCTACAGGTAGCGATTTCACTTTTTTCTCCTCTCCGCATTCTAGTTTCTCTCGTATTGACTACCTCTTGGTTGACGCCTCTCTCTTAAAACATACTATAAATGTGATGATTCACCCAATAGTTGTCTCTGACCATGCTGCAGTCTCTTTAACCATACTCAATCTTACGAATACTAAAGGCCCTCGTAATTGGCGTCTAAATACAGAAATCTTAGAAGATAATGATGAGGTCAAAGAACTTAACAACAAGATTGATAATTTTTTTTAAAGATAATGAATCCTCGGTGGACTCTCCAATAGTATTGTGGGATGCATTTAAATGAACCATAAGGGGTCACATTATTAAAAAAATGGCCAGAAGAAATAGTGACATTAAGGAATCTCTTCAGTCTTTGGGAGATGACATTAGAAGAGTTATATAGACATACTGACAAACTACTCTTGCAGGATATAAAACCTCTAAAATACTCTTTTAACTCCATTGTAACTAAAAGAGCTTGCATTGGAGTACATGCTCAAAAATCCCGTCAACTCTTGTTACGGAATAGAGCTGGTAAGATGTTAGCGGCTACTCTAAAATATCAGAATACGAATACCAATGCTACTCATATTACTGATAAAACCAGCTCGAAAAAGTTTCATACCCAAGAAATCCTTGGGGTCTTTCGGGAATTCTATGAAAATCTATATACCCCTCAGGATTCATGTACCAAGAGTGACTGCCAACAGTTTCTTAATTCACTCCCTACTAATACTATTTCGCATGCCGATATGATCGAGCTGGGAAAACCAATTGATACTGATGAGATTATTCAAGCTGTTAAGGCTACACGTTCTGGGAAAGCTCCCGGACCGGACAGGTTTTCTTTTGCCTTTTATAAAATATTTACTTCTTCAATAATTATTTATCTTAAGAAGATTTTCAAAAACTATGTTCTCTCTGGCAAGGTTTCAGGTACGGCTGCTAAGGCTACTATTGTAGTCATACCAAAAGAAGGTAAAGATCATTCCGATCCCAAAAACTTCCGTCCCATTTCTTTATTAAATATGGAAGCAAAAATCTTTGCAAAAATCTTAGCAAAACGTCTAGAAAGTCATATTCCTAATCTTATCCACGATTCCCAAGCAGGTTTTGTCAAGGGTAGGCTTGCCAGAGACAACATCCGTGCTTTTTGTCACAATTTAGGAAAAAGCAAAACTTTCGTCATTACCTTCGCCGGCGATTGCCCTGGACGCCGAAAAGGCTTTTGATAAAGTTTCTTGGCCTTTTTTACAAGCAGTGTTTGAATCTCATAACCTTGGTGACTCTTTTATTAATATGGTTATGGCTCTTTATGCGCAGCCAAAAGCTAATATTAGAATTAATGGTACAACATCATCTTTTTTTAATCTTTGCCAAGGCACTAGACAAGGGTGCCCTCTCTCTCCCCTTCTTTTTCTCCTATCCATTGACCCACTTCTTCGTTTACTTAATCTGAAACCAGACATTAAAGGTTTCGAATTTGATTCGTATACACTTAAAAAACAGCTGCTTACGCCGACGAAGTCCTTATTTTTTCGGAAGATATTGAATCAGCGATCCCTGCTATCTCTAATATTATTAGTGATTTCTCGATCATCTCTGGTTATACTCTTAATAACGAGAAAACGGAATTGTTCCCTCTAAATTCTTTGTGTTTTCCTTCTCACATGGGTAATTCAGGTTTTAAATGGCAATCTACTCTTATTAAATATCTAGGGATCTGGTTCTGTAAGGATCTTTCAGATACCATCACTTATAATTAGGGCTCCGGTTTTATGGTATTTATATTTTTGTAATTTCTGTTTGTATTTATCCATATTTATTTTTTGCTAATTTTACCTGCATTTATCCATATTTATTTTAGGTTTTGTGAAAAAATTACGCAGAAATGTGTATATTTCTGCATTTATTTAACCAGCTAATTTGCTCTCGTGCCTGAACGCCTGACTGGTTTCAATGAGATATACACACTCGGATGGTAAAATATGCACTTGTAAGAAAATGTGTACATTTTAGTATCAAGGTTGTGCAAATCTACTGCTGTTTAAGGCTCTTTATTAAAATCCCTATATTTTTTGAATCCCCTTGCCTGTCAATCTGCACAGCTATTGCTGTGGCAGTCATGATTGACAGCATTTAGAATCACTTAAAAACAACCAAATTTCCGTTTTTAGCCACATTTAAAAATAAATACAGACAAGAAAATAAATGTTTTTCTGTCTTTATTTATCTGTAAAAATCAGTAAAAACGGAAAACAGGGAGCCTTACTTATAATGAATCTCATATCATAACTAAAGTTAAGGATCTTTTGTCCTCCTGGTCTCCTAAATATATTTCCTGGTGGGGTAGGTTACAAACTCTTAAAATGATGATAACACCGATCGTTAATTTTTTTATCTTCTATGCTACCTATCAAGCTTTCCCCTGCTTTCTTTCATGAGATTGATTTAATCACTTCAAGATTCTTATGGAATGATAAGAGAGCTAGAATTGCTTACAAACACATTAGGAAACCCTCTGTCATGGGTGGCTGTAATCTCCCGGATTGGAATCTATACCAAATTTCCTTTTTGGCGTCTCAAGGTGCACTTTGGTTCTTACCGGATTCCCAACATATACCTACATGGATTCGTATTGAAAGAGAGTTATGCGCTCCTTATTCCACTCCTTCCTTACTCACAGCCTCTAAACTTGTTCTAGCTCATTCTCAACGTATTATATCAGACACTACTAGTGCGTTAAAATATATTGATAAGAAATTATCCAAACCTATTCATAAATCAAGATGGTCATCTTTATGGTTCAATCCCAAATTTCTTATTGACATTGATTCTAGCATTGCTCTCTCGTGGGCTGCCAAAGGTATCAGACTAGGGAAAGATCTCTATGATACTAATCACGATCCTCTTCTTTTCTTTCCTAGCCAGGAAATATAATCTCAGTAACATGGATTTTTATTCCTTTTTGAAACTAAAGGTTAAACTCTCTAAACTAACCCTCTCTATAGATCCGGTTATTGTCTCACTCTTGTCTATGTGGATACATTCAGGTCATACCGCTTCTAAAATTTATACATTTTTATCCGCTCCACTGCCTTCACATCCTACAATTACTTATGTCAAATGGTCTCACCATTTTGAAGATGAGATTTTTAAACATATTTCACAAGACACTTGGCAACTGATTCGGAAATTGTCTCTATGTAATAAAATTGCCCCTTCATTAATCCAATCTAAATTCTTCACATTAAATTTTCTACATTGGACCCGTGCTCATTTACATAAGTTGAAGTTACGAGATAGTGATCTTTGTTGGAATTGTAATTTAGTACCAAGCACCCATCAACATATGTTTTTTGAATGTACGTTATTAAACTCTTTTTGGGGCCTGATACAGAAACATTTATCACTAATTTTTAATACATCTATAGTTCTCTCTTTACCTATGATTTTGCTAGGTCCATGGGCTACAGTTACTCCTTTAAAGATTTGGAGCTCTTAGATTTACTTTTATCCATTGCTGTTAAAATTATACTTACTGAATGGAAATCTTTTCATCTCCTGTCTTATCATACCTAGTGGGCATGGGTTTCATAACTACATGGATTTGTCTTCTCAGGGGTTGGTAGCTCAATATCCCTTTGATTCCATCTCTTAATTTATTTTCTTAGAGATGTAGCAGTTGTCCCTTCCCACCTTTTCCACCCTTCTTCCTCTTCTCTAATTCTCTTTCTTCTTTTTCTTTTCCCTTCTTTCATCTTTTTCCCTCGCTGATGTATCTTTCTATTAAGCAATACAACTAATATATGTCTTAGTCGCGATATATACGTAGTTTCTTTATGTGTTCCATACTTCTGGGATTTATATTTAATATTTGATGAATTTATAATATTTACTATTTGTCATGTTATTTATTTGATAATTTTCTTAAATGGTGATTTTGTCATCCCTTTTATCCCAGTCCAGTAGATTTTGGTCATGAAATCCTTTTTAAATTCTTCGTTATTATATATTATATATTTGATCATGACTTGCTGTATTGCTATTGTATTTAAAATGTATTTCTTTTTAAATAAACAATAAAGATATTTGAACTAAAAAAAACGGTTGAAGGCTATATGAAATTTCAATGAAGACATATCCATCTATGGGCTGACCAGCTCAGATGGATATGGATAGACGGAGTTTTCCACCCAGGGTTCTAGTAAATAACGAGTAGACCTCTTTGTGGCCAAATAAATTAAATCAGTGAGACTAAACTTCCTCACACAAAATTCATTTAGTTCTTTTTTCTAAAGGAACATGGGATTCTCAACTTTAAAATTCACAAATTTTAGCCCTGGAGCCGGAAGTTGTTTATACCAGAAGCTCAAAGTTAGCGTCCTTGCCTAGTAATTTCAGGGCTGCAAGCTAGATTCAATTCTTACCGCCTGTACTATTACACCTGTAGGGAGCGCAAGCATTTTTTTTTAGACATTGTCCTTCCCTCTTATCCCAGCTTTGTTTAGTACAGAAGCATAGACATTCAGCCCAATATAAGCTTTGTGGAGGGACAATCACCCTGTAAGCTGTATGCAACGGCACCAGAAAAGATCCTCCGTAATCCCTTTTAAACTACATTAGTTCCCCTACAGTTATTACAGCCTGTCATTCTGAGGCTTCCAGGGGCTGTATTGCAATTCAATTAATTAAATAAATATCATGCCAAAGTACTTATACGAAGTAACCTCTTCCAATATTCGAATCCCCAAATGACCAATTAGAAGACTTGGCTTTCTTCCTGAAAGCCACTATTTTAGCTTTCTTCATATTAATAGCTAAAGCGCCTGCTACAAAGTAATTATTAAAAGCGTTGAGTTTCATTTGGATCTCCATCTGTGTCTAGTCAACAAACACCAGATCATCTGCATACAGGAGACATGGTACATGTGTTCGCCCCATTTTGGGGAAAAGGCCTGGGCCTCCCGCAAGACTGTTGGTAGATCGCCGAAATATATGGAAAATAAGGTTAGTGCTAAAACACATTGCCTCAAACCATTTTCTATTGAGAACTTCCTAAACTGTAAGCCATTCATAGCAAATTACACCCCTGCCCAGTTTTCCCTTTAGTACAGACAAAAGACAATTAGGGATATCCATATTCCTTAATTTCGCCCAGCCAATATTATGGTTGACTAAAGCTAACGCACAGTGAAAATTAACAAAGCAACAGAAAATGTTACCAGGGGTTTCTATAACCTTACGACCCATTGCCCACAGACAAAAACAGTGATCGATGGACCCTTTTTAAAACGTCCCTGCTCGATTGGGACAAGATCATTTATCTCTAACAAAATCTTCATATATAACAGGATATCTCAGGATTAAAGCTTGGCACCTACATCTATTAAATTGATTTGTCGATAATTTTTCGGATAAAATGGATAATTTTTCTTATGAATAAGCTTTATCATTTCACCTTTCCAACTATCCGGAAAAAGTCTGGTTTCAGTTGTTGAAATAAACACCGTTGAAAAAACAACTAGTCCACCAGTCGGGATTGGTTTTAATATTAATTGCCGGTAAACTGTACAGACCTGCCGCTCTCATCGAAGTCAGGGAGGATATTAGCCTTATCCTTTTCAGGGGAACTACCTGCAGATAGCTTAACTAGTCCTCATGAAGCCTTACCAAAACTCCTCTGCATGGGTTATCAGCTGACTTATGAAATATCGCTTAGGTAAATTTCCCAGGCTTCCTCTGCTACTATGCACCGTATCGAACAATTCTCTATTTTGCACCCATGAATTTTTTCATATTTTTTGCATAGCATTTCTATCATTTCTTCCCAATTTGCTCTATAATACATTTTCTTTGCCTTTATTAGTGCTACACATTATAATTTTTTTGTAATTATGCTTTCATTACTCTTGTTACTGTCACTTTAATGCAGTTGTAACCCTCCCAAATAAAATATATCGTAAATAAAGTTAGGACGAAATTATGGATTCGAAAATGTGGCGATATACCAGGAAATGCACTGAACACTGATCGGCTGCAAAACAAAATTTGTTATGGAAAATTAAAATGAGTGCATAAAATGAGTGAAATACATGATAATGGATGAGTGGCCTGTTTGCTAGTCACTCTTGAGCATCCTCTTTAAAGGTTATATAAGAGGACCCCATATCACTACAAATTACAGAGGAACTGCTGTTCTTGGTCACGGTTTAGCATTTGGAGAATGTCAATAAGACCCAAATCTTAATGGTGCACAACTTAACAGTGATACTGATAGTTAAGAAACTCAAGTGGGAACATGGGCCCCTGAGTGCTTGGCTCTGTACAGTGCACAGCTGCCTTTCAGATAGGTTTGTGCTATACAAATAGGGCATAATACATAGTCCATATCGCAGAGTAGCACGATGTGTGTTGTGCCTACTCAACAGAATAACGGACTAGGAACATTCTACTCTCCCTGCCCACACAGTTACAATGTCATTCTGCTCCAAATTCTTCTACTCTGGAGCTTTTGAGTCCACTGTCACATATAAGGGGCGGGGAGAAAGCTTCCTACCCTCAGGCCTAGGTTCGCACAGGGCGGAGCCTTAGATGGCACGCCTACCATCGTCAAGACAGGTCAACTGAGCAGTTTCTGTTGATTCCTGACCAATGCCCACTCAGTCCCGAGGGTTAAATGACAACTGCTGAGTAAGTGCCTCTAAAAGAATGGAGCGGAGCAATGCCATGAGTCAGGCTCATCTTTGCCAAGATCAATGGCACAGTCAATTTCTACTTGCCCAACTTCAGTAAAGGTGCAAAGGACAGCCCAATGGAGAAGCATTTTTTCAAGAACAACAATTTAAAATCAATATCAAGACTAAAGAGAGAAAGGACTAGAAGCACACAAGAATAAGTGCATAGAAGCTCTTTAACACAATGAAAATTGGCTTGAACAGACAGTACAGCTTTGCAAGACAGTATATTACTGACATCGCACCCTATCTTCTATTTCTTTCACTAAGCCTGCAGATTTCCAGCACACATGTTCTACTAGCTATAAAGAGCTTTTGGTAAGGGCATTGGTACATATATATCAAAAATATAGCTAGGCAGGTAGACAGCAGTGCATGTAAATAGGGATGAGTAATGATTAGAGATCATGTTCATAACTGGGGCAGGATGTGGGGCCCACGGTGTTGACCCAAGTCTCTGTCAATCAATCAATCAATCAATCAATCAATCAGAGAAATTGTAAGCGCACTACTCACCCGTGAGGGTCTCAAGGCGCGTGGGGGTCAGCAGTTCCGTTCAGTCGAAGAGCCAGGTCTTGAGGGCCTTTCTGAAGGTGTTCAGTGAGGGTGCGCGTCTGATGTAGATCGGGAGCTCGTTCCAGGTCTTGGCTGCGATGTAGGAGAAGGCTCTTCTCCCAGTCCTGGCTCTGCGGATGAGAGGGGTTTCGGCGAGGTTGGTGGATCGGAGGTTTATTTTGGGTACATGGAAGGTGATTCTCTTGTTGAGGTATTGGGGTCCGGTGTTGTGGAGGCATTTGTAGGCGTGGGTGAGTATCTTGAAAGTGACTCTCTTCTCGACGGGGAGCCAGTGGAGGTTCTGTAGGTATTGGCTGATGTGCTCGTGTCGAGGGATGCCGAGGACGAGTCTGGCTGCGGTGTTTTGTATCATCAGGAGCTTGCGGAGCAGAGACTTGTTGATGCCGGCATAGAGGGCGTTTCCGTAGTCCAGTCTGCTGGTTATTAGTGCGTGTGTGACTGTCTTCCTTGGCTCGGGGGGGGGGGGATCCATTTGAAGGTCTTGCGGAGGATGCGGAGGGTGTTGAAGCAGCTGGAAGCAATGGCGTTGACCTGTCGGTTCATGGAGAGGGAGGAGTCGAGTACGATGCCAAGGTTTCTGGCGTGATCCGTGGGGGTTGGAGGGCTGCCGAGGGCAGTGGGCTACCAGGTGTTGTTCCATGCTGACTGGGTGGTTCCGGGGACGAGGACTTCTGTTTTCTCCGAGTTGAGTTTCAGGCAGCTGTTGCTCATCCAGGATGCGACGTCCTGCATTCCTTCCTGAAAGTTGAGTCTGGTGGCGGTGGGGTCCTTGGTGAGGGAGAGATGAGCTGGGTATCGTCGGCGTAGGATACTATGCTGAGGCCGTGCAGTCTGACGATGGCGGCGAGGGGGGCCATGTAGATGTTGAAGAGGGTTGGGCTGAGTGATGATCCCTGGGGTACTCCGCAGTTGATTACCGTGGGTTCGGAGAAGAAGGGTAGCAGTCTGATTCTTTGGCTTCTGCCGGTGAGGACCTAGCGGATCCAGTCAGAGCGTTGAGGTTGCCTAACTATACAGTACAGTAATAGATATTCGTTTGAAACACAGCTGACTCTTACTGACTAGTGTCGAGTCTGAATGCCCCAGACAGAGCCCAACCAGCTTACCAATAGTAGGCTCAATCTAAGATCGAGTCTGCCCAGTGGCTGTATGGAGGGGGCCAGGAAAGTATCTGTTCTCAGCTTGCAGATCATTGATTGGCAGTCCAGCTTCACCAGTTAGTCAACTTTTCAGAAATAAGCTGGCATGTGACAAAATGTCCCCTTCTCTGTCAGACTTTCAGAGGTGATCCTAAAATGTTGGTGGTTCCAGACATGCGAAGAGGCTGGAGTCGGGTGCTGGGCATATAATTAATGAAGGTGGACTCTGGTGCACACATAAAATGGAGGAGAATGGATGGGAGCCACGTGACTAAAATAACAAACGTGCAGGAGTGGTGGATTGGGCTACTTACCCCATACAACAAATGGAGGGGTAGGAAGCTTGGGAGGCTGGGCACATGCCACCAAACAACAAACTGGGTATAGGCAACTTAGCCAGTGGCCATCTTTTCAAAACAACTAGAGGAAACCAGGTTGTTTGGACAAGGATACAAAAAAGAAATCAGAGGGACCAGTCACTTGTTTAGCGATGGCACATGCCAAAGGAACAAATCTGGTGTGATGGACAAATATATTGTGTAAGAGCCAATTGCAATATGCACCAAATGGAAAACTGAGATACAACTGTTCCAGATGGAATAGGCGTCCTGGGAAAGTGGCCGCTTACCCACAATTAGGTGCCAGCAGTTTTGCTAGGGTATGGCCTGCACCTTAATTCATATCGGATCACATGCATGCTAGCACAACTCCTGAATCAAGGTTATAAGCATTAGGTGTGTACATTGGCCCCAAAATAGATATATGGACCTGGAGAGGTTGTTCCACTTGTAGGCAGGAGATAACTATCCTTCCCCCCACCCTCACTGAAGGCTGAGGTGGTGAAAGGTGATGCCTGTCAAGACCCTCTAGCGACCATAATTTGTAGAATAAGTAAAAGGGAAATTATGCCTTGTTGAAAATAACTGTCAACTTACTTAAATGTCATAACCATCAATGCTAGCAATGTTTTAATTTTGATTATTTATTTTAAAACTTATGATTTTTCGAAGAGCAAGCTTAAATTGAAGCTCATCAACAAATTCCTTAACATTCCCACATTCCATACTAATAGTAGGATGCTTTTTCATATGTTTACTGAACACTGTTATCGTATGTACATTTCTGTAGGATTTAGATCTCATATATATATATATATATATATAATCTCACCTGACTGGTCTCTGAAATCAAATGTTCCTAGAGAGTAAAAAACCTAAAAATTCCCTTCTCGCAAAGAACTTCCTTCAGTCCCTTCGATTTCTGTAAGAACCTCTTGTCCTGCTTGTCACACATAATTAGGGGCCACTGGCTGTTTCAGTGCTCCTCGAGTTATTCCTGTAGGTTCCAGGAAAACAAAATGCCACCAGGGAGGTGATCCTTCATACAAACCCTTCTCGAAGGAAATCAAGGAGATGTTATCCTATTCCGTTGCTGCACAGTACTGTTGAACGACAAGGACAAAACTAAAACAGAGTCTAAATCAGTAAAGAGTTCAGCAGCTTCATACAACTAATAAAAATTCACCATAGGAAAGGAGGAAATTTGTTGCTGTCAAACTGAACAGCAGACTTTTCTTGCAGAAACCCTGCTCACTTGATACATTAAAATTGTCAACAATATGATATCCAATGACTTTGCAGCCAGCACTTTAAATAAGTAAATTAAAAATCGTTGTGTCATTTGATCTCTCTATTTCAGACACAATGCAACAATAACTTAGTTTGTCTGTAGAACAAACTTGAAAGAACCGATCAACTCATTAAGTACAGAAATCTGACCTAAATGTTATTTGAACTCTTGACATCCGATTGCAGATTTGTATTGTATTGCAATTGCATTTATATAGCTTTTACTACCCCTGATGAGGCGTCGAAGCGCTTTTTCGGCGAGTAGCACGCTACTCCGGAACCCATAAAGGATTAGTGGTGAATTAGTACAGTGAAAATATTACAGTAATTGGAGTGTGTTGTACAAGCCTTATGGTGGGATGTGTTCTTTAGAACAGATGCTGGCTAACCACGGGCCACGCAATGAGGAAATGTTTTAGTGATCACTGAGGCGAGCAAAAATTCTAGAGTGCAATAGAAAGAAGACCAGATGTGGCTGGAGGGAAGATGAAGTGGTTGGAGGGAAGATGCAGTACAGGAGTGTGAAGCACTGTTATGACGAGCAGACAATGAGATCCCACTTCGGCAGTGGTCCACAGAGTGCAGCAGTCGCTCTGTCCATGGCACAGTTCAGGAGGCAAACTCCTATGTATGTTCCAGCAAGCAAACACCTCTCCTTGAAAGCTACTTTAACTATCCATGTACATTCTTCAATCTCGAAGGATCATCAAGAGCACAGGGATGTGGAATTCCTATAGCCCGACGCCCAGGACATATTGTTTGGGGTCAAGGGCAACAAGTTTTCATGTGTATTTTGTCCTTGAGACAAGTAGGCCCAACCCCCTGCAGCACAAACACATTGGCTGCAAGTTTGCAGTACCACATTATGGATCAGGGAAGGGCACTGTCTGCAGTTAAGGTAATATTTTTGTCCACGTGTTAATGCTGTTCAAACTTGTATTTATGGTTCATTAACTGAAAGCCTTTATTATTAGGATGAGCGCTCTAAGTAAATGTTGTAAGCTCTGACTGCACTACTGACAGTGGTTCCAGTATAAAAATGTGTGCACCCGTTTTCAAAGTTTAGCAATATGAGGCTATGTATAATGCTACCAGAATGCTCTCCGATTGGATGCAAATATTTGCAGAAGCTTGAAAGTAAGATTGATGGTTCTTTGCTTTCAAAATAAAATGTTCATAAAAAAATGAAAGCAGGAAAAAAAACATTTTGCTAAACTACTGTAAAATTTCAGGTACCATTTCTTTGCAGCTTCATTTAGTAACATGTGTTGATGCATGCTAGTATTTCCCGAAAACATTCATAATGGAAAATCAGTGTAACCGGTTTCAATAATATTATGGGAAGCAAAAATAAACAAGCATTGACAAAGCCAGTAGGTCTGAAATTGGTGGTCAGCTTTTGTTTTGTCAATGTGTGACTTGTTTTGGTATGGTTTTATGTAAAACCTTATTGTTGTGGGAGCTGCCGGGCCCTCACCGTTATAACAAACATTGGCAAAAGCAAAAATTGTTTTTTGTCTCAAAAAACACACACTGCCACAGTACTTACTGGCACTGAATAAAACTACTTTGCGTGCCCATATGCTCCTTGTGAAAGAGCAGAATGCTGTCACTCACAGTGAAGCCAGCCGATACAGACAGAGCGACGGAATTTTAATAAACACAAAAGGTCACGGTCAACGCCAGACCAAGTTAGCGGCCCAATTATTAAAGAAAGTCTCAAAAGTGCACCCATGGTATATGTCCTTGCATTAAGTGAGGCTATACGGCTTTCGTGAATTCCCAAGAATTTACAGAAGTAGGACAAGAAATAGTACTGCTAGAAAATATTTGTGAAGCATTTTAGCATGAGCAAATATGCTTGTGTAGATTTGCTCATGCGAAAATCTGAGTGTTTACAAGTCCACTTTCCCTCCAACCACTTTTTTCCCCAACTCTGGAAGAAGGTTTACGTCTTCCATTGTAAGGAGTAAATTTCCAACATTTCTCAGTATGGGAAAAGATTAGAGAAGAGTAGTTGAAAACCCTTAAAACATGCAAGTCAGTAGGTGAGCACAGACTGAAAAGGGCATTCTAACCCTGAAATTATTGCTTACCCCTACCTTCAGCCCCAGTATATAGATGGTGAAATGTGGCAACATAAGGGGATCGCAAGTATTCAAACACTACTATGGTATGAGCCCTGGCATAATCAGAGAGGTTATATCAGAGCTCTTATATAATGAGATTGCTGTCATAATTTGTCGCCGCACTACATGGCAACAAAGGGACAAGTGTATTTTGTTACAGGACAAGGAGATTTATGAAGCAACCTGCTCCATGGACAAGTAGATATTTTATCAACCCCTTCTGTGCGTCGGACGCGCGGGAGCCGTCTGTCGCATAAGTGGTCATGTGCGTCAGACGGCTCCCACGCGTCTGACTCCATGACACAGGGAATCCCTCTGGTGCGCCTCGCCGCCAAAATTACAGCCTTTCTGACCCCCCTGGGGGGCAGATGGGGGCAGTAGCCCCCAATCTGCCCCCATAGGGGGCAGAAAGCCCACTAGAAACCAGGGATTTTTTTTGGCAAGTGAAATTAGGGGTGGGGGCTGCCCAAAACGGGCATGCCAATACCCCCACCCCCGCAAACATTACAGCCTTTCTGCCCCCCCTGGGAGGCAGATGGGGGCAGTAGCCCCCAATCTGCCCCACTGGGGGGGGGGGGGGCAAAAAGCCCACTAGACGCCAGGGATTTTATTTGCCAATTTGAATCAGGGGTGGGGGCTGCCCAAAACGGGCATGCCAATGCCCCCACCCCCCGCCTGCAAAAATTCCAGTCTTTCTGCCCCCCCCTGGGGCATATGGGGCAGTAGCACCCAATCTGCCCCCCCCCGGGGGCAGAAAGTCCACTAGAAACCAGGGATTTTTTTTGTATTCATGTAGGGGTGGGGGCTGCCCAAAATGGGCATGACTATACCCCCACCCCCCAGAGAAATTCCAGTCGATAGGGGCAGTGGCCCCTTTATGCGTGGGGGTGGGGGCATACCAATGCCCCCACCCCCCAAAAACTAGCCACAGTCTTTTTGCCCCCCTTGGGAGCATATCAGGGCAATCCCCCCTCCCCCCCCCCGATCCCCCCAGGACGGCAGAAAGCCAACTAGGCACAGACTTTTTTTTTAGCAAAGTGCCTACCTGTGGGTTTTGGGCCCTAGCGCAGCCGGCACATAGGGAAACCCAGCAAACGTATACATTTTTGAAAACTAGACACCCAGGGGAATCCAGGATCCCTTGCAAACCTCAAACTTTGTAAAAATAAAAAAAATAAACATTTTCCTCACATTTATGTGGTGGAAAGTTCTGGAATCTGCGTGGATCCACAAAATTCCACCCACCCCGTATTCCCCAAAGTCTTCCGAGAACAGTGTTACCTCACTTGTGTGGGTAGGCCTAGTGCCCGCGACAGGAAACGGCCCAAAACGCAACGTGGACACACCACATTTTCACAGTGAAAACTGACCCTTTTTTGCAAAGTGACTAGCTGTAGATTTTGAACCCTAGCTCTGCCGGCACCTAGGGAAACCTAGCAAACCTATACATTTTTGAAAACTAGACACCCAGGGGAATCCAGGATATGGTGACTTGTCTGGCTCTCAACAGGTTCTGTTACCCAGAATTCCTTGCAAACCTCAAAATTTGTAAAAAAATAAATTTAAAAAAAACACATTTTCCTCACATTTCTGTGGTGGAAAATTCTGTAATCTGTGTGGATCCACAAAATTTCACCCACCCTGCATTCCCCAAAGTCTTCCGAGAAAAATGGTACCTCACTTGTGTGGGTGGGTCAAGTACCCGCGACAGGCAAGGGCCCAAAACCTATTGAGGCAACATCAAAATTACCTATCACAAAACAAACTGGTTTTGCAAGGGGGGTCCCATGAGTTTTTGGCCCCGGGGTCAGCGGCCATCTAGTGAAACCTACCAAACCCACACATTTCTGAAAACTAGACACCCAGGGCAGTCCAGCAAGGTATGGCTTGCGTGGGTCCCCCAACATTTCCACGCAAGCCATACCTTATTGGACTCCCCAGGGTGTCTAGTTTTCAGAAATGTGTGGGTTTGGTAGGTTTCCCTAGATGGCGGCGAGCCCGGGCCAAAAAACCAGGTGCCCCCCCAAAACCAAGTAGTTTTGTTATAGGTAATTTTGAAGTCTCCACAGTACGATTTGGGCCATTTCCTGTTGCAGCCACTACACCTACCCACACATGTGAGGTACCATTTTTATCGGGAGACCTGGGGGAACGCTGGGTAGTGGGAAATTTGTGTCAGCCCGGTGATCCTACAACTTTCTCACACAGAAACGTGAGAAAAAATTTATTTTTTCAACAGAATGAGGTTTGCAGGGGATTCTGGGTAGGGAAATGTTGGTGGACCCACGCAAGCCATACCTTGCTGGACTCCCCCGGGTGACTAGTTTTCAGAAATGTGTGGGTTTGGTAGGTTTCCCTAGATGGCCGCTGAGCCCGGGGCCAAAAACTCATGGGACCCCCCTTGCAAAACCAGGTTGTTTTGTGATAGGTAATTTTGATGTCGCCTCAATAGGTTTTGGGCCCTTGTCTGTCGCGGGTACTTGACCCACCTACACAAGTGAGGTACCATTTTTCTCTGAAGACTTTGGGGAACGCGGGGTGGGTGGAATTTTGTGGATCCACACAGATTCCAGAACTTTCCACCAAAGAAATGTGAGGAAAATGTATTTTTTGGGACAAATTTTGAGGTTTGCAAGGGATTCTGGGTAACAGAACCTGGTGAGAGCCAGACAAGTCACCCCATCCTGGATTCCCCTGGGTGTCTAGTTTTCAAAAATGTATAGGTTTGCTAGGTTTCCCTAGGTGCTGGCAGAGTTAGGGTTCAAAATCTACAGCTAGGCACTTTGCAAAAAAAGGGTCCGTTTTCACTGTGAAAATGTGGTGTGTCCACGTTGCGTTTTGGGCCGTTTCCTGTCGCGGGCACTAGGCCTACCCACACAAGTGAGGTACCATTTTTATCGGGAGACTTAGGGTAACACAGAATTGTAGAGCAACTGTTATTACCTATTGACTTTCGATGCATTTCTGCCTTCCAAATGAAAGACAATGTGGAAAAAGAAGTCATTTTGAAAAATGACCTATAATTCTCATGCTAGTATGGGTACTCACAATTTCGGAAATGAGCAAATATCTACTGTTTCTAAACTCTATATTTTGTTCCAATTTCAGAAATACATAGGTGTTTTTCATACCGATTTCTCCATGTATATATTTTCCCAAATTAATTGCTATATACCCGGTACATAATAAAAAACCATTGCAAGACACTGCTCAGTTATTGGCTCTGGGTTCGTCGGGTTCTTGGTGAACCTACAAGTCCTATATATCCCCACAACCAGAAAGGTCCAGCGGATGTAACGGTATATTGCTTTCAAAAAGCTGTCATAATTAGAATAAGTTACAGGTAAAACGTTGACACAAATGGCTGTTTTTTTCCAACTAATTTTCAATTTTTCCTCTATTCAACTGTTAGTTTCTATAAAGAAACCTTGAAGGATCTACACAAATGACCCCTTGCTGAATTCAGAATTGTGTCTGCTTTTCTAAAATGTATAGCTTTCCAGGATCCATTATTGCTTTCATACCCATTTCTACCATTAACTGGAAAGAGGTTGAAAGCACAAAAAATAGCAAAAATAGGCTATGTCCCAGAAAAATGCCAAAACTGTGTAAAAGTTTTTGGTTTTCTGACAAAAGTCTGCTTGTCCCTGAAAGCTGGGGAAATGGTGATTTCAGCACCACAACCCCTTTGTTGATACCATTTGCAGGGAAAAAACCAGACGCTTTCATCTGTAGCCCTTTTTTCCCATTTCCCCCCCCCCAAAAAAAATGTAGCTATATTTTGGCTAATTTCTGGGTCCCCTCCAGGGGAATCCACAAACCCTGGGTACCTTTAGAATCCCCATGATGTTGGAAGAAAAGGACGCAAATTTGGCGTGGATACCTTATGTGGTCAAAAAGTTACAGGGGCCTAAGCGCGAACTACCCCAAATAGCCAAAAAAAGGCTTAGCACAGGGGAGGGAAAGGCCTAGCAGCGAAGGGGTTAAATTCCACACCCCTGAGACCACTTCAGCTATTGTGTTACTTGTAATCCTATTTCCAACACTTTTTCTTAAATTCCTTTTCAGTTCATGTCTACAAAAATCCTACTTTCACAAGGAGGCTCCTAGTCATACTTTAATTGAAGAAACAGAAAGTGACGCGTCTGGTTCCTCCCAAACAATCACATCCACAGTCTGTAATGTCGCCACTTTCCAATCTGTCATTCTTCCTCTTTCACCTACTTCCAGCGGCGGCCCCTCTATTAGGGCGGAGGAGAACCGTCCCCCAGCCACCACGCTCAAATGAAATGATAAGAAAATGGGTTTTAAACCCGTTTTATTATAGTTTTATTTTTAATTCCCTGGACCCGCCCCCAGGACTCTGACGAGTCTTGGGCGAGGTTCCTGGGGACGATACTGCTGGGAGGGAGGGGGGGGGGGGGGGGAGTCGTAGTGCTCTCCCTTCACAGCGTATGAGGGTTTGGCTGGCGGTCTTAGGCCAGACATAACCCTCATGCGCAGTGAAGCTCTCTCCAGCCCCAGCTGTGTTGCTGGGGCTAAAAAGAGCAGGCACAGGCTCCTAGTCTGCCTGGGAGCACAAGTTGCCAGCACTCAGGCAAATACCGACACTGCTTTCATGAAGTGTCAGGATTGGTCGCACTGCAGTCTGGGTGCCTGTGCCCAGAAGCAGAATGAGTGCAATGCGGCGGGAGACTGCAGTGTTGGTTGCGGAAGGGCGTTCAGGTAAGTTTTTTTTTTATCCCCGAACCCCCCTCTTCCCCTTCCCAACCATTGGCCCGCCCCCGCCACTTTGGCTTCTGCCTGCTTCCTGTTTTACTCTATAAATTGGATCTTGAACTCTCAGTACAATGGGCTGAAAACACTCCAATATCTGTGGTAGTGGGTTTCCCACCTGGTTACCTGCTCCTAGAATCTTGCTTCTGCTCATGGATACCTGCTCCATCTCCTGGAATCCAACTCCAGTTGGATTCAGTCCTATCTACTCTAGATTTTGGGAGTTCCTTGTACCTCAAAAATTCTCTACTTTGAATATTCTGTCTGGACATTTTTTATTATGAATGTCTACACCCTCCGGGGGCGTGGCCAGCCAGCCAAACATGGGGGAAATGAGTTGTTAGAGCTCCGTCTTTGTACCCCCAATTATCCTGCTTAATATCGGTATCCCCCGCCATCCGGGCGCAACCAAACGACACAAACGTACCTGTGCAGCGGCGGCCCGGTGAAAAGCGGAGGAGACAAGGAGAGCCGCGTCCGCGAGCCCTGCAGGACCTTACGACGAGGGGAGCGCAAGCGGCGCAACGCTGAGGCCTGCAGACGCGGGACGCTGGCCCGCGCTGCCGGGCTCACCAAGATACGAGAGCAGCAGCTGTGAGGCGCCGCGCTCCCCCGGCTAGAAAAACGGAGTGGTCGCTGCTGAGGGGGAGCGGCAGACGTCCATTGTCTGTGCGCGCCCAAAGCACCTGCGCGCCATCGTGGCATCTACGAGCTCTGTAGGGGCCTGGCAGCGAAGCACATGTGAGCAGCGAAGCACTGAGGCATGCAGGCGTGGCCCTTGAGACGCGGGCCCGCACTTCCAATCCCGCCAGAGTGTGAGAACAGTGGCTGTGGAGTGCCGGGCTCCTCCGGCTTGGGGAGTGAAGAGATCACTACCGAAGGGGAGCGACGGACGACTGCTACCCGTGCGCGCCCGCCGTCAGCCCAGCGACCCCGTCCCTCCTGAGAAGGGCTGTGCAGGACGGTGCGGTGTGACAGAGCGCCGTGTCGCTGGTGGAGGCTACCACGTGCGTATAGAAATGAGCGGCTTACCCCCTTCCCCCTCATCTGGACTGGTGCCGTGCATGTGGAGCTGGGAGGGCCGCTACCATATCCCGGGTAGTAGTGGAGACGCTGCGTAGTGCAGTGACGAACCAAGTAGACACTGACTGGCCCTGAGCTGGGCCCGGTGGTCGAACCGGGCCTAGGCCGCGAAGACGCAGTGGTGAAAGGTGCAGCTTCTAAAAGGACGCGGGCTCGCCCTGAGCTTGGCCCGGGGGCCAGATCGGGCCTAGGCCGTTAATACACGGAGGTGAGAGGCGCAACAACCCCCCCCCCGCCTGCTTGGAAGTGGACACTGCGCCGAGAGGTGAAACGCCATCCCCATGCTACCGGTCCTGTGCACCCCCAGAGCGCTCCAATCTGGCCTTCGATGGGAAAGGGGATAACAAACTGAGACTGCGAAGGGAAATACCTCAAGCACAGCAAGGCACCACACTGGGGGCACTGCGAGGCAGACTCCCCCTGCCCCCCTCTCCCAGACTTACCCAGCAAACACGATTGCCGAGTGCACAGCCGGGTGGGTGGGGGGAGGGAAACAACCCAGACACTGAGAAGAGTGGAGGGGGCACCAAGTGGCAGCGCACCTTCCCTGCCACTAAAGGGGCGATAAGGCTAGAGAGAAGGGGACACTGAGACACAGCTGGGGAGCACCAGAGCGGCCCAGTCCCGCCTTGAAGCGGTCCGTGTGACTCACCTCACCTGCCCTGAAGTAAGCATCGCTACAGGGAAGCGGACAATCCTGCAGCGACACCACAGAGACGGGAGAAGGCAACGCAGATCCGCCCTGCTCTAAACACGGAGATCGAACTGGGCCCGAAGCACGTCGGGGTGCAGGAGACGGAGTTGCCCAGAGAGAACAGCAAGACTGCCCCTCCCCGCCCTGAAACACAAAAGGAAATAAAACCGCCGGATAGTGACCAGAGACGTCTAAACACATGCAAACAAACCCGCAGTTGAGCCTCGGGGAAGTCAAGAGTCGGAGAAGGCTCATCTCCTCTAAACACGTGGACTGGACTGGACCGGACCCAGGCCGCGACAATACAAGGCAGGGACAGCAACCAGAGACTAGAGGACACAAGTAAAGTCACGCACGTCCACCCAGGCAATTGTCTGCCTACTATAGCGAGTGCACAGCTCCTCCACAAGACTGGGCCTACTGCACAAGTGAAACCACGGTCCAACACCTGATACTGCCTACACGTACTGGTAACGAATGCCGACAGCGCAGCAGCTAGTAATGGGTCGCCTACGAACAAACACTCAGCAATTAAATGCACGCACTGGCAGTTCAGAGCCGATAACTGCGGAAGGAGACACAACCGCAGAGATGCCACGCGCAACACTCGCTGCCAAGTTGGACTCTCTTCTGGCAGCGGTAGAGAAGATAGGGTCTACATTAGACCAGACCCGCTCCTCGCTGGAGTCAAAAATTGACAAGGTCACCTCGGATTTGACCCTTCTGAGAGCCGACCATCACAAGCTTGGGACAAAGTGCGCTTACAGGAGCAAACGCTCGCAGAGCTAAAACCAATCACACTAAGCCACACCATAGCCCTGCAAGACCTAATAGACCGTGTGCACGACCTAGAAGACAAAGTGGAAGACGCAGAAGGGCGCTCACGCCGCAATAATATCCGCGTTGTGGGACTTCCGGAGGGCAAAGAGGGACGAAAACCAGAGGAGTATGCCGAACACTGGATCAAGGAATTACTCCCTGCTGGCACTCTGTCCCCCCACTTCGTAGTTGAAAGATCGCACCGAGTCCCCGCGCAAAAACCTCCACCGGGAGCTCGCCCAGTCCAATTCTGTTTAAAGTCCTCAACTATAGGGACAGGGACTTGATCCTCTGCAAAACCCGCAAGCTGACAGACATAAAGATCGGAAACAGCCAAATCATGATCTTCCCGGACTATACAGCGCAAGTACAGCGCCGTAGAAGCGCATATACCGCAGTGAAAAGACAACTACGTGACCGTGGCCTAAGCTACTCACTATTATTTCCTGCCAGGCTACGCGTGGTTGCAAAAGGATCGGTGAGCTTTTTTGATTCGCCCGCCGAAGTCTGGGACTGGCTGGAGGAGTCGGGAACGTGGACGGGGCCTAGGCCACCTGTGGAAGAGCAGCCAAGAAAATTCAACAGGAGAAGACGTGGCCGTGGTGGACGCAGCAGATACCGGACAGGAGCCACTGCGGCCTCCACTGCCCCCAACCTAGAGCAAAAGGAAGCAGAGAGACAGGAGGCGCTACATGTGGCCACGACATTGGGAACTGCAGCACAGAAACTAGACCGCCACCTGAGCCCATCCAGATCCTCGGAAACTGGTGACTCCACACCCTCCAGACTCGATGACCCTGAAGAGTTTCCATTGCCAGAAGTTACACCACAAACGGCGGACGACATCATATGACGTTTTTATGAACTCCTGTGCCCTGATGAAAACAATCCACGCAAGTACCTGCCACACTGGCAAAATGTTGTGTAGAAATAATATGTTGATTAAGTAATTGTCCTTTGCAGAAAACAGCGCCGCCGTGCACACTGCCGTAAACAGCACATACCTAACATTACGACGGGGGACACGCACAGCGCACACCCTTCCCCCCACGCTACGGACCGGCTGGAGGGATACACAATCACAGCACGACATCGAGAGGCGAAACAACCTCTGCCAATCGTGCGCCACATATACCCATACCGTACGTCAGTCTGACACAGTTCTAGCCTCAAGTTGGGCAATATAGTTTGGACGAACACCAAATCGGAACTCGCCCTAATAGTTATGCATAGTTCAGTTCACACCTACACCTTGTTGTTAACAGTACTGAGTTGGAGCGCACCCACACGGACCAAGAGTCGCAGCGCCTTGCCCCCCTATGCCGACCTGGTTTATGTAAGAGGGAAACATGGTGCAGGTCAACGTAGCCACATGGAATGTGTGCGGTATACACACCGGCACGTAGATACTGGATCTATGCCTATCTGCGGCGCAGAGCCGCCAACATCTCGCTGCTCCAAGAGACACACATGTCTCACGTGGAACTGGGGCGTCTACGCTGCAGATGGAGAGGCCAAGTGCACGGCACAGGCTACTCGGCCCACACGCGGGGTGTCCTCATCTGGGTGAGAGCTGGGGTCCAGTTCACAAGTGAGGAGGTGCTGGTCGACCCTGAAGGTAGATATACGCTAGTTAGCGGACGACTCAACGGCCAACCGATCCTCCTCAGGTCCATCTCCGCCCCGAATGTCAGCCAGCCCTCCTTTTTAGAAGGGCTCACAAAGATTTTAGCAGGGTGGAGCGGAGTCCCCTGGCTCCTAGGAGGGGACTTTAACTCTGTGCTTAACGTAGATTTGGACAGATCGTTTCCGCCCCTGACTAAGACCGAAGTGGCGTCCAATGCGCAGGCTCTCACAGACTGGCTGACACACTGGGCGCTATTAGATATATGGCGTGCCCTCAATCCGGATACCCGGATCTACTCATATTACTCAGCGGTGCACAGACTGCATGTACGCATAGATAGAATAGTGGGATCCCCCGCGCTGCTCCCTCTGGTCCACCGAATAGAATACCTAGGCCGGACGCACTCTGACCACAATCCCCAAATACTGCAACTTGCCTGGGAACCTGCACGCCCCCCCAGCCCCCACGTGGAGACTCCAAACGGCCGCAATAGAAGACCCACCATTTCCCTCTTCTCTGGGTACGGCGATCCTTGAATATTTTGAGATTAATGAAAGCACAGCAGGGGACACACTAGTGGAATGGGAAGCTTTTAAAGTTACGACACGGAGACACTGTATGGGAGCGACCTGGAACATAAGTAGGAAGCGATCCTCTGATCTGAGCAAACTAGAAATGGAATTGCTGCGATATGAGAAAGAGGGGGAGGGTGAGGGAAGAGACAGACACCGTCTGGAGATGCTGCGCACACAGCACGCTGAGTTGATAGAACGCCTTCGCTGTCACAATTACACTGCGCACACGGCCCACACTCACACACTCATGCCACTGCTGATCGTGCAGGCCGACTTCTGGCCTGGCTCATCCGCCAAGAACACGCCCGCAAACCAATAGGCGCGCTACGAGATGACGCAGGGCTTCTAGTGCACACGCAGCGTGACATTCACACAGCCCTGACACAGCACTATAGACGGCTATACCAATCCCAAAGCCACCATGAACCACACGCCCTCCCAACCTTCCTAGATCGCGTACAGCTGCCTGAGGCAACGCGGGCACTTAACAAGATACTAGACGCCCAATCTCACTAGAGGAGATTAGGGAGGCAATTATGTCCCTGGCTACAGGGAAGACTCTGTGACCAGACGGGCTCCCGGCGGAATATTACAAGGCGTATCAGGTGTCATTAGTGCCGCGACTGCACACCCTCTACGCAGCCGCTGTGGAAGAGGGACGGCTCCCTTCTTCACTGTGCGAAGTGCACCTGATATCACTGCCCAAACCCGACAGGGACCCAACAGACATGGGCTCATACAGACCCCTTGCCCTACTCAACACCGACTATAAAGTTTTAGCGAAAATCCTAGCGGACAGACTAGCGCAAGCGGTCCCCACCTTGGTGCACACAGACCAAAACGGCTTTGTGTCATCCCGAAGCACCTCACTCAACCTGCGCCGCTTTTTTCGAATCGCAGCCTATTCCACATGCGAATGGCCGAGAGCAGGCTGCCTTATACTTGACCTCGAGAAAGCCTTCGATTCTCTCGAATGGAATTATATGTTTGCAACTCTTGAAAGGTACAAGCTAGGCCCCGCCTTCCTGCAGTTGGCCCGCCTGCTTTACACGAACCCAGTGGTAAGAGTGAAGGTGGGACCATACGTGTCGGATGTGGTCCCAGTGCGGCGAGGGACGAGACAAGGCTGCCCATTGTCCCCTCTCCTTTTCGCGCTCGCGATGGAGCCGTTGGCGGAGTCACTAAGAACACAGCTGCATGTGGCATCCCATTAGGCGGTGGCACACAAAGTGTCGCTATACGCTGATGATCTGTTAATCTACCTAAGGGACATCAATCAAGTGCCGGAACGCCTGGCCCAAATTCTTCGGGAGTTTGTGGCCATATCAGGGTTAAAAGTAAACGTTGCCAAATCTAAACTATATGCCTTTGGAGAAGGGTGCCGCGACCCAGGCCTTATGCTCAATGGCGTGCGGGTCAGTGGAGTGCAGATGTATTCCGCTACTTAGGCATACGAGTGTATCGCCAACCTCTAGACCTCTTCGACGGTAACCTAGGCAGGACACTAACGGCCGTGAGATCCCAGATGCAATTCTGGAGTACACTCCCCCTTGCAGTCGTGGGCAGAGAGGCGCTGGTCAAAATGGTGGCCCTGCCGAGGTTCCTGTATTACTTCGCCAACATGCCCATTTATGTACCCACCTCTTTCTTTACCACACTGGAAAAAATGGCCAGAGACTTCATCTGGGGCCCCACTCGACATAGGGTGGCGATTAAAAAACTATATTTACCTACAGACCAGGGGGGCCTGGCAGCGCCTTGCTTTGAGCACTACTACGTGACGGCCCAACTCCAATGGACCGCCAGATGGATGGCAGATCGCCAACGCGACGACACGGCGACCGCACGCCCATCGTACACACTACCCCAGATACTTGCGCTCTTCCACCCCAGCGCGCGAGCGCGGCCTCCGGAGCCTCTGTTTCTGAACGTGGCCTACAGGTGCTACCGCAGAAGCCTCTACATAACCCGAGGCACAACCCCCTATGCCCCCGCGCTCCCCTTAGAAGGCGCCCCTAGGGGAAAGCGGGACTCACAGCTACCGAACTGCACCACTGGCATGAAGCGGGAATACAAACCCTAGGAGATCTTTATCGAGAAGGCTCGCTTATCCCCTACGCAACACTGGTAGAAGACGAGGGACTCCCTGCATGGCAATTCCTCCTGCATCGGTCATTGGTGGCTACACTCTCGGTGGGGTAGGGAGACCTTGCCACTGAGCCACAAACGCACCTCACCATACAATACTTTCATGTCATGGGACGAGGTAGGCATCTGACGCGATAGTTCGCAGATTCGCTGCGACAGCATGCAGCGATAAATCTAGACCCCCTCAGACACAAGTGGGAGCATGACTTGGGCCGACAATTCTTGGACAAAGAATGGGAGCGGGTGCTGGCCAGCCCAGTTCAGATCCCTAGGAACACGAGATTTAGACAGAAACAGTATTACATTACGCAGAGAGCGTACCTCACGCCAGCTAACATCAACAGTTACTTTCACCGCACCGACTCAGCTTGCCCTAGATGTGCCACCATGGATGCAAACTTGGTGCACATGCTCTGGAGTTGCACCAGCCTGAACGCATATTGCAGAGGTGTGGTGGACGCACTCCGCACCTGCACCGAGAGAGAGAGATACCCTTTGACTGGCCAACTTATCTACTGCACATATTCCGTAGGACACAAAACACTAAAGTTACCTCCAGGTTCCTAGAACTGGGCATGGTGACAGCCAAGAGGCTAATCACAAAGAGGTGGAAGGCACCTGATCCCCCGCACATACAAGCTTGGAGGCGCTCTACTCTTGCGTGGGCCAGAGCTGAAGGTATTGCGATTCGGCGAGAGGAAACCATGGGCCTCAGGAAAATACCTATATCCACAAGCTGGGAAGCGATCCTGGCAGCGCTACAGCAAAGTGCGGGCCAGCCAGACCAGTCCCCGCAGACACCTGACCCGGCTGAGTAGTTCCGCGCATGCGAACAATACCCTCAGGCCAATCACAGACACTAGACTTGTTGTCCTTAACCGTGCACTGGCACTCCGGTGCACGCATTTACCCGAAACCTACCATCAAGGCAATAGGCGTGGGCGCACCAGGCGACACACGCGTGCGCAGGTACTAGTAGACACATGGGGTCACTCCAACTCAGCTCCAAGTTTTATGCCCCATCTCCTAGTTATTATTAAATGTACAGCACACCATGTTTACCCAAGCAGAACTGGCCTTAATAGGTTACTCATTATGTGACAAATATGCAGGAAAACTAGTTGGTTTGGACATGTGCTGCGTGGTCGAACAAATGTAACACATGAAAACTGCTGCGCTATCATACCTATTGAATAAATACATGTGAAGTAATAACCATTGTTAATGCACGTAGTATAAAGGAAGATGTCGCTGCGTGTTGCAGCATAATGTTCCAATTGCTGGTGATAGAAATGTAAAATCAATAAACACATTTTTTTTTTTTTTTTTTTAAATGAATGTCTAACCTTTCCCACTTCCCCCCACACCTCATCCCAATCAGTGCTGCCTTAAAGAGATACCTGTTGCTTCCACATGATATTCCTAAGTGTTAAAGGAACAGAATGGCTTCAGGAAGGAGTCGTCCTTCTGGCATCTTTGACTTGAGAAGAAGGAGCAACAGTTGCTTCAGCTTTTGACAGATTGCGACATAAACGACTTCTCGGCCCAGATACTGATATGGATCTTTACGCAGGACCTTTAAGCAGTCTTACAACAAGAAGCTCATGTCTGTAACAGCCTAAGAAGCGAGAACGTAATCTCAGTAGACACTGGCTGCTCACGGTCTTCCTGTGGTTAGTTCAAGTACTCTTCAATTGTTTGGAGATCCAACTATGCTAAAGAAATTTCTAGGTTCTCTTCTGGTCCACATAGTCCTTTGTCCAGATCAATTTGGATACCTCAAAGACTGTATACCTTATTGTCAGTCACTCTGGGGCAGCCTTAGCTTGGGCCTCTCCAATAGCTGCAGAGTCAAATGCCTGCCTGGATAATTATCCTACCTTCCCAAGTTCATTAAAGAAGATGTTTGAGATGCCTACTAAAGAACCCGACTGCTGAAGAGGCACTGTGTGACACCCAGCAATCGGATACTGATGGGCTATCTTATACGACCTGTTTTCAACAGTTTGCTACTGAGAGCACCTGGGTGGAAAGAACCCAGTTGACACTTGGCGGAGACTCCAGGAAGAGATTAAGGATGAATTGGTGCATTGAGCTCGACCAAGGTCCTTGTCGAAGTTAGTGCAAAAGGGCCCCCCTCACAGAACATGGTCTGCTATAACGCAAGAACGGGAGACAGAAGATTTGAGGCCTGGTCCGCTCCAAGTGTCTCAAAACTTCTCCCCTCAGACGAATAAGTTCAGATCTGCAGATCGTATAGTATTTAAAAAACCAATACAGATTAGATCTGCTAGGAGACCCCTATCCGAAGCCAAAAGAGACCGAAGGAGAAGAGCTGGCCTACTCCTAAATGTGTGTATCATTTGGTCACAGCTTACCCTATTAGCCCGGCAGGTGATAAGGGAAAAGTTAGAACATTTGTAAGGGAGAAAAAGATGGGTGGTTAATTGCTTCCTTTTGTTGGATCGTCTCATAGAGAATCCAACTCTCAATTATTCCTTCTGCCAGTCTCTCTTTGTTGTGTCTCAGGTTCCATCACTGCTGAATAGGGGTGCTTGTGGAATGTATGTTCACAATAAATGGGCCAGAAGAATTAAATTCCATGAGTTTCAAAGAAGATGACAGAGCATGTACATACAGCTTGTTAATGGAACACATTTAGCCTCCTGGTTAAGTAAAGGGAAAAAAAACAATGTCACTGACGGTTTCTTTTGGAAATTATAAAGAAACATTATCTTGGAGTAGTAACTTCTCCTAATTATGCAGTAATATTTGGGTTACTGTGGCTACTCAGTCACAATCGGTATATTAACTTGGCTACCAGAACAACTTCCATGTCTTCTCAATTGTGACATGAATAATGCCTTTCTTCTACAGATTATTAGACTCCTATTGACGAAATCAAGGCTGAGTCGAAGAATGCTACTATTGCTTTTTGTAACACTGATTCCAGCACAATATCAAAATTATGCTGATGTTTTTGAAAGAAAATCAGAGTTTTCTCTAACATCAAATACAGAATTGGATTGCTCCATTCCTATTGAACCCAAGGCTTACATTCTTTGTCCGAGAAAAAAAAAAAGACACTTAAAGAAAAGCTCCAGAAAAATTGCTGAATAAATGAATAGCTTGATTTTCTTCCCCAGAAATGTCTTCATTGTTTTTTGTCTCAAAGAAATGTAATACATTATAACTCCCTATTGATTATTGAGGGCTCAATAAGGTCACAATCAAGGCTAGATATAACTTGCCCTTAATTATGTACATTCTGGAAAGTGTTTGAGGTGCCACCATGTTCGCTAAGCTTGATGTACAGGTGATTTATCATCTACTTAGAACAAGATCTGCAAAGGAGAGGAAGACTGTATTCCATACTCCATTTTGGTATTTTGAATATCAGGTCACGCTTTGTGGTTGTGCAAAGGCTCAGCAGTGTATCAAAGATTCTTGGATCAAATATTCACGGATATCTTGAATCAATATGTGGTAATGCACCTGGACAATGTACAAAGTTTTTCGTCAGAGTCCTGTTGACTATAAAATTCATGTCACTTTAGTTCTGTCCAGGTTGAGATAACACCATCTCTTTTATAAAACCGAGAAATGTAAGTTGAAACGGAATGACTGATAATCTGGTTCGAGTCCCACTGTTGACTCAACATTCTGTGATTCTAGGGACTCATTTAATCTCCTTGGACCGTAAAAAAAAACTACAAATATCTGACCTTGTGCAATGCAATCTGATGTTCATGTAAAGCATTCTAATGTCCTTAGGCCAAGTTGACCTATATAAAACTGCATAAATAAACTAACATCTGGGTTTTCTTTTAACATCACAAGGAATTTCTATGGTTCCAAAACATTTTTGCAATTATTGACTAACCAACTCCAACCACAATCAAAGAAATCAAATTTTGTTTTGGTTTGCAAATTTTTATGGTCAATTTATTGTAGACTTTGTTTGATATCCCAGTAACATCCCCAGACCTCTCAAGAACTTAAAGATTGCAGTTTCTTGGCATGAGGCAGCAGAGCAAGCTTACCAAGATTTAACAAGTGGCTTCCCTAAATGCCGATTCTACTGCATCTGGATCAAACAAAGAAATTTGTCAAAACTGATGCTTCTGAAACATCACTGGAGCAGTTTTCCTGCAGACACAAGAGGATGAAAATTTAGAACATTCAATATGTTAGCTTTCCTACATTTTCTCTCTCTGTGAATGTAATGATTCTATTTGTGAGAGGGAATTCTTGGCCGTAAAATATGCCTATAAGGAGTGGCAATATTTGCTAACTGGAACCTGGGAGCCTTTGAGATAACGACTGTTCACAAGAATCTTCTGTTTGTCTCTGTAACACACAGTTTCGAAACAGCAGACAGGGATGTTGGACATACTACTTCTCTCCCTATGATTTTTCCTTCAGTTTCATACCAGGATCTCCCTTACTTCTGACAGCTCTGACAAGAGAAGAAAGTGAAACTGTTATTTCCAGCTATTAACAAGTGCTCACCACTATGAAAGAGGGTGTGATCAGAGGAACCCCTTAACTTGGAGAGAGGTCAGGGGAGATAAACTGATGAAGTACAATCCCAAGGAAAAGCATACCTTACAAAGGGAAACTTGCAGTGATCAGCTTTCAGAGCTCTGAAGGAGCCTGGTGAATCAAGGAATTAAGGTATTGGGTATATATTGCTCTACTTAAGATGGTTAGAGCCGGGGCCACCTTGCAAGGTTGTTGGTAAAGTGCTTCAAAGTCCCAGGTAGCTAACGTAACAGTTTAGTTACCAGTCTACAATAGGTCTAAGCAAAACCTAAAAGAGAATGCTTGGATTTCCTTACCCAGAGGAGGTCTACTGCCATAATACAAGAGATACATTGGAATATTAGGCCCTATCTCTTCCTAAGGACTATGCTGTTGAAAGATCAGGAAGTATGGAAAAGATTTTTAAGAACATGTTAATTTTTAACACTAAATTTGAGAAACTCCAAGAGATGGTGACAGTTTTCAAACAAAAAGTAACACAGACTAAAGCCTGAGTGCAGGAAGGACCAGGCGACAAAGAATAAATATAGGCAGACCTAATCACAATGCGAGATGGAGCAATCACAGTCTTGAGTCAAGCGGATTGTAACCTGAAACTGATGGAAAAGTATAGGACAGCCAAAAATGTGAGGCACGGACTGAGAAACTTCGGCTCCGTAGAGGGGTGTTGCGACTGTAGGACTCTCTAGATAGATACATGTTACGCACATACCGTCAGCGCCATCACAGAGTGGGGGACAAGTCTGGTAGGTTGCTAGCATGGATTCTTAGGAGGAAGCAGGAGATCCCCATGTTCTCCATATTCGCTCGGTGGATAGGGCATTGGTAACTGCTCGTCAGGCTATCTTGGATGGCTTTGTTGGACACCTCCGGCGGGTGTATTGGGCGGGTGGGGCCCGAGGGGCAACTGGACAATTTCTTAAATATGGTGGAGCGGTCAACTCTCACCCCGGACCTGGCGCAGGAATCGGAGAGCGAGATCACAATAGAGGAGCTGGGTGAGGCCATTAAGGCCCTCAGCAGATCCAAGGTCCCTGGTGGAGATGGATTCTCCATGGAATGTTATCTAACATATTCCACAGTACTTAAGGATAAGCTTCTGGAGGTGTTTCAGGAGGGGTAGAGGGTCGGTGTTCTTCTAGCCACCATGAATGAGGGGATCATTTGCCTTATGCCTAAGCCAGGTGGGGATGCCACAGAATTCTCGTAGTATAGGCCTCTGACAATGCTGAAATCAGATGTCAAAATTTTATGCAAACTGCTTGCAATCACACTGCTAGGGATCATACAGGTGTTGGTGCACGAAGATCAGTGTGGCTTCTTGCCAGCACGTAAAACACTGCTTTCAATTTGTGCAGGCTCACTCACGTGCTCCATGAGACCCTTGGGGATGATTGGGCATTTGGCTCTGGTGTCGCTAGACTTAGAAAAAGCTTTTGACACGGTTGAGTGGGCATACTTGCACGCAGTGTTGGCTCGGTATGGTCTTTGGGCCTGTGTTTTGTGGATGGGTGCATCTTTTGTACATTGGTTGCATGGTGCGTGTGCGTGGTGGCAATGACCTATCGGAGCCGTGGGTGGTTGGGCGGGGTACGAGACAGGGGGTCTCCATTTTGCTCTCGTTTTAGAACCACTCGCCTTGTTATTGCGTCAGAGGTTGGGTCCCTGGGGGATTCAAGTTGGTTCCTCCCTACATGTGGTTGCATTATATGCATATGACGCCTTAGTCTACGTTCATACTCTGAGTCGCTCTGTACCTATTCTGATGGACTTGCTCACCGCCTATGGGCAGGTGTCGGGATTAAGGTTAATGTCCGTAAGTCACTGTTATTTCCACTGAGGAATTTGATCGGGCTGTCCCGGGATCGGTTGCCGGAGTTGGGGGTCCATTGGGAGACTGAGGGGTTCCGGTATCTGGGTAGGGTCGCCCACGATGAGTCCACTTTCTGATGCCTAATATGGATACCCTGCTGGAATGCTTGAGGTCCTCCGTTGGTTTCTGGTCCGGACTCCCCCCGTGTGTGATGGGGCGGATGGCGGTGGCGAAGATGTTTTTCGGAATGCACGGTTTCCGCTTAGGCCAGATTTTTTTCATTCCTTGGATAGCTTGCTCATCTCCCTGGTGTGGGTGGGGAAGCGCAGTAGGGTGGCGCCCTCCATACTTAAACGACTTGGAGGACGGTGGGTTGGCCCTCCCGGACATTGGCCATTATTATTATGCTGCCACACTGCAGCACGCGGCAAAATGGTTAACAGACTCCGACAACTGGGAGAAGAGATTATATGTGAACATGTTGGGGGGAGACACTCTTGCATTATTTGTTAATGAGAGAGGAGGAGGGGGGGTCGTTCTGACAACGCTGTTCCTTAACTGGTGCACCAGACGGCGATGGTATGGGAGATTGTGGTCACTTGAGTGCTATGTAGGGCCCTGTTCAATAGAGAGCTTAACCTGTGGGACCTGGCCCCATTACAGGTAATAGATGGCAATATGTCATGGACTCGAGGAGGTGGGGGGGGGGTGCAGTGGCAGGGGATCTGTATCCGGGGGAGGTGTTCCTTACATTTCTGGAGGCACAGGAGACCTTGGGGTGGGCCCAGGACACTTTCTTCACTATGCCAAACTGGAAAGTGTTATGAGGGAGGTATCGGCTGGGTTTCTGGAGCTGCCTCGACCCTCCCATGTGCTGGGTGGGTTGCAAGATGGGGGGGATGGGAGACACCTCATTACCTTATTCGATGGTGCGGTATGGGCAGATATGGAAACCACTGGTGTGCGGGGTGCTTGGGCCAAGGACCCGGGTGAGCATGTTTTGAATGCGGATTGGACCCGTGAACGTGAATTGGTGAGGAGGGTATCATGTAACCACAGGTTCAAACTGTTACATTTTAATTTTTTGCATCGCACATATATGACCCCTAAGCAGCTGAATGAAATGGACCCCTCGAGGGGGTGCTGGATGTGTACGTTGAGGGGAAGTAGGGGCTACATTTCGGCATTTGGGCTGGCTCTGTACAGGGGTGCAGGACTTTTGGAAGGTGGTGGTACCGGTTATAGTAAGGGCAATGGGTCTGGAGATTCCCCATACACCTTTGGCGTGTCTTTTGGGAGTGATGGTGAAGCCCAGGGGTCGCAAGAGCCCTTACAAGCTTGCTCAGCTCACGTTGCTTCTGGCTTTGAAAAGGGTCACTATCAGGTGGATGAGTGATATGCTGCCACAATTGAGTTTATGGCACAGGGACCTGTGTGAGTGGCGGGCTGCAGAGAAGGCCCAGATGCGCCTCACGCGTATGGATGAAAAAGCTGAGGATGATATAGTGGCTTGGGGATTGATGCTCAATGCCTTTAACGAAGACGTAGACTCTAGCTCGGGAGACGGTTCGGATGTTGAGGAGTGAGGGATGGATACTGCCCTGTGCGAGCTAAGACGGCTGAATGTGTCAAGATACGCCCTCTTGATTGCTCTATGTGGTGAGATGATGCCTTGGAAGCGCTGTTTCGCCCTTTTTATTGTGTGCTATTCATGACTTCTGTGCTCTGCTTGTCCCTGTATCATTCTAGTGGTGGAGATGCGAGCTGGACGGGAGTGGACAATATATTTGTCGAACCGTAATGCATATTTTATTGCACTGTTTGTTCCTTTCTTCTCTTATGTTCAGTTTTGTTTGAGAAAATCAATAAAACAAAGTTGATAAAAAAAATGTGAGGGAACTGAGAGTACTAGAAGATGCAGGTATGTGACCTGAACAATTTCCTAGTAATCTAGATGTCAAAGCCTCTCCAATTATTCAAAGAGGAGATTATGGAGGGAACATGTTCATGCAATTAACTGAAGATGCCCCAATGGGCTTCACAAAGGAAGGCAACAGGCTCTACAATTATCATGGTTGTGAAGCACTAAGACCCGGGGGAGAACATTCTGGAAAATGCGTGGCAAAAGGCGCAGTTAGAAATAGACAGGTACCCAATTCACCAATTTCCAGAAACTTTCAAACACAGAGATTAAAAAAAAGAGCTTGAACTGCTTTAACAGGAATTCACGTTGCACGAGCTATGCAAGAATACAACCATCTTACTCACTGCTCAAATGTGCTTTAGACAGAAATATGTTTGAGACCAGGTGCATACAAACAAACTCAGATGATGCACAGTAAAACAATGTTTTTATATGCGATTATCACCTGTTCCATTTTAAATGCATGCTTCAAATAGGTTTCTTACCTCCAATGTTCTGGATTAAGATTGCACTTGCAACAAGAACCTGCATCAAAACAAAAAAAATATATACTGTTTCAAATGAATCTTTGACAAAAGCCAGCATTTTCAAGTCAGCCCTTTGGCATGTTTTCGATTTCAAGCAAACATTCATTAATGTTTAATTTAGTAATCAACGATGATCATATAGTCAATACCAAATACTCCAACAACTTTAAAGGATTTTAACACGACTTAGGTGGAGGCTAGGATCACTTTCCAGTTAATAAAAAGCTATGCATCTATTATATCGGAATGTAAACTGTATCTAAGCTGACACAGACAGGCTATGAATGCCGCAAATGATCAAGTAAAAAGTAGCTTACTTCTGCCTGACCTTTGCTTGAAATAGCAAATGCAAAGCACGAAACATTAGAAATCTTTTGAAAATAGAAACAAGCATTTGCAATGCAATAGGTCTCGCATTAACGAGAGTTTAAGCTATTGGTAATGCAATAGCTTAAACTCTCGCAATGCGAGACCTATTGCATTGCAAATATTTGTTTTTTTTACTAGCGCCCATGCGGCGCCTTTACATTCATGAAGGCCGCACCCCTTTCTTTAGACAAGCCGAGTCTAAAGAAAGGGGCGTGTCCGACATTAAAGTGAAACTGCGGCATGGGTCTTTGACAAAAAAAAAGCATCTGTTTGTCAAGTTGACAAACAGATGTTTTTTTTTGCTAAAAGCGCCCATGCCGCACTTTCACTTTAATGTCGGCCGCTTACCTTTCTTTAGACCCGGTTTGTGTAAAGAAAGGGGCGCGGCCTCTATGAATGTGAAAGCACTACATGGGCGCTAGTCAATAAAATAAATAAATAAGCGCGGCCACTAAACGCGGACCGCGCTGCTACAATAAATAAATAAAAAATGCAGCCGCTATAGTTAAAGCGGGCCGCCATTAGTAAAAATTAAAATAAAAGTGGGCGGCGTGCTGCGAGGTAGTGGGTGGAACAGGGGAAGAGCATTAAATAAAATAGTGCTCACCGACTTATAAAGCAGACCATGTAACAACACTAGTAAAAGGTCCAGTCGTTATGGGAGGTAATAAATGCAGACAAGGCGGTACCAAGGAGGGACTACCAAGCCTAATAACGACTCGGAAGCCAGCGTTTACGAAGGACAATTACACAAGCCAATTAAAAATATGGGCGAAAAGTGGGCGGGGCTTCAAAGCCATACTCCACTACTGCATGCCTCGCAGCAGCGCATGCGCTGCCCAGGCTCGACCTAAAAATGGGTTCAGCCTTAAAGGGCATTACTGACAGTAAGGTGGCAGGTTAAATGGAGCACGTTTGGAAACATTTGACACTCACACACTGGCGATGGCACCAGCATGATTTTTTATAGGAGCAGTTTGGTGGTCCTCTAGACAACCACTTAAAATGGCCTTATTTATCCACAAACAGGCGTTGAATAAACGACTTTCCTGTCTACGTGGAGCGAAAAGGCAACGCCAGTGGGAACATCCAAGAGGGCCGTTTGCAACGAATGTGTTAAATAGATTTCCCTCTAGGGCTTGATTTGTGGAATTGTGGATATTTTAACAAGGCAAATAAAACACACCCTTCACATGCAAATGACAGTCCTTTTACTCCGAAGTTGTTATGGATATATTTTCACTGTTGTCTTTAAAGAAAATCAATGTACACTTAAGATTTTTTTTTTTTTTTTTTTTACTTTCGGCAGTAAAATCGCTCAAGAGTACACCTTAGTGTTAACGTCTAAAGAAAGTACAGAAGCGTCGATTTAAATAATTTTTAAAAAAGAGTCAATCTCCGCCCTAAAGATGAGTTGAAATCTATATTGTGGGTGAAAGAAAGTTGGTGGTAGCTCATTTGAAATATTTGACCTCCTTCCTGCTCAGGGACAGTTCTGGGAACAATTTTAAATAAAAGAGCACCAGATGTTCAGTGTTTGACGAATAAGGCCTACTTAGCACCACTGCGGCTCCCCTCACCAGATGCCCCTCGAAGGGGCGACCCCCTCTGCCCCGCCTAACCTGCCCATCGCTGCTCCAGGAAATCCAGCACTGGCGCGTCCCATAGAGGGCTCCGCAGAAATCCAAAGACGCTCTCTACAACCCATTCTTCAACCTCCGCCATGGTGGTTACTCCAAGGACCGGCGCTGCCCTGCAGCTCGTAAGAGGCACAGGAGGTCAACAAACCCCGCACGCGCCGCGCCTCAGCTCACAACCACTCCAGCCCAGATGGACTGCAAACGCTTGATTGGGCCGCTACGGCAACGGACGTCATCGAAGGGCTATCGCGTCACCGAAACGGTTTATTGGCTGAGAAAGTGCAGACTGCTGGGCATCAAAGTATTAACACAGCACATGCGCGAGCCTACTCTACGGATACTGGTTACATAACAATAGGGTATACCCAGTAACCAGCTGGACCTGGGCCAATATTGGTACGTACAACAATTGGTCCAACTGACTGATGAATTTTCTCGAAGCAGAAAACTAGGTTAAAAGACACCCCACAATTTTTAAATTGAGCAATGACCAGGTTAACTTGATTGTCCAAAAAAGTTTATGTTGAGAATTAATCAATTGATCGCAAGTTCACAATTTCAATTGTTGCTCCAAAGTGACAAGGTGAATAAAGTGCTCAAGGTAGTGCTCGTGGAGGGATGGGGATGTGGTATTGAATAAACAATATTTACAATATATTACAAGGATGAATGAGACCTGACTAACAAAGTATCAAAGCTGACTAAACAACCCAAGTAGTGCGATGCCATGAATGCACGATAGATAAGTACAGGTCCAAATTTGTAAGTAAAGTCGACGTTTCGACCCAAAACACTCGAAGAGGGCGATTCGTTCCTTACGACGGGGTCTTCATCAGGACCAAGGGAGGAGCAACCTCAGTAAAACACTCTCCGGTCGACAGTGAATAATATATGATGGGGCTAAGTTGCTCCCGATAACCGAAATTATGCGACAAGATAGTTTAACAGCAATCAATGAAGAAGAGCCTTGAATTAACACAGGCCTATAGGCTTTAATCCGATACGTTTGAGCTCCAATTTATATCATGGTGCAGAATGAATTAGCGTTATTCTATTTCGGGCGTCTCGCGTCAGACGAGCAACTCAGCCCCATCATATAATATTCACTGTCACTAGGGTCAGTTTCTAAATTTGTTGTTGGGGAGTCTGCAGCACTCCCTGCCGCCACCACAGTACTTAAAATGCAAGTTGGTGGTGCCCCTGTCTTCCTGGGAACATTGATGATGGAGAAAACCATGCAAATCAAACCACGCGCTGCATTATGGGGAGCTCCCTTTGCGGAGCTATGAATGCTTAATCAGCAGCTCTAGCCGATTTGTTTATCTGCGTGTGGCCTGCGCAGTGCAATTTTTCTTACTTTCTTACTATAGATTCGCCTACCATGGCACTGATGTGCTGAGAAACTTATCTTCTGCCTGACGCCGCAATTAGAAAATGGTGCCACGATGAAATGCACACCACATACTCTTCTGTCACACATGCTGTAGATGCCATCAATTTATAGCCACTTCCTTTAACTGTGCGTACTGTCTTAATGTCTCCGGAAAAGCACCTGGCCAACCGACTGTCCAACTACTTCACACTGTCGGAGGCAAGGGACGCTCATACTGCCACTACTCAGGGTGACGCCATGGCTCTCACAAAAGACCACCTCGTATCCTCCCTACGGGACTTTAAACCGGAGCTCCGAGAAGAACTGAAGGCCAATTTAGACTCCACATTAGAAGCCCTCAAATCTGACATTAATGGTAAACTCGCCTCCCTACAACACGATGTAGACTCAGTGGGCACCCGCACGCTGGACCTCGATACTAAAGTACAAGGACTGGAACAACGAGTTGGCCAGGCGGAAGACTCAACTGATCTCCTCAGCACGCAACTTCAAGGTTCTATCTTGAACTGTGAAGATCTAGAAAAATAGATGTTGGCGCGACATCATTCGAAATTTGGAGAAAGGCGAGGAAGGCAGAGACTTGGAAGTCTTTGTAACAGGCCTGTTTTCAGAACTGCTGGGTGATGAGCAGACGAAGATCAAAATTGACAGAATCCATCGACTGGGCCCACATGCTCCCGGGAAGCGCCCACGTGATCTTCAGCCAAAACTCCATTCCTTTAAGATAAAATACTCAATCTTACAAGCAGCAATGAATAAATCTTATTTCAAGGTGCCAAGTGCTCCCTTTATCAAGATATCGCCCCTGCAACATTGGCCAGTCGACTACAGTTCAGCCCAGTTACAGATAAATTGCGACAAGATCACATCACATATCTGTGGACCTATCTGTTTGGACTTGCCTTTGATTTCGAAAACAAAAAGCACCATTTCACAGAACTTTCATAGGCAGAAGTCTTGCTGGGAGTTTCGACCCCAGAAGCACAGCAGCCCGAGGGAGGTCTGGAAGGCCCGAGTGGAATCTTCGTTGTCAGCATGGAAAAGGGACAGTGGCTTTCACAACGATGCCCGAGGTATCAGAGAAAGCGTTAAACTGATGGTCTTCATTCCTTAATATGGAAACTAACACTTGCGGCTTGCGGCCAGAGACTGATGGCCACCAGCTAACCCCTTAGGGAATATACGAATGTCAAGCCTTCCCCCCCACCTACCCCTCCCCTCCAGGGTGTAGCTGCCCACTTGGTGTGAACATACAGGCTACAAGAGTGTAGACTTGTGTCTGTCAGTTTCCTTACTATGTAATAACAGTGTGCCTTGATAACAATATGGTTCTTTTGAAATGCATTTGCGGTGTTTGACCAACACATCTGAAGAGATGTATTTCCCTAATGACATTGTATTTTGTTGGGGACTAGATGTTCCGTTTGTCAATGTTATGTGGTATAAGTTATTTTTTTCTTTGGTACATGAGGGGCAGCGTTTAACAGCAGCATGGAGGGGACAGAAAAGGGGCGCTGAGTCATGATGCAATCTACTACTGGAGGTGGGAAGAAAGGAGGCGGATCGCATTGGGAGGCACTTGGAAACCAGCTTTGACACTCATTGTTGCAAAGCTATCATGGTAATCACCACTCTCACATGGAACATTAAAGGCCTTAACTCGCCGGCCAAACACCACAAACTATGGAAATATTTGCTCGACCAGCGACACAACATGGTAGCACTACAGGAGACTCATCTCAGGCGGGCTGAGGACCGTAGATCACGACATAAGGCCTACCCCGTAATGTATAAATCTGCTGCTTCTACCAAGCACAACGGTGTGGCCCTCTTCCTTCACCCTTAAAATTCCAACCCGAGGGATGCAAAACTGATAAGGAGCGTAGAATTGTCATGGTGAAGGGAAGACTTGCTGGTTGGATGTGTACTTTTGCTTCTGTTTATGCCCCTAACACCCATAACGCCCCGTTTATACATGCACTTCTGTCTTTGCTGAAGGGCTTTGCAGAAGGAGACATATTCCTGATGGCCGATTTCAATCTAACCTGCTACTCAGGGATGGATAGTACTCACCCCACAGATCCCTTACAGGACGTTTTCCTAAGGCCTTGATACAAGCTGTCCACTCAACAGGCTTAATAGACTCTTTGAGAACCCTCCACCCAACAACCCGAAACTACACGTTCTTCTCACACTCACACTGCACATTCACGATTAGATTATGTGTTCATTAGTCAATCCCCGACTCATGCGCTAGTGGAGGCCTTGTTTCATCACATCAACCTCTCTGACCACGCTCCTGAAGTGTTGACATGGACTGGGACACACAAACGTACAAATATCGCAGATTGTTTTTTCCCCTGGGTCCCTTATAAGGGACTGCCTTTTCTGAACCAAACTTTGTAAAGCCATTGGAGAATATTTCCAATTGAACGAGACACTAATTTCTCGAACAATTGGGATACATTTAAAGCAGTAGTATGATTGGAATTTATAGCACTTGTCTCCACGGGGAGCAAACAGAGATCACAAGATTGACTTCAGGAAGCAGATCAGGCCCATTAAGAGAACCCGACTCTAGCCCTACGACGGAAAGTCACAGCCCTGAGGGGAAAGCTCAACGCAATTTACACCAATAGAGCTGAATTTACACTCCTACATCTTAAACACACAACCTAAGAACAGGGCAACAAAGTGGGATCACACTTGGCACAACAACTTAGAGCCAAACATGATAAAGAATACATAGAGAGCATCTGGTGCACCGGCTGTCTTGGAAGCTGAGAATGCTCAAACATTTGGCAGTTTTTATGAATGATTCTACACAGCGGACCCTGAAAACGCAAGACCCCAATTAAACTACCTAGATTGGGTGGAACTCTCCCAGGTGACGGAAGCCCAAAACGAGATTCTGAGGGACCTATAAGCGAAGACGAGGTCCAGGCAGCAATCACTGCTCTAAAACTATATAAATCACCGGGGCCAGATGGGCTCCTGACCCAATTCTATAAACCTTTTAGCTTCGACCTGGTACCTCACCTGACAGCTTTGTTTAACTACATGGCTGAATCTAGCACGGTCACCCCCTCCATGAGCGGAGCATTGATATCAGTTATCCTGAAACAAGGCAAAGACCCACACTTCTGCAGCTCATACAGACCAATCGCATTGCTTAACCTGGATGCCAAGCTATACCTGAAGATTCTCGCATTCAGACTAGACGACATAATGCCCGACCTGATCCACCCCGATCAGTCTGGCTTTATCAAGGGCTGGCAAACACATGACAATTTGCAAAAAATGATCCACCTGGTTGAAAAAGCTACTAAAAACACAATACCGGCAGTCTTAGTGGCCCCTGACGCTGAGAAAGTTTTCAACCGGGTGGACTGGTCCTTCTTCTTCCATACTTTACGGCGGTTTGGCTTCTGTGACCAGTTCATAGACATGATACGGGCCAACTATGCCATGCCACAATATCGGGTTTTGGTCAATGGAGTGGGCTCTGATCTTTTTCAATTGGGGAGAGGGACGAGACAGGGCTGTCCCCATTCCCCACTTTTATTTGCCCTTAGTATTGAACCCCTGGCGGCCAAAATACGCACAACTCTCTCCGTTCAAGGTCATTTTTTTTTTTTGGATCAACAGAGCATAAAATCTCTTTATTTGCAGATGATGTGTTGCTGTCGCTCACTTCCCCTCAGACTTCACTGGTGGCCCTACAATTTAACTTAGGCTATATGAAGGGGTAGCAGAATTCCGCATCAACCTACACAAATCCTTTTGCTAAATCTGACACTACCTACCCACGATATGGAAGCCCTAGTGGCTTCTGCTCGTTTTCAGCGGGATAAAAGACATCACATAATTGGGTATTAAAATTACCCCTAGAATGTCATATCTTTACCGTGCTAACAACTCTCCACTACTACAGCAACTGAAAGCAGACTTCAGGAGATGGGCTCCCATGTATATCTTGTGACTGGGACGCATTTAAGCAGTCAAAATGACTGTCTTACCCAGACTACTATACCTATTTCAGGGGCTCCCTATTGAGCTAGATCTCGACTTTCTGCCCACCCTTTGATCTTTAGTAACACCCTTCATCTGGCAGAACCGAAGAGCCTGCCTGCCATACAAAATGTTAAGATCATTTTAAGACTCTGGCGGCTTAGCCCTACCTGATTTACACCCATATTACAAAGCGGGACAGCTGAGAGTGATTTCTGAATGGTCACTGCGAGAATTAGATAAACATTGGTTACACATGGATAGGGCGGTGGTGGGTAGATATATATGGGATGTACTGTAGAAACCAAAGGTAGACAGTCCTCCTAATGCATACCGGAGTACCCCCGTCAAAACGACTCTTAAAGTTTGGCATGAGGCAAACAGATCGGCTGAGTGGACAACTTTTCCTTCCCCATTTACTCAGATTCATTACAACCCAGCATTTACCCCACGCCCTCCAGTCCGGCCCCTTAGATTCATGGAGGGAGAGGGGATGCCTTACCATTTCGGACCTCTTCCACTGCTGGGACATCCTTGCTTTTGAACACGGTCAGTGAGAGTTTCACCTTCCAGACTCGGAACGCTAACGTTACACATTACTGAAACACTGAATACTACACCCAGATATAAGGGCAGCAGCTACTACAGATGATACCCCTACTGAACAATTTGCTAGATGAGCGGAGGGGATCAAGAGGGTGCAACACCTTTCTCTACTCTTTATTGCTTACCACAAATATCACCCTGCAACCCATACACATCGCCTTTTGAAAACTGATTCTCTGAGAGACTGTCCCAGAAGTGAAGTGGCGCAAGCTCTAGAGAGACAGCCCCAAATTCAATCATTCTATGGGTATGAAAGAGGTGCACTACAAAGTACTTTCTGACCGATGCCTCTACCTCTACCCTACCAAGCTGAAAATTCCAGACCACATCGGATCTCTACTAGAGGGGGCGTGGGTTGCTGGGGGGCTTCAGCCCAATCATTCGCTTTTTCAGGACTGAAATATTGGCCCAAATCAAAGACATCCTGGGATACCCAATCCCAGATTCCCCCACATTTGCCATACTTTGATTGCGTGATGATGCTCTTAAGCCCCAAACATCTGGTGATCGGGGGATATTGTGGTTGTGCCTTGGTGCTGCCAAGCTTGCTCTGGAGACTGCTTGGTAGAGGAAAGAAGAACCATTGTTGGCTCAGTGGCATGCCAGACTCTGGCAGACCATCACTATGGAAAGAATGGCAGATATTCTCTTAGACAACTACAAACACTTTAAATATATTTGGGGCCCATTGGTGACCTATCTATCCAGAGGCCTCCCACTATGTGCCTTCCGTACACTTTTGAAAGCGCTTCACCTTTTTCAATTGTAATAGTGCTGACCGTTACCGGTCCCTCCAAGAAACTGTTAACCAAACTAGGTATTCTATTGTATTATATTGGTATCTGATGTGGACAGACTGTCGCTATCGCATATGTGCAAAAACCAATAAAGAAAGTTTTGATTTTTAAAATAAGGATGTAATTTTTTTTCCTCTATGCCAGACCAGGTTCTTGTTTAAACCTATCAATGGGTGTTCAGGTAGGCGCCCCATCCGGCATCAACATACAAGTATCTGCAGTTAGCAGTCCAATCTACACAATGAAGGCAGAATCAATTCTTGCCAACTAGGAGGCCTCCATTTCAGAGCGATGGGTTCCAATACTACTAGACCAATGTTCGTTACTCACTGGTTGTTCTTTAAAAGTAGCATCTATAGAGAATTTATTCCTGGTTAGATGTTTATATTGCAAAGCTAGAGAACCTACACAGGTGGCCACCAACATTTACAAGGGACAAGAAACCAATAATGATTCATCAGAAAAAAAATGGAAATAGATATTTATGCCAATAGATGTACTTCCAACATGCAGAAACATGTCTCACAGAGGACACCCCATGATATTAGAAAAATTCACATCAATAAAAAGTGTATTTCACTGTAAGAACTGCTGAACAAAATGTTATTGAACAGTTTTTGCTAACAATGGAGATCTGTATGTGTTCTTAGGTATATTTTCCTCAATCCACAGTTCAAAATGCAAGCAATTCACTGAATATACTTCACAGACGAGAGACTGTAACCTCCTCTGAAAGGCCCTAAGCATTTCGAGATAAGTTTACAAAAAAGCATCTCAAGGTTTTGCACAGAGGGAATAGCTACTAACAGTTTTTGTAAAAGCACAAGTGACAACAGATATCCCCAGAGGCTTTTTACAGTTAATCTAAAAATAAACGTCAACTTTCACATGAAGGAGCTTCACTCAATGTCTGTATGGATGTGAAGTATAATGTAATGGGAAACAGTAGGTTGATGAGATGTTAAAGAGAGATTCCAAAAGCACATTGGCTTTCCCCTTCTAATTACATCTAATGTTAACAAGAGCAGGGCTCATGCATGCTTTCAGATAAATTCAAAGATCCAGCAGAAGAACTATTTTCTGAAACTATGGCAGTTAAGAACACCAATTTATAGAGACGCTTTTCAATTCCTTCAGGGAGGTGGATGCTAGGTATTTTTGAACATTTTAAAAACACACTGGCTGATCTCCTCATTAATACAGAGAATCCACCTACTTGAGAGCTGGAATCATACTCCACAGGGCATACTTTGGAGAGAGGATGGAGTCAGGGTGAAGGCCCAATTGACTTAGGTACCGGAGGAGTATGATGACCTTAACAGTAGTCTTTGCTTGGAAACATCCCACACCCGCCCAGATACTCTAGCCTGGTACAGTGTGCTGCAGCTCAGTCCCACCACATTAGCGAGCACTGGCCTGTTTTAGACATATAATTGGACAAATAATCTCAACAGAGAAAGAGGGAATAACATATGCACAGAACGCTGACCAAGAGTAGATTTGCACTGCTGTAGAAATGCATCCAAAACCACTGATATCAACTGCAACATAGAACACAAAGGTGCTCTACTTTTTTGCTGTCTGATCTTTCAAGCTAAAAATAAAGCATGGGCTGTAGAATATCCACAACTAAAATTAAAAATAGATTTTCAATTTGTACCTGCTTAATAATACTACCACAAGGAATGAGATGTACTTTTTTTTTTAAACCAAACCTCCAAAAGATGGGAGTAAAATATTGGTACTTAAACCCCATATCTGGAGTTCTGCTATGGAGTCACACCTTGCTGCAAACCACTTGTCCACTCAGCATCAACATTGGAACCCTGAAGGAGAGCCAAGGACAAAATGGAATGCTGCTCAGCAATATTCATATGATAAAGCTGAAGACAGACCCTTACTGCACTGTTTCCTACACAGAAGGAAATAAGGTGTAAAACATAGCTACAAACAGACACCTTAAATATATATTTCCCACATTTGTTATATTTTCCTAGTTATTTTGAGTGCTTGCCAAGAGATGTGAAGGTAAGACAACCAACCTGTGCTCCATTGGTAAGCCTGTGTGTGAATATTTCAAGATGTATCAACTTAAAAGACTTCAAGTTATGTTTTTCCTTAGGGTGACTATTGACTTACACCCTAGTAGATTGCAATGCTTAGGAGTGATTAAGAGCAAATTATGTTAAACAGGACACATTACGATTAAAATGTGGCAGATACTTTATAAAATACAATAAGCAAGCCTTTGCCATTCAAAATGTGCATTGGAGGCTAGAGCTCGTCAGCATAGGAGTTGCAGAACACCACAACAGTAAGATTTATATAAACATGATTAATGGACAATACAGGTAGGAAATGGAAATTAAACAAACAGGGTACCTTTCCTGGAGATCCGAATGCAAAGAGACCAATATCTTCATAAGATGTGACAGCTGTTCAAAGAAAAAACACTCTTAATATTTTTTATAAAGAAATGTAAGGTCTTAAGACTGAATAAGCATTATTTAGGACAGACAATTTTGTGGTATTCAATTATATACTTTCATGTTTACAAGGACTCATTCTATGACACACTTTCCACACAATACTATATACACTTTACTGGTCCATGAGTAGCCAATGGTGAAATTTTTTGAACTGTCAGGAACCCTGATTAGAGATTATTATCTAAAATTGCCAGATATCAATGGTGTTACAAAGAAATTAAGGCTTGTAAAAAGAAAGGACTGTGTTCACTGTACAAGGTTTCAGTAGCCCTAACATTGCTGCTCAAGGGAAAAAGTTAACCACAGGAGAAAAAACACATTTTATTTCTTTTCAGGCAGGTTCTCAGATTTGTTCTCTGATCCTTACAGAGGCAACCTTGCAATTTCAAAGGGGAGACTGGAGGTGATCCCTACTAAGTAGAGCGAGTCCTTGGCAATCAAGTAGCCCACTGTTACATAGTTCAAAAGCATTCTTACAGTCCAAAACTCCAACCAGTTTTACAACCCAGTTTTCCTCCTGGGCAAGCTGCAAGGTGCAGGCCTCGTCTTGCTCCCAGTGCGCATTGCAAGGACCACTAGAATTATGCGGCAGGGTAGGACCAATTTAAGAGGTAGGGTTGACTAAATTAAGAGGCAAGAAAAGACCAATTATCCGGCATAATGAAGCACATTTTCTCATAGTATTACTTCATTATTTTGTTATTTCTTCACATGGTAACAGGGTCTGGGAACATATTTCACCTTATTAGTAGCAGTTTAACACCCAATTCAACATTGGCAATTGAAAGACGACCAGTCAACCTTGAGAAGGGCCTTCTACTGCTCATGAACTTGTGTCTCTGCATTTAAGTAACTTTTGATCTGTTTGAGCTAGAAACAATTTGTTAAAATATTCAGATTATTCAGCAGATGAATGATTATGTGGCAAAACTACAATTATGCGGGATACGCCACAACCGCAGAATTGCATAATTCCAGTGGCCCTGCCTAAGGGTAGCACTAATAAAAGGTGCATCGAATGCGATTGCCATGGGACTTCCATTCGCACTTATTCGAAAATTTGCAGTCATTAATGCAAATCCAATCAAGATATTGTTTAGAAACATTAACATTAATTTAAAAAAAACACGAAAGGGTCTCTTTGACCATGAGCAATGGACTCAATTTACATGTGTGAAGAGGTTGGTTGGTGTTCTGGGTTGTTCTTTAAGAGTGGAATGTGGTAGCTCCAGTGTAGAGAATAATGTTAATGATCTACTTGGAACATTGAGGGTCATTACTGGAAGAACCTTGCTTGGGGCTGGAAGTTGGTGGTGTATGACAAAACTTATTAAAAGGATGAAACTACTTTCGGAGAGAGGAACTGATTCTCTTATGGGTAATTCTTTTTACTGTAGATAGTGATAACCAACACCCCTTGGTGAATCTATTCACTTGTACAGGGCCTGAAAAAGCATCTTAGAGAATCAAAAGGTCTATTGAAGGAGTATGCAAATTCAATTTTGTAGTAGAGTGTTTTCCGGGACATGAAAACAAATCTGCAGATTGTTTGTCTAGATTGCCATATGTTGCTACTAAGAATGCGAGGGTCAGGTGTTGAGAATAGGAGATAAAGAGATTTGTGAAGCAGAGCAGTCAAGCTAAAAAAAAAAAACAAGGACAAAGTTCTGGAAAGAATCAAAAGCAGAATGGTGCCAGAGGGGCCTGAGAGGAAATGGTTGACAGAAGAAGAGAAGTTGTTTTGTAATGTTAAGGATGAGTTATGTATAGTTCAAGGTCAACTGAACAGGAGTGAGAGACGGATTGCTCATAGTGAGATACGTGACAAGATAGCTGATTTGGTCCACAAAGAACATCTGAGAAGGAATTTAAAAAAGTTAGAGTTAGGGAAATATTGGTGGCCTCTGGTGGATAAAATGGTAGAAAACAAAGTAAGGAATTGTCTACAGTGTACAGGAGCTGACAAAACTAAAGTAGTGAGAAAAGTTCCATTGTCACCAGTTGTGGTACTGGATGAACCATGGTCCTATTTGGGGTTAGACATAGTAGGATCCTCGATCAGGACTTTGTTGCTGGAATGTGGCTGGGTTTCAAGCTATTTTATCCCCGTCTAATTTTGATCATGCATTAATTATTTGGTTGCAAGAAAATTGGATAATAAATCATTATGATTTAGATGAGTATTTTGTTTATTGTGTCCCTGCCCTTCCCTCAATTAGAGGTCGACCTAGTGGTGGAATTGCTATTTGGTTGCGATAATCTTTCAGCTTTTACTTGCTCTCCCTTACGTTATGGTTGTTTATTCTCTTACATGGGAACGGATGATGTACCTCATGAATTTTTAGTTTGTAATATTTATTTAGGCCCCACTGCTAATTTTATTTTGTCTACACTTCAAAGGACCATTTTAAGTTATTAGAAAAGTACCCAAAACCTACTTTATTGGTTTTGGATGATTTTAATACAAGAATAACTGCTTCGGAGTATAGGAATAAAGGTTTTTCTGAATTAGATGCTTACTGGGGCCTTTTGTCTCCCTGTTTTTCAAATAAGAAGTGTTGTGCTCATTCATCCACTTTATTATCATGGACTCTGGAGTTGAATATGGCCATAATCAATGGTTGGTTTGATCTCTCTTATTGATTATATTTTTGTTCAATACTGGACTTTTTGTGTTGTTACTAATTTTGAAATTTGCCCCACTCTTGGAGTGATCATTCTCAGCTTATTGTTACACTAGATCTTTGCCCTGTTGTAAGGTGGGAGGCAAAAGTCCCTAGTTTTGAATTAAGAGCTCGTTCTGACCATGTATATGTTTGGAAATATGTGCCACATGATGTTTTATTGCCTTGGTTGAGCGAGTTGATTAAAGTGCTTTCTTTGACTTTGGGTGTTGCCAAATTTGAGGCATTCCTGTGCTTGCTTTGGGATGCCTTTTGCAACGAAAATAAAAACTCATATCAGGGTTCATGGGTATCTAGATATACCTCAGTGGTCATGAGCTATTAAATGCTTTGGTAGAAAAGAAAATTAATAAATCAACCAAAGTTGCAAAGTTATGCATATTCTTGCTTACCCAGAGGTTTGGGTAGAGATCACACGAAAACTTCTATCCCAGTAGACGAAGATCTTTGGCATCCATCGCACAATAAGATGTGACTAGCAAGATTTCACCAAATGTTTGCTAAATCATTTAAATTCAGGGGTGGAGTATGCAGAGTTATTAATCGGAAAACGTGCTGTTCAGCAAAAAGTATGTGAGGTTGCGTAAAATGAAGATTTATGTGGCATTTGTTGATTTGAGCAGTGCCTTTAATTTGGTTGATTGTTCCATTCTTTGGTATACATTTGTGAGATTGGGAATACCTTCTCAATTATTGTCTCCACTGATCTCCATTCATTCTGTAAATTTGGTTGAGAGTCCTCCTGGGCTAGGGAAATGAATTTCCAGATAAAATCCCAGTTGACAATGGCCTTAACCAAGGTTGCATTTTAGCTTCTTTGATCTTTTCTTTATGTTTGTCTGATTTTCCCGCTATTTTAAAGCAGGGGCTAGTGCCCGCGAATGGAACGGATCCAATGGAGGTCAAGGATGGGCTAGACCCACCCTACTATTGTATTAAAAAATATATTTGTGCCATACATTGGGCTTTCTGGCCCCCAGGGGCAAATTGGGGCAAACCTCCTGTCTGCTCATGGGGTGAAGACTGGTTTGTTCCTTTTATGGGGGTGTGGCCAATGCCAGAGTGCAACACCCACATTACTTTGTTTTGCCACAAAGGCAAAATCTCTGGTGTCAAGTGAACTTTCTACCGCCCCACCCCGGGGGCATATTTGGGGCAAACCTCCTACCAGCGGGGCAGAAAGACACTATTAACCCCTTCTGAGGAGGGGGTATGGCTCGATGCCAGGGTAGGCCACACCCTCGTCATGTATGTTTTGGACCCTTTTTTAAATGACTGGTGTTTATTGGGGGAAAAAGGGGAGTGAATACCCTATCCAACCCCGGAGGGGAGGGAGAAAATCTACTGGGGAGTGCATGGACCAATGCCCAGAGGGACTGCTCTCCCCCTCAAAAAATCCTGCATAAATGTAGTCCCTGGTGTCTAGTGGGCTTTCTGTCCCCCCTCCCCCCTTTGGGAGGGGCAGGGTAATTGGGGTAATTTTCCCAATCCACCTCGAGGGGGGCAGAAAGACTGTCTGGCTGCTTGTTGGGGAGGGGGAATGGCCATCCACACAGTAGAAAGCCCCCACCCATATACTCTTTAAAACAAATCCCTGGTATCTAGTGTGCTTATTGGGAATAATCATCCCCATCTGCCCTCTGGTGGGAGGGTAGGGGCGGAATCCTGTCACCATAATTTTTTTTTGGGGGGTGGGGGTTATGGTCATGCCCATAGTGGGCAGCCCCCACCTTCACATTTATTTTAAAAAGGCCCTGGTGTGTAGTGGGCGTTCTGCCCCCCATGGTGGGGCAGATCGGGGGTAAAAAACTATCCCTTTTGTTGGGATGTAGGCATGGCCATGTCGAGCAGCTCCCACCCTTATATTTAAAAAAATAAAATACCTGGTATCTACTGGGCTTTCTGACCCTCCCCCCCCGGGGTGTGTGGTGACAAAGACTGTCACCATAGTTTTACGGGGTGGGGGCATGGCCATGCCCATAGTGGGCAACCCCTATTTATGTTACATCTGAGATATTACCCCTCCCGAGCACTGATGCAGTGAAAGTAAAACAAACTCATCAGCTCATTTTGCTTTCAATTTGTCATTACTCCCAAAAAAAAAGAAAGGAATCAGGGTGCTCGGGAAGCTCTTCCTGAGCAGCTAGAGTTTACAAAATAATAGAGAGCACCAGAGGGGCCTTTATTTACCTTCCCAGTGTCGGCCATTGGGCGCCACCAACTAAAGGGCTTAAATATTCAATAAATTAATAGTAGGATCTATTGTTTAACTGCCAGTGTCTGAAAAGTTTGGAGTAGTGTATGAGCTCTGTCACCACTTCCAACGTGATGGAGTTGTTGAAGGACGTTTTTGCTAATGAAGGTGTACTTGTCAGTATAATTACAAAAAATGGTGTACAATTTCTGTCACACGAAACTTGTTTTTTTCTTGAAGATTTTTCCACTCGCCAACTTAGGACAGCTTTGTAAGCAAGCAAATGGTCTTGCTGAGAGGACAAATAGATTAGTTAGGGATTGCATAGCAAGGACAATACAAACTAGAAGACTACTGAAGAAAATTGAAAGACCTTGCTCAGCCAGCTTGACAGGGGTATCTCTTTTTGGGAAATTGAAGGGAAAATTAGCCAACACTAAATATACTTCCAAATGGTTGGAGAGGAGAGAGGTTCAGAAAAAAAAAATTGCACCGGTGTAGGTGAAAAACAAGGGGGGGGGGGAGGGGGAGGGGGGAGGAGCGGAGGGGGCGGAGTGCTTTTGAACACCCGGCTGCCCTTGCCACTGTGCAGAATTGTACGCTGCATACAATTTGGTACAGAGAGAATAGGTAGCCTTGAAAAAGTTACGTGACGGGTACAGCAGTAGACCTAGAAACCTCCACCTGGCGTAACGTTCGAGGTGTACTATGACACCCATATTGTGAATAGGTAAAATGTGTAAAAAAATAAAGTAACAGAGTCGTAGCACTTCATCAGTACTTTTACACTTTTTAGTGAATCATTTCCTTTTTCCTGCAATTTCCAATAGGGATATCTGTAACATTGATAATTGCATTCTATATGTTTTCATGGAGGAATGGCATCATAAATATCCAACTCCACTACCGGCGCATGACGGGCACCTGACCGTGACAGAGGGGCAGGGAGGAGTAATAACTGAACTGGGAGGAGGAGGCCAAAATACACTGACCTATGTAATTTGCTTGCTAATGGCCTCTGGAGTGGGCCTGGGGTTTCTGGTCTGTCTCAATGGCATGTGCCCTTTGTCTTTGTCAACTGAAATGGGGGGCAATGAGGGAAAATTGACAGGTAGGCCCTGGCCGGAGGAAGACAGGATGTGTGAAGATTGTCCTAGTTAAGAAATGATAGGCTCAAACATCCTTCAAGATTCTTTTGTGCTTGCTGGCCTCTTGTTTAGGAAGACTCTTTGAAGATGTGTCATGACCCGTAATAGGACTATATTCTATCTCGTTAGAACGAGAAGGCTATCTTTTTCCAAATATCATGATTACAATGAAACATTGGAAGCAGAAACTTTAATTACTCACATCTGGCACCTGGCTCTTGTACTCAGCTATCACTAATGTTAAGTAGAAAGTGGACAGCTCTCCTTTTATCCACTCTCCTTTAGAAACAATGCTAAAAGTGCTTCTTTGTTTCTAGGTAACCCTCTTCAGCTTATTTATTTTTATAAACAGAATCTGTAGCACAGACCTAGCTACATGGGTAGCAGAACACTTTACATAGGAGAGTAGGCAGATATATTTTGTGTTAGAGGAGAATTGTACGCGTGTCAACTTGGAGGAAAAACTCCATTATAATCTATTGGGTGGGTTCAGGATTTTCACACTAGGTGAAATAGAGAGGCTTAGTCTTTCAGGTGAGGTGTGCCGAGTAGTGCTTTAAGTCTTTTCTGACTGGGAGTAGGTTTGAGTTGAGTCTTAAGATTTCAGGTACAGTGTTCCTAAGTCTAGTTGCCAGAAATAACAAAACGCCAGTTCTCTGATTTCAATTAAATATTGTTTCTACTTCCATAGACTTGGTTTTAGTCCTTCATTAGATAAAGTTTTCACCTTAAAGGTGTAATTCAGGGGAAAGGATCGGTGGCTCAGTCATTCTCTCACATCTATCGATTCACGCTCTAAACCTTCACTCACCCTCCTCGCCCTCAACTCAGGATGCCACAGCGCCTGCCACCTAGCGTCGCTGCGTTGCCGAAGGAGACCCAGGGACCCTTCGTCTGCCGGAACTGCAGCCACACCTTCACCCACGCTAACACGCCAGCTTCTCTTGCCGCCCAGCCAACCAACAACGCACCCGACCGGCTCAACTGCATCCTCCTCAACATGCAATCCCTTCACAAACAAGCCACCGAAATCTGGGACCTCCTCGACGCCGCCTCTCCCAACATCGCCTTCCTCACGGAAACCTGGACCAACCCCTGTTCTGGACCGGACATCACCTTCGCCATTCCCAACGGCTACAAAATCACCAGCAAAGAATGCGCCGACCGACCAGGAGGAGGCATCCCCATCATCCACAAGAATGCCCTCCGCCTGGCCACGCACTCAAACGACCCAAGGGCAACTATGGTACACCTCCACTTCCAGATCCAGACCACCCCCAAAACCTCCTTCCATAGCACCATTGTCTACAGGCCCCGCCCACCCTTCACTGACGCCATCGTAGACCTCATCGCACGCCAGGCTCTCACATCCACTGATTACATCCTACTCGGAGACCTCAACTTCTAGTCGATTTCCTCAGCACGACCACTGTGCCAACACCAACAGACTCCAACACCGCAGCGCGCAACCTTCACCGATGGATCTCCAACTGCATCGACACTCTAGCACCCCTCAAGAAGGCACCAAGCAAGCAACACTCCAAGAAAGCCAGCTGGTTCACTCCCATCCTCCACGAATCCAGACGCACCTGCAGATGACTCGAGAAGGGATGGAGGAACAACAAAACCCCAGAAACCCACGCAACCTTCAAATCCGCCGTCAACGCACACCACCTTCTCCTCAAAACCACAAAGTAAAGGGCCCTCCAAGACAGAATCAACGCCAACGCACACAAAGGCAAAGAACTCTTCACCATCATCAAGGAGTTCGCCAGCCCCAACAACGAGACCACAGACGTTCCACCCTCCCAAGACATCTGCAACAAACTAGGCACCTTCTTCCACCACAAGATCAGGCAGATCTACCACAGCTTCGACACCCAAGACCCTACCACTACGCCTACCACCACCGCTCGCAGCCACGCTGCACCCCAACAGAACGTGCTCAACTGGACTCCACTCACCACAGATGACACTCAAGACTATGACGAGCATCCACTCAGGAGCCCCATCGGATCCCTGCCCATACCACATCTTCCATAGAGCAGCCACCTCCATTGCCCCCCCAGCTTCGCCACACCATCAACTGCTCCATCGAAGCCGCCACCTTCCCCGATGACTGGAAACACGCAGAGATCAACCCCCTGATGAAGAAACAATCCGCCGACCCGACAGACATCAAGAACTTCAGACTTATCTCCTTCCTTCCCCTCCCAGCCAAGGTCATCGAGAAGGTCATCAACGCCCAACTCTCTGAGTTAATCGAAGAGAACTACGTCCTGGACACCTCCCAATCCGGCTTCCGAAGCAACCACAGCACAGAGACCGCACTCCTCGCCACCACCCACTACATACGCTCCCTCCTCGACCGGGGCGAAAATGCAGCCCTCATCCAACCGGACCTGTCGGCCGCCTTCGACACCGTCTCCCACCGCACGTTAATCACGAGACTCCATGATGCTGGCATCCGCGACAAGGCACTGGACAGGATACACTCCTTCCTGAACGGACGAACACAGCGAGTCAGACCACCCCGTTCCTCTCAGAAACTACAGAGATCAGCTGCGTAGTGCCCCAGGGCACCTCCCTGAGCCCAACACTCTTCAACGTCTACATGGCCCCCCTCGCAGCCATCGTCAGAAGCCACGGACTCAACATTGTCTCATACGGAGACGACACCCAGCTGATCATCTCCATCACCAACGAACCCACAGCCGCCAGAACCAACTTTCACAACGGAATGAAGACCGTTGCTACCTGGATGAAAGACAGCTGTCTCAAGCTCAACTCGGACAAGACCAAAATACTCATCCTGGGATCCACCCCATCAGCCTGGGACCACTCCTGGTGGCCCGTCGCACTTGGAACCCCTCCCACCCCTATGGACCATGCACACAACCTCGGCATCATACTGGACTCCACACTCACAATGAACCACCAAATCAATGCAGTATCCTCATCCTGCTTCCACACGCTCCACCTGCTTCGAAAGACATTCAGATGGATCCCCACAGAATCCAGAAAGACGGTCACCCATGCCCTCATCACCAGCAGACTTGACTACGGCAATGCACTCTACGCCGGAGTCACCCAGAAACAGCTCAGAAAACTACAGAACGTCCAAAACGCCATAGCCAGACTGGTCCTCAACCGCAGCCGCATGACAACACCTCAGACAATGGCTCCCAATCAACAAGAGAATCACTTTCAAGCTCCTCACTCATGCCTACAAGGCTCTCCACGACGCAGGACCAGAATATCTGAACCACCGCCTCGCTTTCCACACACCCGCCAGACAACTCCGCTCCGCCCAACTCACCCTGGTCTCCATCCCACGAATCCACAAGACCAGAACCGGAGGAAGATCCTTCTCCTACATCACTGCCAAAACCTGGAACACCCTGCCCCTCTACCTCAGGCAATCCACGTAGTTGACCCAATTCAGGAAGGACCTCAAGACCTGGCTCTTCGACTGAACCTCCACACCAAGACGGATCAGCAGCCTCCCTGCCCCCCCCCCCTCCCAGCGCTGTGAGACCCTCACGGGTGAGTAGATGCACTATACAAACCCTGATTGATTGATTGACTCGTGCAATAAGAAGAAAGCATTGGCAAAGCCAACAGGTCTTGCCATTGGGGACATATTGCATTTGCTATAAAAAAAAATGAAAACATGTTTGCGGATACCTTTCAGCATCTCCCAAAAAAATAGTTATTGCTGATATTGAACAGCATTATCATGCATGCACGCGTATACATCATGATGCTTAGCAGCCATAGTGTCACCACACACAGGAGAGTGCGCATCATGACAGGCCAGACAATTTGTTTTCTGTTTTTATTCACTTTTCAGACATAGCAGACACCCATTTTGGAACTAAAAATAAAACTATAGAAAGAGTGATCCACATGGAGCGGCTCACAAGCAAATTGCAGCTGCCAGGCTGTCCCAAAAAGATTTTTTAAAGCATGACAGGGAAGCAGGAGGAACAAGGTGTTGGTGGAATGAACTGAGGAAGCAATGGGGGCGGGCAGCAATGAAGGACCTTGAAAGAAAAAGTGAAAGAAAATAGCAAAGTAAACAAAAGCAAACAAACTAAAGCAAACAACTCGAACTGGGTAGGCAAGGAATGAGGAGCAACTCAGAGAGAGCAGGGGTACAAAACAGTGAGGGCGGAAGAAGCAACAGATGATCTGAGGGGGGGAGAGAAACAGACATTGTTCATGGGGAGCATTTCAGTGATGAAGCACCATCCAAGTGCTGACAGAAAAAGAAATAAGTAGTTCCTTGAATATGAGAAGTGGAAGGATGCAAGTCATCCGATTAAAAGGGTCATAACGAAGCTATGCTTCAGGGCAGTGACAAATACAAGAAGCACAAGATGAGGAAGGAAAGCAAATGAGGGACAAGAAAGCAAACCAATACTAAACAACAGGTGAGCACTAAGCCCACTGTAAGTTGTTAGTATGGCTCACAAGCGGCCTTTCTGCAAGACCAAAAAAAATGCCTCACTGTGGGCCCAATTCACAGAGATATCTCTTTGAGACGGTGCAACTTACTTTGGCTTACTTCTGAATTTACAAAAGTCACATCTACTTCTGGAAAATGTGTAGGAATCAGGCCCTGTGTGAACTAAAATTAAGTGCATAAAGAATACTTTTCAAATTATACTTACAGGACCACTTCCCATTTGTTTTCAAGTGCCAACATCAGAAATGAGGCCTCTCGCTCCCTCTGCCATATCTTAGGTTTATTTCCTTGCCTTGACCTACTCATTTGCAATCAATCTTCTATGTTACCTATTTGCAATTTAATTTCCCTTACATTGAAAATTTCTCATGTCCCTAGAAGTTGAGAAGGCATAAGGAAATCCAGTATTTCGATGCCAACTAAATGTGTTCATTAAGGAAAACACTAAGTTCCTTGACCATTACTACTTCATTCAAAAATCAAATTGTTTTCCCAATGGCCAAGTTTTAAAGCAAGGCGAACGTGTATTTGGCTGGGCATTTTATTTTATTTTGAAGAGTGAGACCAAAGGGATCCAGGTATACCTTAGTTTTCTGCAATGCATAATTTGCTTTATGCGTTGCCACAGATGTCCTAAGGCCTCATCAGGGTGCTGTGCTTGTAGGTGTAAGAGATATTTCTGATTAATAAATAATGTTTACTTAGTAACATGATCGTTTTGCACTAAAAACTTTACAAAGCTACGTTTTCTTAACATTGGCCAAACAAGGTGTAAACTAGGCCCAAATCCATCTTGTATTTCTATGGGTCCATGTTTTCATTTCTCACTGTTTCCGCAGATAGCAAAATGTACACAAATATTTGTGTGTTGTTCTTGGCGTACCCTAGAGGAGGCCTTTTCGTCAAAATGTAACTGTTCAAGGCCCTTCTTGCCTGCTCTCAGTGCGTCTATTCATTCCAGGAGTCAGTCACTGGTCTAAGTGTAACTAGATTTGTAATGTCACATCAAATGACATTAGGTCAAAGGGAGACTAATTATTCATTATTAGGGGACAATGTATAGCAGTAGTTCTTAAATAATATAAACAGATTAAGAAGCCGTATATGAATAAGAAGAAAATGTAAAACTGGAAAAACAAATATTTTTGAAAATTTTTTAGGAATTTGAAATTGGCGGCTAAAAATTAAGTTTGTTTCCTCAGATTGATTTGTGGAGCACTGCAAGTGCATGAAACAGAATATAGTATGGACGGTAAGTGGCTTCAGGTGAATTTAGAAAAGCTCCAACCTTTCCATTAAAATTTTGATTTTTTTTTTAAAGAAATTTGTGAATTAAATAAAATATTTCAGCATTTGTGTATTGGTTTGATGAATACTTGTTTCTGTATTTTTGTGTATTGCTTTGCAGTACAAATCATTAAAAATACTTAGGCCGGGTCCCCGGCTTCCCTGTAATGACTCAGTGGGGGTCCCCAGATTCCAATAATGGTTCAATGGGGGTACCCAGGTTCCAGTAATGATTAAGTGGGGGCCCACAGAAGTCAAAAGGTTAAGAACCATAGGTGTATAGAATGGTGCTAGGTAATGTTGCATTATATTCTGTGCTATGATTTGTTGTACCTATGTAACAGTTTGATCGCTTTGAGAAGAATGTGTGATTTCCACTGTGTATTTTGTTACAAAAAGTAGATCATTTTGGAGGTAAGCCAGACTTGGGGAGCTTGTCTTAATGCACTAGACATGCAATGTGAGAGCTGCTAGAGCAGACCTCTGTCTGACTCATGCTTAGAAAGAATGTCAAACTAGCTCAAATTTCTGAGGTTTGATTAATGTCAGATTTCTCGCAGCATGTGACTGAGCTTAATGCGGATTCCCAATACAAGATTTGTATGCAGTGTGACTGATTGAGACTAATCATATTTTGCTTTCTGTAATAACTTAAATCTTTAATAAACCCTTATGGTTTCTAACTTATACTCATCTCAAAATGGCTTATTTTATTGAATATCTTATTTGATTTGCGGGCAAATTTAATCCATTAAGGGGCAAATTTCCTCATATATTCTTGGGGATAACACCGTCCCAGATCCTGCGGAGGCACTTTAACTTATATCTTATCTGATTATCAATGGGGCGTCCACATAGGTGTAGTGAAATGTGATAAGTACAAAGATGAATGTCAAGTTACTACTAAGTGGTTCGCTTAGTCATACATCTAAAGGAAAGTTTGTTGGAATTACACTGATATTATTTCAGAATGCTGACATACCAGACACCACTGTAGTCTAATCTTTCTAGGACTAAGATGCAGACTAGTTAATTCCACCAGGCGAGAGGGGAAAGAGGGGGAGAGAAATTTCTCAGAAACAAATACAGGCTATTTTCTCATGCTTCCAGATAGTCCTCGAGTAATACAGCACAAAATCATGCGTTCTTTTTTAACATAGAAATCCCACCATGTTTTTGATTATCATTTATAAAATTGGTTTGGCAGATCTACACTACTTTTGAAGCGATTTCCTCTTGCATTTTAGACTTTCAATGGGTATTTCAAAAGGGAAAGAAAATCCCACTTTTACATTTTTACACCACTGTCTTTAATGGCACTGGCATGACTGTCCATCCGGTAAATAATGGCCATGTGGCAACCCTTTTTCTGTGCATCTGTTTATGGTCATTGTTGTGAGCATCGATGTTGGCAGCTTACTGAGTACATACCAGAGTACATCTCAACAATAATATTTTTGTCCATTCTGTGAAGTGTGCATCCGACTTTATAGTTTTTATTACAATTTCAATAGATAACAATACATAGAAAGTATCTTTACATAATTCCGGTGTTGCATTGACACAACCTAGCAGTTGTAGCAGGAGAATAAGAACCATTAGATACCAATAAATCAACAGGCATTAAACAACTTCAAATCTAAATTTCCCCTTTGCCCACCCTCCGCCCCCACTGGGTCGCTCACAGAGGGGAAAAATCAGGTGTTTGTCGGTCCCTAATGCGTCAACCCGACTTGGGACAGTCCCCATGACAGTTGTAAGAGTAATTTCAGCGGTTCAGCCCACCGGCCCCATGTTTGGTGTGGTCTACGTCTCCCCAGGCCTATGGAGGTCACCCAGGAGTACCAGCCTCCATAGTCTCAGTCAGGGCCTGCATCATAACCCCCCAGGAGAGAAGGTCATCCGCCACTTTCTTAACTCTGCTCATCTTGCGTATATGCGCTTCCTCTGCTCCCGTCCATCTATCAGGTCTTTCCTCCAGTCTTGCAGCCAGGGAGGTCTCGCGCTCAGCCAGCATATAGCAATGAGTCTTTTTGCCACTGTAAGACCCAGTACCATGAAGCGCCTGCTTAATTTCTTTTTGGTGCTATCAGGGAGTAAGCCCATCGGACATTGCTTAATCCTAAATGGGAAATCCCAAATCAGACTTAATAGTTTTATTTTTGTAGTGTGACACGTTGTTTGAGAATCTTTACCAGAAGGTTCTTTATATGTGACCCGTACATTCATGTGTTTTCCAATAATTTTCTGAATGTTCCTTCAGCAAGTGGCATCATTTAAGGCCCTTCCAGCCCTCTATGCTCCAACGTACTGTAACATCAAGGAATAACATTATCAAGATCATTCCGAGGTCTGTGGTAAACTTGAAATCGGTAGCAAACAGAATTTCTGCCCAATTACAAATTCTTAGCAGTGAGCAAATTCCACTTCCATCCATGATTTCAGCCCACACAAATTTGATCAGTAATTACCTGCAGTAAAATGTGTGACAAAAACGATATACAAAGTGGAATAGCACGCAGTAATATGTGTTGGTAACACCAGTTCCTCACGTTATTCTCCATTTTCCAATTTTAAACCTGGAATCAAATGCAAAACCCGCCACTGGGAGGTAACAATATGGCTCCCAGGTGCTTTTTGGCGCCTGACAGTCTCCACCCACACCCCAAGTTAGAACGAGGGGCTATGTTTTTTTTACTTCAACTAGTGGCAACTAGTTTCTAAAGGCTCGTGGTTTTGTAACAAAGGAGATATTCCTTGCTGAAAATACGGTTATTAATCAGGTTCTGAAGTGTCATCAGATGAAAATGGAACTGCCTTCAAGTCAGTAATGCAATGTATGCCGATAAGCTCTAAATGAAGCAAAATACATATCAAGATTTGCACTGAAGCAAAATGCGAGGAAATGTATTACCACTCGAATCATTATGGCAACTATAATTCAACTGGGATTTGTGCTATGAATCAGGGACTGAATACAACTGTGATGAAGCTGACGAACTGCAAAACATAGGACTACTTAACGCAATGGTAGACAAAGAAATTGTTTTTCAAGTCCCAGAAACACATCTAAAAATTATTAATAGTCACATGCTGGTGAGCACCCACAATAAATGCTTTGGAAATCAAGGACTATTCCTGTGTCTAAATTTTCCTCTGATTTTACTATTGGTTTTGTTTCAGGACAAGATTAATTGCGTGCCTTATGTAGGCTTTTTCTGCTAATGGCTTGTGTAATAAACGGTCTGTGTGGAAGCGTGCAAGTGTGCAACATGGATATTTGCACACTATTATCTCTTTTCACCTGCTTGATTTGCAATAAATGATGTGCGGTGAAGGTGGAGAATGGGATTAAATCCTGACAAATGTATATTTTCTTGAAGAAACTTGTTTAAAGAAAAGCACTGTCTAAAGAGTGAAACCCGGCACCCCCCAGCCCCACCCCCTTTTTGGTACATGAGCAATTAATTCTTACTGTACCCATCAACGGTTAAGGTAATTCAATCGAATATTACTGTCCTCCAGCCGTTTCTGACGGAGCGAACCTTTCTGAACAAGGTTAAAATTAATAATCGGACAGAATGATTAAACAGGTCTCAAAAAGCATGATCATCATTACTGAATAAGTTAATAGTTTCCACTTTAGCCAGAGTTAAAAATAATTGTGTTTCCATGAAATATTATTTTAATGCATGCACAAGGTTTATCACGAGCCAACACCAAAACAAAATAGCTACAACCACATTACTAGATGGATGTGATGTCCACGTTTTAGCAACCAGACACAGTCATTTGGAATGAATTTCCTTAGCTTCTTACAAATCTGCGCAGCCAAATATGCTTTTTTCTGCAGTTTTATATAGCGCTAATTCGACCCGAAGATGTTGGAGTGGTTTATAAGAGCACCATTTACATGACACAAGGACACCATTCATTAGGTCGAGCCTAGAGTAGCGCGCAAGCGTTGCTCTGCGAGACTTTATGTAAGGGGCTTCAAAAAGCTGACCACACGCTCGTGCACAATGGCCTTTTCCGTGCGGTTACCCGCACGACCGCCATCTGTTTCCAATTATCGTGCCCAGACGCGGGCGCGATAATTGAAAACACATGGCCATTGTGCACGAGCGTGTGGTCAGCTCATCAGGCTGCCGCGCTCGCTCGCCCCCGCTCCTCTCTGACGCTGCCGACGTCTCTGCTGTCCAGGCTTCACTTGTGCTGACGCTGCCTCCCTCCTCCCTACTCTGTCTTTTCTATGCTGCAAGCAGGCAGCCGACTTCCCTCCCCCTGTGTTGCCTGAAAGAGTTAGATAATAAATTAAATTACTTTAGAGGCGTCTCTTGAAAGGAGAGTAAACATGTCATTTCTGCTTTGCCGGATGACTTTATCTTATTTCTAAAAACGGGGACATTTCTTGAAAATTAGGTAAAGCCTCGGGACGCCGGGACGGTCCTCTCAAAACCGGGACTGTCCTGGGAAATCCGGGCGCCTGGTCACCCTGACTTAAGTCCATTGCCACTCCATACAGCTTGATCTCGCTTTGCCCTACCTCCCCGCTTTAGTTTCCACCCTATCTGATGGCGATGTTGATTAAAACGCACTACGCCCTAATAATGGACCACCGTCTGGTGCCCCCCGCTGGATAATACCCAGCATAGCAGACTTCGCACCTTTCCTCACAGAACTAACCTGTCACCTCCCTCGACCCCCTCTACACACTGCAACCGACCAGAAGGCGGGGGGAAGTCACCTAGACAGATCAGCTGTTCTTCTGAACACCACACCAATCAGGTTGATTTGCTTCGCTTTCTCCGTTACCCCCATACTTTCCCGCTCGCCTTAGTCAACAGGGTTGCCACCTTTCCCAGAGAAAATATCGGTTCACGTTTTAAAAGAAACGGACATAATATTTAAATAGGACTTTAGATGAAATTGTATGTTTGATTTTTTTAAACATGGCTTTCTGTTTCTGTTTACTTTCATTATCAGTCTAGGAGCATTAAGGCAGCTCTAGAACATATTTTAAAGTGCCTTCTTCCTATGTTTAATTTTTAAAGTGTGTACTGATAAGGGGAAAAATACCGGCTATAAGTGATTTTCCGAATTTTTGTATAGGCCTGGACACTAAAATAATGTCATGCTGTTAAAAAACATCTGGGTGGCAACCCTACCAGCCCCACGTCGTACTACATACTAGTGTTTTTATTTTCTGTCAAAATTGGAGCATTCGGGTACAGTCTGAGTACCAGCATTCTGAACAACAGCATAAGGTTGTATATGCTGTACTCATAGTCTTGTTGTGCACTTAGCCAATCAGAAGACATTTTTCTAGTGTTGTAACTGCAGTGAGTGTCTGACGCCCTAAGTGATGGGCCCTGCAGTAGCCCTTGCACCTGTCGCCTTCGACAAGGAGAACGTGACAGTTGCTTTTCTGCGCGCCTGCAACCTCGGATCTGGCAGAGAGCATTGCAAAATAACTGCAGGGTTGCTTCAAAGCAGATATAATAGCTAGTGAATCGCAGAGAGCTCTGCTTCGAGCAGTTGAATCCGGGAAGGGAAGGAAACTGGCAAATAAACACCTTTGCATAATGTGCTTACTGGAATTCCCCAGAGAGATTAGTTCGCCTGCTAGGTGTCAGTCAATACAGTTGAGGGAAATGTGGGGCTATTCGCAAACATACATTTGAGACAGTTCAGAGACATAGTCATATGTTTCAAAAATATTTAAGGACACTGTCGAGAAATGTAGTGATTTTTCAAACATTTATTTTGGGGGAGATCTAATATATTGTAGTGCCTTTCAATAACATATGGAGGCTGTGGTCGGGAAAACTGGGAGGCACGACACTCATTCATGCCAAGGAGATTCAAAGGGGGAGGGGGTTATGACCTTCAAACTTGGGGATATCTGAGATCTGTGGCTTTTTATGTATTTTTTTCATCGCGCGAACAGAGGGCGCTTTACAACAGAACTAGGCCTGGGCGGTAAATTCCGTTCCGCTCGCGGAATTTGCGGAATTTGGGTAATTTCGCGTTCCGCAGAGAACGCGAAATTGCCAAAAATTCCGCGATCCGTGGCTTCGCGGAGTTTTTTGCTTGTTCGCGCTTTAAAAATGCGTGTTCGCGAGATATTTCTCCCCGAGCACGCAAACAGCGTTCGCGAACAGGAAAAAAGCATCGCGAACGGGCGGAACAAGCAATTCCGCGTGTTCGCGGAACTTTTGCGTGCTCGCGGAGATTTTTTACCATTTCGCGGAGCTTTGCGTAGCGCGACTACGCAAATTCCGCCCACCCCTACAGTTACTCGTTGTTTGCTTTTTTAGACCACTGTGAGATTGAGTGATTTGTCCAGAACCACATTGTGTTGAGCCGAGGCCGGCTTTCGAGCTTGGTTTCCCATTACTCCACTGTCGGCAGCTCCCCGTGTCCCGAGTTCAAATGAGATGTTGACAAGAGTCGTCAAATTTGCAGAAAGCGGAAACTGTTTCACCTCTTCTTGTAATACTTATAAACCACATCAATTCAGGGAAATTTGGAGACTATTATCATGAAACCTCTGAACATTTGGCTTTTCCTTGCCGTTAAAAGTGTTAGCGAGTGAATGATTGATTGAATTAAATTTTGCAGTCAAAGCTGAAGGGGTGCCTTTTATATCACCATCGTACTCTTTCTCACTTTATACAGATGTGGGCTAATGTAGTTCCCAAAAAACACTCACCAGTAGGTTTAACAAGCATTGGCATAGCCAATAGGTCTCGCCTTTGGGACCTTATAAGTGTTTAGCCATGCAACAGTTGATGTTGTTGCACCAAGGATATTGTGCTGCATAACTAAATACTTATAAGGTCCCAAAAGCGAGACCTATTGGCTATGCCAATGCTTGTTTTTTTGTAGGCAGGGAAGATTAAGTGATGTGCCTACAATCACAGGATGTTTAGTCGACGCCAAGACTCGAGCTTCGGGCTGTATGTATCATTCATTTTACCGGTCGCAAACGAATTGGGCCATTTGCGACCAGTAAAATGCATTTTGGTATGTATGAATTCTTCCATTTTGCGATTCAGTAACATATGACCGAATCGCAATTTGGAATTGCGAATACATACTTGTTCGGTATTAGGAAGGGGTGTTTTTAGGGCATCCCTTCCTAATATTGAATCGCACTGGTATGCAAGAATGTTTTGCAACAGAAATGCAATCGCTAAACATTTGCATTTTACCACCTACTTCAAGTAGGTGGTAACCCATGTGCAAATGGGAAGGGGTCCCTAAGGGACCCCTTCCCCTTTGGAAATGGTACCGAAAACGCTTTTTCAGAGCAGACAGTGGTCTGACCACTGAATCTCAATTAGATAATCACTATTGCCAATAATAATCATATGGCCCCTGGTTCCCCAGCTCCACAGTCGGCAGCTCTGGCTGTAATCTGATGGGATTTCAAACCCAAATCAACTTCCAAACAAAAAAGCCCCTCTTTGCAACTGCCTACTGTTGAGCGATGTGCATTATATATTCTGTTTTCACACAAAAATGCTGTGACTGCTCTATTTTGATGGTTTTCTTATGTCCCTCTGTATAGAGCCCAAGAGTTCAGAGTGCCAACTCCTCGTATAAAAGAGGGCTCGAGTGGGTGTGACAGCACCAAGGATTCCTCAGTAGTGGCGCCCGTAACCGAATTGGTGCAAATAAATATCTGCTTAGTTTTCCTGTTTGTCCCTTATATGCCTCTCAAAAATCGATTTTGTCCTATATAATTTGTGGGAGATGAGGCCTATTCAGTTTGCTGTATAATAATGAATTTATTGATCTTTTTAGCATTGTACGATATCCATTATTCCACTACTGCAGTGAATAATATTAATTCGCACCCAAGACTAAGTTCTCCGTTAGAAGACATGGGGAAGTCTTTGTGCATTGCTGGATAATGGTTTGCTGAAAGGTACAGCGCACAAAGACAGCGGAGTGGGTATCTCCTCTATGGAGGGGGGAAAAATCCTAGATATGCTTGGGGAATTGCATAGAAGAAATTGGGGTGCAATGGCACTTTAAGGCTCCACCAAAGCTAGTGGTTGGGCGTTGTGTGAAAGCAACTTTATCTCTTTCGGAAAATGTTTGGGATTTTCGAACAGGGTGGTGGTCTGATACAAAGTAAGGACTGCAACGAGAAATGGAGAAAATAGTAATAAAGATTAAAAGGGAATTTAAAAGCTAATGTGCCTATTCTGTGCTTTCAACTGTGGGCATTTAACGGCCACTGAGAAGGCCACGGTCAAAGAACAAGCACAACTGTACAGTGTGCTAAAGACCCCAAAAATACCAATCAATCCTATTGGAAATGTATCATGAGCATGTTTTTAAATGAGAAACAACCTCAGAAGAAAGATCAGAGGAAACAGTGCAACTGAAGTCACAAAAAACGATATCAGAGGTGCGTTGAAAGAGGAGGGCTTTTTAACTTGATGGCACTTGATCGTCCTTCACTAGAGTGCAATCAATAGCTAAAGAGATGGACACAGAGACTTGTCAGCACTCGCAACATGCAGATGGGAGCTTAATGGATTAACCACCTTCAGACGGCTTAAAAGGGATCTGGAGATAAAAGAGGTAATTAGAGTGAAGCAATTTCAAAGTTTCTCAAGTCAGAATGAATGTATTTGCTACAAGGAGGTTGGGAAACACCCTGAATTAAACAAAATTCCAAAAAGACAAATGCAATATGCCCATATGAATGACGTTATATGTTTTGGGCATTATAAAGCATTAATGACTGTTTTGCGGTGCGAGAAAGCCTGAGGCATTGAAATGAAGAATTAAAAATATTGAATCCATCCTTCGTTTAGATTAGAAGGACGGACTGCTTGAGCACCATGAATCGCATCGAGAGGATGAGACTCCGCGCGCTCGATGACAGCTGTGGAACTCGAGAACATTTAAAAGATATGACAACCCCACATGTTAACACCTTTTTTAACCAGAAGGGCCTGGGAACAAGACATATCACCTTAGCAGTGAACCTTAATCTGCATGACTATATACTGAGATATCTAAAACTATTGTAGTCTGCGAAAAAAAAAAACCAGAAGAGGCCAAAAATGCCCTGAAAGATCCACTGTAATATTCTTTGAATCAGAATTGTTAAGAACCAACGTTGTATCCTCGGGGGCTGGCTGAGAGAACGCTGAGCTGAATGCTTTCATTTTTGGGTCTAAGTAAATCTTCAACCTGATTTTGTTACAGAGGGTTGAAGGAGGGGGGGTGGGGGCGAGTGCAGGGACAGTTTTAGTGACCAAGAATTAGACAACGCGGGACACAACCACTAATAACCAAAATACAGGAAAAAGTGAAACTTTGGGAGGTAACGGAGTTGTCTTACTTCAGACGACAGAATAAAGTTGGGAACTGTTACACGTAGTTAATTGCAGCTCTTCTTCAAATAAAGTTACATACATAACATACATGCATTCTTATGCTCAGCACTAACTTTTACCCCATCACTTCAACTGGCTGCTAGGATGGAATAAGAACCAATGTGCACAACCTAAATCCATCATGCTGTGCACCCTGTGTTTGCATCCCATCCTGGTCGCCACTTAAGCAACAGGAATTGCTGGCTTCAGTGATGACACGGAGATATGTCAGAGGCATAGCATAGCACAGGAAATTACACTAACTTAAAAGAAATGGAGGCATAGTTTTCTGCCACCTTAGATTTATGTGAAGTAATGAATTTCCTGCAGTAGTGTTTGAGCCGCAGCGATCACTGAATAGCTAATATACATTTCTTTCTTATGTAGAGCTGCATATCACACTTCTGGTGATTCAAAGCACTTAAAATAACAAATGTCACTATTACTCAGTGTAATTGTACTCAATTTACTGGCCTTGGTGGATAGAAATTTGACTTGGTCTTACTATACTAAAACTCCTAACAGACTCACAGCAGAAGTCGGCAGCGAGCATTAAGTCACGTGGGCATCTTACTCAACATAGGCGGTGCAACCAGACTTACATTAGTTGGGAGGGCACTGACCTTGTGTGGGGGAGAGGTTGGAGAGGTAGTAACACCTGCCTCATATCTTGTGGAAGAGGTGTGGCACAGCGGCCAGGGTGCCTGACTCCGGACCACGGCAATAGCTCGCTTAATCTTCCCGAGGGTCCCCAGCGCCGGGACACCTCTCCGGAGGTAGCTGTGTGCTTTACAAATGCTGGTATATTTTATATCTTAATTCACCATCGAGATACTGTATGCTGTTCAATCGGGGGGTGTCTGCTCCATGGGATCGTCGTGCCTACGCTAATGATGAAACCTCTACCGGTTTTGGGGTGGTGAATGAAGGGAGAGACCAAACAAAAATAAGACCAAGACGAGGAGAACCATGGCCCTCTTAAGAGAAACACATGCCCCAAATATTTTCTGGCGAATGTAGTAAAGAGGGGTCTCCGGGAACAAACTAGACAGCAGGGACTACCTTCATGAGGTGTTGGGGATACCCAGGCTCTATTGCGTTTCTTGATATAGGCCATTTAACCATCCATGTCCCTGTTAAAAGTCGGACCAACTTGCTATCAAAATCTGTCCAAGAGGTTGTCTACAGCATATTTACAAATTGAATAAATCGCAGTGTGGTAAAATTTAGCCAAAAACACCCAAGACAGTAAAGTTTATTTTACAGTAAAGAAACTCAGGCGCTGTTACAGCTGTTTAAGTGAGGTACAACAAGCACTTGACTTACCGGTCTGAATGCACATGCTAAGGAGGAGGTATATGGAATAAGATGCTAGGCAGGCCACAAGCAGCAGTAGGATACTGAAAAGAAAAAAAACAGGAAGTAAAAAAAGATTTGAAATAGGCAGTATTATTATGCATTCCCCTTTTGTCCTACACGCCGATCACATCGGCATGAGTCACAGCCGTTATGCCTTTTGTGCACAGACCGTCAGCTGATCACTTTTCCTAAACTTGTCAACACATCACTTTGCTGTTCATGGTGATTTCTGAACTTTGTCTACAATAGAAGGGAACAACAGCAGATGCATCATTTTGAAAGCACAAACCTGACGGGAGAATGTAAGTTAGAAACACTCGCTGTAATACTTTGTAATCTCAAACAGAAAACAGCAAAACAGTCTGACTTACAAACGAACAACATTGAAGGGACTCAGTCTTTGGTTCTGCGACAATTACTCCCAATGCGTGCTATTGTAGATGTGACTGTATACCACACTGAGGCGCTCAGACACCCTCGAAGGTGCCATGGGATCCCAGGTCATGTGAGACACCTTCAGCCAAGCCTTGCTTTTTAACAAATGTACTCTGCAGGCAGGAATTTGAGTGCATACATATAATTCCTACAATGCCAAACAAGCATTGAAAATCCAATTACGTCTGGCCATGACATGCATGCACTGTCTTTTTGTTATTGTTGGTAATCATATGTAATAAGCACAAAAAAAAGTAAACAATATAAAAACAAGATATAAAGGAGTGGCCCAGATGCCCATGCACAGTAGCACTGGCACAGAAGGGCACTCTTTGAGGCAGTTGTGCACGTAATCAGGCAAAATGCTGTTAGTCACAGTGCAAGACGTATAATGGATGAAGAAGGCTGACCTTTGCTCATGCTCTATGCAGTGGTGGTAAGAAGCATAATGTGAATAACGACTGAATAGACCAATGAATGGAGAGGGCTGGCCAAAAGCCCCAATGTGTACTATATATGAAAGCATTTTATTAGGTTTTTGGGGGAAAATATGAGGCAGGCAAAACAGCTAAAGCTGTTTCAAAGTCAGGACTAAAAATAAAACTGCAGGTCCCGAAATACAATGGTCTGTTTGCTAAAAATCTAGGGCAGACTAAAGATATTTCATGGCATGAGGACACTAGTCAGCTATGACCTTCTTAGGTCTGCCGTTAACCAAGACTTTTTGATTTTACTAAAATTATAGAATATACTTACTTATAGGACTTTTCATCTAACCCCTTCAGTTATTTGTCTGATGTTCCCTCATTCACAACTTTCTTCTGCCCACTACAGAATACAATATGGGGCAATTGGTAAGCCCACATCCTCCACTGGTTAATTTCACTGTGAGACAGCATTTCGTCTCATTACTCTTACTCAGCATTTGAAGGAGTCCTTGCTTGAGTGCAGTGCTTAATTTGCGCCGGTGGTTTCCGGTGCTCGGCATCAGCACTTAATTTTCAACACCGGCACTTGTGACAGCTTCCAGCTGTTTGTGTATTTGGAGAGGAGTAGGGCAACAGTTGTTTAAGAATTGAAAATAACTAATGCATGTCGCCCATACCGTTCTTTGAGCTTTTGGGGCCTGTAACAGTCTGAATTATCTCAGTTGTAGCAGTATGATGGTCAGGGCCGGACTGGGAACCGAAACCGGCCCTGGCAAACTGCTCGGCCGGCCCCCCTGTGGGGGCGGAGGGGGTGTGGCCGAGCTGTTTGCAAGGGCCGGTTTCGGCCGATTTTGTTACCGGGGGCCGTTATTTCAGGCCCCCGGTAACCAAAACGGCCCCCAGGGGCCCAAAAACCAGCCCCCACCCTGGCGGCCCACCGGGGAAACGCCCGGTGCCCGCTACGGCCAGTCCGGCCCTGATGATGGTTAGTAGTTGTGTAGGTACCGTCATTGGCAGCGTTGGCAGGTGCTATGGGTGGTGCGAGCTGCAGCGGCCTCCTGACAAGGGCCCTGGCAATTTTTGTTTTACAAATTAAGCACTGCTTGACTGACACTAACTTTAGTTCTGGTCAGAGCAGCTCCCCTGTAGCTGAAGACCAGCACTGATTAAATGAGAGCGCCTGCAGCATCTCCTTTATTTGCAACCGGACGTTCATTTGCCATGCAGAAAGAATGATAGTTCCTTGTTTCAAAACCAGCCCGCCATGTTGTTTACTTTAAACAAAATACATGCCAAACTTCCTAAAAAAAGAAAAAACCTGTGAAATCATTTTTTAAAATGGACACAATTGTTCCTGAAACTTGATAATTTTTTTTAAATATAAATCATTGGATAAATCCTGTGAAACCTCACAAACAGAACTCTCTTTCGAAATCACTTTTAAAATTCCTGCTATTCACCCAAGCCGAAATGGCCACCGATGTCATACATAAGTGAATTTTGGGGAGAGGAGTTGGCCTAACGGCTAGGGTGGTCGACCTCGAATCTGGGGAACTGGGTTCGAGTCTCGGCAATGACGCTGAACATCCTGTGATTCTGGGCAAATCACTTAATCTCCCCGTGCCTAACAAAAATGAATGTGTCCTCATGTAATGCAACTGGTGCTATGTAAAGCGCTCTGGTACCCGAGTCGGGTCAAGTTCGCGCTGTAAAAAAAAAAAAGACATGTCTAACTTCATTCTTTTGTCTTTATCTAATATAAAATAAGGTGGGGCATGCATCCAAACATCTTTAATGTGTAAATTAGAGAATTAAAGGCCTATTATATTAATTATCGTACAATACCACTAGATTTTAAAAACGACTTTTTTGCACAAAAAGAATAAGAAATATTTAACATTTAATTTTACTGAATACAGTTCTTAATCATTTCTACCGTGCTCTTTTTTATATCAAGCAATCCAAAGATGGTGCTTTTATTGAGAAGCTCAGATGCTAGGCCAACAACATTCTTTGCATATTAGTATATTTACGGTATCGTGGGCTTGGCGCTTTGGGGTTAGGGCTTGGCAATTAGGGGTGTTATTGCTACATTTATTTGCGCCACAAAAGTCCTTTCGGCTTGGAAAGTGTATTAATAATAATCATCCGAGAGCTTATTTGGAGGCTGCCTCATAAAAATAGAGTGTGCCTCTGAGGGATGCTATGCCTGCGTGGTATGCTAGCATACATAGCTCTGCTGGGCTTAGTGCTGGCTTTCGAACCATATGTTCCATTCATCACGACTCATCTCTACACGTCCCTTTACAAGGGAGCGAGAACCCACACAAGATCCATGTATGCAGTCCCATGGGTTATACTGGTGAGGTTCTCACAGGGGGTGGTTCCGGTCCTGCACTCTCCATTTAAACATTGGCAACAGCTTCGGCTTTTGGAGTCCTTTTTGCTTGCAACTACATTTGTGGGTCTGTGTCAGACCATTCACACTGTGGCGTTTGGGAATCTTCCGATTGGTGTCTGGCATGAATGCCCCAGAGTGCGGCTTTGTTGCCCCAAAGTATTTGTTCTCGGTCGTCAAATTAACACATATCTGTTCTCTTATCGCCCTGTTTTGCTTTGTGTCTAGTTCCTACTCCTTGTGTTTTATGTTTGGAACTTCATTACATACTGTCACTCTTTGTCAGAGTTTCTCTAGTCCCATATCTTCTGTCCTCGTGCAGTCTCTTCTCCATTGTTAAAATCTTCTTAGGTCTCCCTCTCCAGTAGATACATGCAAAGCGGACAGTTGACAGAAGAGACTGACGAACTGAAAAAATCGATAACTATCAGTCTGACACACACTCATTTCCATAGAAGCTTAGGGCTTTGTGGGAGGAAGAAGACAAAAGGGTTCAAGTGAGAAGCCAGAATATAGAAGGACCAGCACTGGCACTACATCAAAAGGCAGCTCTAGAGGACAGATTTTGGAGCTGGCAGGTAAACTTCTAATTTTATGTGCCTGCCCATTTAGCTACTCTCTCTCTGATAGCAACAAAACAAGTGTTGAGGTCATTTATAGACACCTCACACCTTTTTTGGCCTTCTTTGGTGATGCTGCAGCAAGTGGTTTACAGTGGCTCTAATTTTGTGGTCCCAGGGCAGGTTGGCCTATGGTATTTGCGCTCTGGATCTAACCCTAGCAGAGGCCCTACTTGTGCAAGCATGGTCAAAGCAGTGGGCACTTGTGAGTGTTTGAAGGGGTCATTGGGATAATGGAACATGAGACAATGGCAGAAAAGTACCAATCTAAAGTTAGCCACTTTTCCATTTGTGTGCTAATTTATTTTCATTCATTCCTCTTCATTCCAACTCGCTCTCTCCCCACCTATGTTTCATCCTCCCTCTTTTGGCTCAAGTTGCACCTCACTGACAAAATACAAAAAGGCTATAAATTGATATGCTGTTTGTGTTCTTGTGTGAGGTGACCTAGAATGGCAGGTTGGGCTTGGCTGTTCCAACTACAGCAGGACCAAGATTGGATTTGTGTACAACTGATCCCTGGCTAGAGTGATGCAGTTGGCAAATCCAAATGGACTGGAACAGGTCCTGAATAATTACCAGTAACTGAGATCAATTCAAGTATTTCACCCATCTCTTTTTTTTCTTTCTAAGTGAGATCCTCTAGGAGCGACAAATATGCCAAGATGTGGTCCTGTGCTGTCTGTGCCACTGGACTCAATATGCATCTCATTGACAAAGCCCGAAACACTGCAGCAACAAGCCTAAAAACTCTGTGTATTAGCAAGCTTAGAGACTATCAATGAGCCATCAAACATCATTGGCCCTCACTGTAGCAAGACTCACCAGAAGCAATTCTAAATTAACTCCGGCTACGAGTCTCAGTGACTCTCACCCCGGCAACAAGTCTCAAAGACCCTCACGCCTGCTGCAAGTCTCAGAACCTCTCACACCGGCAGCAAGTCAAAGAGGCTCTCATTCCAGCAGCGAGACTCACCAGAAGCGAAGCCAATCAAATCAACTCTGTCTGTGGCACTGAGTTTAAGAACATGCCATCCTGGCAACGAGTCTCAGAAAGACTCATTCCAGTGAATAGTCTCAGACTCTTACATAAGTAGCATGTCTGGGAGACTACTTTTTTCTACTTTTGTTCAATTTCTTGTGCAACGCTACAAATAACAGACGAAATGTGCAGCATTTCACGATTTCACATATTTTGCTATATGGGGCAAATCTGTGCAGGAAAATCTCGAAAGGATTTCTTTATCCAAAATGTATGGAGGGCAGCTCACCTTGAAGCAGTGATTCTTTCCTGCCTTCAGGCCGCTGCAACCAACCCTGTGATTAAGTACACCTTGTGCATGGAGTCTTCCCTTATGAAAGGGGGAAAGGGGTACAGCAGGACGAGCCTTGGAGGTGTTGGCATGGAGCAAGAGCTTGCTTTGAGATGAGATGCATTGAGCAGTGAGACAGTGGACCTTCCAGTGCGGCAGGTCTTTTGCTGCTGTGGAAATGGATGCCTACTGTGGTTATAGTTTGTTGAAACTGCCGGCTTTTATTTTTTTTAAAGAAATATAAACTTTATGAAACTCTCAACTTTTCTGAAGCTTTTAAAATTAATTTACAAAGTTACAAGAGCCATGCCTTCACAACTTCACAGTTATTTAGGACGCCGCAAGATACAATATGTACCTATTTTCTCATAATGATTTGGCTGAAGTGCCAGTTATATATTTCACTCAATTAAATTATAGGCATATATGAATACACACACACATACATATTATTATATATATATATATATATATATATATATATATATATATATATACACATACATATATAAAACCAAACTGTACACCTATCAACCAACAAGTTTCAAGATGCTAAAACACAGTGAATGTTACAGCTCTAGGCTGGAGACAGAAACTAACAATATGTGTTTCAGGAAATACCTGAAAATAGACCAGATCAGACTAGCCTTTCAATGTTAACCACTAAGTATGGACACAGCGACCAAGGACTATGGTATAAACGTTCTCACCTCGCATCTGACTGGATTCTAACTTCTCCTGATCTTTTCTTATAAATTTGCGTAATTATTCAGTGCTCTGAAGTGTATTAAGGGTGGAATAGCACTCTATATTACTTGAAATAAAAAATGACGCAAAAAAGGAAGCCTGCTTTTAGTACTCTGGAGATTTTAAAAACTGATAATTAATGCCGCTCTCTAAAAATTGCATAGGAGCTAGAAAGTAGTTTTCACAATATAATGCTGCATTAACTATTCTACTACTCGTACGTCATATCTTTGTTGTGAACACTTACCTGAATCCTATTATTCCTGTGCTCGCCATAGCAAAGGATAGGCCTAGAATTCCACTCCCCATGATAGCATTCATCAGGTTTAACACAGAGAAACCGAAGGAAGTACCCGAGGATCTGTGCCCTGTTGATCTCTGTGAAAAGAGGAAATAGTAAACAAGATAACTAACATTTTCGGCAGTTTTTCAATTAGTATACAAGTTATCTTTTTATTAACAAGTTATATACGTAGTTAAATGGATTAAGGGATGTATTACTTAATACATATTACAATTTTTCAGTGCGGTTGGTATTAAGTGAAATAGTACACTGCCCACGTAGACCTGGCGCATGCAGCGCCATACCTCTGCTGTGTGAAGGTGGTCGGCATCACCGGAACACAGAAGACATAGCGCGTCTGGTGCCGCAAGGACACAGACTGCACAACAGATCTGGCTCACTGCTAATGTTCAAAATACCCCATCTCTGAGGACCACCACCCCGTTTTCCGCTAAATCAGAATCCTGACACATACCAAGTTATTTTTTCTTAGTTAAAGGGACAGTATCTGCTTTCCTCTGCCAAGGTGTACTGCCTAAGCCAGACACTTGCCACATATGTTTAAGTGTCTTCTCGAAATTTTGAATCCGCTTGGATTTAGGAAATGAGTCATTCTTCTCCCCTCTCTCAGTAAACTTTCAGGGTAGAAAACAAGTAGGTTTTATATAGGCCTGGGTAGTGTTAGTGGAATTCCGCTACGTGGAACTCTGCTCAGTGACTAAAAAACTCCACCGCGCTACCCGGAGTTCCGCAAGTGGCGGAGTGCGTTACATCGGGCTGTTTGATCTGATTTTTAGTGCAGGGTGTTTGTCCCGCGCTGTAAAATCAGAGCAAATGGCACCACGCGCAGCACAAGAGGGCATTTCTTCTTTCTGCAGCTCGAGTAGATGTACTACTCGAGCGGCAGCTTCCTCAACGCGAATGGAATGTTTCTCAACACGAACGGTAGCGACTATCCGCGTCCACCCGCGTTGAGAAATGTCGCCGGGAGGTTGTCTGGAGTAAGATTTTCCTCGCTCGCCAACTTAATGTTGAAAAAAAACTCGGAGTGGGAAAAACTCTCAAAACTCAGCGAGTGTAGTGGAATTTCACACCCAGGCCTAATTTTATACATAAAATGCTAAACAAGATGAATGATGTGATTAACTTACACTTCAAATTTGGAAAATCTATCTATTCAGTACTCTCTCAGGCCTGGGTAAAGCTCTTCACTATAGCATCATTGCCACTTTAGCACATGGAAATAATGGAAAAATAAAATCGGATGTAAAGTGGAACACAGTATTCAAAAATACCAACGATCCTTTTCAATTCTATTGAAAAATGCAAAGCAATCTACACAAGCTTGTACCAAATAAAACAAAACTTTAAAAAGGATGACACCACCGTATTACGTGCTAATGACAAAGATTTGTATCTAGTTATATTGGACATTGATAGTAAATGAAATAATATGATACAGTAAATGGGTGGCCATAGGGCAAGCAGAGGATACAGGCTCTCAACCATGGGGGTGAGGTAATTTTCCTCTGATGTCCCGGCGTCCTTTCTACTATAGCTCTGCAAACTAGGACAAGTACAACCCTTTTCACACCTGATTTTTTTTAATATGTTTTATTAATTTTCAAAACAAAAGCATTCAAGCGTGATCAGGATGCACAGGCAAAGAGGTGCTCACTTTAACAACACCATATTCTGGTCGCAGCCAGGTGCAAGTTACATGTCCATAATCCACCAGCCTTGTGTAGCTTTCTACAAAATCATAGTACCATTTACCTCCAGATTGCTGATAATTAAACATAATACTAGCAGTCCTCTTTAGCCGTGAGATACATACGAACATTGCCTAAGTCGCACGCTATAAGAATAGCAAACAACCCCCTAGCCCCCCCCCTCCCTCTTATCCCTCCCCTTTCCCCGGCGTGTCACCCAAAGCAAAATGTAAAACAACATCAGGATATAACCCAAAAACCACATTACCAATGATCTACTATGCATATCAGGGGAATTCTACAACGTCAGTGGTAAATATCATCAGGGGTACAATTGGTTCAGACAACCAATTATCAAACTTTCTTGTAATCAGGGCGGGATACCTGGGCCTACCACCTCGGGGTCTACATCCGGGTCATCGTCTGAGTTTTTCAGTAAGGCTACTAGTGCTTCCCACGCCCTCGCGGCCTCCAGTGCTTTCTCGCTATTCGCTCGGCGAGCCAGCTGTAATCTAATAGTGCCCTCACATTCCGCCCATTTCAAGAGGTCAGCTTTCCACCTTTGGACACTGGGGCCCTTCCCGGATTTCCAATGTGCCGTAATGTCTCATTTAGCCAAAAGGAGGCCCAAATCCAAAAATGTACTAGTAATCTTGTTCTTGGCTGTGTGTGGGAACCAGTGCAACAAACAAACGCCTATAGTGGGCTCCATTTCCCTCTCAGTAATATCACACAAGAGCGTAACCACCTCCTCCCAGTATGTCCCAATTTGGGGACAACCCCACATCATATGTCGGAAGTCCGCTCCCTCTGTATTGCATCGCGGGCACAGCGCTGCATCCGTGCCGAAATATGCATTAATCTTTGCCGGGGTAAGGTACGCCCTATGCAGTATAAAAAAATGCACCAGTTGGAAGCGGGCATTTCTTGAGCCTTTCCACGCCCGTGCAACCAGCTCAGCCCACGCCTTCTCAGGGATCTCTTCTCCTAGGTCCCCCTCCCACTTCTGCCGCAGTGCCAGCAACGGAGTCAGTGCCTCGAGCGTCATACGCCTATATAGGCAGGTAATTGCCTTAAAGGTCCCTGCCGCCATTACAACATACTGGCAAGCCATGGAAGTTTTTGGTTCAGACAGCCCTTCTCTCCAATGTTTCTGAATGGCCGTGACGAGGGCAGAGTGTAACAAAAAGTCCCCGCTAGGCAAGTCATACTTGTCCTGTAATGTATCGAAGGGAAGCAGGGTGCTATCCTCATACAGGTCCCCTAACACATATAAGCCCTTCTCTTTCCAGTCTGCCAGTGCAGCCCAGTTACCCCCGTGCGGGAGGGCAGCGCACATGGCCAAAGGGATCTCAGGGGCATAAGGCCGCGCGATCTGCGCTCTTCTTTGGCTCCTGTTCCAGCATAGCCGAAACATCCATAGCTCGTTAGTAAGTGCCTTAAGTCGCAGTGGTAACTGTAAAATAATTCGTGAAAGTACCTGCCCCGGAGCTCGCTCCTCAACCTGCTCGTCCGGTCCTCTAAACTCCATCGCCACTGCCTGGGTGAGCCACTGCAGCTGGGCAGCCAAATAATACGTCTCAAAATTGGGTACTGCTAATCCACCGTCAGCCTTTGGTCTCAGAGTTTTCAGCGCCACCCTCAGTCTACCATCGGCCCAAAGAAAACCCGTGACCATCTATCGAATCTGTCTAAAAATCGACGCAGGTATCCAGACTGGTAAGGTTCGGAAATAGTACAATAATCTGGGGAGGGCCACCATCTTAAGGAGGGCCACCTGGCCCGCCACCTTAAGTGGTAATGTCCCCCAAAATTCCAAGTTACTTTTAAGGCCCCGGAGGGCTCTGCCCACATTACCCTCCAGTAAGTCAGCCCGCGTGTGATAGATACAGGTGCCCAGGTACGTCAGACAGCCATATTCCCACTGCACTCCGTCTATGGTTAGCAGGCCCCCATCTAATGGGGCAGTGGGGAGCAAACAGGACTTCGCCCAATTCACCTTGAGACCCGCAACAACCTCAAGATCCCGAAGTAATCGCTTCGCGCCCTCGAGAGCGTCGGCCGTATTTGCTAAAAACATGAGCAGGTCATCGGTGTAGAACGCTATGTGGTGAGTATGACCATTAATGTTAATCCCCGCATAGCGCCGTCCCGATCTGGCCTGGGCTGCTAGTGGCTCCATGGCCAGGGCAAATAACAGAGGGGAGAGCGGACACCCCTGCCGCGTCCCGCGGCCTACGGTGCAAGCTTCTGAAATCAGTCCTCCTGTTTTAACCCTAGCAGTGGAGTATTTGTATAACAATGCCGTCCAAGCCACAAAAGCCTCCCCCAGGCCAAAGCTGCGCATGACCTGAAACAAATAAGGCCATTCTAGGCTGTCGAATGCCTTCTCTATAATCGACTGAGAAAATGGCAGCGGATACCCTCGGATATGAGTCAGCTTCCAATATACGAAGCAGCTGCCTCACGTTAATGGCAGTGTTCCTTGTCGGGATAAATCCCGCTTGATCCTTGTGCACTAAGTGGACCATATGTGGGAGCAGTCGGGTCGCCAGGATTCGACTTAAGATCTTATAATCAGTGGTGAGCATGGACAGCGGCCGATAAGCGGTCCTATCAGAAGGCGGTTTCCCCGGCTTCAGCAGAGGAATAATAATAGCTTCGCGAGTGGTGACAGGCAGGTGCCCCGCGCACCGTGCCTCGTTATAAAGTACCACTAACTTAGGAGCTAGGATATCAATATAGGTCAGATAAAACTCAATCAGCAGCCCATCCGTCCCAGGAGTCTTGTTCTTTGCCATATGCTTGATCGCTCCCCGAACTTCCCCTAATGTTATATCTTGGCCTAGCAGCCCGCCTGCGTCTTATCCAGTTGCGGAAGAGCAGCTGTAGTTAGAAACTCTCCAAGGAGTTCATAGTTCAATGCCACCTTACTCTGATACAGACCCTTTTCACACCTGATGCTCAGGGTAGTGTGTGAGAGCAGTCACAGACTTCTAAGGGAGGTAGTGTGGGGTGCTCAAGAGGAACAATAAATAAATAATCCAATAAAGTGAATGTCCAGCTCAGTGCTTGTCTTTTTAAAAACACTAAAGTATGTTGTTATAAAATGGTTGTCAACACTACATGGTACTAGCTGTTGAAACAATTTAGTGCCTCTGTGATGAAATTCCCTATCATCACAGATGCTGTAGCCAACCCTGCTCTTTCAACATCTCCACGTGACTATGGCACAGTTGCAGTTTAAATTACCCACAAACCAGTGTATGGTCTCGGTCTTGTTAGTCCCCGCATGGGTGGAATAAGATTTCACAGGTCAGTCATGGCCTTCCTGGTCCCTTGGGACGGACACCGACACACACGGTCCCTCCTCTTCCCCCCTCTCTCCCTCTCTCTACTTCCCTCCCTTCCTCCCAGCAGGTCATCCAACAAGATAGACAGACTTCAGGTGATGTCACCTGATCTATGGAAACCTGGCTGTAAGGCAGACACCAGCACTGGTTGCGTAGCAGCCCTCTGTGTACTCTGTAGAACCCTCCCCATCTTGGCCATACAGGACTTGGAAAGGCAACAACAAGTGGGTTACTGGGGTCTCACTATTATATACAACTGACAGAGAGATGTGGATCCACTTTTTGCAATTGCAGAATTGGTTTAGGGTAGGTCTCCTTTTAGGTTTCCTTTTCAGTATCTTTTTCAGGCTGTTGTGTAGAGTGTAGTCAAAACAGCATTGTCTCCATCCTGGAGCGCACACCACAGAGGCACCAAAAAGCGTGAGGGTTCTGCACCCGGCTCATCTGCCCAACTCAAGGATAATCCGGAAAAGGCAGAAAGGGCAGTTCTCACCTATAGGTTAACCTCATCTTTCACAACAGAGTCTACAGTACCACCCCTCTCCTCTGCCATCCACCAAATGGCAGTGTTCAGGAACACTAATCAGGCTAGTCATGCTAACAAAATGCACCAATGAATATCTAAAGGAGCCCTGTTTCCACTCCCCTCACTTAGGTGTCTAGGTCTCCTCTCTCCAGCTCATGTGAGCGATATACATCCACTGTCTGGGATCTCCATCTTGCAAGGACAGACCTACTGCTCTGAAGCAAGAGAACTAATCCGCAGAGTCCTGCAGGGGCTCCTTCATCAGCCCGACAATCGTCAACATTTACATGACTCTGGCCAATGTCATATGAGTTCATAACATCCTCACATATGCGGACGACATGTAACCGATTCTGTTCCTCTTGGACAAAACTCCCAACACCAGGAACAGGTTCACCACATTTATGATCGAAGTGGCCAAATGGAGAAAATCCAGCTGCCTCATCTGAACGCAGACAAATCCAAAGTGGTGTACTTCAGGAAAGGCAACTCACCATGGGACTCTACTTGGTGGCTAACAGACCTTGGAACCACCCCCATTACTTGCTCACAAGAAAGAAACCTCAGAATTATCATAGAAAACAAACTGGACTTGACCACCGAAGTCAATGCAGTGATCTCGTCCTGCTTCAACACCCTAAGGATGCTGAAGAAAATAGAAAATATTCAAGTGGCTACTAGACAACGCTAGGAAAACAATCATCCAAGCCCTCACCAGCAGACTAGATTATGGGAACACTCCGTACACAGGGAAAACCAACCAGCTCACAAGAAGACTGCAGACCCTCTAAAATGGTGCTGCTGCATTAGTCCAAATCCTCCCATACTGAGCCCACATTACAGCACACATTGGGAAACTCCACTGGCTCGCGATACACAAGCATGCACACTTCAAGCTCATCACCAACACTTACAAAGCACTCCATAACACTGGCCCTGTCTACAAGAACAGTTGCATTCATTTCCACTAACCTTAAAGGCACATCCGCTCTGCCAGTCTCTCACTAGCACACACCCCATGCATACACAAGTGCAGAGCAGGGTGGCGCAACTTCTCATAATCGGCTCCTAAAGCCTGGAACGACCTCCCACAACACATCAAAGCCTCCTCCTCTCTTCTTGACTTTTGCAAGAAGCCGAAGACCTGTCTTTTCGAGTAAGCCCGCCAGGGCTGGCCTCACACACTGGCTACAGAGAGCCTGGATACCCTCAAGGGTGATTAACACGTTATAAAAACAACAATAACCTAACAGACAAGGGTTATCCAAAATGGATTCATCTGGCCTTCAATATTCTGGCTCATCACACGCACCATAAATGTACCATGCAGGCCACACAAATTACCAGGCTTAAAACAGACTCAGGATGTTAGTGCCAAGTACTATTTAAGCACATAGAAACTAAACTTTACACGAGTGGGCCAGCAAGTTTTCACTCCAATGACTGATATAAAAACGTCTGGTCACATTATTAATTCTCAAAACATAGCATTCTGCCACCACTCCTCTGTGTTAAACCCATGACAGGGACAGTATTCCACTGTCAGTAAATGAGGGCACACCTGGAGCTCCCCTCCACGTCACAGGGAAAGTTCAGGGCCTACTCAATGTCAGGAACTTGCCTAGGCCTCTGTGCACATAATAGATTAGAGTGATGCCAGGGCAATAAATCAGTCAGTATACCAGGTGCACGTAATCAGCAATCAAGGCAGGGAACCGTCGCCTCCCACCCAGGGACCCAACCCTGTACCCTGTTTACCATGAAGAGGCCATTCCCGCTCCTACAGATGTGGAGGAGGTATTTAGATCTTCGCAAATCTGTATCAATGGAGTCTTTACATCTCAAATTGGGAACAGGAAGCATCATAAGTAAGGGGTCTGGCAATCAAAATCAATTGGGGGAAGTTGGTTTTGGAATTCTAACAATAAGCAACTTTGCACACTTTATAAAAGTGTAAGACAGGCTATTAACCAAGTTTGGAAAAGATATTTAATGACCATATTGCGTAAACTGAATGTTGGGCCCGGTGCTACCATCTGCAGTGTTTATGTTTCTTACGACTTGTGTAGATTGCTATTAAAATGTTTGCTTTTTAAAGAGTTTAACTTTTTTGTAACTGCCATTTTATATTTAATGTCTTCTGAACTTGTACACATCTATATATGTAAACACTTCATGATTTTAGGTCTTGACAGTGCATCTATCAGGCCTATTGCTTAATATATATATACACACACACATACATACACAATATAGCTAGACTGTGCACTGTACCTGGGCTTTATGGATTTATCCACAGCATTTGAATGTGTGAATAGAGCTAAACTTTGGTTGATGCTGTTGGATCTGGGAAAGGATCTCGCTCCGGTGAACTTTATATATAATTTGCATGAGAATCTAACTGCTAATGTAAGATATGGTTCTGAGGGTGAAATGTCGGACTTTTTTCCACTTGCTAGAGGGGTGCACAAAGGATGTATTGGGTACTGTATGAAGTCTTTTTTGTTTTTGAGAAGGCCCTTTTAAACAGGGAACGTAAACTTGACCTGCCCTTGTGACGATTCATTGTAACAAACCTTGTTGCATTTTATGGGTTTTTTTGTAAATAGTATACAGGTCCATTTGTATTTGATTTAAAGCCAATTTAAAAAATGCTTCGATTTTAGGAAATGCAAGGAAGAGTTATTTTACCTTCAGCTTTTAGGAAGTCTAGATGTATGTCTTAGTGTATATTGATTTCTTAGAGCGGAAGCGGGAAGTAATCAGAAATCTATCCCCTGTCTATACCGCCTGTTTGCCTAGTCAGGATGAATGGGTTTGCGTCTAACTATGTTTTATACTGGTAATGATGTACTGTATCGCCTTGAATGGTTTGTTGCAAAAGCGAATAAAGATGAATTGAACTTGATATATATATATATATATATATTAGTCCAACAAAGTGCCCAAAGGCTCAGGAACGCACTCGACAAAGAGCCCACCATCCGGTTTTGTAGTTTCATCTCGCACGTTTATTCCAGTCATTTTATGATGATGCCTGACGCGCTTCGTGGCGCACTGCCACTTAATCATAGGCTGCTTCATTAAACAAACATCACTCTGGCAGCTTCCCTTTTAATAACATTTCCGGCATGCTAATTAATTAACGGCCCCCTCGTGGGCCTCGCTGAGTGCGTACTAGTTCCTCAAGCATGCTGGGACTTGTGGTCCCGGGAAGGAGCTTCATCTTACCCCCAGTGGGTTTCTTGTGAGTTTGTCCTCTTTAAAAGCAATTATTAATATCCCTTTGTAAGGTTTGGAATGCGGGTGCGAGTTATATTGCCATTGCTCTTTGTGCTGCAACAGGTTAGGAAATAGTTCCATCCCACAGCCTCTCTGCATCCGAGATGGTGCGTTCCCCACGGCAGGGCGGCCACGTAAATCAATAGTCCAACAAAGTGCCCAAAGGCTCAGGAACGCACTCGACAAAGAGCCCACCATCCGGTTTTGTAGTTTCATCTCGCACGTTTATTCCAGTCATTTTATGATGATGCCTGACGCGCTTCGTGGCGCACTGCCACTTAATCATAGGCTGCTTCATTAAACAAACATCACTCTGGCAGCTTCCCTTTAATAACATTTCCGGCATGCTAATCAATTAACGGCCCCCGTGGGCCTCGCTGAGTGCGTACTAGTTCCTCAAGCATGCTGGGACTTGTGGTCCCGGGAAGGAGCTTCATCTTACTCCCCAGTGGGTTTCTTGTGAGTTTGTCCTCTTTAAAAGCAATTATTAATATCCCTTTTGTAAGGTTTGGAATGCGGGTGCGAGTTATATTGCCATTGCTCTTTGTGCTGCAACAGGTTAGGAAATAGTTCCATCCCACAGCCTCTCTGCATCCGAGATGGTGCGTTCCCCACGGCAGGGCGGCCGCGTAAATCAATAGTCCAACAAAGTGCCCAAAGGCTCAGGAACGCACTCGACAAAGAGCCCACCATCCGGTTTTGTAGTTTCATCTCGCACGTTTATTCCAGTCATTTTATGATGATGCCTGACGCGTTTCGTGGCGCACTGCCACTTAATCATAGGCTGCTTCATTAAACAAACATCACTCTGGCAGCTTCCCTTTTAATAACATTTCCGGCATGCTAATTAATTAACGGCCCACCGTGGGCCTCGCTGAGTGCGTACTAGTTCCTCAAGCATGCTGGGACTTGTGGTCCCGGGAAGGAGCTTCATCTTACCCCCAGTGGGTTTCTTGTGAGTCTGGCCTTTCGCACTCACGTGTAAGCTGCCTCTGAAGATGGACCACGAGTCTTGAAACGCGTCAGGCTGAATACTTACACCTGGAAGGGGATGCGAGTTGTCTTGGAAGGCCGCATGGCAGGCTGGCGGCTGAGTGCGTCCTGTAAGCTTCAGGGCATTTGTTTTCAATTTGTACACGGCGGCCCGTGCCGTGACAGGACTGCACCATCTTGGGGAACTGAGAGGCTGGGGCGGAAACTATTTCTGTCTGACACAGCGAGGCCAGCCAGACGTAATAAACTCACTTTCTCTTTTAGGATCCTACAAAGGAATTAATGTGCTTTAAGAAATGCAGTGAGTACGGAACCCACAGTGGGTAAAAATGGACTGTTCTTAATGCTGGACTACTAAGCTCATCATGCATTTATTCTGTCATGAACTGCATGCCGCCCACTGAGGGTTATGAACCAATCACCGAGCATGCAAAATTTGAATAAATAAAGAGCCTTTCGCACTCACGTGTAAGCTGCCTCTGAAGATGGACCACGAGTCTTGAAACGCGTCAGGCTGAATACTTACACCTGGAAGGGGATGCGAGTTGTCTTGGAAGGCCGCATGGCAGGCTGGCGGCTGAGTGCGTCCTGTAAGCTTCAGGGCATTTGTTTTCAATTTGTACACGGCGGCCCGTGCCGTGACAGGACTGCACCATCTTGGGGAACTGAGAGGCTGGGGCGGAAACTATTTCTGTCTGACACAGCGAGGCTAGCCAGACGTAATAAACTCACTTTCTCTTTAGGATCCTACAAAGGAATTAATGTGCTTTAAGAAATGCAGTGAGTGGAACCCACAGTGGGTAAAAATGGACTGTTCTTAATGCTGGACTACTAAGCTCATCATGCATTTATTCTGTCATGAACTGCATGCCGCCCACTGAGGGTTATGAACCAATCACCGAGCATGCAAAATTTGAATAAATAAAGAGCCTTCGCACTCACGTGTAAGCTGCCTCTGAAGATGGACCACGAGTCTTGAAACGCGTCAGGCTGAATACTTACACCTGGAAGGGGATGCGAAGTTGTCTTGGAAGGCCGCATGGCAGGCTGGCGGCTGAGTGCGTCCTGTAAGCTTCAGGGCATTTGTTTTCAATTTGTACACGGCGGCCCGGTGCCGTGACAGGACTGCACCATCTTGGGGAACTGAGAGGCTGGGGCGGAAACTATTTCTGTCTGACACAGCGAGGCCAGCCAGACGTAATAAACTCACTTTCTCTTTTAGGATCCTACAAAGGAATTAATGTGCTTTAAGAAATGCAGTGAGTGCGGAACCCACAGTGGGTAAAAATGGACTGTTCTTAATGCTGGACTACTAAGCTCATCATGCATTTATTCTGTCATAGAACTGCATGCCGCCCACTGAGGGTTATGAACCAATCACCGAGCATGCAAAATTTGAATAAATAAAGAGCCTTTCGCACTCACGTGTAAGCTGCCTCTGAAGATGGACCACGAGTCTTGAAACGCGCCAGGCTGAATACTTACACCTGGAAGGGGATGCGAGTTGTCTTGGAAGGCCGCATGGCAGGCTGGCGGCTGAGTGCGTCCTGTAAGCTTCAGGGCATTTGTTTTCAATTTGTACACGGCGGCCCGTGCCGTGACAGGACTGCACCATCTTGGGGAACTGAGAGGCTGGGCGGAAACTATTTCTGTCTGACACAGCGAGGCCAGCCAGACGTAATAAACTCACTTTCTCTTTTAGGATCCTACAAAGGAATTAATGTGCTTTAAGAAATGCAGTGAGTGCGGAACCCACAGTGGGTAAAATGGACTGTTCTTAATGCTGGACTACTAAGCTCATCATGCATTTATTCTGTCATGAACTGCATGCCGCCCACTGAGGGTTATGAACCAATCACCGAGCATGCAAAATTTGAATAAATAAAGAGCCTTTCGCACTCACGTGTAAGCTGCCTCTGAAGATGGACCACGAGTCTTGAAACGCTGGTCAGGCTGAATACTTACACCTGGAAGGGGATGCGAGTTGTCTTGGAAGGCCGCATGGCAGGCTGGCGGCTGAGTGCGTCCTGTAAGCTTCAGGGCATTTGTTTTCAATATATATATATATATACATATATACACACACAAACACAAAACCAAATCAAAAACCAAAGATTAAACTGACAGTTGTTGTTAGATAAGATAGAATTTAAAAAAAGAAAAAAGTAGAAATTCCCGATAACAATGGTTAAAGTGACTTCATTATAGTTAGGTTAGTTAAGTGAAAATGTAACTTACAACCTAACATTTTAAATAAAAAAATACACTGAAGTAACTATAACTTGCTCCATGAAGTAACTATAACTTGCGCCCTTGCCATGCACAGTGTTGTCAAAAATAATTTAATTTCATATGTCATCAGTGATGTTATCAATGCTGTCATTGGACATGTCATCAGTGATATAATATGGGAGGGTATGCGCAGTGCACGGTGAAGGCACAAGTTATATTTACTTCATGGGGCGAGTCAAAGTTACTAAAGTTAACTAGAACTGGTGATTTTCAACCAATATATAGTTTAAAATGTAATGTTGTAAATGACATTTTCACCTATCTATAATGTCAAAGTGAGTCAGTGAATTTCTATGTTTTGTTTTAAACTATATCTAACAATAACTCACTTCAATCTTAGTTTTTTCAGTGAATTTCTAGGTTTTTTATATGTAAAGTCACCTCAATATATAAAAGGCAGCCCTATTGGCATTGTCAAGGGGTGGCGGCATCAATGTAGAAGACAAGCCTATTGGCTTTGTCAAAGAGTCAGGAATACATTGCAATGTCTGTCGATAAACATTTAATTATGCATTTGTAGTCAAAACAACAATAAACATGCATTTGAGTCTTTCTTTTACAAACCTCAAGCCACATAATGCATGTGGACCAAAACAAATGGTGTGTATGTATGTATGTATGTATGTATATATATATATATATATATATATATATATATATATATATATATATATAAAAAACAATTCTGAGCTCCATAAAGACCAGACACCGACACAGGGGTTGCGTTGCCATTTCATCCTTCCTTTATTTCAGAATTTTTTCACCATGACGCGTTTCGGCATTCCTGCCTTGTTCACATTTGCAGTCGTCTAAAAACAACATACTTCTTTTGAACAGAGTGCTTTAGTCACATGACCCAGTTGTTAGATAGCCATAAAGGACAGACGCATTGTGCTGCCTAAAATTCAAGGTATGTACCTTTTCCTTTACAAATATTTTTTCTCTCAATATAAACATAACCACAATTTCATCATTGTCTATCATCATATTAATCACTTTGAAGAATTGTTTTGAAGAATTATTTTGAAGAATTATAGCCCCTAGACTTTCCCTATAATACTCAATTCTCTTTACATAGTGAACCATTTTTATTAAAAACAAGGTGCTCTGCAGCACACCATTTGTTTAGTAATTCTCACAAGTGGTGCCTGCTTATCTAGGGTCCTTCAAAGTAACATATCAAATTTTAAAACCTCATTTCAGTAATAAAATCATGATGTTAAAAAATAAATATATAAACACATTTGTTAAAGGAATTTGAAAATTCATTATAGCAGCATCAAAAGACGAATAAAGTGCAAGTGCTCTATTTCTCATATAAATTACTTCATTATCATGCTGGTTAGAGAGATTTTCAGAAATTTGCTTCTATTTCTCATTTCAATTTTCTCTGAATCCACCAGGTATCTGCCAATATAAACCAGATACATCCTATTAAAATGCATAAAAACCTTTTTCTTAGTGCAAATTCAATACAATATTAAAAAGATAGATGATCCTTGTCCAAATAAAGTGCAAGTGCTTTACAGTACTGAACTACATTCCTATCCTCCCTCCTTATATAAAATACACTATAAAAAAATTGTAAATGCTTTTATTCCCGGTGGATTATGCATAATAATCAGTTCTTAAAAAGATATCATCTATTGAGTCTTAAAACTTGTAATTCATTCTTTAGGCCTCATGTGGAAAATTGATTATTCCTTTCTCTGTTCTTCATTAAAATTACTACTTAAAATCAATTTAACTGCAATGGATAACTCATTTAAATCAAATGTACATGCAGATCCTCTTCAGCATTTAATCCAATCGGATTTTTAGAATTGAACAACAACCAATATATAGTTTAAAATGTAATGTTGTAAATGACATTTTCACCTATCTATAATGTCAAAGTGAGTCAGTGAATTTCTATGTTTTTTAAAAACTATATCTAACAATAACTCACTTCAATCTTAGTTTTTTCAGTGAATTTCTAGGTTTTTATATGTAAAGTCACCTCAATATATAAAAGGCAGCCCTATTGGCATTGTCAAGGGGTGGCGGCATCAATGTAGAAGACAAGCCTATTGGCTTTGTCAAAGAGTCAGGAATACATTGCAATGTCTGTCGATAAACATTTAATTATGCATTTGGGGTCCAACTAGCCCACCAGGTTTCTCCAGTAAGCGCCACAGAGCTGCATTGCAGAGAGGTGTAAAAAGGGGCGTGGCCTCGGACCACCTCTTTGCAACGCAGCCCTGTGGCGCTTACTGGAGGTACCTGGTGGGCTAGTTGGCCCCCAGGGACCCTCAGGATTGAAGGGGAATTAATTCCCCAACTTAAAACGCGCCACGGGGCGCGTTTGCAGAGTGTTGCTGGGAGGGGGTGGGGCCTCCGGCACGATGCCGGCTTTTTTTATTTTTATTTTTTAAGAAGGGGGCTGTGTGGCCCCCCTTCTCTTTCTTTTTTTGGGGCCCTGGGGACCCCATCCCCCAGGGCCTGGCCCCTTTTTTAAAAAAAAATTAAAATTAAAAAAAACGGGAGGGGGCCGCGTGGCCCCCCTCCAGAGGCCAATTATGGCCCCAGGGACCCCATCCCCCGGGGCCTGGCCAACCTCTTTCTTTTTTGGGAGGGGGGCCGCGTGGCCCCCCTCCTCAGGCCAATTATGGCCCCGGGGGGACCCCATCCTCCGGGGCCGGCCTGTCCGTTTTTTAGGTCGAGCATTCGAGACCTCTTGTGTATGTGTATGTGTATATATATATATATATATATATATATATATATACATACATACATACATACATATATATATATATATATATACATACTCATATGTGGGCTTAGAGCCCACCCACTGCTTTCATTTGTCTGTTTCAGTGTCCTTTAAAAATACTTGCCTGCTAGTGGTCAATCCTTCCTCTTGTCCCTCCTTTTTAGGTCGAGCATTCGAGACCTTTAGTATATACCTTAGTATATACTTATGTATATAGATATATATACACTTATATGTGGGCTTAGAGCCCACCCACTGCTTTCATTTGTCTGTTTTATTGTCCTTTAAAAATACTTGCCTGCTAGTGGTCAATCCTTCCTCTTGTCCCTCCTTTTCTCTTTGGTTTCCTCCCATAGCAGCAAGGATCAACTACTATATAGTTACGCACATTTGGGGGGACTAGTTTTTTTCTTTGTTTCCTGCTCTCACATCCCTCGCCCCTCCTGCCACTTCTCCCACCTCCTCCCTTGTGCTACATGCTCATCCCCACCTATTTCTGCATTGCTGTGTGTTTATTCCATATAGTTCATATTGATCTTCCCCTTGTCCTCCTCTCCCTGCACTCGTCTTTCACCCATCACGGAAATGAAATACTGTTTCACAGAATTCTGGGACTTGTAGTTCTTTTTCCTTTAGACTGCACTATGTGCACGAATAGCACGAGCTACAGGGACTACATATCCCATCATGCCAGCGCTTTCTCAGTGCGCTTTGATATGAGCTCCATTCCAGCTGTGTGTGTGTGCGGGCCTTTTTAGTGAGCTCTGGCGTTGTTGTAGATGGCATGTACTGGTGCCGCAGCGGAGGTCGGAGGATCACAAAGGAGGCGGCTGGGGCTCAGGAGACAGCAGCAGGGAAACACTGGTTCGGCAGACCCTCACTCTAGCAGCCAGCAGAGCGCAATTTACAAATTAGTCAAAAACACCAATATTACTTCAATTCCTCCGACTCCGTCCATTTCATAAAGTCTGGAGGGTATGCTTCGCTTGTTACGGTAGTGTGCTCAGTCTAACAAAAATCATCCCGACCTGGCACTAATACACAGTGGGCTCCAGGGGGGAGGGGGGGGGGGGGAGACCAAACCATATACTAAAATAGTGGTATAAGAACCATGACTCGAGTCAAGACAGTGTCTAGAGGGTGTAGAATCGCTTGGACCCCAAGGAACCACCCAAAATGAATAAGTAGGGACCCCGCGGAGGACGGGTGCAGTGTGAGAACACGACCGCGTGCTATGTACAATTCAATGGGAGAGTCGCAGTTGCAATTTTAAAGTTTAAGGACCCTTCCAGTGGATTACAAAGAAACCCTTTGGAACATAGAAGGTTGGAGAGCCACCCCACCCGTGGATACCGAAGTACCAGAGTTACCTATCCCAGGGAAGCCGGGTGCATAGGTCTGAAGTGGCGTCGGAAACCGCGTCGTTCTCAATGGGAGTCTTCAAAGAAATGCCACTGCTGGAAAGAAGAAAAAAGTGTCCGGTGGAATCCGCAGGTGGATTCATGATGGAAGGAACCTGAAAGCAGAGGGGACAGAGTCTGGGTCACTCAGGAGTGACCAGGGGCTTGGTAGACGAATGCCCACCGCTGTCGGGTGCTTCAGGTGCGAAGAAGGAGACCTTAACTCTACAGCTGCAGGGACCAGGAGACGTCGAGGATAACCAGGAGCCGGATATGAGCTGTCCCACAAAGGATGTCGAGTGCTGAGGGGTCGGTGTCTGGCGGGAGCACCAACAAGCCTTGGCAACCCACGAAGAAGGTCAAAGAAGGTTACTGTCTGGCCCAGCGAGGACCAGAGGACTCACCACAGCAAGGGGAGTCAGGGCAGGCCTGGAGCAACCAGGGGAGCCCAAGAAAATCAGGATTGTCCCTCAAGCGGACCGACAGGCCGAAGGCACAGGAGTCGCGAGGGGACCTCTGGCAGTTTCACAAAGTCACAGCTTGCAGGGCACAGAGTGCGAGGAGGCCGGAGTCCTTTGTATGAAATGAGCGCAGAGGTTGGGGCTATCGACAGCCCAATGCACGGAGTTGGGGGAAGACCAACAAGCATATGCAATTGCAAAAGTACGCGGTGCACAGGGGTTCGGGTTATGCGGTCCCCACGAGGGATACTTGCCTCAAACATGGTGAGAGGGCAGCTCGACCTCAAGGAACTTAGGAACCCACCTCCTGTGTTGCTGGAGCCTTCGGAGTCCGCAGGTGCTCAGGATCAGCAGACCGGTCAGTTGCGTTACGGTGCCTCAAACGCAGGTGAGTGACTCCTTCACCCTAAGGGAGATACTTCAGTTGTCCTTGATGCTCCACAGGTCCTGCATGGAGCCTGTACGGTGCACGGGCACAGACGAGGCTTTGGACGGAGAGGGAGACTAAGTTGGGCCCAGTCGAAGTCCAGCGAAGTCCAGAGTGTCCAGACGGTCGAAGGTCAGTGGTTTCTTGTTCAGAATCTTGTCCACGTCGAATCTAGGGTCCTACAGCCAGGTAAGCCCTTTTGTACCCACGGGAGAGGGTTGGACAGATTCAAGGGACCCTCCCAGGGGAGGGACAGGATAGGGGGGTGGTTACACCCATGTCCTTTGTCCAGTTCGCACCAGAGCAGGAGCCAACGGCTCCCAGAACTGGTTTGAACTGGACTGTGCACAGGGACACCAAGTGTGCCCCTCGTGCAGACTTTCAGGCACTTTGGAAGTGCACCAACCCAGCTCCAATACACTAAATCTTGTCTGGGAGGTGGTCACACCTCCCTGTGACAGGATGCCTATTGTGCTGCCTTCCTCTACTCGAGCTTGGCTCAGCAGCAGAAGGGTAGAAATGTGTCTCTGGTCGGCAGCATCCATTTTGTGCTGTCCGGGTCGAGAAGGCTGGTACCGGGAAGACCAGGGACCCCATGAGGCTTGCTTCAGAAGGGTGGAATCATACCGCCCACACCGGTTACTGGTGTGGAGGTATGATTCCAAGGTGTTTGATACCAAACACGACATGTTTTGTTTCAGCCGTTTTCGAGATGGCATTTACCGCGAGGTTATAATGCACCTCTACCAATATGTCTGGCTGTGTCACAAACAACCCGGGAGAATGGTCTCCGAAGGCTGCAGAGGGGCTCTGCTCATGCCGGGCACCCTCTCACGTAAAACCCAGCACCCTGCCTTCAGGATTGTCAAGGCCTGCTATAGGGGTGACTTATAGGTTTTAAGTGTAGTGACCTATAGATATAGTAAACCTATATCTAACGTAAGTGGTGCATGCACCATCTTACACAGGCTGCAAGGGCAGGCCTGTAGTTCCATTTTGCATGGCCTCTCATGGGTGGCATAATACCTGCTTCAGCCCATGGGAGACCTCTGGGGTACCTATGCCCTGGGTACATGTGTACCATATCCTAGGGACTGATAAGGGTACCAAAGTATCCAATCTGGAGTGTAACTAAGTACATGCATAACATTTTAGGGAGAAAGCAGATAGACTGGGGTCCTGATTAGCAGGATCCCAGTCAGACTAGTCAAAAACAGGGGGTAACCATAAGAAGCAGATCCTACTTTCCTACATATTCCCTCCGATCTCCGCATGGTTCCTACGCCTTTGGCATGTCATGTCAATGGAGCTACTGAGAGCTCGCCTTACACACGTATACCAAATTCAATCACACTTGGCTACCTTTCTCAGATAGAAAACTCTCGCTATGACCCCCAAAGCCGACGTGCTCTTCAACTGTTTGAAGACCATCTTCTCCCGCACCCCCGAGATCTCCCACAGACAGCCTCCCCCAACCCTTGGTCTGGATGATAAGGCCCCCTCCCTCTCCACATCTGCTCTTAATTAAATGACATTGCGTACACCCCTCCGGCTACTTCCTTTCCTTGCAACCTTTCCCTCTACCCATCCACCGTTGGTTACTTTAAGAGCTTTATTGTTCAGTCATCCCTGTCGAATGCCAATGGGGGCTCCGGGATTGTGCTGAGGGTCTCGGGCCGACCCGGGCCCCCTATCCACCCGCATCCTGCAATGTATCAGACATTGTTAATAGCCGTTTAACTCCTTCAAAGCTCAATGTTTTTTCTTTTTTTCTTGCTTAACTTCTGTGTTTTCTATGATGCTTATGGACTATAAGATGCCTAGGGGAAACAGCCATTACAATGCGGCTGTTTCCCCGCATACCGTTACATCGCAAGCGTTACCACGCATACGATGTAACAATGCGCAGTTATTACTACGCATTATTTTACATCGCATGTGCTTTTACCACGCATATATTTACAAAGACTTTCGTTGTAAAGGCATGCGTGGTAAAAGCACATGCGATGTAAAAAAATATTGGCGAGCCACCTCGTTGTGAGGAAACAGAGGTTCTTCAGTTTCCTCACAACGACGTGCACCGTCCCTCAGACCCGACGTGCAACAGGAACCAGGAGGAGAGAGAGGAACCACAAGGAGAGAGAGGTAAGGGGGATTGGGCCTGGGGTGGGGGTTACTTTTTTAGGGTAAAAGTGGGTCGGTGGGGTGTATGTGTAGTGCAGGGTACTGTTTTAGGGTAGGATCGGGGGTTGTGCAGGGTAGTGTTTTAGTATAGGGAGAGGACTGTGGGTCGGGTCGTGCAGGGGGTAGTGTTTTAGGGTTTAGGATAGTGTCGGTGGGGTCGTGCAGGGTAGTGTTTTAGTGTAGGGAGAGGACTGGGGTCGGGGGAAGGTCGTGCAGGGGGTAGTGGTTTAGGGTAGTGTCAGGGGTCGTGCAGGGTAGTGTTTTAGTGTAGGGAGAGGACTGGGGGTCGGGGAAGGGTCGTACAGGGGGTAGTCTTTTAGGGTTTAGGGTAGTGTCGGGGTCGTGCAGGGTAGTGTTTTAGTGTAGGGAGAGGACTGGGTGTCGGGGGAGGGTCGTGCAGGGGGTAGTGCTTAAGGGTTTCGGGTAGTGTCGGGGGTCGTGCAGGGTAGTGTTTTAGGGTAGGGAGAGGACTAGGGTACGGGGAGGGTTGTGCAGGGGGTAGTGTTTTAGGGTTTAGGGTAATGTCGGTGGGGTCGTGCAGGGTAGTGTTTCAGTGTAGGGAGAGGACTCGGGGTCGGGTCGTGCAGGGGGTAGTGTTTTAGGGTAGTGTCGGTGGGGTCGTGCAGGGTAGTGTTTTAGTGTAGGGAGAGGACTGGGGGTCGGGGAAGGGTCGTACAGGGGGTAGTGTTTTAGGGTTTAGGGTAGTGTCGGGGTCGTGCAGGGTAGTGTTTTAGTGTAGGGAGAGGACTGGGGGTCGGGGGAGGGTCGTGCAGGGGGTAGTGGTTTAGGGTAGTGTCGGGGTCGTGCAGGGTAGTGTTTTAGTGTAGGGAGAGGACTGGGTGTCGGGGGAGGGTCGTGCAGGGGGTAGTGCTTAAGGGTTTCGGGCAGGGTAGTGTTTCAGTGTAGGGAGAGGACTCGGGGTCGGGTCGTGCAGGGGGTAGTGTTTTAGGGTTTAGGGTAGTGTCGGTGGGGTCGTGCAGGGTAGTGTTTTAGTGTAGGGAGAGGACTGGGGGTCGGGGAAGGGTCGTGCAGGGAGTAGTGTTTTAGGGTTTAGGGTAGTGTCGGTGGGGTCGTGCAGGGTAGTGTTTTAGTGTAGGGAGAGGACTGGGGGTCAGGGGCGGGTCGAGAAGGGATACTAAATTAGTGTTTAGGGTAGGGCAGGGTAGTGTAACTTACCTTAGATACTTTTACCAAGAGCATACCTTTACCACGCATGCCTTTGCGTTGTAATGGCATGCGTGATAAAGGCATATTCGTGGTAAAAGTATGCGATGTAATGGTAGGTCGTGGTAAATGACAACGCGTAGTAATACCCGCGTTGTAATGACACGTATGGTATTAGTACGCGTTGTAACGTGTCATATTCGATGCCTAGCCTATGTTTATTGCGGGAGGATATGCAAGCCTATACTGCTTTGTCAGTGATTGATGCAATATGTGATGACGCTTGCTTTCTTTATTTTTCTCTTGATTTTTCTTTAAAATTTAAATAAATAGATTTGTATAAAAAAAACATATGTATTACCTAGGTACATAGACGTGGAGTTAAGAATAGTAATTCAATACTTGGGCAAACCTTTGCAATACTGCCAAAGTAAAAAAATTTGGCACACTACATTGTTACAGGTTTATGTTTAATACTTATAATTCCTGTACAAAACCAACCCGAAATATTTTATCCGTCACTGATAATCTTTAGTTTGGTCATACAACATAGTTTACCAACATAAAACATTCAAACTAGGTCAACCATCATGCAATAGGAAAAATAAATGATGTAATCAATGTAGGTGTGATACTGGCTAAACCTACTGGGCTAATGTATGCTGAATTGATAGTGAGTAACACATTCTTCTATTGCAAGATGGAAAACAAAGTAATCCTCAAGGAATGTAAGCAATCTTTTCCCTTCTGTATTGTAATGGTCTGGACAGACAATGAGTCAGAGCAAATACTGGAGAATGAATTCTGGGAGGAAGTAATGCAAATAGCAATTATTAAGCTGCAAGTGTTGCTCATTGTAAAACAATTATACCAAGACCAGCTGAACCTGTGCGTTAATAGTTGGAGTGCATATAAATAAACATACCACATTAGTAAAAAAAAAAAAGGTACCCTTAACTTTACATGTCCTTAGGCTAACCTCTGAGGATAAAACAGAGGCAAAACGCTGCAAGCTCAGTGCTTTCATCCAGTCACGGAACTCTAAGGTGTGCATATCCTAAATTATCTCCTCCTGGGGACAAAAACACATTTGATAAATTGAGGAATATCCTGCCACCCACTAAAAATAAATTGGGATTCTTTCGTACCCTCCATTCAAAGCAGATCTGAATACTAAAGCATCTAGGGTGAAAGTGTGCAATCTGCCTTAGATATCGAAGTAGACACGCCAATCTAAATGATGGAATACTGAACTTCAATGTAACAAGTCACTGTAGGACAGTCACCTTTTGTCTTACAGCAAGACAAGTTAGACGTTACAAGTAGTATGTGTAAAGGACATTATTTACAAGTTAATAAATAGGTACTGTAGTCTTTGCAGTGGACTGTGCACATTGAGTGGCGGGGATATGGTATTGTAGGGGCTTGCTTAATGGTGATATAAACATATATAACTATCCAGTGGCTGTCACCGCTGGGATGTTATAGTTAAGTTAGCTGTTCCATGGGAAAAGGGTTTATGTTGCGAATAACTTCGGCACCTTTCGACAGATCTACATGAAACTTTCCAAAAAGCACCTACTTTTTGACAGTTGTGTATGGAGAGTTTTGGGGTGATCCGTCAAGCGGGGAATGAGAAAAAAGGGGGCTCCAAAAACACAAAATCCCCATGCATTTTCCATAGACTTCTTTAGACAGGGTTACAGCAAACACTGCTTAATGGAATTACACCAGAATTGGCAAGAAGCTAGATCTTAGTCCGCAGATTGTGTTTTTTGCGATTTGGTGTAAATCCGTTCAGTAGTTTTTGAGAAATTAAGGTTAAAAAAAAAGATATAGATATCTGGATGGTTAGGCCCGTGAGAGGCTCGAGAGACTCTCAAGGGAGCTCCAATTTAGAAATGGAGCATTCCGATTGGCCCAGCAATCTTTATTTCCCTTGGGCCAATACAATCTCACGAGAATCCGACTCCCACGGGTGCGAGTGCTCTGATTATCTGCCAGCAACATCAGAACAAGCATTGGCAAAGCCAATAGGTCTCACCTATACAGGAGCTATTGGCAATTTGGTTTTTCCATGTTCAACACCAGTGTGGCTGCTGTTTAGCATGGCTAAACCTTAGTGGCGTGGAATGTCCTATAGTGAAGTGGGGGGAGTAAAGTGTCGTAGACTGGATTTGTTGGAGTAGTGCTTCGTAGAGTGGAGTAAGGGGGAGTAGATTGTCATAGGGTTGAGTAGAGTTCAGTGGTAGGGAGTGTCAGAGTGCAGTGTCAGAGTGGAGTGGTGTAGAGTGGAGTGGCACTAGAGTAGAGTAGGGTGGAATAAGGGGGAGTGGGTTAGAGTGGATTGGGGTAGTGAGGTGGATTGGACTGGAGTAGATTGGGGTAGAGTGGGTTGGATTGACTGGAGCGGGGTGGATTAGAGTGGGTGGACTGGATTTGACTGGAGTGGGGGGAGGTGGTTTGGACTGGGTGGATTCGATTGGGGTGGGGTGGATTGGGGTGGGGTGTATTAGAGAAGGGTGGTTTGGATTGGGGTGAATTACAGTGGAGGGGGTGGATTGGACTGGACTAGAGATTGGAGTGGGGTGGATTGGAGTGGGGTGGATTGGACTGGAGTGGGGTGGGGTGGGGTAGGCTGGAGTGTGGTGGGCTGGATGGATTGGATTTAGCGGGGTGGACTGAATTGGAGTAGAGTGTGGTGGATTGGACTGCAGTGGAGTGGGTGGATTAGATTGGAATGGGTTTTTTTGTTTTTTTTTAATTTTGAGATCTAGATCTTACAATAAGATCTACAATATACAAAATACATCAATTAATACAATGTTGAAAAAGAGATAAAAAATGTAAACATTTTACAACACATTAATTCATTAACTGGGCAATTTATCACCTTCATAGCAGCTTTTGATGTTGTAATGCCATATTTTTTTTAAGTGGTTTTAAAAATCTTTTTTGGTAGACCTTTAAAAAACGGGACAAACATAAAATGTTCAATAGTCTGTATGTCATTATAACGTAAAGTGCATGTTCTTTCTTCCCAGACTATATTTTGCCATGCATCCGTCACAGTTTTTAGTGGTAGACATTTCAACCTGCATAGCATTATACACCCACGCTCCCTGTGTTCCAGGTTCCAACTCCAGTACACTTGGCGAACTGCTGCCTGACATGATTGAATAACACAGTGGAAATGGGATTTCATTCTACATATATCCATATCATTCTCCATGGAGCAATTTTTCATGGTATGCTTTAGATGATTTTTAAGATGGGCATAACTCATATTCTGAATATCTAATCTAGTGAAAGAAAGGTGCTGAAGTGCAGTAAAAATGTTTGTTCAAAACAAACCAGCCTCTGTAGTGGAAAAGAGACATTAAGAGGCCATAAGACCCCTTGAAGACTTTTCTTTGGCATGTAGAATACAATAATACCATCGTAAAATGGCGGCTAGGCCTCTTATGTAAGTGCTCACAAGTCCTAATTCAAGCCTTAGCATTTCTATTGAAACCATGGAATTTAAAGTGCAAATAGAGGAAGAATCTTCCCCTCCACCTTATGCATAAAGTGTCATTGCTTAACATTTGTTTCTTTAGCGTATAAAAAGGTCGACAGAATCTTCATTTTATATACTGTTAAGAGATGAGTAAAGTGCCTGTGAACTGTTGTCGATAAAGTGCCTTTAGCGCATTTCCATGAGCATGTGCCTTTTTTTGATTTATGTGCACTATATTTATTGCCAGCCAAATTTTGGCGACATAATTCTTCAGAGATAAGGGTATGACTTTACTACTTCTACGGTAGAATTATTATAAAACCACTTATACTTTGTATTGGTCCGACCCCCCCTTTGGACGGAACCTCAGGACCTTGGTTTTATTTATATTAACCTTCGGAAACTGAGCATCTGAGTAAGATGTGAAGATATCGAGACATTTCTGGAAGCCTTTGGGAGTTAGGTCTAGCAAAACAAGGTTGCCCGCATAAAGAAGTGTCCCTAAAGGATAAGAACCTAATTTTGGGGCATCACCAGCAACCTTACTCAACACATCGGGCAGATCCACCATATACAGTGAAAAACGTAAGGGGGGGTAACAGGCATCCCTGCCTCAAGCCATTTCTGGTCTGGATTTTTGGAGTCATACCCTGTCTACCTCCTACCATAGCATGACACCAGGTAGCTGTGTGAAGAGGAGTAATAAGTTTTAGGAGACCCCCTGAGCATTCCCAAGGTGCTCAACCTTTTCCAAAGGGTCAGCCTATGCAATCAAAAGCAGTTGAAAAATGTATGTAGGCCGCATAGACAATCCCCCCCGCCTTTGTTTCACATATCTTTCCAATATAAGATGAATTACAGTTATATTATCCAAAGTCGGGTGACCAGCTCTAAACCCTGCTAGCTCCAATGATATAATGTTTTTTTCTTCCACCCATTCTAGTAGATTAGATAATCCACATTGTGAAAAAATCTTTCCTGTGGCGTCCAACAGGGTAATCTTCCTATAATCGCTAGGTAAGGTTGAAGGGCCTTTTTTAGGTCTCGCCTAGGCAGCGCGCATGCGCTGCACTAGGAGATGACCTTTAGAAATTGGTCTGCTCCTTTTCGGTCTGCTCCTTTTCAAGCACACTCGTGCTTGTGCTGGCATCCACCTTGCGGGAGCGAGCAGCGGCGTGCTAATGGAAAACATATGGCTCTCGCGCCGCCGCTGCTCGCTCCCGCAAGGCGGAGGCCAGCACAAGCACGAGTGCTTCAAAACAGCTGCTGCTTGTTATCGGAGAGAAGCGGCACTTCACAGCCTGACTAAAACACCTTTAACAGGCAAACGTCTGCTCTTCTTGGCCAGGCTTCGAAGCACTTAGACAGCACTGACACTTTTCAACTGAGAGGCAGTGTTGGGTGGGGCACAGCTGAAATAAAACAGTAATCCGGAGTCTCACACCTGAATTACGCGTGATGGCATATTCCTCACAAATTTACCTTTTAAGCAATAAATGGCTTTAATTTACTGTTCTCCCTTGTAAAACTTATTTCGCTTAACCACAAGTAAAAGGAGAACATGTTAAATATCTCCCTGTTAAATGGAAATAATCTGCTTAACTATGCAGTAACTCTTCCTTTCCTCAGCCGCAGTTCGTGAGCAGGAATTTGAAACGGCGACGGCTCCCCCGCTCCTTGGCTGCAGTTTGATACACCAGCCCACGACGCATCTTTCCCATCTGGTGCAGGCTGCGTATTCATTACAGACCACGTCGGGTCTGTGGACAAACTCTCTGTAAGGGGAGATCCTCGTCTCCGACCTCCCGTGCTTTGTTTCTGGACAGGAAAGGTTTTGGAGCTTATCATGATGAACTGTGGCAGCAGCAGCAGCTCGTCCCCACCACCCACGTTTTTCTTAGAGCGTTGTATTTTTTTTTGTTCTTTTCAAATCAAATGCCTTACGCAGTGGGACGAACACAACTGGCTGCTCCAAAGTTTGATTGTGAATGAAATGGGAAAATAGCTGCACACACCCGTGCTGTATTTGTGTAGCCTTACTCGTTTGTTTTTCATTTGTGAGGATTATACAAAATGTCTGCCCCCTAATGTTACCTGTGCAACGTTTTTCAGACTTGTGGTGGGGTGGCACCTGTTTCTGCACGTATCTCTCTGCTGTTGCCTCTAAAGCCTTCCCTCTCACTAAATTGCAGGAAATGTTTGAACACGATGTTAATGATTGTTGACATTGCTTAATTGGAGTTAAAGAGCTAGCTGCCCATATTGTTTTCCTTGGTTTTGCCCAGTGTGTTCTTTTTTTTAAAAATGTATACTTATTTCTAGTGCCCAAAACCTTTCTACTAGTCCTACTGCAGAAGCGGGCTAATAGTTCTTAAAGCACCTTAACGCCATCAATTTCGAATTTCTAGGCGCAGGAGGCTAGAGAACCTGTGAGGTGGGGGTAGTCCGGGTGTGCTGTAGATGCGCCATGAAACCGTATGATGAATGTGCGCTCTACAAATTCTTTTAACATAGCATAACGGATGTTATGGATGGAACAGCATTAAAAGGGTACATCCTTTTATTGGTCGTGCACAGTCAGCTCACTCGACAGTGCAGTTCAGTGATGAGAAACAAGGCCATTGCTGGTTTTCTGTAAAGAGTTTCTGCATATAAAATATTGCCAGGAAACAATGTTCAGTTTTTATTAAAGGCCCATCAGGTTAAAACAGGTTAGCATTTTCTTTAATAGCCCAGCTTTACACAAAGTTAATGCTGATCACTTCTCGACCCCCTATTAAAAAGTATTGTAACGGTTGCAAGCTTTAATATTATTATTATTTCCAGCACTCTTCCCGCATACCTCAATATACTATACAATAGTTATGTCTTAATAAAGATTTAATATTATTCAACATAACAAATCTGGCAGGAATTCGAAGCTGTACTACAAAAATCTTTTTTTTATATCACACTGTTTCATTCCACAGCTTTAAACAGGACTATTTTTTTAAATACACCTAAGTGTTGGATTTTATATTGTACCACCAGATCTGTGGCTATTAACGAATGTCGTTTTATTTATACTTTGTGATGAATTGTGTTTAGTGGCTGTTGGCACAATTATTCCATGTGTAAAAGGTGATTTTGTTTACAATAAAGCTTTAAGCACTTTACAATGAATCTAAATCTGAACTTTGAGAGGCAGGGGGTATGTATAGTCGCTTCTCTCAGGCAGTGCATAATTTGGCGACATTTGTCTGCAGTGGTAACTGGACTCTGCTTTAGCGGGGCTATACTGTGACAACGTCTAGCATTTCAAATCCCCTTGACCTGCAGTACAGTGTTCTGTGCATTTATGATCCCAGTACCCCGGTACGGTTTTATTTGTCTATTGAATGGCTGCTGGTAACCATTGCGCAAGTAACTGCTGTACACTTGCTAGGTTTCATTTTGTTTTCCTGTCCTTTACTTGATCACTCACTCCCTCCCTTCCTGAACAAGCATTGGCATAGCCAATAGGTCTCGCATTTAGGACCTTATAAGTATTTAGTTATGCAGGACAATATCCTTGGTGCAACAACATCAACTGTTGTATAGCTAAACACTTATAAGGTCCCAAAGGCGAGACCTATTGGCTATGCCAATGCTCGTTTATGTAGCAGCAAGATAACACTACCCCTCCATGAGCTAGGGACCACCACAGTGTAATAATAGTAGAGGAAAAGAGCCACTAAATAGTTGGCCCATAGGTCCAGATCAAATTATAGGATAGTGATAGGTAGTTGGTCTGGACCTCTTGCCCCGGTATTCCTAGCAGCTTTAAGGTACTGTAACACCTCCTGTTTAGTACGAGGGGAAAGGGGAGAACATCTCCCAGCTGATACCTCATCTAGGGACTCTATAACACTGTTGCTGGGTGTCTGTGTGTTCAAAGCATAGAGAGATGTTATCTATTCTTTCCATTCCATGCTAGTAAGATTATCTTATGTTTGGAGAAAGAGCCACTATTTTCCCTATATTTTTCCAAAAGGCTTTTGAATTTTTACATTTTACTGCTTCTGTTATTTTTACCCAGATGTTATCAGCACTACTTTTTTTTTTTATTCTTACCCACCTAGTTCTTCTTCTTTTTAAACAACAGATCTGCTTATTTCGTTCCTTAGAATAAAAAGTGAATTGCCTTCTTTGCAAGTGATTAATAAGCTTATTAAAAGCAAACATTTTATTACAATTATTAAATAGCCTTATGGATTTTTTTACATGGGCTACCTACCAAATTCAGAGTTGCCCTCAAAGCTTTTCCCATATCAAACACATCGGCAGGTAACCAACCCAATAGGGGAAGGTTTTCAGTAGTTTTCCTTAATTCTACTGATACCAGTTGTTTATCTTTCCTAGTCCATAAGACCTTCCCATTCGCAACAATAAATAACACATCATCACTATAAGGGATCTGCCATGAATGTACATAATCAGGTTTTCCATTGATGGTAAGCAGAAGAATATTGTGGTCACGCCAAATATTATTTAGCACTTTTACATATGATAAATAGGGGAAAACCATATATGAACAAATAACAGTCAATTATCGTAGTTGATTTTGCTGTAGTATGAGTGAAATGGGCTGGAATATCACTATGTAATCTCCCATTGAGGACAATTAAATCATGTTCTCTGCATGCCTCCAGGAGCAAAGATCCTCTTTCATTTGTCCTGGAGCAGGGAGGGAACATGGTGGCCAGAATATTAATAGCCTCTTCCTGTTCTTTGCCCGCAAAAAGAGCAAGTGAATGGTTAGAAACATTTGCTTTCAGATCTCCCATAATTAGAACCTTGGAAATATCTACTTTACGCATACTCCAGTTAATGTAATAAAACACCTCACTTAACGAATGTGGGTTTCCTTTGACCTGGTGGAATATAAAGATTAACCAAAATAAAAGGAGAAAGAGAGTAGTGACCTGAATTCTGCTCTGGGAATACAATACAATGTAGTAGGTTTGATTGATGACAATATACCTGAAATGTCCAGGTAAAAATGTATTGACAGTAGTGTGGCTATACCACCACTAGTGTGGCCTCTCCTTGACTTAATAGCGGGACAGCTAATCACGAAGAAATTTTCAAACTCAAAAGCGGCAGGAGCCCACATTTGTTGTAAACAAATTATCTCAGGAGTTAATACATCCAGATTCCAAATTTTTCCCAAGTTATTCCAACAGCCAGCAATATTCCAGGATACAATTTTAATGGAATGGGACACACTACTAAACACCCCAATTCAGCACATTTGGGGCGGCCACTTTTCCAGTATTTAACCAACCAGCTAATCAGGTCCATTGGGATAGATCATCACTTTTTGACATCAAGCCCGATTTGCAATCATTGCATGAAACCACCCTGGAGCCAACTTTGCAAGAGATTAATGTTAATTTTGCGTTAGTCGCCATCTCTTCCTGAGAAACCGAGCATTCCTCAATGGGACATGACATGGACAAATAATTTTTCTCCCCACTGGCAAGACCATGTTTTTAAGAGGGAGGGAATAATGTAAATTCCTTGAGAAATAAAGAACTTAGTTATTCATGATCAAATTCACAATAACTGGCGACTTAAATGTAACCCTTGCTTTCTTTTCTAGTCGTGTATCTAATAGTTACACCAATTCCAGATCACTGCTCCTTACCAAATTAAGTTGGTTTACCTGAGCCAAGAGATTCAACAAAAGAGATAGTTTCAAAAAGGTAGAATTGTCCTCAAATAAGACAATAAAGTCTTAAGTTATAATTTCCTTTTGCATTTTAGTCTGGTACATTGGAAGATAATGAGGGCCATTTTCCACATCGTCATATAATCTCAATTAGACTGCTTAAACCACAAAGGTTCTCAGAAGCAACCACTGACTGCAGGTTCTCAATCCTTACAGTAGACTGCGTCCTTTCCCCATGGTCTTAGGTTTCTTTTTTTTTAAATCTTTTCTTTTTTTGGGAGTTACAACTAGAGTCATGGCTTTTCAACTGCCACTTTCCTTTTGTTTTAGAAACTGGAAAATCTTTGGATCCCATGGATTGTACTAACGAAGGGTTATATTTGCCTGAAGCTGCCTCTGGTGAAGCTTGGAGAGAAGAGTCCTTCTCCTTGAAGATAAGCACCGATGAAGATAGATATGACTCCAGCTTTGATTCACGTGTAATTGTTGGCAATTTCAATGTGGGACAACCTACTGGAAGTCCAATATAATTAATTTAAATAGGATTAACTTGAACAATCTGCTTGCCAACTGATACGTCATCCCCTCAGATTTCATTGGGAGCTCTTCAAAATTGCTGATAAAATATCCAGGATATGACCTCAGCTGTCAATAGTTTTTTCCAGCAATTGCAATGGTGGACAAAATTCTCTCAAGACATTAAGAGTTCTGGAGAAGCAAACATAATCACAGGGGGATTTGCTGCTGGGTTAAACAATAATGCTGATGGCGCAGATAGATTTTGCCCTGACGAAAGATTAATGCTGGGTATACTACAAAAATACTCCAATGATTTTTCTCTGTGATAATGGTACAACCCTTTCTGAGATACTTTTACTTGACACAACAGAGGAGGCAGCCTTAAACAGCGATATCTCTGGTAGAGTATATGCTACCATTAAGGCGGCATCTCTGGGGTGATTCCCCCTGTTGAACTTTCTAGCTTTTCTCATGCAGACATTCGGGTGGATCTAAATCCTGAGTGCCTTGGATTAATTGCTCTTTAATAGTTGGTCCTAGATCATTATCGAGAAAGAGCAGGGAAGTATCGGAAGTGATCTTGCTACATAAGGAATCATGAAAATTGCTCTCAGCGCCCTCCAAAGGGCCATCCAATTGTGATTTTATTTTCGACACAACTTTCATAGGTAACAAATCAGCTTCAGTCTTAAGTTGTTCTTCATCAGATCTCATAAAATCAATAAGGATCGTTGACTTCTCCTTTAAAATACCCAAATGCGGTGCCTTATTCTTTAATGGATTTGATTTGGTCTTTTGGTAACACCTTGAGGAGATTAGCCTCCCAGATCCTAACATTTTTGCTGTCATGGTATATACAAGCAAATACTAATTATGTATAAGAGAAAGGTAATCAAACTAAACAGTTGAATTGGCTTTCCCCAAGCTTCTCCAAGACAGAGATAACAGCACAAGTCATTCAAGAGAGTTGAAACCAATACTAATGAAGCTCACTCCGCTCAGAATAGTCCCTCCTACCACGTATGAACAATCCTCCACTGCGGCTGCTGATAGGGAGTTGGAACCTAATTCATTTCCTCCTATCTGCAAAACGTAGGATTAACAGGAACCTTGGAGGGACAGGGCAGGGGACCTCCAAGCTGCACCGGCACCTAGGTTGACCGCTTCCGCAGTTCTCCGGGATCAATCAGATAATGGCAATAGTTATAACAGTGACTACCCCCGACCGTCGAGTGTCACGGTGCAATGTGCAACAATCCAATCCAAATCCAAAGGTTGCCATTCCTCTTGCCCAAGCTGTTCTGGTAAGCTTTGTGGCTTGTCTTATGAACTTGTCAAATTGGTAGCTTGTTGACTCTTGCGTTGAGATAGATCGACTCAGCTGGCTGTAGTTGGAGTTAATTACTGTTGTATATGTTGTCAGCTGGTATTATGGTTGGTGTAACTGCAGCTTTGGCATCTGATGTTTAGAATGAACGTGCTGTGGGAGAGCAAAGGAGAAGGTACGGGCGGGGGGAGTGCACAGAGTGATACAAGCCACACCAGGACCTAGCCCGGCCGCCTCCACACCACTTCGGCCGAATCCTGGGGCGTCGGCTCCAATGCCGCCACCATGCTCACTCTTGCTGCATCGCCTCACTTGCTGCTCACAGTTTCAGCCTTTTTATGCCTTCTAAGGCTCCACTAGTCTTTGTCTTTACTCCACTTGTCTTGGTCTTTGCTTTGATCGTTTTTCTGGGTCTGAATCTTTTCTGTGAGCTGTAGGCTGTGAATCAGCTTTGTCCTGGCCCTGTTTCTTGAGCATGGGACCGCAAGAGCTTTCTGAGGGCTTCATGAAGGCTGTGTAATCAGCCAGCACAGGACGAGTCAAGACAACCAGTGAGGGCAAAGCTACGAGGAATGCAGGGTGGGCGAGGGAGGAAGCATGCTGGAGGGGCTGGATATGCAAGTGGCAATGTGGCAATTCGGTGAAATAGCAGGCAGGCAGCAGTAGTTTGCCACAATAAGCCAGCACTGCGCCGCTGCTGCCTCCCTCGGCACGCCCTTACCTCAAACGGTATACCAGTATACTGATGTCACAGCAGCACTGCAGCGATTCAGCCCCCCTACTACCAGCACCCTACAGGCTCTGTGCTTGGAACTCTGAGCACCAGCCTCGCCTCATTAGCTCTACAGCGCCAACTTAGGCGGCGTCCAACGTCAGTGGCGGCAACATAGTAGAAGGACTCCCAGTAGAAGAACAGCACTGATAGGGTGAGGTAGATTGGGGTGGAATGGAGTGAGGAGGAATGGAGTGAGGTGGAGTGGGTGGACTGGATTGGTGTGGGGTGGATTGGAGTGGGGTGGAGTGGAGTGGAGTGAGGTGCGATGGATTGGAGTAGGGTGGGTTGGAGTGGAGTGAAGTGAGGTAGATGGGATTTGGCTTAATTGGGGTGGATTTGATTGGTGTGGAGTGGACTGGATTGGTGTGGGGTGGACTGGATTGGTGTGGGGTGGACTGGATTGGTGTGGGGTGGACTGGATTGGTGTGGGGTGGATCGGAATGGAGTGGGGTGGGGTGGACCGGATTCGGGTGGATTGGACTGGAGTGGGGTAGATTGGATTGTGGTTGGGTGGGTGGATTGGACTGGACTGAAGTGGATTGGACTGGAGTGGGGTGGGGCGAACTGGAGTGGACAGACTGTTTTGGACTGGAGTGGGCATCTTGTTTAAGATTGGAGTGGGGCAGATTAAAGTGGGGAAGATTGTTTTGGATTGGAGTGGTGCAGAGTTTTTTAATTGGTTTGGGGCAGATTGTTTTGGATTAGAGTGGGGTAGATTGTTTTGGATTGGAGTGGGGTGAATTGGAATGGGGCAGATTGGGGTGTAGTGGGTTAGGAGGATTGGAGTGTGGTGGATTGAAGTGAGTGGTTTGGACTGGGGTGGATTGGATTGAGTAGGACGGATTGGTGTGATGTGAGGAGGGGTAGATTGCCATGGATTGGAGTGGGCGGATTGGTGTGTATACTGCATAATTACGTGTTAAAGCATAATTTCAGAAATTACACATAAGTAAGAAACAATGTCGCTTTGCAATAATATAATCCTCATCTTTTGAGAACAGCGCCCACAATCAAAAATAAAAGATAGCATGAGTGCAAAGTGAGAAAAGAAGACTTCCCAAAATAAAAGAAACAACTATAGAAAATAAATCTTTCCACTTTTGTTTATCAGTTGGGCACGTTTTTGCCAGTCACATGCCTTTTGTTTGCCGGGCACTAGAAGTTAAAATGAACAAAATAGTACCTCAATCACGTAGAGAGCAGTGTACAGGCACTGATCAAGTTGAATCAATCAGTGCTTGGTCCCTGCGCCACAGAGAGGAATTGAAATGATGTTATGCATGTCTTGACGAATTACGAGGCTGTAAAGAAGAGTGCTGCGCAAGCCAACAAATGGAAAGCAATGGGCAGGCTCCAAGCCCTTTTCTGAAAGCAAGAGTGTCTCACAAGCGAGACTCATGTGCTAGCACCTGCTTTCGCAGGCTCAACTCTAAAAATATTGCTGACGGCCATTACGGGACGCTGGCACTTAGTCCCCTGCCCAGAACCAGGGACTGAGAGGGACTGCCTCCTAGGGCCAAAATCTAGAGGGAAAAAAAAACACAACAACAGTTTCTGCCACAATACCATAAGACTCCCACAGGATTGGGGGAAAAAATGGCAGTTGGGATTGCCCGCATTGTGTAATAAAGGGAAGGGGGCAGGTGCCCCCCCCTCCCTGAGCCGTATTCGGCCTCCGGGGACCCCATTCCCTGGGACCCCATTCCTTTATATGAGAAGGGGGGGGGGTCGTGTGGTCCCCCTCGCCGGGCAGCAGTCGGCCCCAGGGACCCCATCCCCCGGGCCAAAATCATCAAAGATTTTTAACATGTTCAATACCTCTACACACCTATGATGCATTAGACGCACATCCGTTTTGTAAACACTTACACACTTTATCTGGAGAAAGCCTGTACAAAATAACATACAAAAGTAATATGGTAGTTACCCACCACTATGTAACTTATAAAATAAACTAGCTCACTCACTGGATGGTGTCATCAGTGATATCATCAATGATGTGGTTTGGGATGTCATCAGTGATGTCATAAATGTCACAGAACACGTCACGAGTGATGTAATATGTGAGGTAATAAGCAGTGCATAGAGGGGCTTTTTTATTTTTGTTGAAAACGTTAATCTTATCACTGACATTCACCTAACTATAATGTTACTTGTATTTTTCAGTGAATATATATATAAAAAAAGATAGAAGTGACTCAAACTGATGGACTCACAAAAGAACAAAAATATATTTTCAGTACCACGTTTCGGCTGCCACCTTCCTCAGGTAGTACAAGACTGTTTGCTCAGTGGGCGGCACAGCTGATACATGGTGGTCAAGATTTTCTTGTGGTGATCATACAGTAACTTATGTCACTGGTGCATGTGCATTAATCTTTTTGAATGTGCATAACAACCTCTTAATGTTGCTTTTATGCACAATTAAGGAATACAGAGTGAACATGTTGTAAATAATAATGTACCATTAAACCACCATGCGCACATCATGGATCCAAGCCACATAGTTATCTGAGGGCTCACAGCAGCATGTCCATATCAAGTTATAATTACGTTTCCACATACGTCAATAGCACACATTGAGCACCCTGGTATGCACACCAAGAGAACAACATGTATCAAGGCAAACTGGTGGCCAAGCGTTGACATCTCCACAAGAACACCCAGATCTTCTCACCAACTATATACAAGTCAACTTCTGATCCTAGCAGCAGAGTTTGATAGTAGCACTGTTGTGACGTATTATGAGATTAAGGTGTTAAATAACGTGGAGTCACTTTCTTACAGTGACTCAATTCTATGCGGACATGAAAGTGGTGTTTCTAGCCACTTTAGATTGACCTTTATGGAGAACAGCAACAATTTTTCACCTTTCAACAGATACAGGAGATCAAGGCAATAGATGGAATTTGCAGTTTGGCATTAGAAACGAGATGAGGCAATTTTAATGTAACACTGTGCTGCATTTGTATTACAGGAATACCGTTACGGGTATAGCACCCTTTTAAAGACATATTTGCTGCTCTTTTTTTTTTTTTTTGCACGTTTACATGTCTGGATTGACATTGCAGCTGCCAGGCAGACCTTTTGTCTGTGGGACCATCCACGTCAACCATTCAGTTTTTTTTTTTTATTTTTTTTTTTAAACGGCCTCTTATAACCGGTCTGCTCCTGCAGACTCCCTCCTGTGTGACACTTTGTTCCTCATTGTGCCCCTCCCGCTTTCCCCTACGCGCTCATTGTTCCACCACCAGCCACCCTCTTGTATCCCTCCCCCTTCTCTCCATCCTTCCCCTGTGCACTCTGTTCTCCCTCACCGCTCTTCATCTTCTCATGCCTCTCTCTAGTCGCTACCACCTTGCCCTGTGCGTCCCTTGTTCCTCTGCCCCCACCACCTCAGGTTACCCCATCCTGCCCTTTCGTCTCAGCTGCCTCTCATAAGGGCCAAGTTAATTTTATTATGTTTCACAGAAACTAATGGCAAACTATACTGAAGGCTCCCTTTGCCTTCAATAAGGTAGAGCCTGGGCAGCGCATGCGCTGCTGCGAGGCATGCAGTAGTGGAGTATGGCTTTGAAGAATCCCACTCTCTGCCCATACTTTTAACTGGCTTGTGTCATTGTCCTTTGTAAACGCTGGCTTCCAAGTCGTTATTAGGCTTGTTAGTCCCTCCTTGGTACCGCCTTGTCTGCATTTGTTACCTCCCATAATGACTGGACCTTTTACTGGTGTTGTTACATGGTCTGCTTTATAAGTCAGTGAGCACTATTTTATTTAATGCGCTTCCCCTATTCCACCCACCACCTTGCAGCACGCCACCTGCTTTTATTTTAATTTCTACTAATGGCGGTCTACTTTAACTATAGTGGACGTGTTTTTTTATTTTAACAGCACATTCCACATTTAGCAACCGCGCTTACCTATTTATTTTACTAGCGCCCATGAGGCACTTTCACATTCATAGAGGCCGCACCCCTTCCTTTACACAAACCGCGTCTAAAGAAAGGTAGGAGGCCGACATTAAAGTGAAAGCGAGGCATGGGATCTTTTACCAAAAAAAACAACATCTGTCAAGCTTTTTTTTGACAAACCCCCATGCCGCGGTTTCACTTTAATGTCGGACACGCCCCTTTCTTTAAACGCTGCTTGTTTAAAGAAAGGGGTGCAGCCTTCATGAATGTGAAAGCGCTGCATGGTCACTGGTAAAAAAATATATATTTGCAATGCAATAGGTCTATCATTTGCGAGAGTTTAAGCTATTGCATTGCCAATAGCTTAAACTCTCGTTAATGCAAGACCTATTACATTGCAAATGCTTGTTATTTCTGTGTCAAAAAAAGTCAGTAAGTAAGGGACCACCAGTTACAATCCTTCCTTTCTAAAACATGAAACCTAAAGACGGCCTATAATGAAGACTCCCTTACCATCCAAACTTTATTTGTCAAAGAAATAAAAACATAACTATCGAAGCCAAGGGAGTCTTCAATACAGTACGCCTTTAGCTTATTTGTCTGCCTCTAATGTGTATAATGCGCCTTAGCACATTTCCCTATTGGCATTGCTAGGTTGGGCACGTAAACGTGTCAATCATGGCAATTTTGCTGCGGTTTTTGCTTCATCAACCTTAACACGAAGAAGAAGCATAACTCACATTGACTAGGGAGAAGATGAGGCTGGCGATTTGATGCAAAAGTTTATAGCTATTCTTCCAGAGAAAAGTAAGACACAGTACGTGGATGGGCAGGTTTGGCAGGCATACTAATTTTGCAGTTGTACATCATGGGCATGCAAACAATTCTGGAAAATGTGAATATAATACTTATGCATATATTAAAAACACAGCTAAGCCCTCCTAACGTGAGCTGAGCTCCTGCACTCAAGTACAGTTTACTACATGAATCCACCCTCTATACCAATATAATACAACAAATTGAAGGCTAGGAACAAATGGACGGCACAACGCGATGTGCAGACCAGTGCAAACCTGTTTAGCAGATACCAGTACTTTTCTTTGGCAAAACGAATTTGGCTACTGAAAAATATGCGAGCAATAAAACTGTCTGGATAAATAAAGAGATAGATATAATTAACCAAAGTATTTACAATAAAAAGAATTGAAACAACTTCTCTTAATACACAAACCGTCTTTCAACTACCAGATAAGAAATCATCATGAAATTATGTGCGACGCTTTTTTAATGCAATCAACGTAGCTAGGGAGTCACAATGAGGAAGACAAAAAATAGTTGTGTGGACTGCTAGAATTAATCTCAACCCCTGATCATTACTCTGGGCTCCAATCCAGTCCATTATTTTATCCACTGTGCCACTTCAGACATAAACCAGCCCCATGCAAATCCGCCTTGATCCTTCTTCAAACTGCAACAATCCAGCTAGAAAACCCAGGCCAGGTCTCCTCTCAGTAGGGACATAAGCAATGCCAATCCTTTGTTCGACACCCTAGATGCAACAGGCAAGCCCAGATGTGGGCCTCAAACTCACCGTGCCAAGGGAGTTAGGCTCCACGCTACTGAGGAGGCCCACTTAGGCCACACCCAATCTGGGGATGCCTGGGTTCCCACTCATAGGGGGAACTGGCCAGATAGTTTCTGCTGGACTTCTCCTAATGGAGCGGGGCCAAGGCTGATTTGCATATAGCTGGTTCCTATTGAGGACGCAAACAATGATGGACTGGGTTGTGACCCAGAGTATTTACCAGTGGCTGAGGTTAATTTAAGCAATCCACACATCATTTTTTTGTTTTCATCAAATGATCTCCCTTCATAACCATAACACATAATAATACTTTCCTCTGTTGAAACACATGAAAGCTGCTTCCCGCTGTAAAGGCCTTATGGCCTCTTGCACGGACCTCACTCTAATGGTGTGCTCCTCAAATAACAAAAGACTATACAGAAGAGGCTTTAAGGAGGAGTCCTGTTACAATAGGAAATGATAAAAAAGCCCACCTTTTGAGCATACACTTTTTACCTGACCTGCACTAAACTCCTTCTAGAACACAGTCAACTCTTCTATTCTAAACCTAATCACCGAAAACAAGAATTTCTGCCCATATCACCCAATTAAACTGCTAAACAAACATCTGGTTACCAAAACTAGCAACATGAGGCAAATCCCTAGGTGTTGTACTGGAATATAGCCTTCACCTAAACTACATACAAATGCAGCCAAAATTGTTAAGAGACCAGCTGAGTCCGACACTTTTTATATATAAATCTGACCTACAATTCGCTGTACAACATTTGGACAATGCCCTCCTTAGACATTACAAGGTATGTCAGCCACCCCTAAATGCAGTAAACCACTCAGCGGTGGAAAAATCGCTTATATCCTTAAAGTATAAACATATCATATCTGGCACTAAAGAATTGGACCACATCACCTCACTTCTTACCTCTCTAAATCGGTACCCCCAGAAATCGCACAGTACCTACAAAACGATATGTCAAAGCATACACCTTGCCACCCAAAAGTACAGTGTACAAAAAAAAAAAAAAAATCAAAATCTCTGGTGCAGAGACCTTTGAAGCAAATTCTCATTCATCTCTAAGTACCAACTTTTAAGAAGCCCGCAGTAAAAAAATGCATTTCTGGAAATGCACTTATGATGTAGAATACACCACATAGTGAGATAAAACATGCTTCTTCCTTTTACAGGTTATAAGGCGACCATATATAAGCATTGGCAAAGCCAAAAGGTTTCTCCTGTAGGAGCTATTGGCTTTGTGAATCACTTTTGGCAATGTTGTACAGCATCAGCAGAAAGCAGTTTTTGCCGATGCTGCACAGCATGTGCCAACAGAAAAAAAGGCGCAATACACAACCACTACTGCCGGCTACGCGAGTCCAGAGTAATGATGTATGTATGTGCATGTATCACCAAGCATGTGCACGTCTACAAAATTATGTGTGTCATTTTTTTATTTGCCAATCAAAGGGACCAGTACATTTAAAAAAAAAATGTTTTAAACAATTGGAGTAGCATCACAAAAACGATTTTTTTAAAGTGAAGAAGCATGCTACACATACATATACATATTTCAAAATATCCTGCCGGTCTGCGACTCTACCACCTACGTGCTGATGCAACATGTTGTCAGACGCAGGGTGCCTTATACAAATATCTTGTGATTGCACCCGTAATTTATTCATTTATTGCAGCATACACAAATTATGGTTTATTTATATATCCTAAAGTGCCTGTCTTTCTTGCCCCAGTCGGGGGCAATAAGGAATAGAATAGGATATATATATATATATATATATATATATATATATATATATATATATATATATATATATTTGCTCATTTTTCAAAAAACTAAAAACCCATATTTCTCAAATTCCTAAAATCAAATTGTTAGAAATTGGGTCTCTTGTTGGCAGAGGTAAGCACCCTGTCCAAGTAGGGAGCACCATCCATGTCAGGGTATGCTAGACACACACTAAAAGATAACCTGTGCTCACCCTCTGGTAGCTTGGCACAGAGCAGTCAAAAGAGGCAATGTGTAAAGTTTTTGTGCAACACACACACACACACACACACACACAGTAGTAACACAATGAAAAGACATCAAAAATACTCCACACAAAAACTAGAGAATGCATTTATGAGTGAAACAAGACTAAAACGACAAAAATCCAATACATAGAACTGGAGTTATGAATTTTTAAATAATAAACCAAAAAGTGGTACTTAGAAGTCAGTAGCGATAAGGGGTCACTTGAGGACGCGCCGGACCGAGGAAAATCCAAAGTCCCGGCCGCCTATGATGGAGGGCAGGCTGGCTACAGGACTCACTAAAGGTCGTGCTGAGAAAGCACCTTGGATGGAGCAAAGTGTCTACATCGAGGTCTCGATGCGTCAGCGCCGATCCGCGCAGTCAATGACGAACCCCTTTAAAGATGTAGGCACTGGGTCGGCAGGGAGCCGCGATGTCCGTTGTCGTCGAGCCGCGCAATTCGTCGATACAATGTTCTCGATTGGCTCCTGAATAGGCGTCGAAGGGCAATATGTCGATTCCGTTCAGCGCAAAGTCGTCACTGCGTCGATTTTGATGGAAATCACCTTTCAAGGGCGCAGGACTGGATTGGCACCACTTGGCAGGGCAGGACTAACAGATGGCAGATTCCAGGTGCTGTTGCTGAGTTGCAGGAAGTCCTTGATGGGCCTGAGACTTCAGAACAGGGCGCAAACCAGCAAGCCCATGGAGTCCCTCTGGACTGGGGCAAATCCAAAGTTCAGGCCGTCCGTGCTGGAGGGCAGGCTGGAGTAAAGCATTGAAGTCTCGATGCGTCAGCACCGATCTGCGCAGGCGATGAAGAACCCCTTTACGATGCAGGCACTGCGTCGTCGTCAAACCGTATAGTCTGTCGAGGCGATGTTGTCGATCGGCTCCAGCGTCGAAAGGCAATGCGCAGGTTCTGATCAGCGCAAAGTTATCAGTGCGTTAATTTTGATGGTTCTGGACAGCAGAAATCACCTTTCAAGGGCCCAGGACTGGACTGGAACCACTTGGCAGGGGAGGTCTCACAGATGGCAGAGTCCAGGTGCTGTTGCAGAGTTGCAGGAAGTCATTGATGGCCCTGAGACTTTAGAACAGGGGCCAAGACAGCAAGCCATTGGAGTCACTCTGGGTTCAAGTGAGATGGGTCTAGTCCTTGTCCTCAGAAGGGCAGAGATCAGCAGGCAGCATGGCAGCTCAGCAAAGCAGAAAGCAGTTCCTTAAGAGTAACAGTCACAACAGTCAGACAGAGTGGCAATCCTTGTAGCACAGCAGTCCTTACTCCTGGCAGAGTTCTTTACAGGTGCAGTAGTGTACTGTCTTGGTAGAGTCAGAGCCACAGTACTTATATCCAAATGTGCCTTTGAAGTGGAGGTGACTTTAAAGCAGGCCCTTGAAGTGCACAGGTCCCCTTTCATTCCAGTCCTGACTACCGGTCTATCTGTGGGGGGGTGATCAGCCCTTTGTGTGGGAACAGGACACTGCCTATTCGTGTGTCAGCTCCCCCTCCCTCTTCCTGCCCAGGAAGGGCTATCAGAATGTAGATGAGTTCTCAGTCACTCCCACCCTTCATGTGTTTGTGGCTGTCTAGAGGAAATATGCAAAGTGTAGCTGTCGCCCATACCAGACGAGTATTGGAGACAGGCTGCAAGGCACACAGAGCAGTAAGAGCAGAGAAATGTCCACTTTCTAAAAGTAAACACAAGGAGATGATGGATGGAGCGCTGAAACTTTTGCAACACTCGCCCCTAGTCACAGATCTGGGTTGGATCCATCATCGTAGTTTAGCTCACTTCCTCACCCCAGTTCAGACCCAGCCATATGCAAATCAGTCTTGAGCCTATTCCTCATGGGAACAGTCCAGCCCGAACTGCCAAGCCAGGTCTTCCCTGGACCGGAAACAAGCATCCTGGGACCAGCCTCGGGGTAACACCCCTCATCAGCCAGGCTAGCTTGAATCAAGTGGCAAAGTGAGCAAGGGACCCATTTCTGGGCATACCCTGCCAACTGAGGGCGAAAAAAGCAAACACAAGGAGATGATGGACGGAGCACTGAAACTTTTCAGACACTCACCCCCAGTCACATATCTGGGCTGAATCCATCATAGTTCTTTAGCTCACTTCGCCACCCCAGTTCAGACCCAGCCATATGCAAATCAGTCTTGACCCTGTTCCTCATGGGAACAGTCCAGCCCAAACTGCCAAGGCAGGTTTTCCCTGGACGATATTGATTCAACCCAGATCTGTGACCATGAGGAACAGGGTCAAGACTGATTTGCATATGGCTGGGTCTGAACTGGGGCGGCAAAGTGAGCTAAAGAACGATGATGGATTCAACCAGATCTGTGACGGGGGGGGGGTGAGTGTCTGAAACGTTTCAGCGCTCCGTCCATCATCTCCTTGTGTTCACTTTCTAAAAGTGGCATTTCTAAAACAGTAATGTTGTAGAGAAATGTCCACTTTCTAAAAGTGGCATTTCTAAAACAGTAATGTTAAATCCAACTTTACCAGTAAAGAGGATTTACCATTACCAATCTAAAGATATGAAACATGATGCTGCTACTCCTCTCTAATCAGGAATTACAGCTTAACAGTGTTTTAAGGAATTTCCAATGTTAGCCTATGAGAGGAGTATGCCTCACAGTAGTGAAAAACGAATGTAGCTGTTTTTTTTACCAGGACATGTAAAACTTAAAAGTACATGTCCTACCTTTTAGTTACACAGCACCCTGTCCTAAGGGCTACCTAGGACCTACCTTAGGGATGACTTGTGTGTAATAAAAGGGGAGTTTAAGGCTTGGCAAGCGGTTTTAAAGGTTGAAGTGGGAGTAAACTGCACACACAGGCCTTGCAATGGCAGGCAGTGGAACAGGTTTGAAAGGCTACTTGTCTGTGTGGCACAATTAGTGCTGCAGGCCGACTAGTAGCATTTAGATTACAGGCCCTGGGTATATGGTATACCACTTTATAAGGGACTTATAAGTAAACTAAATATGCCAATCATGTATACACCAATGTCACCATGTTTAAGAGGGAAAGCACATGCACTTTAGAACTAGTCAGCAGTGCTCAGAGTCCTGAGGCCAACAAAAACATATTGCAAAAAGAGGAGGTAAGCAGGCAAAACGTTTAGGGGAAGATCACAGGTCTAACACAAATACTCTACACTTTTCCTTCTTTCTCTGCCCTAATCCTTTCCTCTATTTCTCCCTCTCTTCTAATACCTCTTTCCTTTTGACCCTTCTCTTTATCCGAGATTACACTTTACGCTCCAATTCATCCAGTTAATTATCTTGTCTTCTTCCCTCATTTCACCTTTTCACAGCTCTTACTATTCTCCTATCAATTGTTAAACTCTTTGCCAGTTAAAAATGGAGCAGTCTATCCTTATTTCTACACTATTAAGCTGTATGAATTAAGTTCTTTGCAGACGAGTCTATGGCTCAACTGTTGTTAATAAAGTAAAGCACATTAAAACCTAAGCCTCCATTATAAGGATCCCAGATATATCCAAGACCTCTGCGAAGAACAGTTTGGGCAGAGATCCCAATTACTAGTTGTCTGACATTTACAGCACGTAGAAATTTCTGGGTGCAATACAGTCCACAATGCTGGATACATTTCTGCATGTAAAGCCTGCCAAAATTTACCAGTGGGAAAAAGGCCCAACAAATACTGAAATGTGTGGATTTTGGTGCAGTGACCAACAAAATACACATTTTATGCCAATTTTTTAACAAAACTCGGAATAGATGCTATCAGTCATGACTAATAAATTCCAAACTGAGCAGAGATGGATTTTAAAAAGGTGTGATAATATGACATCCCAGATCGAGGCACTCTCAATCAAGGCCCTAGTTGGTGAAGCTACTTTATACAGAAACATGAATAAATAATAAGCTGTCTTCATTTAACATGATATCGAAAACATGCATGTAGTGCCATGTCATTCACACTGGAACCACCTCCATTGTTCACTCTTCTGCATATAAGTTTTATGCGCTCTCCTTTTCACATTACGGATTCACACAATGAAATACTATATAACTCTTCAAATAACTGTACACTTCACAAGCATGGACTCAAACTCAGGATATATGAACCAGTGCTTAAAATGGGATGAAAAAGGCGAGAGGTCTCTAACCAGGGTTTTGTCAAATAAGGGTAACCATAAATCTGTTTCAAGATCATGGCCTTAATTCAGGGTGTGGATTAAAACATGTAAACTACAATCCTGTTCTTCACACAGCTTGCTACAGGACCTGTATTTGGATACCTGTCTGAGTTTTCTGTCATTGCATCCAGACATGTCACACAATAACCAACACATACACCTTAAGCAAGCCAGGCATACTGGCTTTGTCAAAGCTTGTTAGCTTTAATCAGATAAAGAACAACGATGATTTTGATGTGAATAACTGGAACTGAAAATGTTACAATTCTGAAAATATGACCAGGTGAAATAAACATTACTAAGTTATGTGGGAGGGCTAATGGCCTTTGGATTGTCTCAGAGGCTCCAGGTTGCCTCTTCACACCACTTTCTTCTGCAGTCTTAGCCACCACGTATGCCCTGTTACTTCCCACCTCCATCTGCATATCTCACACTACACTTACCACAATTACAATCAGCACTATGCAGGCGCTGATCTGTGACTTCTGCAGAGAGGACTGGATGTGCATGTAGTCTGCAAACCTCTATTACCCACTGACAGAAAATGCAAGAAATATGCACTGCGTTCTGCCTCATCTTCAGAGCTCTCAATCTCAAGCTCTTTTGTGTTGCCTCAATCATACACCGTCATAAACACCCACTCAAAACCTGAACTCACTCAGACACCTACTATCTAGTAGTTTCACAGTATGAGCTATACAAGTCATATGTTTCATTAAAAAAACTTCAAAAAAAGAACAGCTTGAAAAAACAAATATGCTTAGGGAATGCAAGCTCAAGCAAAACGTGAAAGTAAATAAGGATTGCATTACTGACATTGACTATCTTAAAGGTTTGTACAGACATTGTTGAGCAATCCGATCAGTGTTTTGCCAGTAAAGTTAAGGACATGAATAGAGATAGAGACCGATAGAGAGCCGTTTCAAAGTTGGTTTTTACTCACTGCAGGGTCAGACACCTGGCAGCACCTGCCCCATATAAAGTTCTCATCCCATCCTTTGCAAGACGTCTTTCTGACGTTCACACTTTATCGAGTGTACTCACCACTATATCTCTGTCTGGATTCAGCCTTTGCCTGTTCTTTCCTAAACACTTTATTTTACAGTTCTCGTTTATGTAATTGGGGTTTTCTTAAGCGAAAATAGTTAGTAAAAATGTTATTACATTCAAAAAGTGCAAAAGAGTAAAGTACTGCGAAGTGGTCTCTACCAGCCTATTTAAACCTCTGTTGTGTACTGAAAAAAAGTAAAAAACAAGTAGTGTAGCCTTATTACTTATTTTCGTGAGTAAGCAACGTTAATAATAAAGAACAAATAAGCAAAAGTGTTTACTAGCCAAACGTTTACAAAAAAAGCACAAAATAAGAGAATACCAAACTTACATGTCCCACCAGCAAAGGGGTGGATTCGTCTTCTTGGGCAGATACATAATGACCGTGGTCTGCGTTGATGACGTGCCAGTTAGAATCCATATTTCTAAATTAGAAGTAAACCTATCAAAGGGTGAAACTAAAGCACTCTATGCATACAGGACACACAGTACCTAGCACCAGAGTCCCTTAAAAGTAAACTTCATCCACAGAGTTTTTAGTAGCTTCCAAATACACTCCGCTGGCAACGTGACGACCTGTCCACAACCTGCCCCAACAGTCCATTATTTGAGACCGCATTCTGTTGTTGAATTATTGCGGCATATTGTCCCTTTCTGTCTTGTAAATTAATTACGGTACTCTGGCCGAAAGTTGAAGTACCCGGAAGCTCCGAACCAATCACGTGAGGGGTTGGCTGGACTAATGCATCATCAATTGGCGATTGGTAGCGAGAGCACAGTGAGAATGTGCCGTTCTCTGGGATTGGTCCGATTTAGCAATCGTTCATTTGCTACGAGGCTTCGGAGAGTGCACCGTGGTTTGGGATTTGTTGGAGAAGGTTTCTTTGAATTGTACAATTGCTTGTAGCCGGCTAATTCACGTGCCATTAGCACAGCACGTAGCTGCTGCACACCATTGACTTCCATTCCATTAGATAAGTAAGCCCAGAGATAACTCTACTGAGTTATTCGCTATTCTGATAGACACTGGTTGACCGGTAGGTGGCCGTCAGACTTGGACAGCATCCAACCAAGATACGAATAAGCAGACAGAAGTCTGCCATGAAAATGTGAAACATGCTGGTAAGTAGATTTGTCACCAAGGCAGGTTGCATCTGGTTTAGCGACTTTTGTGGCGCGATCTGCCACCGAGAGACACCTGCAGTAATTTGTAATATTATGGTTCATATTATAAACTAAATAATTTGGCATTAATGTGCGATTTTACTGCGAGGTTTATTTAAGAGTAACATTAACTTTCAAGCAAAATTTGCATTTTAGGTTGGTGTAGTTGTTTCAATAGTGTGGCATTTCACTTAAGTACCTACCTAGCCTTGTGTTGCATTGTATTGGAGTATTTATTTAGCTCTTCAGACCCATGACAACTTCAAGGCCAGAAATGTGTCCTCGAAAGGGTGTTTTTCGTTGTATGTCTTATGTGGGAGATGTTGGTGGAGATGCCCGCGGTTTGAAGATGTGCTTCTAACCGCGAGCAGCTAACTTTGTAGCTGATACACCTCAAGTGTTGCAGAAAATGTAAGAATGGGCACGGTTGGTCGTAGATTCCTACTTGCCAGTTTGTGCACATCAGTCCTCATCTTGACTTTTTAAAGATGGTAAGAGCCATGTCTTTTATATTTTCCAGAATTAGAGGGGATCGTCAGAGCTCTTTATCCGAGCATTTCGTTGAATTCTAGACTGAAAAGAAAGTGCCCCCGCAGCAAAACCAGAAATGGTTGCAAGCCTTGACGTTATTTTTTTATATAAACTACATGAAAAGGAGGACTTCTGGGTGATTGTGTTGTGTAGGCTCCTTTAAGGGCTCGTGGGATGTACGTGTATAGAACTGTTCTATGTTGTCGGGTTCCATTCCAAGCCATTCAGTTGGTGTTGGTGACTTGGACTGGAAGCCGTTCTGCCTGGCGCTTACCTGTTTCATTATTATATACTTTATTTGGAATAAAGTTCTTCAATCAATATCTGCCTCCATTCATCTCTACAATTGGCGACGAGGATGGGATACGGAACCGCACATACCGAACCACACATTTCAACGTTACATTGACTCAGGAAATCGTTTTTCTTTACTTGGCAACATGTACTTGGTAAATGTGTCTGGTCAACTTTAAAGTACACGGAGGAAACTGGATATATTGCGCATTTTACTTCGGATGCAACTATTCTTGCTGTAAGGTAAGATTACCTTAACTCTGAGACTCTTAGCAACTGCCATCGCCTGCGTGCTTCAAACTGCTGTAAGGATTCCAAGCGCGAGTGCCAGCGTCCCGCGTATGCCTCTACGTATTACGGGGGGAAAAATCACGCTGTTTCAGTGCGCATGGAGTGACGTTTACACGCAAGGTCACGCAGCGTGACCTGGCGTAGCGGCCATTTTCGCTGAATCTTGCGTTACCATGGTGATTTGAAGCTTTATATCGAACAAGAGTCTATCTTAAACGCAGCGCTCTTCGGTGCGTTTTTCTTTCTCTTGCAACGAAGCGTCATATACTAATTGAGGCAGCATATTTGTGGATTTACAGGAAACAGGTGAGACTGTCGGGACACGGCTATTTAAGTTTTAAAAAAAGAGTTCGTTATTGATTTTGTCACTTATGGAACAAGGAGATTTTTCTACAAGTACTGCACAGCAAGCCATGGCACAACAGAATTTCTCCATCAGTTCTCCTCATCCGTTTTGGGCTACTGGTCCTCAACCTAACATTATATGGCTAGAGTGGAAGGAGTATTTTGTAAATAATATTTGTGCTATTGATGAGGCAGGTAGTATGAAACCGGAACAAAAGAAAAGAATACTTCTGCACTCTTTGGGTCCAGTGGGTTTAAAAACATATTCTCGTATGCCAAAACTGATCGACACAACCATTGATGTTTTTGAGTGTGCGCTTAAGGATATGGATAAGTATTTTGCTCCCAAAGTATGCATTGGTGTAATGAGACATACATTTTTTCAGAGGAAGCAGAATAAAGAAGAGCCAGTAGATGAATGGCTTGATGACCTAAAAAAATTGGCAATAGACTGCAAATTCGGGGGCCTCCATGATCTCATTCGTGACCAGTTAGTTGTACATAATAATAATTCACCTATTCAAGATCGTTTATGGGTGAATGGAGATGCACCTTTAGAGGAAGTTTTGGCCATAATGAGGAAGTCAGAAATGTCTGGCAGATGTGCCAACGTAATTAAAGGTTCAGGAAGTGAATCACCCATGGCTTCAGGAGGTGTATTCAAACTACAAAACCCTATGAAAAGTCATACTCAACAGGTTGGAAGAGGGTCGAACCGATTCATAAGGAATACAGGAAATGACATGAAACTGGATGATAGAAGATGCTATCGCTGCGACAGTAGAGAACATTTAGCTTTTAGCAAACCATGTCCTGCTTTAAAAAAGAAATGTGGCATATGTGGTCGTTTTGGACATTTTAGCAAGATGTGTCGCATGCGTAACAATGTGAAGTACGTATGGGGTGAAGAGGAGAGCACTGAAGAGGACTTACAAATAGAGGAGAATTGCATTAAGAATTTACATGGAAATTTCGTGGTGAATATTAATGATAATTCGCTGAAGGATAAACCTATTTGCGAACTATCCTTAGGTGGGGTTACGGTAAAAGTCTATGCAGATTCAGGATCACCATATACTATTGTAAATGAAGAGATTTGGAAAACAAGATTTGTGGGGAAAATTGGGGATCATTTGGAGGTTTCATATGCGAGTCCTGTAAGTTTCACTGGGGAGAAGATAAACATGTTGGGTTTCAGATGGCTCACCTTCCTTTTTAAAGGGAGGTCGGCAAGAGGTAAATTATATGTTGCCAAGGTTGGACCTTCAGTTTTGGGCTGGTTGGACCAGAAAAATTTGCACATCATACTAGATCCCAATAGCGATGAGAAAGTACTGATTATGGATGATACCAGCAAGTTAGGTGAGGTTTTAAGCAACAAATTTCCCACTGTTTTTGGAAAAGGTTTGGGAGCACTTAAGGGGTTTGAACACAGAATCGTTCTTAAGAAAAATGCAGAACCAAAGGTACATAAAGTAAGACCCATTCCTATGCTTATTAGAGGGGAAGTAAACAATGAATTACAAGGTTTGTTATCCAAGGGGGTTATTGAAAAAGTTCACACATCTGAATGGATTTCTCCGATTGTGGTTGCACGGAAACCCAACGGAAAAATCCGTTTATGCATGGATTTGCACCATCTAAACAATAACCTAGTTATTGAAAAGTTTCCCCTACCTAAAATAAATGAGATGGTATCTTCCCTTAGGGGGGCGACGTGGTTCTCCACCATAGACCTTTCCACGGCGTACCATCAGGTCATGCTTGAACCAGAATCTAGAGGACTGACTGCTTTTATTACGCCTTTTGGTTGTTACCAATTTAGGCGTATGCCCTTTGGCCTTGCATCGGCCGCTGCTGTATTTCAGCGGTTGATGCACAGACTTTTTGGAGCAATGAAGGGCGTGAGTTTTTTTCAGGACGATATCTTGATTGCTGGTAAGCGTAAAGAAGAACATGATTTTGTTTTGGAAGAAGTACTTGCGACTTTACAGGGTGCTGGTTTAACTGTTGAACTTTCTAAATGTAGATTTGCACAGAGGAGTGTTTCATATTTAGGGCATGTCATAAGTGAAGAAGGTGTAAGACCAAAACCTTCGCTTGTCAACACCATTGTTGGTTCACCTGCTCCTACCTCTAAGGTAGAAGTTAGATCTTTTCTGGGTATGGCGGAATACTGTGCTAAGTTTATACCGAACTTCGCTGCTAAAATTTACAATATACACTCTCTCCTTAAAAAAAATGTAAAGTTTGAATGGTCCAGTGCTTGTGAGAGAGAGAGTTTCTGTTGATCAAAGCTGATTTACAACGTGTAAATGCTCTTAATAGTTTTGACTCCAACTCAGAATGCTTGTTAACTACTGATGCAAGCGATAAAGGGTTGGGTGCAGTCCTTGCACAAAAAGAGAGAGATGGTAAGGAAAAAATTATTTTGTTTGCATCGAGAGCTTTATCCCCTGCAGAGAGCAAATATCCCATTATTGAAAGGGAAGCCTTGGCTTGCGCATGGGCATTAGAACATTTTCGTGCTTTTGTTTGGGGTAAGCCTGTGATTATCCGCACAGATCATCGACCTTTAGTACGCATACTTACCACTGAAGGTAGTGTGGGTGCATCTGCCAGGTTAGCCAGGATATCAATGAGAATGAAGGAATTTATTTTCAAGGTCATTTATGTACCAGGCAAAGACAATGTGGTAGCCGATTGTCTATCTAGGCTACCGGTGCCTCTTGAAGAATGTGTTGATGATCCTTGGGGCAATTTTAATATAGCTTTCATTCATGACTCTGGCTTTCCGGCTATCACTAAAACGGAATGGGTGGGTGAACAACACAAGGACAGTGACATGGAATTGGTTATGGATTACATTTGTAAAGGGTGGCCTAGGAAACAGTTCATTAATAGCGATTTGAGACCCTTTTGGGATGTACGTATGGAGTTATCTTTGGATAGAGACATGTTAATGAGAGGTAATAGAATTATTCCTCCTAAGTCTTTACGCAATAAGGTGTTACAATTATGCCATGAAGGCCATTTTGGCATAATCAGGACAAAGTTAATTGTGAAAGGAATCTTTTGGTGGCCTGGGGTCGACAAAGATGTAGAAAGATTTGTGAAAAAGTGTTCTGTTTGCTGCTCGGCAGATAAAACTTTAAGTACCTTGAGACCCCCAATGAGCGAGGGTTTAATTCCCAATCTACCGTGGGAAACAATTGCAGTCGACATTTTTGGACCTGTGGGGGAATCGAAAGAGTATGGTTTAGTTGCAATTGATCTTTTTACTAAATGGCCTGTGGTGGAGATTGTTGAGAAAGTGGATACTCACCTTGTCCTAGAATTTTTGGACAAAATATTTATGATGGAAGGTTTGCCTGTTTGTGTGCTGACTGACAATGGTGTACAATTTTTGTCAAAAATGGCTAAGGACTATTTTGAGAAGTGTGATGTGAAGCACAAGACTACTTCTTTATATAATCCAAGTGGAAATGGCACAGTGGAGCGTTTCAATAGAGTCATTAAGGGTGTCATTCAAGCTTCTTCGTGTAAGCATTTGGACTGGAAAAATGAGATTCAAAAAGCAGTTTGGGCTTATAGAATTACTACTCAAACTACCACAGGTTTGTCACCTTTCATCATGATGAGGGGGAGGACACCCTGATGTAAGTTTAACCCTGATTGGCTTTTGGAAGGGTCTGTGCAAAAATGGTCCCCTATGGAGGTGAAAGGAAACCTGGAGTCTGTCCACAGGAAAAGTAAAGAATATTACGATGTGCGTCAAGGTACTAATGATGTTCAAGTTATGGTGGGCGATTGGGTTCGTATTAAAAAGCCGGTTAGAGTTCCCAAAGGGGAAAGCAAGTTTGAGACACCACAACAGGTTGTGGAAGTGTTAAGAAATTCGGTTAGACTTGATGATGGGAGAGTGTGGAACCTTAAAAATGTTGCTTTTGATCGAAATCAACAGGTTGAAAGCAATCTACAACCTGAACATTCATCAAATTTTGAATGGGTGGAAGATTATTTTGATAATAGTACCCTTCAGTCTCATTTGGGTTCGGAGGGTTACCAAGCCAGGGATGTCACTCATTCTGGTCACATGGTCGACCCTAGTCTTTCTACCACTAACATCAACTCAAATGTGTCTGACTCTTCTCTCAAGGGAGGGGAAGGGTTGTTGGGTGCAGGTAATGTTGATGTTGGCACTGGTAATGTTGATATGGGGGTTACTACTCAGGGTCGTACCAACTCGGAAGATGTGGCTGATGTCAGTGTACACAGCAAGAGGAGGAGAGTACTTCCGGGTTGGTTGAAAGAATTTGTGATGTACTTTACAGAGTTGTAATTTTATTTTTGTTGTTTTTTTTTTGTGTTTTAAATTCTCAGTCTAGCCCTTACCTTACCCTCCTCCTTTTCTTCTGTATCCGCGTACCCTTGGGTACCCCCCCCTTTTCCCAGCATCAGCCTCCTTTTAGTTTGTTTCTCTTTTTATTCCTAAAGGAGGGGGATGTGTTGTGTAGGCTCCTTTTAAGGGCTCGTGGGTTGTACGTGTATAGAACTGTTCTATGTTGTCGGGTTCCATTCCAAGCCATTCAGTTGGTGTTAGTGACTTGGACTGGAAGCCGTTCTGCCTGGCGCTTACCTGTTTCATTATTATATACTTTATTTGGAATAAAGTTCTTCAATCAATATCTGCCTCCATTCATCTCTACAGCGTGCTGTGGGTTTGCTGTTAAGAAGTTTCTTTTCTACTGAATGCAAAATTAGATGTTTTTCCATTTCGATTAATTACAATATTGTCTTTGCTTTGTATTATTCAATTTCAAGAAGCCCTATTCACAATAAGGACAATGTAGATTTTCCACAGCCTGCTGAACAGAAAATCTGGATTTTATTAAGGACACGGAGGCTAAGATTATACAATCTCCTTTTATTGCCAGCTCACAGCAGCAACAATTAACAAGAATTTAGAACTTTGAGAACATTCTAATCATCTATAAAGTCCAGCTACAGGCAGCCATCTTCCTTCTTTTATTCTGCGCTGCGAATGAGATAAACTTTAATCCAAACAAATTTCTGATGAATAAATCCAGGAGAAAAGGTTCCAGGTCCAAACATTGTTACTCTGAAAGAAAGTAAAGAATACATTACTCTAACCGGGTGGGTATCAGTGGTGGGATAATCTTAGCCTCCGTGTCCTTTATAAAATCCAGATTTTCTGTTCAGCAGGCTGTGGAAAATCTACATTTTATGGCACGACACGGAGGCCAATATTATGCAAGTTCAAAGTGCATTCAATACATTATCAATTACATTAGACATTGGTTTAAAGTAACAGCTTTTAAACATGCTCTCATTAGACCAGTCGGCTGCTCTTAGAATGTCCTGTAAACCCCCTCCCAAGATGAAAGCTTTGGAGGCTGAGGCGCCTCTAAGTGAATGTGCTCCAAAAATAGAGGTGTCCACACCCCCTTCGATCATGACTTCTTTGACCTATCTAGCCAAGGTAGAGGGGGAAACGGCATTGTGAGGCCTTTTATGAGATATTAATAGTTGTGCGACACCATTTCTCAGATTAAGGGTTCTCCTTTCATATTCTTTCAAGCATTGCACCACACACAGTCTTGGGTTTCCAGAAAAAAAGGATAGAAGATAGTAGAGGAAAGGGTCTTGGTTCTTCTTTTAATGTAGAAACATACTCCCTCAGGTTGGTATGCTTTACTGGTGACATCTAAAGCTCTAACGTCAGATGTACGTCTAAATCAAACCAGACATAGGAGGGTTGTGAGCTTGTAAGAGTTTTTTAAGCGACAAATATTGATTATCACCCGAGTTCTCTAGAATTTGAAGGATCAGTTTAACGTCCCAAAGAGAGGTGTACTTAGGAATTGGTGGTTTAAGGACCCTAATGCTTCTCATGATCTTCCTTGTCAAAGCATGTTGACCGACAGGCAATCCATCTATCAGGCAATGACCGGCAGAAATGGCTGATCTATAAATGTTAATTGTCCTATAAGACAAACCTGACTCAAATAATTCTGTTAGGTAATTTATTACATGGACTACATCAGTTGAAATGGGATTGATACCCCATTGAACACACCAACAAATCCATTTATTCCATGCCAGTCTATATGCCTTTCTCGTGCCAGGTGCCCATGACTCAGATATGAGTCTGAAAGCATTTGACAAAAGGCCAGGGATTTCCCATTGTCTCCGGAAATCTTCCATGCCATCAGTGTGAGGGAGCCTTCTTCTATCAGAGGATGGATTTCTCCCCGACGGGCCTAGGATTAGGGTCTCGAAGTGGGGTATTAGTAAGGGGTAGTCTATTGACATTTCCAGAATTACAGGGAACCACGCCTGGGATCTCCAAAGTGGAGTTACCACAACTACTGTTTACTTGAATCTGCGTGTTTGTAGAAGGAACCTGGGAAGCATAACAAATGGAGGGAAGGCATATGGCCTTAGACCTCTCCAGTCTTGTAGGAAGGCGTCCACCCCAGCTGCTTGAGGGTCTGGTTTCCAGCTGAAGAACTGTCAGTTGAGTATTCAATCTGTCTGCAAAGAGATCTATGTTGAAAGGGCCCCATATGTGTTGGATGTGTAGGAATATCTCCCTGTTCAGTCTCCAGTTGCTGGAGTCTCTGAAGTTCCTGGAGAACCAGTCCGCTACTCCATTGCTTGAATGTGTTGTGCTACAACTGAAATTCCTTTGCTTAAACAATAACCCCAAAAGTCCTTCGCTAGTTCCGCTAAGTCTTTGGAGTGTGGTCCACCCATCTTGCTCACATACTGGACTGCTGAAATGTTGTCCATGCGAAGCATTACACAACATTTCATCTTTTCTTGAGTGAAACTGCGGACTGCAAAGGAGCCCGCTAGGAGTTCCAAGCAGTTGATGTGCATGTTCCTCTCTTGGTCTGACCAGCGTCCCCCTGTGGAAGAATTTCCGCGTCTCGCTCCCCAACCCTCTAGGCTTGCATCTGAATCTATCACCATTTCGGGTTCCTCCCCGAAGATTGCCCTCCCGTTCCACGCTTGTGCGTTCTTGAGCCACCAATCCAATTCCTCCCTTGAGTCCTGATCTAGGGACAAAATTTGAGAATATGATTGATTTGTGCGAAGGTATCTCTTTTTTAGTCTTTGGAGGGCTCGATAGTAGAGTGGGCCCGGGAATATGGCTTGGATGGTTGAGGATACAAGGCCCAGGATTCTCGCTAAGTTCTTTAGTGTAATAGTCTTCTCTAGTAAGACCTTCTTTATTTCTTTCCGTAATTTTTTTAGTTTGACTCTGGGTAAGCGTAGCTCTGTGTGGAGGGTGTCCACGATGAACCCCAGGAACTGAGTGTCTTGTGCTGGAGTTGGGCATGATTTTTTTAGGTTTACTACAAATCCTAGTTTCTCTAAAATCTCTATTGCCCACTGAGTATGCAGGGATACAATGTCTTTGGACTGACCCATTATTAAGATGTCGTCTAGGTATATTATTAACCTTACGCTTTTTGCCCTGAGCCATGCTGCTACCGGCCGGAGTACCTTTGTGAAGCACCAGGGTGCTGAAGATAGACCGAACGGGAGACTGGAGAACTCCCAGATTCTGTTTAGCCATGTAAAGCGGAAGTATTTTTGGTGTGTAGGCCAGATGGGGATAGTGAGATAGGCGTCTTTGAGATCTAATCTCGTTAACCAATCTCCTTTCCTTAGGATGTCTCTTAAGAGGTATATACCCTCCATTTTGAAGTGACGGTAGACCACCCATTCGTTCAAATCTTTGAGGTTTATTACTGGCCTCATCTCTTTGTTCTTTTTCTCCACCAAAAAGATGTTGCTGAAAAAGCCAACCCTTGGATCGGTTGCCTCTCTGATGGCACCTTTGGCCAATAGGTCTTGTACCTCCTGTGTTACCAGTTTTGAGTGTTCTTGAGAGAAGGTGATTTCCCTTGGGATTTTGCCTTGAAAGGGTGTGTCTGTGAATTCTATTCGGTATCCCCTGACCGTTTGTAGAACCCAAGGGTCTTGTGTCACTAAGTTCCAGTTTCCAGAGAACTGGGCTAGTCTCCCTCCCACCTTTATAGGGGAATCTAAAGGGTCTTTGGTGTGACGTACCTGATGAGAAGCTTTTCTGTCTTCTATCGCCCCTGGTATTCCGGAAGCGTCCTCTCTGTCTTTGGGGATAGAAGTTGGGATAGGAGCCATAGGAACCATATGAATGTGGAAAGGACCTATTGCCTCGTGCCATGTAGGGTCTAGAGGAAGGTGTACCACGGCCGGGGAACCGACCCCTTGTTCGCCCGGCCCTTGCAAAAACTCTATCATGAAACACTTTTCTTATTTCCTTCTGGGACTTCTGTATGGAGCTGAATATCCCCACATACTTCGCCATTTCTTTAATGAAGTCATCGCCAAAAAGTTGGCCCTGGGAAGAAGGTCCCCCTTCTTTGTTGGCGAGCTCGATGAGTTTGGGGTCCAATTTTAAGAGGATGCTCTTTCTTCTCTCGTTCGAGAGAGCCGTGTTCGCGTTGCCAAGGAGGCAAACAGCTCTCTGCGCCCACTCTCGCAGTTCTCTTGGGTCGACTTGAGTATCGCTGAGGTAGGCTGTCTCGGCCATCTCAAAGATTTTAGTAAGGGGGCCAGTAATGTCCAGGAGTCTGTCCTGGCAGGACTTTAAACCTCTGTCTAGGCCTCTTCTAGGGTCTTTTCCTCCCTTGTTGATGAAAGACACGACCTTTGGGTCGAGTTCGGGTGTCAATGTAATTTTATCAGGGAGGGATGGCCGGGGGCACTCTGATCGTAGTCGAGACCTCACTTCCTTAGGGATCTCCCTTCTCAACCAGAAGGTGATGTAGTCGGCCACGTGTTGTGAGGGGGCCCATTCAGGTGACAGGGGATGTTTTATCATGAGGGGGTCAAACATGTTGTCCCCAAGCGGGGCAAGAATCCCCATCTTAGACCCAGAGGCCTTTGATGCCTCATCAGATGTCCCTTTATTAGTGGTGGTCGTGTCTTCATAATCAGAGTCGAACTCTGATGAGCAGGACAAATCTAGTTCCGGCTCATAAGTCTGGTCCTCATCAGACTCACTGTGTATAGGGACAACCGGGCCGTCATGCCCATCCACAGTGTTGAACACACTGAGTCCATCACCGGCGTCGTCCGGTAGACCCTCAATGACCCCTTTAGCTTTCTTGGATTTTTTATGAGGGTAGTCACCCGATGGCCTTTTTTTCTGGGGTTTATCAGACCAGGAGGAGTATCCGGGTTGGTCAAATGGTTGGTTATTTGAAAGGGTTTCTAACTTTTTATTGATGGTGTCATCCAGCGACCCCATCAATTTCCCTAAAGCCCTATTCACTAATTCCTCCAATTTGCCCTCAACTAAGGAGTCTAACTGATGTTGTTCAGACATCCCTTCTTTTTTTTTTTTTTTTCAAGCAATTAAATTTAACTATAAATAGTAATATAAAGGTAACCTTTTAATTTATATATCTATCCAATTGGTTAAATATTGGGTCAGTGGGGGGCAGCTGGGGACAAACGATGTTCTTCCTTGAGGTAAAACTGTCGTTCGGGAGTGAAATAGACGTTGCTGAGGTGCCTAGTGTCATTGGAAGGGTCTTTCCTCTAATTTGTGAAGTCGAGGCTTCACTTCCTCATTGTGATAGGAATGGTCCCGGTGCGGTCACGTTATGAATTGCGGCCGCACCGGGAGAGGAATAGGCGTCGGCTTGCCCCGAGGAGTACTTGGGAAATAAATAGCTATTGGCAGAAGGTATTGATAAAGCGTGCGCGCTGAAACGAGCGAGGCTCCGGCGCGTCTTTCAAGTGTGCATCGGTAGGGTTAGAGAGGAAGCAGGGCGCACAGGCCGTGTCGGTACGCGAGGGCCCGTTCGTGTGTTTCACTTGTGGTAATTATACAGCAGGTGAGAGAGAATAGAAAAAACAAAGAAGTAAAGTAAAGGTTATGAGACCAAGGGGGAGGCTTGTAAGGGTGATAAAGTCGCGGTTATGAAAGAAAGGTGTTGAAAGCTGAAAGTGAAGGAGACAGTACCTCGCAGGCATACAGTGAAGTATGATACAGCATAAATCATCTAAAAGGACATGTAATCAAACATATGTCACATGAAAGACAATTATAAGGTAGAATGAGGAGGAGAGAAAAGTTACTTATCTTGTGAGCAGCAGCAATAAAAGAAGGAAGATGGCTGCCTGTAGCTGGACTTTATAGATGATTAGAATGTTCTCAAAGTTCTAAATTCTTGTTAATTGTCACAATAAGGACAATTAGGATTCAGTAGACTTCGAGGCTTTTCTGCTGTAGGATATGGCAACTGCATGGATGCAGCAATGACATTTAATAAAGCATTACACCTAGTATTAAATTACTTCTGAAAATAGTTCTGAAATTAAACAAAATAATATATGGTATAATGAAGTATATGTTTTCTCTAGGTGATGTAAATAAGCTTTGATAAATGAATCTTGCAAGAGCCTATCAAACCTGGAAAAGGCTGTCCCAGTAACCTCCAGTAGAGCCATCGAAGGTGGCTGGTGCACATCATGGGGTTTCCTAGCAATTCAAAATACGCTATATCTTGGACCAGAACATGAGGTGAGTGGACCTTAGACCTGTTTGGGACAACCATGTTTATTATGTGTGTGCCACTCAAACATTTGAAGTGAACTTGCATGGATATTGGTATTTGTTAGCCCTGACGCCCATACTGTGGGTATGCGTTGTTTTACAATCCATACAGTATTGTGAAAAGATGAAAAATGCTGTTTTAAAGTTGTACATGATTATTCTACATTGTGAGCTCATACAATGAGGAGTAGGATGGCGAGTAAATCAGTCCATTTTATAGATTAGTCAGGCATATAGTGAACCTGTTAAGTTGGACGTCAATGCCCATCCCTTCATTAAAGGTTTTTGATGAATACTTTGTGAATTTCCTGTGTCATCAATTTCTCAGAGCACAGCTGTTTCAGTACTGCACTCTGGTGTAAAGTTTTATTTTACATCGTCTAGGTCATTATCATAGATATTTTCTCTAAGTATAAGGCTTAAACCAAGGGAGTCTTACAGTGGGAGAGGAACCATCAATTTTCAGTGAATCCAATATTGTGGCATTTGTGGGAAGGTAAAAAGCAAAGGAATTGGTTTTTGTTGGGTAAGCAAAGTAAATATTCTGACAGCAGTTCTGGAGGCTTTCAAGGCAGGGGAATCGAGTAGAATAATGATGACTTTAGTTATTTTTAGGCATATTTGTGTGTTCGTGGCATACTGACGGAAGTAGATGCCTGAATTCTCAGGCATCCAATTCAGGCAACTAAACAGAAGTTGAATTAAGCAGGTGTTGCATCAAACCATGAGTACACCACAAGGCCACTCTGAGGTGAACTTCCCTACCTTTACCATGGTGCCTCTTATAAACACTCATTGGCATAGCCAGTAGGTCTGACCTTGGTAAGCGTGCAGGGATTTGACAGCAAGTAAATAAAGTAGGCCGATTTATTACCCCATGCTTTATGTTGTGGAAGAAGGAAGCAAAATGTGATTGACGTTTGAACAGACCAGGGGGTGAGGTTGGCTGACTGAAAGCCCCTGTGTGTGTGTGTGTGTGTATGTATATATATATATATTATCTACTGGCGTTCGCCAGTAGATAGTTATAGTTAGGACCTAGTTTCCATAGGAAAAGTGTTTTCTCTTTTCCCAATAACTTTGGCGCCGGTTCACGAATCTTCGCGAAATTTTCAAAACTAGTGGCCCGCTCCGGTCAGCTCCTATCCTGAAAGTTTCGGGGTGATTCGCAAAGTGGGGGCCGAGAAAAAAGGGGGGGTCCCAATACGTGTTTTCTCCATGTTATTTTCCATAGGAAACTTTAGACACGGCTACAGCCCGAACTGCTGAATGGAATTACACCAAATTTGGCAAAAAGGTAGCCCTTGGTTCAGAAAGAGCCCTTTTTGTTAAATGGTGTAAATCCGTTCAGTAGTTCCTGAGAAATTGAAATAAAGAGGTCGGAAAATGAATTTCCCATAGGAAACTTTAGACACGGCTACAGCTTCGAACTGCTGAACGGAATTACACCAAATTTGGCAAAAAGGTAGTGCTTGGTTCAGAAAGCGCCCTTTTTTAAATGGTGTAAATCCGCTCAGTAGTTGCTGAGAAAATCAAAAAATAAAAGTTTCGAGTATTTAGAGGCGCGGTGGATCCGCGGACCCTCCCGACCACGAGCTTTATTCTAATTGGCTGTCAACACTCCAAACCAGGAAGTGTTGGCATCCATCTTGTGACTCGGTAGAACCGAGTCACAAGAAAACAGGGAAACAAACGCGAAAAACAAGAAAAGGGGGCAGGGTAGAAACATCCTGACCCCCTAGGCCTGCTCAGGAGGTCCCACAAGGACCCCCAGGGCCAAAAAAAGCATTTTTTTATTTCGGCGAAATTCGCGTTGGGTCCACGAATGCCGCCGAAATTTTAAAAAAAATGAAGCGCGGGCTCCCGCGTTTCGTTATTATTTAGCCCCCGGGTGGGCCAAGTCCCGGGGGCATGCCATAATGTAATTGCGGGGGCCCAGAGGGGCCCCCGCAGCCCCGGGGACCGCCACCCCCCTCCCGGGCCACATCTGGCCCCGGGGACCCCCTCCCCCGTAATAAAAAAAAAAAACGAGGCACAGCCCCTGGGGATGGGGTCCCCGGGGTAATTAGAGGCCTCAGGAGGGGGTCATGCAGTCCCCCTCCTTAAATATATATTTAATATATATTTAAAAAAAAAAAAAGAAACATGTGGCCATGCCCCGGGGGATGGGGTCCCCGGGGCCGAATTTTTTGTTTTTTTCAGTGAATATATATATAACTCTATTGAGGGGGAGGGGCGAATTACGATCAGTTTCACTCTGTCACTTTAAAACGATTCACTGTGGTCCAGCGCGTCGTGTGATCAAGCCTGCGGTGATGCAGGCGAAACGCGTAATGCTGGGCACATGCCATCTGAAAGATATTTGATGTAATATCTGCACCGGAATAAAAAGCACTCTATTTTGAATTTGCCCTGTGTGGTCCGTACCCGATTCTCTCCGTGGCGCAGGCGTTCCAGGACTTTGATGTTTACATCTATTTTGGCAAAATTGCGGCTGTTTTTCGCCCATACGGACCCCCTTTCATCTTTGTGGCTGACCAGTATGCAGTCGATATCGCGGAAGCGATCAGTGTGTGACTCGGAAGGAGTATCTTTGGTCAACCCCCCGCAGTCGGAAGTTGAGTACAAGCTGTGAACCGGCGGTTCCCTAGCAAGTTCAGTGGATCGAAGGAGTCGGAGGACGCTAACGAGCCATCTGATTTGTTTAGCGGTAAGCCGGTGCGGCGTCTTGTCTCTTGTGATACTTGTGGGTGAGAGGAAGAAGCAATATAAATGACTGTGCCTTTGAACTACACCATTTGTGTTTGATTGTAACCAGTGATTTACATAATATGACAACTTCAGCGGACGCGGTACGGGATCGGGAGGTCGTAGCTGGTGCCTTGTTTCTTAATTTACCTGATCTAGATGAAGGACAAAGTAAAATGAAATCTAGTAGTAACACGACCCATAATGATGCCAAAATTATGTTGAAAAGCTTGGAGAAGCTGCTTAGGACAGAAATGACAAAATGGTGGGAGAAAAAAATCTCTTGAAAAATATAAAGAAGCAGGTAGGATACCAAGTGGGCTAAGCGTTATGATAGCTCCGTCCTTTGAAAACCCAAACCCTCTTATGCTTCAGGAGTGGGCTGCAAATAACTTAGAAGCCTCCATGAACATGGTGTGTATTCTGATTAAATATGCGGAGATCGATAGAACTGAAATACTGAAAGAAATCGATAAATTAAATCATCAACTTGAAATTCATGAGCAAAAGGAGCTGATTAAAAAAGGCAGAGAAGAAATCGATATGCGTTTAAAAAAACATGAGGAAACTATAAAGTCACGAAAAATTTATAAATTTGCTCGTGACAAACGAGATTATGAGATGGGAAGAATCTTCACATTTTCAAAAAAAATTGACTCGGCCAAACGTCAAGCACTCGCCTCAAAAGTATCTGGCAGTGCAGCGCCTACACAGCCCAATATTGAAATATCTGATGTAGAAACCAGTTCTGTTGAAACTAGCTCTGACTCGGATGATGGAAGAAGAGCAACCGATCAAGGCCAAATGCCTACGAATCTGTCACCATCTGAAGAACTCGGTTTTTTAGTCGAAGATCGCCGCCAAACACTGCGGCCCCGAAATCCAGCGAAGAAAACCGGAGAAGGCGAAATAAACGCAGGAAGCAAAGGAGAAAGCTCAAGAAGCAGCAACAAAGGGAGAGGGAGGAAATGGCCCCAATAACAGAGATTTTGAATACTCCTGACAACACAGTCATAAATCTGTCAGATATAGAACTCACAATAGCAGAATTGCAATTGCTTTCTCTAGGTTTATCCTTTTGCCCGACAAATTGTTTCAAATATGCTCAAACGAGAATTGACATTTTTAAATTCATTCGCAAGTTGAAATTGAGAAAACATTTCAAACTAAATAAAGCTGCTGAAACTGCTACTCATATCATTCAACAGGGCGCCACTACCAGCAATCTTCAAGTGTCAGACGTTGGTGCACTGAGAATGTTTCACTCGTTGACCAACAGTGAAGAAAGTGCTATAAATTCAACACAGGATGAATTAAGAGAGATGGGCATCTGCAGCAGTATTCATCCTACTAGCCCTTTCCGCCCACCGTCAACTTTTATCCCCATGATGCCGAAAGACGCTATTGACACGTTTAGTGATTGTGTTATAGAAGACCTCAAAACATTGAATCGGAAGGTCTTATGCAAACAGCGTCAACGAAAATACTCGGAGATACAGTATACCAATCTCATGCGGAAATTACAAGACAACGACAAAATCATTATAAACAAGGCGGATAAAGGTGGAAACACAGTATTATGGCCCAAATGTCAATACATGGATGAGGCAAAACGTCACCTCAATGATACATCATGTTATAGAAAAGCCACCTACAATGACCTCAGACTCATTAAAGACACTATTCATAAAGAATTGGCACAATGGAAGCGACAAGGATTGTTGAGTAAAAATGAATATTGTTTTCTTAGGAATGATCACCCAATAACCCCCGTATTGTACTTTATCCCGAAGGTCCACAAGCAAGTAACACCAACACCAGGGAGGCCAATTATATCAGCACAAAGAAGCCTTCTTGAGGCAATGTCAAAATATGTGGATTATTTTTTACGCAGTTATGTTGAAGATCTTCCATCGTACATTAAAGATACGGGACATTTCCTATCCAAATTGCAAACGTGTACTTGAGATGAGGAATGCTATTTAATTATAGTGGATATCTGCTCATTATATACGAGCATTAAACACTCTGATGGATTGGAAGCGGTGAAATATTTCTTAAGCAAACGTAACATTGAAATGTACCAGCACAACAATATGCTTATAAAAATGATAGATTTGTGCCTTAATAATAACTATTTTCTTTTTAACAAAGAGGTTTATCAACAACTGCGTGGGGTGGCCATGGGGGCATGCTTCTCTCCCAGCTATGCGTGCTTGCACGTTGGCTGGTGGGAGGAGCATGTCCTCAGGAACACCCACAAAGTACTGTATGATACCCACATCTTACATTGGTGGCGCTTTATAGATGATGTTTGTGTGATTTGGAGGGGTTCGGCTGAATCTGCCAAATGTTTTGTTGAAGCCATCAACATTAACTCTCTCAACTTAGAGTTTACTGCACACATAAGCAATGAAGTTGCCCAATTCCTTGATGTAGAACTCTACATACAAAACGGATCTGTACAAACTAAACTATACAGGAAAAGCACAGCTGGAAATTCTGTGCTTCATGCTAAAAGTTCCCATCCCAGACATCTTATAAAAAGCATACCGTATGGAGAGTTTCTACGTATAAGAAGGATCTGCAGCTCTGTTGCAGATCTGAAACTGTGTCAGGATGAGGCCTTTCAAAGATTTCGAGCTCGCGGTTACAAATCAGCTGATTTAAAGGAAGCTATGAATAAAGCAAATAGTCAATCTAAGACAATAAATATAACAAATCAAGACATTACATACAATGACACCATCTCGGAAATTCCTGATAATCCTCCTAATGTACTAGAACCAATACAGTTAATAACTACATATAGTAGTCCGGAACGACAGATAAGACGTATTATGTACAAAAGCTGGCCAATTGTGAAAACGGATTTGACATTATCTCAAATCGTGCCAGATATTCCATCAATAACGTTTAGAAGGGCACCTGCTATGAGAGATGCGCTTGTCAAATCCAGTCCTGAGGTAAATATGTCAGGCAACTGGCTATTCAAAAGAACAGGTTTTTTTAAATGCTCTTCATGCAGGGCGTGTAAATTTGGAATCAATACTACCGAATTCACTAACGCATTTGAGTCCAAACCCACTATGATTAAAGGGCCATTCACCTGCCACACTGACTTTGCTGTATACATACTACAATGCTCATGTCATCTCAAATATGTAGGTAGCACGAAGTTACAAGTGTATAATCGTATACTTCAGCATTTGCGAGCAATAGTGAATTCAGATTCCTGTTGCCCGCCATTTTAGACTCGTTCATAACAACAATTTGAATGATCTAAGTTATTACGTTATTGATTCAGTACCGAGATTACTCGGAGGAGGAAATCGGGAAAGAAAACTTTGCCAGTTAGAATCTCATTACATTTTGATCTTAGACACTAAGATGCCAAATGGGCTAAACACAGGAGAAGATCTGCACAATTTCCTGTAATACTATACTTTTTCTAACGAATATGTAATGTTATGTAGCCATACACTGGACAGAAGTGATGTTGGATTTTTAGTTTTTAACCTGATTTTAGACTTAGTATTGGGACTCGTTTTTACCTAGTTTTACTTGGTTTTACCCGGTTTTACCCGAATGTTTCCGGTTTTACTTGGTGCTACTGGGTTTTACGTGGTCTTGGACAGGTTTGAATCAGGTTTTAACTACTGTTAACTACTTTTATATACTCTTAAACAACTCGTGGGCACAAATTGGACATTCCTGTTATCTAGTACTGTAGACTCTAGCAGGGATGTGGAATTCCTATAGCCCGACGCCCAGGACATATTGTTTGGGGTCAAGGGCAACAAGTTTTCATGTGTCTTTTGTCCTTGGGACAAGGAGGCCCAACCCCCTGCAGCACAAACCCTTTGGCTGCCAGTTTGCAGTACCACATTATGGATCAGAGAAGGGCACTGTCTGCAGTTAAGGTAATATTTTTGTCCATATGTTAATGCTGTTCCAACTTGTATTTATGGTTCATTAATTGAAAGCCTTTATTATTAAGGTGAACGCTCTACGTAAATGTTGTAAGCTCTGACTGCACTACAGACAGTGGTTTCAGAATAAAAATGTGTACACACGTTTTCAAAGTTTAGCAATATGAGGCTATGTATAATGCTCCCAGAATGCTCTCTGATTTGATGCAAATGTTTGCAGAAGCTTGAAAGCAAAATTGATTATTCTTTGCTTTCAAAATAAAATGTTGATAAAAAAATAAACAGGAAAAAAACATTTTGCTAAACTACTATAAAGTTTCAGGTGCCATTTCTTTGCAGCGTCATTTACTAACGTGTGTTGATGCATGCTAGTATTTCCCAAAAATAATCATAACGGAAAATCAGTGTAACCAGTTTCAATAAGATTATGGGAAACAAAAATAAACAAGCCTTGGCAAAGCCAGTAGGTCTGAAATTGGTGGTCCGCTTTTTAGTTTTGTCAATGCGTGACTTGTTTTGGCATGGTTTTTGTAAAACCTTATTGGTGTGGGAGCTGCCGGACCCTCACCATTATAACAAACATTGGCAAAAGCAAAAATTGTTTTTGGTCTCAAAAAGCACACACTGCCACAGTAGTTACTGGCCCTGAACAAAACTACTTTGTGTGCCAATATGCTCCTTGTGAAACAGCAGAATGCTGCCACTCAGTGAAGGCAGCCGATACAGAGAGAGACAGACAGACTTTTAATAAACGCAAAAGGTTATGGTCAACGCCAGACCGAATTGGGGCCCAATTATTGAAGAAAATCTCAAAGGTGCACCCATGGTATATGTCCTTGCATCAAGTGCGGGTATATGGCTTTCGTGAATTCCCAAGAATTTACAGAAGTAGGACAAGAAATAGTACTCCTAGAAAATATTTGTGAACTGCATTTTAACAGGAGCAAATATACATGTGTAGATTTGCTCATGCGAAAATCTGAGTGTTTGCAAGTTCACTTTCCCTCTAACCACTTTTTTTCCAACTCTGGAAGAAGGTTTACGTCTGCCATTGTCAGGAGTAAATTTCCAACATTTCTCAGTATGGGAAAAGATTAGTGAAGAGTTGTTGAAAACCCTTAAAACAAGCAAGTTGGTAGGTTTGCACAGGATCAAAATGTCATTCTAACCCTGAAACTATTGCTTACCACTACCTTCAGCCCCCAGTATGTAGATCTGTGGAAACGTGGCAACATAAGGGGATTGCAAGTATTCAAACACTACTATGGTATGAGCCGTGGCATAATCAGAGAGGCTATATCAGAGCTCTTCTACAATAAGAGTGCTGCCATAATTTGTCGCCGCACTACATGGCACCAGAGGGACAAGTGGATTTTCTTACAGGACAAGTAGATTTATGAACCAACCTGCCCCATGGACAAGTAAATATTTTATTAAATTCCACACCCCTGCTCTAGTACTGTATGTTATTAAGCAGACATTTTATATTGTAGGGTTAATAATCTTTTCTAAAACTTGTTATTATATCTAATGCCTAGAGTATTGCATTTGCACTTTATTCTGATTTGCTCAGGTTGGCTCTTTAAGTACAATGAACAGCATCTTTTGAGTGTTACTCAATGAAGATATTGAAATGTATACAGATGTATATATATTTGTATTCGGGTGTAATTTATTATGACTCTATGATCTTGGCATACTAATGCACGTGCACTTTAGTGTATAGGAAAACCAGGCATAAATCCGGCCTCCAAAACTCACAAGTATATAGTCGACTATGGTGTTAAATAGTCGGCGACATACTGTGACTTTTAAACACTTGCACTAGCACTTTATTGATCAAAATCCCCTCCAGCTTTTACATATCATGAAAGCAGCTGCATTTAAGATTCCAACTAGTACATATGACCAGAATCTACAATATCTATATAGAGATTGTTTTATTTTAACACTTGTTGATGAAACATAACATATTGAGGTCATATCGCAATTGGAAATATTGTGTTGCTATGATGCTGATGTGTATAGTATGTCTTCTAACTCTATTGAGGGGGAGGGGCGAATTACGATCAGTTTCACTCTGTCACTTTAAAACGATTCACTGTGGTCCAGCGCGTCGTGTGATCAAGCCTGCGGTGACGCGGGCGAAACGCGTAATGCTGGGCACATGCCATCTGAAAGATATTTGATGTAATATCTGCACCGGAATAAAAAGCACTCTATTTTGAATTTGCCCCGTGTGGTCCGTACCTGATTCTCGCCGTGACGCAGGCGTTCCAGGACTTTGATGTTTACATATATATATATATATATATATGTTCCTTAGAACACACGCACCCTTCAGCAACGTGAAACAGGCCACACCGACGTGCTTTTCAGATTCTTTATTTTCATGCAAAACAGCATGACTTGTTTTGAGGTAAAACACCCCTTAATCATATGCCACAGTTCAGGGGTGGGTTCGTTAGCTTTTAAAACGTAACTCAGACATCGAAGAGGGACCAGTGTCCGTTTGTTTAATTTAAAGAGGCAGTCCGTACTCGTGTTTTATGTTCTTTCACACTGCAGAGATGGTAAGTACTATCATTGTTAGTATTCAGGATATTCCTTTTGAAAATCAAATGTTTTTCAATTCACGTTTCCATCCCTGCGCTCTCGTATGTTACACTCTGTTACTCGGACCACAATGCCTCTTGGGTGTTATTCAATACTTGGTTTCTCCAATGACGTTCTTGGCAAAACTTCCTCATTATTACCGTGTACCAAATGCATTAATTGCCTTTACTGGGATTAGCGCCATATTGCGGCTGCATCCGATGGTCACCGTAACAAAGGAAGTTCCACTACCACCCCGGTTCTTTTCAATTTCTTACTTGCCTTCGAAATCAATATTCGGCAGCACGACGTGCACAGGGAAATCCCTTCAGCTGACTCTGGCTGATTCCAAGTTCATCTCCCGGGTGAGGCGGGCCTCTCAACGTGGCCCTTCCATTCATCCCTCTTCAATGACAAGTGTCTCAGCCGGCGGGCACTCCTTTAGACATATAATCCAATCGAAGAGACTGACAAAGAGGAGCGCCACAGCCTCTCGAGTCGGGCCTGTCTCGGGTGTGTCAGACGCCTCACATATTCCTTAGAACACACGCACCCTTCAGCAATGTGAAACAGGCCACACCGACGTGCTTTTCAGATTCTTTATTTTCAGGCAAAACAGCATGACGCGTTTCGAGGTAAAACACCCCTTAATCATATGCCACAGTTCAGGGGTGGGTTCGTTAGCTTTTAAAACGTAATTCGGACATCAAAGAGGGACCAGTGTCCGTTTGTTTAATTTAAAGAGGCAGTCCGTACTCGTGTTTTATGTTCTTTCACACTGCAGAGATGGTAAGTACTATCATTGTTAGTATTTAGGATAGTCCTTTTGAAAATCAAATGTTTTTCAATTCACGTTTCCATCCCTGCGCTCATATATATGTATGTATTTTTATGATTTTTTAAAATATGAGGCTAGCAAGACAGCTAAAGCTGTTTCTAGGTAGTGTACAAGCACAGGAGCGGACCTCTGAATCCTGCATGATGGTCCAGAGTTCAGTTCATCCTGCAGTGGTCGACTATCTCAAAATTTGTGACACCTCTAGGATGTTGAGCAAACAGGAGTCTCCTTTGTCAGGATGCAGTTCACATCAGAGTGGCTGATTCAGAACTGAAACAAAGGTGGAAGTGTTGTATTTGGTCTCAATCTCTAAACATGTGTTCATGTACCATGGTACAGTCCCTTCATTCCCTACCCCAGTTTCTCCCTTGGTTTCCCCCTCCTTGCCCACGCCGCTGATGTTAACGTTCTACTGTCGGTTAGAAGTGACAGTTAGACTGGCTTTGCCCTTTTAGCTGCTGTGGCGTGTGGAGGCTGTCGATGTACTTACCAATAAAGAAGTGTTGGACATTTACCTAGTCTGGCGTTTCACTTCCCAACATTGGCGACGAGGATGCGATCCGAATCCACGCGTGCAAAGCGCAATGGACTGTTAATCCATTGTGCTTTGCATGCGTGGGTTCGGATCTCATTCTCGTATTTTATAACACCCTTTGGCACATATAGGTTTTGCTGCATGCCATTTGGTCTGGCATCTGCGACTGCTGTTTTCCAATGAGTGATGAATTTCCTGAGGTATTCAATGAGGAAATAGGACACTTGAAACATTTCCAGCATGAGATATCACCTAATTGGTTGGGTGGTGGAGAACGCAGATGGGTGTGCCGTGATGAAATGAAAAAGTTAAGGGAACTTCACCTGGAAAGTTATAAGATGAGATATGACATCAAACATGCTACCATAGAGGGCAAGTGGAAGGAGGGGGGATGTTGTTTTAGTTAAACTTCCTGCTCCACGCCAAAGTGAGGGAGCCAAGTTTTCCAAGCCTATGAATGTGGTGGAAGTGGGGGGAAAAAACAGGATTATTCTTGGTGATGGCAGAACCTGGAGTATGGATAGGATGTCTCCTTGTCATCCCTCCCAGATTAATGACAAACATAGAGTTTTTCCTGATGAGAGTCCCTGTGCAAGAGCAAGACCAAGGATTACAAGACTATACAAGGTTCCAGGATGGCACAAGGATTTTATCCCGCATTGAAGTTTATGTATACCAGCAGGTGTAGGGAGAATCCCTTTATGGTTGTATTTGAGTTTCCCCTTCTGTGGGTTGCTTGTACTGTCACTGGGGCTTCAAATGGGGTGCATGTACCGTTACTGATGTTCCATGCAGCCAATCTTGCATTAGAATTGTTCATTTTAAAATTTGCATTTATCAGTTGTCTTCTCAATATTACATGTGTCAAATTCTAGTGACACATGCTTGTGTAAGAAATAGTCTCTTCTATATAGGAGGGAGATGTGTCGTATTTGGTCTCAATCTCTAAACATGTACCATGGTACAGTCCCTTCATTCCCAACCCTAGTTTCTCCCTTGGTTTCCCCCTCCTTGCCCACGCCGCTGATGTCAACGTTCTAATGTAGGTTAGAAGTGACAGTTAGACCGGCTTTGCCCTTTTAGCTGCTGTGGTGTGTGGAGGCTGTCGATGTACTTGCCAATAAAGAAGTGTTAGATATTTACCTAGTCCGGCGTTTCACTTCACAACAGGACGTCTGATGGATAGTCCCCTAACAGTTCCATGGTGGTCAAATAGTTTACTTGTTTAGCAACACATCTCTTCAGAGCTTTCCCTAGATAAATTGAATTAGAAACTGGGCAGAAGTTGGTGAGCAGTACTGGTATTTGTAAGAATAGTGGTGTTTCATCGAATTTTTAATCTGGGAAAACGTTTCTAGAAGTAAGCACAGATCAAACCGCACCAGCTGGAAATTGTCTTTTATAATGTTAGCAGGTAGATAGATGATCAATGTTTGTGTTTCCAAATGACTGTGGCTATGCCTTTGTTTTGGATAGATACCTAGAAAGGGGTGAGAGGTGTGTGTTGTCTTGAGGGATGGAGTTTGGTTCTGTGCAGAGTTTAATTTGATATGGGTTCTAATGGAGGATATTCTGTCAGTAAAGGAGTCAAATAATTGCAAATATATGGCAAGAGATGGTATATGTGTGGTTCCTGAATGAAAAACCATGTTGAATTTGATGTTCTGAAATAAGGATCGTGTAATTATAATTACAGATAAATGCATGTGTGATAAACCCATTTGAGTTGCAACACTGATTTTGACAGGATCGGACCTCTAAACTGTAATGCAATGTTTTTAGCAGTGGAGGCAGGTGCAGGATATGTCGTCAGTAGGTCAGATGCTCGAGGACCACCGTTTAGGATTGCTACCTACTGTTATCACTTCTGTCTTTCCGAATTTCACTTTTAGCTAATGGGTACAGCGCCACTCCCTGCTCCATCTCATGCATTGCTGGAAAGGGAGTCCTGGGCCTCTTGGATCGTCTCAGCAAAGACGAATAACGCGATCATTTCTGCACATGCCATAGGAGCACTTGAGCTTGTGTATTGGCTCAATACAAACATTAAATAGACAAGATGACAAAGCACAAATGTGACGGTCTCCAAAGAATATCTGCTGAGTTTTGAATAAAAAAAGCAGTAGCAAGATCATTAAAGTGCGAACCAGTTGCAGACGGTGCCCCGAGTTCCAATGTCACACCGCCTACTTTGAAGGATTGTGTGGTCGGTGGTGTTGTGGGGGCAGGGTACCCCAAAATTTAAGACACCCTACAATTTTACATCAATCAGAATGCCCACATTCACTGGATCGGCGGTGATGTTCAACCTCAATTTCGTGAGGCAATATGTCCTTGTGTTAAGGCACCTCCCGAAGGCATCAACCATCAGGAATAAAATGTATTGAATAAATGGGCCTATTCAGTAATTGAGTTCTAGATCAATGAAAAGTTAAAGGGTTTTATTACAAAATTCAAAAGTAAAGCAGTACAGAGTCAATGCCATGAAGGCTGTCAATGAAAGGACAATACAGAGAAAAGCAAAATCAGAAATTATTCTAGGTCCTATGTGGGCAGCAAAATTGGGGGAATAACTTACAGCATCGCTTAGTAGAACAGGAAAGGATTCTCCCTGACCCCCAAAATCAAGGGTTTTTAGAAATTTTTTCGCATATCAAATTACAGAAACTGCAGAATCATTGTGGTGTGAGCAAATGCATCATTTAATTAGCAAATCGGAGCACACATAAAATAAACTTAATATTGCCTTGACACCTAAGCACCCTCCCACTACATGAATAATTCAGCACCCTCTATGCTAATGTCGCAGTAGATGCTAGAACAAACTACGTACATTAACCATAACGTGATATGAATGAAAAGGGGCACAGCAAACCATTTGAAGGACCTTGAAACTAAAGTTTCAGGTTGCGACTGAGCTGGGGAAAGTTCACAGAGAGTACAATAAACAATAATAGTAGAAATAAACCAGTGCATCTCAGCTTGACTGTGCTGCAGAAATTGCAAGGAGAGGTATGGGCAGAGGGGAAAACATGAGTGACAGGGGTGACCTCCTTCTTGGAAAGATAGCGTTTATATACATTTGGGGACAAGTTAACACATATCCGAAAAATACACTTCGTAGAAAATGTGTTTAAAAATCAACAATGCTAGGTCAGTGTATACATGTCTAATCGAGTGTGAAAATACATTATGCACTTTGTTAGTGATAAGCAATAATATAAACTCATAACAATCTTTCACAGTGTCAAATCTTGCTTCCTCCAGTGAGACTGTACCCCTGCATAGGCGTACTCTAAAATGTTTTCTTCCTAAAAATGTTTAAACTGGCATGGGTTTCCAGAATCTTAGCGGTTATAAGAAGAGGAGAGATTGCTGGTTAAATAGCCAGTGCAAAAGAATCAAAGTGACACTTTTTCAGACATCTACTACAGTCGCCTTCTTAAAATGGGATAGCACCAACTCGTGCATAAGAGAAATATTAAAAATGTTGCAGAGGAAATGGGCAGTTGCCAAACCCAGGAGTTTAACAATATAAATTTGGGAGGGTTCAAGAGGGGATACAGATTTAGTGTGAGGCACACTAATTTCAGCCTGATTTGAAAGAAATCCTGATGACCGAGTGTAATTAATAACCGTACTGACATGGCCTTCTTCAGACATAGCACGTCTAACATCCATGTTTTTTTGAGTGAAGAAAGAGGTTAGCCCATCATAGCATAATTCTTGAAAGGTGAGCATGTTAGCACACTCTGCAGGGGATTGGTCATTTTCTTAATGATTGAAAGCTAGGGGGGGGGTTAGTTCCCTCAAATATTATTATAAGCTGTTTGTAACTCAGTTTATATTTCTGGAGCAGCAATTCAGAAAGTTGATTATAGTGATTTAATTGCATGCCCAAGCCCATTTACTAACTCTGCTTGGAGTTTTAAATCAGTCAAAGACAGGATGAACCATGGACCTGTTTCACCTCTTGTACTGGGGCAAGCTTATCAAGGGTATGTAATCCATTTGTCATATGTTTTATAATTTGGACTAGAGCTTGTAGTAGATAGAATCAGTCGGGTCGTTCTTAGCCTATAATTTATACTGCACAGGCAACTATTAGCAGCTATGGCAAATTTGAATAAATTCTGCTAAGGAGCTAGATTGTCTGACACTAACTCAGTAAAAGGAATCAATCATCTGGAGCTGTATCGGTCAGACTCTAACACATAAGGCTACAGACCGTTTGTCTGACTACCTTACTCAGTCATTCCTTTTGTTAAAACCTTCAAGATGCTGGACAACTAAAAGTAAATATGTAACTTTTGAACATTGTAAAGGTTATAGATTTGTTTTACTTAGCAATATTTTTTCATTATGTAATCAATTCTTATATCAAACCAAAGTCTCAGGGCTTACCTTTCAATTCCCATTAATAATAGATTTTTAAGTACATTTTTATGGCTCAGATCTATGTTAACCTCTCTCTGAGTTTAGACAAGGCTGGCCTGCTTATAAACTTTGCTTGGTTGGTTAAGTGGTGGGTGTAATGAAAATTTACATTTTTAAGTGTTTGCCCTAGTCTTTTACAAAAGTGCCACAGACTCCTGATATCAGTGTTCCAGGATTTAGGAATCTGCTTGGTAAAACGTTTTAACTACATAAATCCAGACTGATTGCAAGATTAGTAAATTACTCAAATGTCGAAAAAAGTAAATATTATTTGGTGACCGAGCAAAAGCGATGTCCATTCAACTGATTGTTGTAGCCTGCCTTTAAATGAATGTTACTCAAAAAGCTTTCCTTACTTGCTCCTCTTTGGATAATTTACTTTTATAATTATTCCTTATCTCGCACAGATCTGCTTTAACATTCCTTTTAGCCTCTGTAATGGAGAGGAGCTGTGCTACACATGATGAATATTTTGTAATTATTTTAAGTACTGTTCAAATAATATTTTTCGTACACAGATAGTTCATACTATACCTGGGTGAGAATTTGGTTCTGCCACGTCTCAGCAACATTCTAGGTAGAATTTTAGTCTTGGTATTCCCGATGAAGTGTCATGGGTTGATAAAAACATTTTTTAGACCAAGCCGCCATGGTTATGGTTACCTCACTCAATATATTGAAAGGATCACAAAAAAATCTTGGATATGGCCTTGAGAATGCATGGATACGTTTATCCTAGATTGAAGATGTAGCACACTCAAATATTCGATCACTGAGGAATGAGATTTGAGAGTGTTTTGCAAGTTGGAATTGGCAAGTATTATATGTTTCTAGACAAGGTCATAATCTGCTTCACAGACAACACAAAATTTAATAGGAAAAGAAATGTACTGGCACCTGGAGGATGATCTTTCGCTGGCAGCCTTTTTAGGAGCAACGCCAAGCTGAATAATGAGCGATTTCACCGCTATCAGGGATAGTGTTCTTTAAGGATAATAGCAGCATCTCTGCGTCTTTGTTTAGAGGGATGGAATATTCAAAGACTTTTAAACACAGGCGAAAGGGCCTCTGCAAACTATTCAATAAGCCAAAATTCTGGGATGCATAAAATATCAAGGTAGAACTTTTCAAGAAGCTTGTGTACTTCCCAACTATAGTTCACTGAGAAGCAGGCATATATGTACCCAAGTTAGATAGTCTCAGAATCGTTCACAGAGGCAGCAACTTGGTGAAGTTCAGGAAAGGGAGGCATCTATCATGAAGGAAAAGAGTGTTTAGTTGATTCAGTTGGTTGAGGGTGGCAGATGGTAGCTGAACGAGCTTAGAGGGGCAGAAGTCCTTCAAAGTGTTGCTGCTGTAGATGAGAGTTGCAGTGCTTGAAGCTTGCTGCATGGGAGGATCTGGCACAACAGATAGGCCCAAATAGACTTCCCTTTGGCAAGCCTGTCAAGCGAGATTTTAAGATTGGATCTCATTTCTCTCTTCTTCCCTGAGGCAGGACTGGATGTCCATTTGGGGTGGGTCATTTGTGTTGAGACAGTTAGCATTCTGAAAGTCAGTGTTAAAGTATGGTCATTCTGTCTACATCTGCTGCTTTCTGTGCCATCTGAATGTATTCCAAAATTTGCCTAAACAGTTTGAGTTTTCATCTTCAGTGGCATTTGCAACCTGTATGTTATAAGTGATAATGGATGGCATAGAATCTTAACAACATCAGCCTCGCCCAACTGGACGCCAACCCCCGCACATTGCAGGACACACACTCGGTCCTATCTTCACGGCCAGCGACAGAATCAAGTACAGCTATGTCACCAAGCTCACATGGACCGACCACGCCATTGTCCACTTCGCCATCGCAGGACCCCCAAGCACCACCCTAAGCCACCCAGCACTTCGCACCACAGCTGGAACAAGATCTCAGAGAGCCAATGGACTGACGCCCTCAACACCCTCCGCCCTCTCACTACAACCAACCTAGAACAGGCAGTCAATAACTTCTCTACCTGGATCACAGACTGCGCTTCCAGAGTCACCCTCAGCAAACCCAAGAGGTCCGCCATGCAAGCCATCTGGTACACTACGTAACTAAGAACAGAATAATGAAGCGCACCTGCAAACAACTTGAAAGGAAATGGTGCACAAGCATGGATCCCACAGACCAAACAACAGTCAAAACAGCAAGATTTTCAAGTGACTGCCGACGCCAAACGCACCGTCACACAATCCCTGGTCACCAGCCAACTGGACTACGGCAACACACTCTACGTAGGAATCACCTTCTCAAGAGACTCGACCTCCCCAAAGGGACCTGCATCACCCGCCACCTCAAGAAGCTCCACTGGCTCCCCATTCAGAAGAGATGCCAGTTCAAGATGTTGATCCACACCTTCAAAGCCTCCACAACCAGGGACCAGTATACACCAACCACTGACTTAACTTCCACCTTCCTCCAGACCACCTGCGCTCCGCCTCCCTCTGCCTCACCCTCACCACCCGTATACGCCTCAGCAACAGTGGAGGTGTCTCCTTCTCCTATCTCGCTGCAAAATTCTGGAACGACCTCCCACTTCACCTACCGTGCTCCCTGCTGCAATTCAGAAAAGGACACAAGATCTTGCTGTTCAACTCAGCCCCCTGCAGCAGCTGCTCAAGCACCTGGATACCCTCACGGGCGATAAACCGTTCTATACAAATCCAGTTTGATTTGATTGATTGTGCAATACTATTTGTAAAATGTTAACAGGCAGAGCATTATCAAGAATACAAATTGCAAGGCTTTTGTGAATAGTAATTTTTCATTTAAATAATTTAAGTTCCATGTATATGCAAAGTCTAGATATATTAGAATTGGAGATGCTTCCCAATTTTCACCTACAGTAAATGCAATCTTTTTCATCAAAAGTAAACAGCGAGCATATGGAACTAGGCATGGTTGTAGCAATAATGTGAAAGGAATTATTTCAACTACTGATTTAAATATTGTGTTTTTTCCAGGATTCTGTGGAGAGCCTATGTCTGGTCTGAGAGTCTTCGTCAAAAAAGCCACCATTGGGTAGGAGCAAAGACAACACCGTGCATTGGATATTTGAGACAAAACTATTCTGAATTGCTTCGATTTTGTGCATTTCAAAGACAGTACTTCTGTGCCATTCCAGAAATGTTGGAGACTAAAGTTGATGTAGAGCTTTACTCTCCTAATCCCGAAGTTCGAGGAATGACTGTTCTTAACAGGTCTGCATTTAAAAGGACAATTACTGTTCCAGCTTTTACAGTTAAAAAGGACCTCATTCATAGATTAATGAAATCTCTAAAAAACAAAGTACTACACCGTCCAGGCCTGAAAAGAGTGGTAGACTATCCCAAAGATGAGGATAAGAAATTAGTGCTGTTGGATCCTTGCAAAATATCCTGTCAGGAATCTTTAGAAAAAGACGAACTTATTCTTTTAGAAGAATTGGATATTAACCCTCAAATTATAAAATATGATTTGGAGCTGTCTTATGAAAATTTTAAGACTGAAGAAATTTTGAGAGCAGTTTTACCAGAAGGACAAGATGTAACCTCAGGATTTAGTCGAATTGGGCATATTGCTCATATGAATCTTCGGGAACATCAGCTACCATATAAGAACTTAATTGGTTTGTATCAGTAATTATTTATTTTTTATCTTTCATTAAAATGATACATATGCCAAAAAATGCACTGGAATGTCTTACTGGGTTTTATAGCCTACAATACCACACTGTTGCCCTAACATTTTCATATTTTCTCCTTTTTAAATATGAAGAATGAAAAGAAACTGTTACAATAGTCATGCAACCTCACAATGAGGAAACTGCACTTTGTTTCAAGGCAGACAAAGGGTCCTGTAATGCCGTTCATGGCAGTTTATCTCCGAGGACCTTGTTCCTCTTTGTAAAGATACCGCACACTTCCCTCTACTGCCGAGCACTTTAATTTCTGTTTGTGGAATCGTAGAGCATTTACTTAGCTTTGTTTGACATTTTTAAAATCTATTTTCATTCGAAGATGTCTTTTCCTCTGTTTTTGTAAGGAATTTTGTTTTAATACATTTTATAATTTACGTAGAGGTGAAACATGTTCTATATGTTTTAAGAAAACCCCTCTTTCATTTTCCCTGTTGAGTGGATATATATATATATATATATATATATATATATATATATATATATATATACATATATACACCTCGCAGCACACTTCCCAGTTAACCTCCCAAGAACTGCTAACACAACTACGAAGTCAAAACTGTCATGCATTTAAAGTAGGTTTTAAAGCCTTCCATTGTTCTTACAATTCATGAGGTTCCACAGTACTTTCTGAATCTTAAAGTCCCTGTGTTCTACATGGCTTCATTGTGCTTAGCTGGCGTCCCTAATCACTCCCGAAATACACTATTTGACAGTATATCATTTGTCCATTGAATACTTACATTTGTTCTAATTATGACCTTGCATCAGACGTATTCACAGTCGTGCACTACCTAGTTATGTATGCCCCTTAAACCATAAGGCTATCTTGCCCTCTTTGTGTTCCATGGCTTTACATATCTCACATTGTTGTTTGTGTCATGCTGTCATTCCATTTCTTGTACATACCTTTGTTGGTCTACTTTCAGTGTCTGATTACCCTTCTAATCTCCTTATGAGGTCAAGTTCTGGTTTGCAGCTTTCATTGGTACCAGTCTGTGTTTCTTCTGATCCCAGAATGGCCGATTTACTTAAACAAGTTTGAACTGTTACCTACCAAATATTTGTGTCTAAAACCCCTTATGGGAGTGCCTTAGAGCAATCCCACAGCACATGCATGGAATATCTGTAATTCCCATAGTTTCTTCAGTGTTTGGGGAATTGTGATACTTCTACTTTGGTGGTGCCCTTTATGTGTATTGCAAGACATAACATGAGATTAACTTTTTATTAATGTTCCCGGTGCATTCATTTCATAAGACTAAGATCTCCACTAATTCATAATCTTCAAATTCGAGCTTCAGGTATTTTCCCCAATTTCACTAGGTATAGCTTCATTGGGCTTTCCTCCTCAAATGATAAGATTGCAAGTGTCCAGGAGATGCTACTTTTCAGTCTCCCATTGTTCCTCTCTTTCTCTCCCTCTGGTGCAACTGCTACAGATATTTTGAAAAGTCTCTATGCAGAATATTCTATTCTCTTTTCATATCCCCAGATGGTTATCTGAATGTCCTTTCAAACAATATTTTATCAGGTGTAAACCCTTCTAATATCAGACCTCTCAGTAAAGACGCCTGCCATCAGGCAAACGTTGATGTTCATCCAAATGGTGGCATTATGAGATACAGTCTTCCTAATTTCGCTGGTTTGATATAGGATAGGATTGTGGAGAATAGTTTCAAGAGGACATTTTCAAACTTCACCCACATTGGTGTCTCCTCCCTACCAAATTGTACACTGGCAGGTTGCAGTAATCTATTTGGCCGACATGTCACATTTTAGGTTGGACACTCATTCCTCTCCGAGTGTTATCTGCGTATAACAAATACAGTTTTATTTTAGCTCTTTAGGTTTGCTATATACATTTAGCAAGGCACTTCTCCACATTTTGTAAGTAGTCCTTGCTTAATTGGAAAGACAGACAGCTAAACCGAGTGCTTCTGGAAGGGTTGCCATCTTGTCTATCCACAAGTGATAAGGTAACTTTTGAAAGACCATCTTAAATTGCACTCATAATCTTTCATTGTTCTCCTCAACCTAGTTTCAGTTCTAGTCTAAAGGCAATCGCCAAATACTTCAGGGTCTCTGTTTGTCTTCTTGCCAGTTCTTCTTGTTTTTTCATTTCCAATTTCTTCTTGGTCAAGGGCATCATTTCAGTTTGTCACGGTTAATCTAATATCTCAACAAGAATTCAAATTTGTTGGTAAGTTTGGAGAGATGTATGTATGGGTTACACATTTTAAACCCAACTGTGTAGAGTAACAACTTATTGTATTAAATACCAATCAATATCTCACTGATGTTTAATTTGACATGCCAACAGTTTCAGTTCTATTACAAAAAGAAGCTGGAACAGCCCATCGTGGTACCCCTCTGGGGCTGAAGAAATCTTTAGCTGGTCATACAGATTTCTTACTCCCCCCGATAACCATGTAAAACCAAATTCCTTAAAGGTCCTAATATTTACATGATTACATGATCAAATACATTTTCTGCATCTAATGATACAAGGGCTGTCAAATTGCCTAGTTTGGAGCTGTTATGTATGTCACTAAAACATAAGGTATTGTATTGATCAGGAGAAGTTTGTAAGTGCACGGTATTGGGGCATTGAACATAAGGCAATCGTGTATACCTAGCCATAATTTGATGTTTGCAGGGCATCAAGGTAAAGAAAAGTGGTGGAATCACACAAACCAAATCTAAGTCCCCTGTGTCTCTATAGTTTTCAAAAATGTAAGGGGTTGGTCTGTTTTCAAGGTTGCTGGCCAACCTCAGGCATATTGCAACCCTCTTCCATGGTAAATATCTGGAGTTCTCATCCTGAAAATGTAACTTTGGCACAGTTTTTGCCCCTACTATGTGATGTGCCAACCCACGTATGCTGATGAAAATTATTTTAATAAGGAGATATGTGGCAATGCAGACGGTAGGACATTTGTTATGATTGTTTAATTTGATCAAAATATTTAGATTCCTGTTGTCATTAAAAAAAGAACACTTAATACAAAAACTGCTAAAAAGCCGGACAGAATTATGGGTCTTCCCATGTTGGTTGTACAAATTACAGCTATCCCTAAACACACATTCTTGGGTACAATTAAAACAAGCATTTTCAATGCAAGAGGTCTTGCTTTTGCAAGCGTTTAAGCGATTGGCATTGTAACTCACAATGCCTTTTATTTCTGTGTTTTAAACCCAACACATATATAAAAGGCATTGCTATTTTTAATGCCAATAGCTCAAACTCTCGCAAATGTGAGAGCACTTTAATGTTGGCTGCGCCCCTTTCTTTAGACGCTGCTCACCGTAGTCGGGTTACAGTGAGCAGCGTCTAGACAAAGGGCCAAGGACGGTATTAAAGTGAAAGCGCATATGGTGCGCTTTCACACAAAGCAAAAACAAAATAATGAATTTAGAAACGTTCAGCAGCGAGGGCCGCTGAAGTGAAAGCGGCCCTCGCTATTATTTAATAAAATAAATAAGCGCGGCCGCTAATGTGAAAGTGGCTGCCTGTAAAATAAATAACCTCTGCCGCTAAACTGAAAGCAGACCGCGCTGTAAATAAAATAATTGAATAAGCGCGGCCGCTATAGTTAAAGCGGACCGCGTAGTAATTTAAATAAATACAGTAGTCAAAGCGTGCTGCGATGTCGTGGGTGGAATAGGGGAAGAGCATTAAAGAAAATCGTGCTCACCAACTTATTTAGCAAACCATGTAACAACACCAGTAAAAGGTCCAGTCGTTATGGGAGGTAACAAATGCAGACAAGGCGGTACCAAGGAGGGACTAACAAGCATACTAACAACTTGGAAGCCAGCGTTTACGAAGGACAATGACACAAGCCAATAAAAAATATGGGCAGAGTGTGGGCAGGGCTTCAAAGTCATACTCCACTACTGTATGCCTTGCAGCAGCGCATGCGCTGCCCAGGCTCGACCTAAAAATGAATAGTTTTCCTTGATAACCAGTTTCTATTCATTGTATTTTTCATTGTCGTGTAATGATCAGTACACATTGAAAACTAATTGTACTCCACAGCTGAATTGTTGGCTCTTGGTATGTTTTGTGCAAAGAAATGTTCTATTTTTGTTTTTTAAACCATTTTATTGGGTTTTCCATTTCGCACATTATGTTCAACATCATATACGAGTAACAAACAGTGAGTTGAATTACTACTCTGAAAGGTAATCGTTTTGGATTTTGTTTGTGTTTGGGTGAGTTGTCTATTGTATGGCCAGGGTGGAGATGTGTTCGGTCCGCATGTGCTGCCTTTAGTTCGAAGCCTTAATCATTGGTCTCGTCTTCTGTGGGTACGAGTTGTGGGTGCGATTACCCAACTGGGGATTAAACTGGGGGTGGGTGGTTGGGAGAAGGGTGTGGGGCGGGCATCTGTGTGTCTTTCTTTATGTGGGCCTTCTGCGCTGGGCGCAAGTTTGTTATTGCGGTGTTGAGAAGGTGCACCTCTTCACGGGGGAGTCCAGTGATGCATCCGTGGGGGGGGGGGGAGCAGGTGGGGGACACTTGTTTGCGTTTATGGTTGGGAGGGCTGGGTCCGATGGTCCTGTCCCTGTAGGTGATTTCTTGGGTGATTGGGCTGGTGTCTTTTTTTCGTTTGAAATTTTGAAGGAGTGTTGCCCACTCCATGGAGATGTGGCGGCGCCCCGTCCCTCGTGCCTCCTTGAGTCTAATCGTGTCCTCTTCTGCCGTGCCCCATTTAATTACAGCACCTCTCCAGGCCTCTAGTGGAGGCCCTGTAGATGTGCGCCAGTGCATTGCGGTGCATCGCTTTGCCCGGAGGAGGGTCAGCGATACAAACCTTTTTTTCCACCTTTCTGTCTTTCCTAGGCCGGGAGATTCCTAATGCGCTGGCTTCCCACGTATCAATACCCGTGAGACCTGTGATTTCATGTATTACGTTGTGTATTTCCGCCCAGTAGGGTTGCAGGGTGGGGCAATTCCAGGACATATGATGGAATGTGGCATTGGGGAGGTGGCAACGTGGGCATCGGAATTGTGTCATAGGATAAAAACGTTGGAGCTTCGCGGGCGTCAAATATGCTCGGTGTAGTATGTTAAATTGTATGCTTTTAAAACACGGGTTACGTAACACTTTCTTGGGATGTTCTAATGCGATCTGCCATTCTTTGTCATTCAATGCATGCCCAAGTTCCTCCTCCCATTTCAGCCTAAGTTGGGTGAGTGGTATGGCCGTGAGCTCTCGAATAGAGCTAAAGATCCATGTGATGCGGTGGTGCCCAGTACCCATGGTCAGAATCGTGTGAAGTGTTTGGTGTGTTGCGGATTTCCCTCTGGACAGATCCCAGGTCTGTTTGCAGTCCGAGACGATTTGTCTGTGTAGGAGAAATTGTCCGTCTGGGAGCCTGCTCTTCTCCGCTAATGGGATACCCCAATGTTCGCCCTTCTTGCGAAGCCGGATTGCTAGTGGCTCGGGCCACCTGAAAGGGAGCCAAATGTGGTGGCCAATACGGACCCGAGACGTGAGTTTTGTATATAGCAGTTTGGTGTATGCCATGAGTTTGGGACCAATACCCGCCTGTTGGAGGACCGCAAATAAATACGGCCAAGTCAGGGTATTGAATGCTTTTTCCAGGTCTAGGATCAAACATGTGGCATTAGGGAATCTGTTCTGTACTCCGTCTTGGACGTGGAAGAGTATACGAACATTTTGGGAGGTGTTTCCCCCCGGAACGAACCCGCATTGATCGGAGTGTATCAGATTGGGGAGTATCCTAATGTAGCGGTCCGCTAGGATCTTGACAAGAATTTTGCAGTCAGATGATAGTAGTGTAATTGGTCGGTATGAGGTCCGTAGTAGGGGATCCCGGTTCGGTTTTGGGAATGTTAGTAGTATGGATTTGCGCATGGATCTGGGGAGTTCCCTGGCCTTTAATGCTGCTTTGAATACTGTCTCGGGGCCAGTTGTGAGGAGAAAGTACTATAGTATTCAAGCGGTAGGCCATCATGGCCTGGGGCTTTATTTCGGGCCATATTATGGAGTGCGTTCTTAATGTCTGTCAATGTGATCTGTTCATCTAAGGAGGTCCTGTCAGAGGCGGCTAGCTGTGGTATGGTGAGGGGGTTTAGGACTTTGTCGATAAGTTCTGAACTGTTTGATGTTGGTGCTTTTATATTTCCGCATAGTATTCGTGGAAGGCCTGTAGGATCTCTGTTTGGATGTAAGTGGTGATTCCTGTAGAGTTCAGTATTCTGGTGATTGGTTGTGTGTCTGAGTTTTGACGGATTAGCCAGGCCAGTAATGTTCCTGCCCAATCCCCCTCTCTATGTGCTCTGGCGGTGTAAGCTTTAAAATTGTATCTACGTAGGTCCGCACATGCTTCCGCATATTTAGTCTTAGCTTCTGCCAGCTGTGTTAGGGACACTGTGCCTGTACGGTCTGTTCCAATGTCTTTAGCACCCCTGCAATTTGCCACCTCGTATGACAACCTTGAAGGCATCCCATTCTAGCATCCTGGATGATGTTGTGTGTTTGTTTTCGGCGAAATAGTTTTGGATAATATCCCTCTGTTCATACCTGAACACTTGGTCTTTAAGGCAGTCTCAGGGTAATTGTCTCGTGGGGATTGGTGGTAGGGGTGGGCGCCATCTAAGGGTTATGTCATGTGCGTCATGGTCTGAAAGTACTCTGCCTAAATAGTCCGTGTTTTGGATCTTGGGGATAAGTGTTGGTGTGCACAGAAATCGGTCTGGTCGCACTCGTAAGTTGTGAGTGATGGAGTGGAAGGAGTAGAGTTTAGCTGTCGGGTGTGTATTTCTCCAGGTGTCCAATAGTGACCATTGGTTCATCCATGCGCGAAAGCAAGCTGTTTGCGCATGAGCTGGGGATGTAGGAATGGGGGGGGGGGGGGATCTGTCCAGGGAGAGCTCCATTGTTCAATTGCAATCTCCTCCTAGAATCAATGGTGAGGTTGTGAATTGGGCAAGGACATTCGATAAGGTCTTCCAGAATTTTGTTTGTTCAGTGTTGGGGGCGTATATACTTCCTATGAGCACTGGTTGACCATCTAGTAGTCCTTCTAGAAGCGCGTATCGTCCCTCTGCGTCTACCCTTCTGCGGGTCTCCTGAAAGGGAGTCCCTGGCCTCAGCCATATCAATGTCCCTCGCACGAACGCCAAGTATGTAGTGGCGCAGAAGGTGCCCGGTCAAGTTCCCCCCTCCCCCCCCCCCGGTGAGGTGCGTTTCCTGCAGTAGCACGATCTGTGCCTGATGGCGCTTAATATACACGTGAATGGCATAGCGTTTCTGCGCTGTGTGTATCCCTCGAGCGTTTAGAGTGAGGAGTTTAATATATGGAGGTTTATATGCTGCGTGGGAGGGGCGGGCAAGACTGGAGGACCCCCATGCGTGAATCGTCTGCGCCGCGCGCATGGCCCATATATGTCGCTGTTTGTGGATGCCCTTTGTGCAGGAATGGGTGTTGGGTTGAGACAGGGTGTGGGGTATAACAAGAACTGCAACTGGGTTGAGACCCAATTCTGGAGATCTGCTGCAACAGGCAGTACATCCAAACCTGTACTAACATGTACGCCCTAGTGTATGGTGGGGGGGTGGCTTGTGCGAAACACCGGAGTTCCTGTAGAGGCGTGGATCCACTTAGATGATCGGTGTGGGCTCTGACTGTGGGTGAATTAGATGTATTGGTTTTGGTGCATGGGTTGGGCCATGTTTGTGAGGGTACCGTCGGAGTACAAGAGCGAGAAACAATGCGTAGACCCCCGTGCTTTGTTCAAATAAGTGTATCTGCCGTGGGTGGGGTCACTGAGTTCGTATCGGAGTTGCTCGAGTCGTTGGGGTCATCTTTGGGCGTGAAGATATGCGGGCCATCATCGTCATCTGAAGCCATCGGGCCCGTCCCTAGGTTCGCCACCGCCTGAAGGGCTTTCTGTCTTACAGCTATTTGTTCTAGATTCGGGGATTTCATGATAGCGCTGTGCGATTGTGTCCCTGGGTGGCGTTGAGTGTTCTTTCCCCGTCGGCGTTGGGTCTGAGGCGTGCGTGCTTGATGCTTTCGAGCGTTGACCGGGCTGACTTGCAGATTCAGTTCCGCCCAGTTTATGGCATCTTTCGGATCTGTGAAGAAGATTGTGGACTTTGTGTATAATTTTGAGTCGGGCTGGGAACAATAGTGAGAACTGGACTCCTTTCTGGCGGGGGGGTCGCTTTATTTCCAAGAAGGATGATCTTTAGCGTTTCACCGCTCTGGAGTAATCAGGGAAAAGCATGACGTGCTTTTCCTCCACTGTAATGGGGCCATTTTGTCTTGCGGCCTGCAATATTGCATCCTTGTCCCGGAAGTGGAGGAGTTTGACCAGAGCGGTCACGGGGGAGCCCGGAGGCGCTCGCCGCACTGGCACCCGGTGCGCTCTTTCCACCGAGAAGAAGGCAGTCAGTTCAGTGTGTGGTGTGAACGATTTAAGCCAGGTTTCAGTGTACTTGATGGGGGCTTTCCCTTCCACCCCCTCTGGTAGGTTTAGTATTCAAAGGTTTCTCTGTCTGGAGCGTCCTTCCAGTTCATCTGTCTTCCCCTTGAGCAGTGTGATCCGGACCTGGAGGTCTCTCATGAAATCTTGTTGAGCTTTTGCCAAGGGGACGGAGCACCGAGGAAGAACCAGACACCGCGGCTGCGGTGATACTGACTTAAGCAGTTACGAGAGGGACCGCGACTAATTAGCGCGTTGTCTCCGCTGGTGGCGTGCAGGTACGAGGGACCACAGCAGCCACCTGGTATGAGTGATCTACAAGCAAGGTGTTACAGGGTCCCATATTAGCCCTGATGAAGTTGCCGGAATAATAGTAGGCAATGAAACATGTTGGCCTTTATTGCTATGAATGGCCAAATAGATGCCGTTTTTATGTGAGGACACTTACTTCACTGAATAAATATCCTACGCAAGTAAGCGGTACCTCTTTTTAATTGAGGATTGCATCTCCTCTGTTTGTTGTTTGTGGGACCTGTTGGGCACTCAGTGATTCTTGTACTGTCGGCGCTGTCTTTATCATTCACTTTTTCACTGATTCCTCAGTTTTAGGAATCTCTTTACTTTCATTCTTCTTTCAAATTGGAAAGTTACCGGTGATGATAGTGTGGGCACACTGGTAAACATATGCCAGCAGCCCCCCCTTTGATGTTACTAACGTGAGGTGCTTTCCAATCTCTCACACACATTTTTTCACCAGGTTGTGTGGTGATATATTTTTCCTAACTTTATAAGCTTGTTGTAAATTGTGGTACATGACATTGTTTAACATAAATTTTGAACAGTGGGACACACAAGCAAGTAACATTTGTACTGTCCTGTAAGGGTAATATGTTTCCCTGGTCCTTTGAGTGATAAGACACTGTTCTTAGTAGGTCAGGTTTTTCTTGAGATAGATTGTTGAGTGGGGGGCAACCTGACTTCTTTCCCCTTGGTGCTCCTTGTTGTTAATGAGCTTTTGCCAAGGCCTGTAGTGTAGAGGGCCTTTTCTCCGTCCGCTACTTTGCTAATTTTCGGTGATCGTCCCGCAAGAGGTTAAGATCTGTGGCAAGAGTTCCGAAGCGGTCCTCGAGGTGACTCGCGAGTGTTCAATGGCCGCCAACACTCTGCCAAGTTTGTCCGACATGGAGGTGGTGAGAGAGGATTCTGCCGCCTGACAATGGCTCTCAGAGGTTGGGGACTTGTTCCGTGCCGGGTTAGGAGGCTAGGATCCCCCTGTGGTGCGCAGCCGCCCCATGGTTGCGGGGGGTTAGTACTAGTGTCTAATGCTCTTCGCTTCCGTGCCGGCATTTGGTGCTTGTGTCCAGGTCACTGATGAGAGGTTTCCTGCTGGCCAAGTCAGGGGAGCAGTGGCTCCGGGTTGGTCTGCTTTCGTGTGGTAGCTTGTTTTGGATTGGTGGGGATTCAGTTTGGGTAGTTCCCGTCCCCCCTGTGCTTGCCTGTAATGTCTTTTTGTCTTGCCGGTGTGGGAATAGTCGTCTACGCCAGTGCCCTGGATTGTCCGTGTAGTTTCTTTCGCTCCGTGTGTTCGCGAAGGATCGCACTGGTTCCCCACTGGCACGTTAGGCGTTGGCTCCCTCCCTAGTGTATGCAGAGAATTGACTCTTGATGTAGCTCTGTATCAGGGGGGGGGGGGGTATGCGAGGCTCTCTGATTCCTCCGTTGTGTCTTGCAATGGCTGCTAGGGGACCTCTGTCAGCCGGTGGTGATGGGATATGCACCGCTTGCCCGTTTGTGGCACGTCTCAGGGGGTTGCCATATTGGGATCGTGCGTCCGCCTTGTCTAAGTTTCTTTATTTTGGGGGCCCAACTGCATTCTGCTCACCTCTGTGCGGCCCGAGCCGGTGCAGGACCGGGTTGAGTGTCCCGTAGGTGTCTTTTGGCCGTTTTCAGAGCTCTTCCGCTGTGGATGTACGATGATTGTCGGGCCCGTGTTTGGAGCCTCAGGAAAACGTTTCTGCCATCGTGGCTGGTTTAGCCACGCCCCACAAAGAAATGTTCTATATCACTGTGACAGGCAGAGTCCAGGAAACGCAGAAGTATATTTTTTTTGTAGTTCCGCCTGTTAAATAAAACGACTCTCAGCCTACTCAAAGTCTGGAACATGTTTATTAACAGAAAGCAAAGAAATTAGTAACTACAAAAAAAACCATTGTGACTTTGACCTCAAAAACGTATGGAGTATATAATACCAACACCTCTAGGAATTGTTTTACATTTATACACTTCCTTCACATAAGAAATGAAGGAGTTACATAACTGATAGTGAAACCACTGAAGGCAGTAGCTAAGATAGATGGCCTTTGTTCTCATAAGAAAACAGATGGAAAGACCTTGAAGGAGAGATGCAGGGCAGAAACGTCTCTGCTGAACTTAGTGTAATCTAATTTTCTCACTGAACAGTGCTAAGGTGAAAACGAGGCTTAGGGTTTCGCAAACGAGAAGGCCTGCAAATATTGGTATAACACAGGAGTGCATTATAAACTTGGTTTCAAAACATATTGCTGATGCTAAAGCAGTAGTCTAATAGATCTATCTCTATTCTTAGTTGACAAGCCTTTTGTACAAGTTGCAAATGCAAATCGGGACCGTGATTTCTCTTGCCCCTGCAGTATATTCACGATTTTGTGAATGTAATTATTATTATTGTATGGCAACACCTTGACTAGTCTTTTCAGTTGAGCCCTTACGAATACAAACATTTGTCTAGTTTTCATAAATGTGTAGCTTTCAAGCTTCATCCAGGATTTCACATTTATTTTCTCTCACAAATTGCAAGAAGGTAGAAACTGAAAAATATGAAATAGTGAACACCACTTGCAAAATTTCAAACATATTTGTGAAGAATATAATCTTTGCAGGTAGCTCACCCGTTACCCAGAGAGAAGCATGACTTTCTGTCACATTGGAGCAGTTATACCTTAGATATACTTCAAAAAGTGAACTGGTATTAGTCTTTTAACATGGGGTTTAGTAGGAAGTCTCTAGGTTTGGAAGTATCTAGGTTTGGGACGCCATCCTGCAGTGCCGATCTGTCCCTGTTGAAAAGGGTTGTTTATAATAGACAGCCAAGAGCTCTGCCTTGATTGGCCAACTGAGGCTACTACACACTTAACATACATATATAATGTGAAAAAATGTAGGCAAATATTTGACTAAAAGTAGCCCTTTTTTCTTTAAATGTTTATTCCAGGTGAAGTCATAATGGATAAGAACCCAGGAGTCACCTCAGTGGTAAATAAGACCAACACGATAGATACCACGTACCGAAATTTTCAAATGGAAATTCTGGCTGGGGATAATAACATGATAACAAAGGTGTGTATGGTTTCTGACTGATTTGGAGGGGAAATGTGGAAGAATATTCTGGATGCAGTAACCACAAACGTCTTTATATTTCCCCTGTTGTATCTCGTTCACACTTTATGTACATACGCACGAAACATTTTGTCAGTTTTGTTTGTTTTATATGTTTCGGTTTTGATTGTTTTATTGTGTACATGAGATATTTCTTACGGTTTATTTTTTGCCCAGAATTGTGATGCTTTCTTGGAAAGGGAAATGCATGCTTTTGATTTATGTTTTGTTCGTTGCTATTAACCCATTCTTGTTCCTGAAGGATCCATACTTCCATATACAATGGGAATCTGCCTTTCTGTGGAAATACAGTAAGTTGACGATTTGAGGGTTTATCAAGTAACACTTCTATTTGTCCTTCTCTCAGCGTGTGGACATGAACCAAACATACAGAGGCTTTACAGTCATATCTACGATTAATGATGTCCACATCTAAGCCTTCCAGGTCCACTGGTTACTCTGCAGACAATGCTGAGTAAAGGTTGACTTCTCTATGTAGCTATCATTAATGCTGCTTTTTGTTCACGGCCATTGTGAGTCAGGCTGCATGTTGCTCTTCCCCTTCAGGTGTATAGGGCCAACCAACAAACGTTCATGTTGGCCTGATATTCCAAACACCATCAGTTACTACACAACAGTTCTAGCTTGTGTTATGTTAGCAGAGGACAGCTTGTTGATCCCATTAGTCTCAAAGCTTTCTTCAGACATGTAGTGTAAATGTCTAGCTAAGAGCAAAACCATATTCAGTTAGTTGTAGATGGGCATACTATTAAGAGACACCGTTGTATCAATGAATGCTATGTTTAGTCATTGCATAATGTTTAATGTAGGTCAAGTCTTAAATATCTAACTAGAGAGTTCAGGGACTTTCTTGCATTACTTTTTGGTACATTAATGCAGGAAGCACACTGACATGATGCAGAGAGCCTCCCTTTTTTTCAACACTCCACAAAACCTGGTTTGTAGCTCTTTATTTTTAACTTGTGTGATACTTGCATCATGGTCAACATATTATATTCTCTACTTACTGATTTGGGGCAGCCTCCTTCAGCCATTAGTTATTTTTGCCTTGGAACATTCAGCTTGATTTGCAACATTGTGACTGGACCCGGGCCGGGAAGGCAGAGCCGGACCCAATAGGGGCCCGGGTTGAACGCCGGTCGGCGGCGGGGGGACCTCCCCCGACACATGTAGATGCCCGGCTAAACCGGGTAAGGGGCCAGGATTGGCCCACAAAACAAAGAGGGCTCCCCCCCAATCAGGGGGCGAGCAAGTAAGCCCAAGGGGGGGTTAAGAAGGGGGCCAACGGCCCAAAGGAGCCACAATTCACCCCCCCCCCTTGGCGAGGAGATAGGAAGAGAGAAGCAGCATCCAGCCCCGCCGGGAAAAAGGAACGGCTGGCTGGGCTCAGGCGGCGGGACCACCAACATCGGCGGCGGACTCCACCCGCCGGAAGGAAAAGAGCGCGGCCCCCGCCCCGAGCACCCCCAGCATACCTGAGAACTCTGCTACTGCTTCTGGCCTCCTCCGACCTGCTGTTCTCGCCCAGCTCTCGTCTGGTGTCCACCTCGGCACCCACAGCAACCCGCAGCAAGAGGCGCTGGGTTCGCGCCTTTTTTGCCTCAGCTGACGAGCGGAAGAAATTTGAAAAGGGACAGGCACGTAATTACGGACGAGCACCCCCAACCTACCCGAGTACTCGGATACTGCTTCTGGCCTCCTCCGACCTGCGGTCCTCGCCCCAGCTCTCGTCTGGTGTCCACCTCGGCGCCCACAGCAACTCGCAGCAAGAGGCGCTGGGTTCGCGCCTTTTTTGTCGCCGAGCGCAAAGCGGAGAGGGCGGGGAAACAGGACAAGGCCGGCGCCAGGAACGCTCAGCTGACAAGCGGAAGAAATTTTAAAGGGACAGGCACGAATTACAGGCGAAGCACGCCGGGAGTGGGAGAACGACAAGAAAGTTCGCACGCTGCGGGGGGAACTGGCTGGGGGAACCTGCGGTAGAAAGAAACCCCCCCAAACATCGCTGAAGCCAACCAGGGGTAGGGGAAAGCGCTGCACAGCACAGAAAGCAGGATGCCCAGCAGGAAGGGTGCAGCTGGGAGGACAACACGGCTCCCGGCAAGGTTCAGGGAGAACCAGGAGAGGCCAGCAGTCCCCAAGAGGGGGCAGAAAAGACGCAGCGAAGGAGCAGGACCAGACCTAGACGAGGACCTACAGGCCATGCTGGAACAGGCCAGGGCCCTGGTGGCGCTAAAGGGAAGGAGCTGGATGAACCAGCAGATCGAGGATGCAGCGCAAGAAAAAGGGAAGAGGCCGCGCAAAACATCCCCCACACGACCAACCTCGAGGAAGGTAGCAGACAAGGGGCTTGCAGCCAAAGCGGCAGCCCCAAAACAGCCAGCGGAGCAGGGGCATGCAGCCAGAATGGCGGCCCCGAGGAAGGCAGCTGGGAAGCAGCAAGCAGCCAGAACGCCCCCGGCGAAACGCAGGGAAGGCAGGGCAAAGGCCCCCAGCAGGCCAGACAGAAAAAGGACAGAACCCCGGAAGTGGTGAGCAGCACAGAGTCCGAGGACAGCAGTGATGAGGAGGGGCCTGTAGCCTCCACGGCGGCCCCGCGTGAGGGACATGAGAGACACGGCGAAACAATCGGCAGGGGCACCGGTAAGCATGACACGCGCAACAGCGAACCGGGGCACGGGGCAGGCCAGGGAGCACGCGCCAGCCCAGGGCAAAATGTGAATATGGGGACCCAGCTAGGGGTACACAATGTAGCAATGCAAGCTCCATGGCACATGCAAACTCCATGGCAAGCAGGGCTAGGCGTAGGGAGGCCAGAATTCCAAGGGGAAGCATGGAGCAGGGAAGAGGGGGGCAAACATCCGGACTGCCCTGGTGGCAATGGCCAGAGATGGGACCCCTTTTAATAGGTACCCAGCATGGGGACCAAGGGGACAAGGGAGCCCCCTGGCTCCGGGCACAGGAATGGGAAATGGGGGGCCCACAACAGGAGCAACAGGCCACGGGCCCGGGGTGACAAGCCCAGCATCACAGAATGCGCCAGCAGAGACGGGGGCAGCACCGCACGGGAGCACAGGGGCCAGCGGGGGAACAGCCCCAACCAACCCAGACTCACGGAAGGGCAGGATAGCAATGGGAAGCCGGCTAGCGAATACATACGACCCTCCCCGAGCGATCCACCTACAACAACAAGAATGTTAGGGCTGGCCAACCTCATCCCTCTCACCGTCAAGGAGAGAATTTGGAGAAAAGAATTCATAGATATTTTCTCACTGCTAGAGGTGCGCCAGGCAGGGATAGACCTGACAGCGCAGGACAAAAGGACGAGGACAGAAGAGCTCCCCGAAAGCCTAGGGTGGAGAGGTCAATAGAAAACTGGCTGAAAGCGTTCAGGACACTAGCGTGCGTTTCCATTGAAAAATTCCCACAAGCGCGGCGGCACTATGGCTATACGAGCAAAAGATACACGAGGCGCAGCAGCAATACCAAGGGGAGGCATGGCTACAATATGACGAGGGCTTTAGGGAAAAGATGCAGGTGTGGCCAGTAATAGAATGGGATTGCCAAGACATGGAGGGCTTCTCAAAACACATGGTAGCAGCCAGAGAAGGGGTTGGTGTGAAAGAGTACACTTTTCGTCAGTACGGGAGTAAGGGCAAGTTTGAAAGCCAAGGGAAAGACTTTAAGGGAAAAACCAGGCAGGACATAAGTCAAATAAAGCATGTTGGAAATTCGACAAAGACGAGTGTAAATGGGGAGCATCATGCAGATTTAAACACGCTTGTGGGTCATGCGGGGGCAACCATCCCAGCATTCGCTGCAAGCGCAACGCAGGGCCGGGGGCCATCAAAGAGAAGACAGGCACCAAAAATAAGATACAGCCCCGCGGAACAGGGGCAAGGGGGACGGGGGCGGAGGGCAGGCGCTACCCACCCCCATTAAGACAGGCAGACTACTACAACTACTACAAGGGTACCGCAAAACAAATGACACACAGTTGCTGGCAGATGGCTTCACGCAGGGTTTCCCCATACCTTATAAAGGGCCAAAGGGAGCGCGGGAAAGCCCAAACCTGAAGTCGGTAAGGGACAACCCCGGGGTGGCGAGGGAAAAGGTGAAAAAGGAAGTACAACTAGGACGGGTGGCCGGGCCGTTTACCACCCCCCCGCTGAAAGACATGGTGGTCTCTCCGCTTGGGGTGGTCCCCAAAAAAGAGCCAGGAAAATTCCGGCTGATCCATCACCTCTCCCACCCTGAAGGGGAATCAGTTAACGATTGGCTGGACCACAGCGAGTGCACAGTGGCATACGCATCGGTGGATGACGCAGTGGACTTAATTAGGCAGGAAGGAAAGGGGGCCCTGATGGCAAAGACGGACATAGAATCAGCCTTCAGGTTACTGCCGGTCCACCCAGACAGCTACCATCTGTTGGGTTTTAAATTGGACGGGCAATATTACCATGACAAATGCCTACCCATGGGGTGCTCAATATCATGCGCACATTTTGAGGCTTTCAGTGGCTTCCTAGAGTGGGAACTGGGTACAAGGGCCCCAAAAGGCGGGCGGGTACACTACCTGGATGACTTCCTGTTCATCGGGAAAGCAGGCACAAAGGAATGTGACAAACTCCTAGACAAATTCGTGCAACTGGCGCAGGAACTGGGCATCCCCTGGCACAAGATAAAACAGAGGGCCCAACCACAAGACTGTCCTTTCTGGGAATCGAGTTGGACTCGGTGGCCGGCACGTGCAGGCTGCCACCAGAAAAGGTGGCCGACTTACGCGCAGGCGTTAAGCTAATGCAACAGCAGAAGAAAGCTACACTGAAGGAGGTGCAGCAGTTACTAGGTAAACTGAATTTCGCCACGCGGGTAATCCCGCGGGCGCACTTCGCTCAGGAGACTAGCCTGGTTAACCAGGGGCATGACGCAGAAGCACCATAGGGTCCGCATCACACACGGGGTGAGGGAGGACCTGGCGCAGTGGGACAGGTTTCTGGCAGATTTCAATGGCACCCTGATATGGCGAGAACCCTGGGTGCAGGCACAGGAGCTAGAGCTCTACACCGACTCAGCAGGGGGACTCTGGTTCGGGGCAATACTGGGGACCACTTGGACAGCGGGAAAATGGCCAGAGGGCTGGCAACGCGCAGGGTTGACAAAAAACATAGCGCTGCTGGAACTATTCCCCATAGTGGTGGCCTTCCACATCTGGGCCCAGCGGCTGGCAAACAGGCAAATTACACTATGGTCAGACAACCACGCGGTAGTACAGGCAATAAACACAGGGGTGGCGAAATGCCCAGCGGTGGGCGCACTGCTGCGTAGACTAGTGGGATACCAGTTGCAGGGCAACATGGCGATTAGGGCACGACACATCCCAGGAACTGAAAACTCAGTGGCGGATGCCATTTCTCGATTTCAGTGGAAAAAATTCAGGGAACTCGCCCCAGCAGCCGACAAACGGATGACCGAAATGCCAGAGGAAGCCTGGGCATGGGTGGAACAGGGTTGGAGACACTGCTGAGCAACGCATTGGCGCCAAAAACAAGAAACCGCTACAGTAAGTGCTGGGAAACATTCAGGATAAAGACTGGGTTGGAAGGGAACAAGCGGGCCTCTCAAGGGGAGGTCCTCGGGTTCATCGAGTGGGCCTTTATGGCAGGCAAGACAAAAACATGGGCCCAAGCGCACCTCAATGCTGTGGCATACTACTCAAAGATGGAGGGACAGGCAGATCCCACCAGGTCGTTCAAAAGCAGAATGGCAATGAAGGGATGGGGGCGGTTGCAACAGCCAAGCAAAGATAGGAGGCGCCCCATCCATGTCAAAATACTAAGCAGGATGCTGGAGGCAACAGCAGAGGTGTGCTCCTCAAAACACGAGGGAGAGCTTTTCCGAGCAGCATTCGCAGTAGCATTTTTTGGGGCTTACAGGGTCAGCGAGGTAGTAGCCCCATCAAGAAGCAACCCAGGCACAGATTGCATACACAGAAGGGACGTGGTGATAGAAGAAAGCCACATGGACATACTGCTAAGACGGTCCAAGACGGACCAAGCAGGCAAGGGCAGGAGGACCAGGATTCTCTGCACAACAGATGCGATCACATGCGCAGTGTGCTTACTAAAAGAACACCTAGGAGAGAGGGAGCTGAGCCAGGGGCCGCTGTTCAGACACAGGGACGGGTCCTTCCTCAGCCGCTTTCAATTCATAGCGGTGATGAGAAAAGCACTAGAGAAGATAGGCCTCCCCGCACGCGAGATATGGCTCACACTCTTTCAGAATAGGGGCAGCCACGACAGCGGCGGGACTAGGACTGGGGGAAGGGCTGATCAAGGGGATAGGGCGCTGGGCATCCAGCGCATTCAGGCGTTACATACGCCCCACGGTTTACTGAGCCCAATCTCTCCCGCCCCATACAGGTCCAAGAGCGGCACGGAAGACGGTGTGGATAATGGGACATTCCTACGTAACGCGGGCGCAACAGTGGGCGGCAACCAGACGCAAATTCGGCGGCGTATGGCTGCGGGACACCACCATTGAGTGGTGGGGACGCGCAGGGATGAAATGGGAACAACTGCTACCCGCGGCGCGGGAAGCACTGAAGCACGGTGGCAGACCGGACGCGGTAGTGATCCACCTGGGCGGGAACGACCTGGCAGCGTTGGGAAGGCGAGCGCTGCTAGAGAACATGCAGAGCAGTCTCACGGCGCTGGCACGCCTAATCCGCCCAGCGGACCTGATATTTTCCGAAATCATAGCACGGGGGACCTGGCGCGGGGCGGTGAAGCCGGGAGCAATCGAAAAATCCAGAAGAAAGCTTAATATTACCATGGCCAGGATATGCAAGGCCCAGGGATGGGGTTTCGTGCGGCACGGGTTCATAAACCTAAGGTCTCCCGGGTATCACCTGGAAGACTGGGTACACCTCACGGGGGTGGGAATGGACATGTTCCTACTGAACATCGTGGGGGTACTGGAACAAATGGGTTGCAACTAGGACACGGAGGAAGGGCCGCGGCAAATGGGGGAGCACCCTCCGATCGGGAAACCGTAGGGAGCATGGCGGATCAAACAACAAGGAAGCTAGTAGGACTAAAGATCACTAGAGGATAGACGGGAGGCTCTCCCAGTGGCCTTGGGATGCCTCACGGCAGGGGCACTGAGGGAGCCAGGGGGCGGCGTGCCGCCAGAGAAAGAATAGAGGCGACACTCCCGCAGGACCCTTGGGATGCCTTACGGCAGGGGTACAGAGGGAGAAGATGGTAGGGACTCAGCCTCAGGAAAGAGAAGTAGACGCTCAAGCAAGGTCCTTGGGATGCCAAATGGCAGGGACCCCCGGGAGAAGGGAGGGCCCACAAAAGGCCCAGGGCGAGCGGGACGGCACTTGCAGCCCGGGCAGGTCCCAACGGACACCCTCCAAATCGGTAGCAAGTTTAAGCCTAGACCCGTGACGTGAAACCCCGAGAAAGGTGCCCTCCCTCCTCTCCCAGAAAGTCGAGGAGGCTGGGAGTCCAGATCACAAAGAAAGTGAGGAAAGCTAAACAAGGACATAGAAGGCTTATGACCATGGACGTTGAAATATAAAAATTGTATGTAACAAAATTTGTTGTATTGAAAATAAACTGCGACCTTTTCAGGCACCAAAGAAGTGGTCAGTGGTGATTGTAAGGGAAAGCGCGCAGTTGGCGGTAGCAAGCGGGGGGTGAGCAGGAGGGGGGACTCGCCGCCTGGAAGGGGTTTCTCATCCTGAATTTGCCCAGATGAGCGTTTTTGGTGTCACCATTTCTTTCTATTGGCTGTATGTCCTTCTGTATGAACTCGAATGGATGAGGGACTGTTTTACAGACAGTGAGCATCCAGGTAGGACTGGGGCACAAGCGCTGACAAAACTTCTGGAAAATGGATGCTACAGGAAAAAATGTCCTTTTTACTTCCTGTAACATCCATTTTCTGATTAATTTGTCTGCACTTTCTCACCGGTTCACAAACCTGCCTTGGCAAAGCCAACTGTACGCAGTACAATAGTCAAGACTCTAGGCTTTGCCAGTACTTGTTTTGTTTTCCGTTCCAAAGTTATTAATGACCAGATTTGTTACGCATAGGTCTTGAGTACCAAATTAATATCTTGTTCTGCAGGGGAGCTGTTTCTGATCCACTGGGGACTTAGTTACTGCATCCCTGAGTCTTTGCATCTTTAGCAAGTGGAGAGCAACAGTGATTCTGAATGAAAGGATTTGTAGATGTGCTGTTTGCATTCCCTTCACAGAAGAATGTCCTGTTATTTAGAGGGAACATTTTGAGATACAGTATCACCCACCCCACCCTCTGGGCACTCTCGCTCTGCTGACATCTTAAAGATCAGCTATAGTCACCATAATACGGAGCCCTGTTGGCTAGTCGAAAATGCATGCAAAGGTTTTGTAAAGTGCCTTCATCTAAAGTGGTCTTCTGTAAATTGTACTGTAAATAAAGGCTCTGATTGGCTTCTATGTGATTTTATTTTTTAGGTTAGAGAAAACAACATCAGCTATGAATTTGATTTTTCCAAAGTCTACTGGAATCCACGGCTGAGCACCGAACATGAACGGATCATTGGGCTGCTGAAGTCTGGTGACGTACTCTTTGATGTGTTTGCTGGGGTTGGTCCTTTCGCCATCCCTGCTGCCAAGAAAAACTGCACAGTATTTGCCAATGATCTCAATCCAGAATCCTACAAATGGCTGTTGCATAATTGCAAATTGAACAAAGTGGATAAAAAAGTTCAGACATTCAACATGGATGGTCGTGATTTTATCACTGGGACAGTGAAAGAACAATTAGCTCAACAGTTGGTGCTGCCACCAGAGGAAAGAAAAAACTCTGTGCATATTGTGATGAATTTGCCAGGATTGGCTGTTGAGTTCTTGGATGCTTTTCAGCGTCTCTTAGATGATCTACCGAGCAAAAATGTCATCCTTCCCACTGTGCACTGTTACAGCTTCTCAAAAGATGATAATCCTGCTAGCGACATAAGACGGAGAGCTGAAGCTTTTATGGGCGCCTCTATCGAGGAGTGTAGTTCCATCCATCTTGTGCGAAACGTTGCACCAAATAAGGAAATGATGTGCATTAGTTTTAGGATCCCTGCAAGGGTGCTCTACAAGAATTATTCTGCAACACCGGGTAAGTCTGTTACCAAAAACCTGTTGTAAAGTGTTTCAATCAGTAGAGAAAAAAAGCATTCGAATTTTAGTTTCATTCTCCTAAGATTCAGGATATCGACATACGTTTAAAAATGTATTCATGCGTGAATTAAATACTTATTAATGAATTAGCAGATGGACTACTGCCGGCATTCTGTTTCATTGCAGGTCAAATAGTGTGCATGCTCTATTTGTGCAGGTTTGTTCACATAAGGGTAATTCAGCCTCTACAAGGGAATGTGTGGGTCAGTTATGTTTGGGATTTGATTAGCTGTCAGCTAGAGCCCACCAGCAACCTATTAGACATTCATAACTTAAATACATTGGCAGTGAAAAGAGTGTTGAGGCTGTGTGGCAGCAGTAGCAGGTGCACACCACTCTTTTCCCTCCTGATATTGCATTCACAGGACTCCCAAAACACTGCAGACAACACCATACCTATGGGGCAGGAAGTCCCCTATAGACCCAATTTGCAGCTAGCCGGGAATGCCCGCCCTGATTTTGTACGAGGTGATTTGTATTTCCGGAGGATGAAATTTCAGAAAGATTCTAAGTTTGGCCGTTTCAGTGGGGACTGACTTCGAAAATCTGTTCTTCAGCCCATCTGGCCTTTTTCGCTGCAGAGATCTCAACAGATTTCACATGCCAAAATGTTCTTGGGGAGAATAAAACTGCAGTACGTTTTAAAGGAACAACTTGTAAATTGGATGTAGATGGGGTGACCAGGCGTCGGTTTTGAGAGAAGGTCACATGACCAGAGAGAGGCAAGTTTTATAAGTGTTGCGTTGCATAATTGGGTAGCACCCTCTAGTAGAAAGCAATTTCATTAACACGGATAATACTGTGGGTAAAAGTTGCATTTATTTCCCCCTACTGCCTTATTGTCTGCGTTTCCTTTGTTGGTGGGAGCTGTCAGTTAAGTCTTTCTGTGCTCCTAAGTGGGTGCAAAATTGTATCCCCACTTCTTTGTGGAATGTCCCGGTATTTCGTTTTTAAAATGTAGTCACCTTAATGTAGAATGAAATGTCGGTTTCCACCTGGGTCAGAATAGCAGTCAGTACCTGCATTATGCGGGGAAGAGTGAGGGGACGGCAGAGGTCAAGAGTGGAAGGGTCATATTTGCCTACAATTGTCTGTTTATGAAATTAAAGTTATGCGGTGGAGGCACGCCCCCACTCCATCCATTTGAACTGCATAATTAAATGCTTTTTCTTTTTGTAGCAGATTTAACCTGTTTCCCTTTTTAAAACACGCCTTCCAAGTTTTCTTATTTAAGAAAATGTCATTTGGTCTCTGCTTCTGTTCTTTTCGTTTGTTTTTACATATTCAGTACACATTAGTACACGGTCATTTTTAAAAAAAAACTCCGTTAACTTTTTGTTTTTTACTTTTCTGCAGAAAGTACAGATGAGCCATCGCCTAAGCGTCTTCGAAGAGACAAAGAGAGCAATGAAAATACATCTAACTGATTCAGTATATCATTTATAGTTCTAGGATTCTGAAAAAGTTGCATATATATGTAACACAAAGATATGTTTTTTTCAAGATTTGGGGTTTTTCTCTTCTCTAATGGACTACGAATGTGTGCTCCTATGCTCTACCTACAGGAATGAAACACGTTTGGAAAGGGTGGAGAATAAGGACCTCTCAAAATGTATAAAACAGTTTTAATTTCAAATTTGTTTTTGGAATGAATTTAATGATGCAAAAGGTTGTTAGCATCTTTGTTATTGATGACATAAGAGCTTTCCTCTGATTAAATGTATTCATTAATAACTATGCCGTTTTCACATAACCAGGTATCTTTTTATTCCAGTGAAATATCTACTTACAGGCTAAGGGTGCCTACCCTGAATGCCATCTTTAGAGTAAACTCACCTGTACCTCACCTCCGATAACATTTTTACCTCTACATTCTGTTAGTGGCTTTAAAAGGTAATACAATTTCCAATATGTTTTTGTTGTGATTAGTTGTGGCTAACGGGAACTTTAGGTTCAGAGCTAATGCGATAGATTAAATGAAAAAAAGAACAAATGATGGACAGAATGCTGAACAAATCAAATGTAGAGTTCTGGGTTTAATCCATTATTTATTTGCTCCCCACACCACCCCAGTTTGGACCCAGCCATATGCAAATCATTCTTGACCCTTTTCCCCATGGAAACAGTCCAGCTCGGACTACCATGCCAGGTCCCAGGATGCTTGTTTCCAGTCCAGGAAGGACCTGGCCTGGCGCACGGACTGTCCCATGCCTCTCTATCTCACGCTCGGTTGACATTGAAGCCTAATCCTCAACTTGTCCTGGAAACAACCTGAGTTTCCAGGGCCATCTGCATACCAAGGCAAATCCAAGAGTTCTGCAAGAGCATGCTGCGACACTTCTGACGCACCTGCGGGCCCTGGCTACTGCGGGCAGGTTTGCTCTCCCTGCCAGTTGGACCCCCTGAACCCAGGTTGCTTCCGGTGCTCGTAGTGGCTCCGCATCTGGTGCCACAATCCACACTGGTTCCTGAAATGTTAGTGTTGACTCTAACTCCATCGTTGCCGGAGGAGGAGGTGCTCATTGTGCTCTCAGACTCTGAGCCACAACAACCTCGACCAAGATAGCACTTGCTTGCAATCGAACTACAACCTGCACCACTTGACATCCCACCGCATACAATACGGGGCATATTTACAAGTGAATGGCGACGCGTGGCGTTAAGCAAATATTTCTGACACCACGCTTCACCATTCTGAAAACGCAGGGATGCGCTGCATTTACAATGGTACGGCACATCGCTGCGTTTTTGCTGGCGCTAAACTCAGCTGCCTAGCGCCAATGCAGGCATCCTTGCACTGTAGTGCAAGGGTGCCTGCATTGAGGGAATGATTGTTTATGTGCAGGAAGGGATGCCTTCCTGCACATAAACAATAATTCATGGTGATTTGCTGTTTCTGTGTGTTCTGCACATTGCAGCACTCATAGAAACAGAAAAAACGAGGAGAAATTAAAATTTTCTCCTTGTTGCACCATGTTAAGACCAGGTTTTCCCTGGTCTTAATTTTGGCACTGCCCCATATTTATGCCACCCTTGTAAATAGTGAGCAGCATTAAAATCAATGGGTGTTGCAGGTAAACACCCACCACAATGCCCATTGCCCACCCCTTTCACGATAAGTGTAGCGTGAAAGGTGCCTTATTTACAAGGCGGCGTTAAACCACGTTAAGTGGCTTGATGCCGCCTTGTATATAAGGCGAAGGGATTATTGCCATAGGAACGTCGCAAAAAGTAAATATGCCCCTTAAATCCCTTGTTTGGCAGATTAGGACTTGTGATGAAATTGGTCAACCCTACTATGAAGACAGCTGGTATGATGACCTACAAGACCCCAGTGGCCTCGACACCTCTCCTGATTCTAGCCTTCTCACAACCTCCTGAAGAGTGTTTTTTTGGCTGCAGTCATAAAGAGGGTGGCCGAAGTTCTCAAGGTCCCCACCTTAGTGGTCAAAACCAATGTCTTGAGTGAAATTCTCTAGCCGGAGCAAACCACTACACAGCCCTTATTCCCTTTTAACAAGACCCACACTGATACCCTCTGAGGGGCCTGTGCAAAACCTTTTTGTGACCCCCTGGTAAAACTCCAAATTGCACAACGCCACCAACCTGCCCTTTGCAACACTGCATTTTTGCCTCCGCACCCCACACCCAAGCGCTTAATGGTGCAGGCAACAACTAGCCAAACTAGGTCTCTTCCGACTACTCACTCCTATAGGGAGTCCAAAAGGGTAGACCCCCTTGGGAAGAGGGTATTTTCTTCCACCAGTTTGTCTCTCGGGTCCATCAATGCCAGTTGCCTGCTGGGCTGCTATGTCCACCCTCTTAAGTATTTAGTGGCTCCAGTCCTCCCAGGTGTCCAGGAAGACTTCCGACCTGTCCTCACCCAAGCTATACAGGACATTCGCGACGAGGCCGAAATCACAATTTGGTGTGATCTAAACACCACCGTTTCCATTGGGCGAGCTGCAGCCGACGGGTTTTGTAGGCGATGTCCAGTGGTCCCTCATTGACATGCCCTTTGACGGGACTCCCCTTTTTGAGGACAAGGCAGTTCTGGAGTGGTTTCAAAGAGAGCAGAGGCACAGCACGCTTCCTGAGTTTCTGCCCCGCCTCACCAGCCACATCAACCCTATTGTTCCTTTTGTGTTTTCCACGGAGGCCACTACAAACTCAGCAAGATGCCCAGCCATTTTGCAGCATGGCACCTATTGACCGCGCGGTCAGGGTTAAGGAGCCAGTCAGAATACTGTTCTCTCACCCACCTGCCAAGCCTCTTTAGCGTGACCTTAGTGGAGGCAGGTTCCAGTGATTCTTGCCAGAGAGACAGGCCATAACAGGTGGGTCTTGCAGATCATCCAGAAGAGGTATGCCATACCCTTCAAGGCCACTCTGCCTCTAATGCATTTTGTGAAAGGCCTAAACTTGTTTCCTCCCTCTCTCATACCACAGTGGGTCCTTTACTTGGTCCTCGCATATTTGATGCGCACTCCCTTTAAGCCACTTCACAGCTGCCTTTTACAGCTTCTTAACCTGCAGTATTCCTCGTCACCATAACATTGGTGCAGCGAGTGAGTGAACTGTAAGCTCCTTGTTGCTGTACACTACCTTCTTTCCAGAAAAACTGGTTATGTGGACACGAGCGTCCTTCTTGTTGAAAGCTGTGACACCACACTACCACCCTGCCCGCGTTTTATGCTCCTCCTCACCCCTCTAAGGAGAAGGAGAGACTTCATCTCTTGGGACCACCAAAAGAGTGTTGAGCTTTTACATCAAAGAACACCAGGTGAGCAATCAGCTCTTTCTGGTGTTTTCTGGAGCGAAAAAAGGCAAGGCGGCACCAAAAAGAACCATCTACCACTAGTTCATCCTCTGCATCAAGAATTGATTCGCATTCCCATGCTTTCTGACTCCCAAGCTGAACTCCTCTCTGCCGAGGCCATGCCCTTATTTCACTGCAGTGCAAGCAATTGGCAATCCATATGACTCCGACTCACCACCTTCACAACAGAGTTGCTTACAGACACTTCAGGTTTTCAGATCTGATTCAGACCAAAGCCAGACTTTTCATGATGACAAGGATGATTTTGTCCCACAATATGATGAGGAAAACTGGTATTTAGATCTACAGGTTGCCAGTGATGTCAGAATCTCTGAGGCAGGGGTGGAATTAGGTGACAGTGGTTGAAACAAGACCTGCAAAAACTATTCAAAACAAAGACCTTTAATTGCTTTCCTTCAACCACACTGCACAAAGTATTTGCTCTAGGCTTACTGTCCGAATCCTGTAGACTTTCTTTGAAACTCCCCCTTTGTCCCATTTTTTTTTAGGTCTCGCCTAGGCAGCGCATGTGCTGTCTCTTCGAGATATGCTGTATCCGGAATATGGGCTTGAAGCTCCACCCATCCTTAATGCTTGTTTTTCGTTGGATAATGTGTTTATTAGTCCCTCCTTTTGTTCAGTTGTAACCGTCCCTGAGGACTGCCCGTTACATGTGATCTTACACTGTTTTTTTCACAGTCTTTAGCACTTTTTTTTTAATCACTTTTTGGGAGCGCATGTTGGAGCCATGATTGCACTTGGAAGCTCTCCAGTTCCCATGCTGGTTTTTGCTTTTTTTTTTTTCGGTGGCTTGCCGCTGCTTGTCTTCTCTAGCTTTCCTAAAAAATGAATACTTGTATGTCTCAGCACTCCCATAATTTTCCCTAACATATGAGTAACAACACTTATAAGTGTTTTCGTACATTGTCTCTTTTCCTGTACCCCGTATTTCAAATATTGATTTGATTGATTGTATTTACAAAGTGCAATCAGCTACTTCCTAGGAAGTGTCCTGGTGTATGCGGTAAAAATGTAGGATTGTGACATGTGAAGGACCGATGGTACACTAGGCTAGCTTCCTAATTTAAGCCGAAAGAGATGTTTTGACCAGTTACCTGAATTTCATCAGATGAAGTTGTAGTTTGATGGGAGTGCGTTCCAGATTTTCGCTGTTATTCCCAGATGCCGTCCACCCTGCCTCACTTTCTTGAATCTAGTGGCCACAACAAAGCCACTGTTGGAAGACCTTACTGCTCTGAGAATACCATGAGAAGATGTTTTTCATATATGTATTGCTGTTATTTTGATGTATGGTTTTATGACATAGGTGGAGTGCTTTAAACAGACATCATTATTTTTTTTTTTTGCACCGATACCCAGTGAAGTTTATCTAAAAGCGGGGAGATAAGTCAGATTCTTTTCAGGCCTATGATCAATCTTGATGCAGCATGTTGAAGACGTTGTATAAGGTATTTGGGGGTTCCAACCCGCAAAGAGTTGTAATAGTACATGCAAAACATAATGAGTGCCTGGATCATGTTCCTCCTTGCCGGTTTGGGTATGTAGGGCAGGATCTTCTTCAAAAAATAAAATTATCTGAAGCCCGTGGTACATACCAATTTCACATGGGCCTCGAAATTTAAATCAGCCAGTACGTAGGGCACTGACACATGTTCACCTTTCCTCTTATCTGTCATCTGGAGCTATGTTTTCATGAAATTAGACTGAAATAATGTCAAAGGCAGCTCCATTACCATTTAGCTGCATAACCCCGCTATAATCATTCACACTATTTGCTTTTTTTGTTCAGCGTTTCATCAATGGATCCCTATATTGAGGGGGTTTTTTTTACGTCCTGCACAACAATCTCTCTCCTCCATTGCACCATCATTTACTCTTACCACACCAACATTAGGGGTGTGCATAATTATTTGTGTGATTAATCACGCAAAGTGCAAAACCAGTATTTGGCTCCATATTTTAGATGAAATGCGTCAATTTTGGACACACTGACACTTTTTGCACAGTGAATGAACACATAAAATGCCTGAGCCGCAAACATCAGCGTCTCGTGTTATGATCATTTGTGTTCTTTTTATGGGCTCATGCTGAATATTTACTGTAAATGATGCATAATTTTGTGAAAACAGTTATGCGTTGTAGTAGTGGAATTTTGCATAACAAGTTTAATGCAAAATTATGCAAGTTTACGGGAAACCCAAGACCTAGGTCTAACTGAAGCAAAATTACTGGGACAGGAGTCAAAGGTGGGGTGGGTGAGATAATAATTGGTTATTTAGGGCCTGGCATATTTATTTAAAAAATATATAAATGTTAGTGCAACTTGAATGTAAGGAAAGACTGTGTTCCAAAACGAATTCCATCATGGCGACACCATAGGACATGACCATGAGACCAGCAGCGCTCCTAGGGAAGGAGACGGACTAGTGGCCGCACCCCTCTGGGGTTCAAAGGGAGAGCAAGGAGAACAACGAGCTCTCGTGGAAATTGAGCGGAAGACAAAACGCTTGTGGTTCCGGTGTAACTGACATGGAAGAGGAACAGTAGCGGAAAGACACACACTAGACCGGAACTGCTGCCATCTGAATCAGGAGGAACCACTGGAGAGGCGACAGCAGCATGGAGAGGCGGTTGGTCTCACCGTTCGAGTCGAGGACGCCACATGACAAGACTGGCTGAAGGAAGCAGTCTGCTTCCAGAGCGAGGTCAGAGGGGAGAAAGCTCCTGACGACACAGCACTGCTGTACACTGCTATCACGCCCGGCAGCCAGGAGAGTGACACGGACACCCCCAGGTCCCAGCGCCACTACCCAGAATATGGGTCATGGCCAGAGGCAAGAGTCTGGGGCAGCGCGGTGCTTTTGGTGGGGCACACGAATAGGTCTAAAAACACGTACCTGGAGTATGTGGTTGTACCAGGGTGATCAACCTCTCATAAGTGCATGAGCCTAGTTACAACCTCATGGTGATGGTGGTCAGGTGACCATTAAGAATAACTGAACTGATCATAGTTTGTTTGGATTTGTTTTTGAGGAGGGACGTGTTGCTGTCAGGTCGCCTGGGGAGAGGATCTTATACCTACCTCTGAAGTCACCAAAGACAAGAGTAACCTGAGCCTTCTGTCCAGAATACGCCACTAAAGGCTTGTCTGTTGTTACCTTGGTCTCAAAATAAAAGCCTAAACAATACCCCTTAGTTGGCTCTCACCACTACAGTTGTGTCAGAAGTGGGATTGGTCCCTGTGTCGAATCATGACACAACCCATGCCTATAGAAGGGATAATATCCCATTTAGCAGAAGGACAGAGGCATCTGCAACTAGTGATGGAGCAACAGGCGCAAGCAGCCCAACGGGATCGGGATGCATTACAAGAAGCACTAAAGGGCCAAGCAGACCTCCATGTTAACAATCAGCAGGTTCAAAAGACAGCCATCCTGAGATTAACGGACGCCATTGTTAGGGCTAGAGTTAGGCCCAATGTCCCAGGAACAGTCCTACAAAAATATCAAGAGGGGGATGACCCGGACTATATCTTCATATACTTTGAACAGGTAGCCACCACCGCAGCTTGGCGCCCAGAAAGATAGGGGCAGTATATCGCTCCCTTATTTTCAGGAGGGTTACAGGCTGCCTACCAGGCCGCCAACCCAGCAGGCACTACAGCCTACGTAGATATCAAAATGGCCATACTGGAACGACTAGGGTGTGACCCGAGTATTATAGGGCCAAGTTCAGAAAGGAGAGTGAGGAGAACTGTGAGCTCTCAAGGGATTTGACCGGAAGACAAGACAATTGTGGATGCGGTGTAACTGACACGAAAGAGGAACAGGAGTGGAAGGACACCCACATGACCGGAACTGCTGCCGTCGGAATTAGAAGAGCAGGAGGAACCACTGGAGAGGTGACGGCAGCATGGAGGGGCGGTGAGGCAGTCGGTCTCACCGGTCGAGCAGAGGACGCCACGGGACAAGACTGGCTGAAGGAAGCAGTCGGTTTCCAGAGAGAGGTCAGAGGGGAGGAGGCTCCGGATGACACAGCACTGCCGTAGACTGCTGTCACGCCCGGCGGCCAGGAGAGTGACATGAACGCCCCGGTCCCAACGCCACGACCCAAGATACGGGTCATGGCCAGAGGCAAGTGGCGGAGGCAGCGCGGTCCTTTTGTTGGGGGCGCACAAATAGTCTAAACACACATAATGGGAGTATGTGGGTGTACTAGGGTGATCAACCTCTCATACTTGCATGAGCCTAGAGACTACCTCATGGTGATGCTGGCACTGTGGTCGATTGACCATTAAGAATAAATGAACTGATCATAGTTTGTTTGGGTTTGTTTTTGCCGAGGGATGTGTCACTGTCAAGATGATTGGGGAGAGGACCCTATACCTACCTCTGAAGTCACCAAAGACAAGAGTAACCTGAGCCTTCTGTCCAGAATACGCCACTAAAGACTTGTCTGTTGTTACCTTGGTCTCAAAATAAAAGCCTAAACAATACCCCTTAGTGGGCTCTCACCTTCTTTCACCATTACAATGATAATGGTTAACCTTTGCTGAATCTTGACAATGTAATGGTACTGACCTTTCAGCAAACACATGACCATGGAGACAGAAAGACCTAGCCTTGTAACCTTCACACTGAGAGGCTAACACCTGAACCAAAAGGCCCCTATGACTCTATACTGAGAAACACGAACACATAATTATGACACTTGATCTCAAAAATTCAAATCAACGAGGGTCCATAAGTGCCTATAACATCATTGACAGGACAGAAGAACTTTGCGCAGGAGAGGGAAAATATGTTTTGTTATTTAGAGACTGGACTATTAATTAACTAAAAACGATAAACATATTAGTGTAGCATGAAAGTTATCAGCCTTTTAATTCCTATACTGGAGCTAACCTTTAAGCAAACAGATGACCACGGAAAGACTTGAACCTTTCACCTCAATACTGAGGGGCTAGAAACTTAGCCACTAGGCACCTATGACTCTGTTGTAATAGATGATCACATTCGTTCTGAAATAATTCAAGTCATTTAGGTTCTATAGGGGACTGTAACATCATTAACGGGAAAGAGAGAGCGAAGATGTCTTGTAAAATGGGGTCTGACATGGTTATTAAAAATCATAAACATGTTAGTACAACATGAAAATGGTTAAGATTGTACTGAACCTTAAAACTGTTTCTAATGGAGCGGATTACTTATCAAATACATAGCCACGGAGCAAGAGAAACTTGAACCCTTCGCCATTACACAGAGAAGCAAAGACATGAATCACTATGCCACCTGTGACTTTATTGAGACTGATGAAAACATGAGTGACAAGACAGTGGAATTGAGGAGAGAGTCCAACAGAAAAAGAGAGATGATGTTTTGTTATTTTGCGCCTGTAATATTTATTTTTAAAATTATAAACATCTTAGTGCATCATGAAAATGACTAACCCATTCCTGAAACTTGGAATTCTTTGTAATGGAGGTGGCTTTTAAGCAAGCACTTGACTATGGAAACAAGAAGTCTAGAACTTTTAACCTTCTCACTGAGAAACTTAGACCTTCACCACCAGCGTCTCCTTATCAAAGTGCATGAAAACATAAATATATTTGATCTAAAAGTTCAAGTCAATGAGGTTCCATCACAGGTGACTAACATCATCAACAGAGGATGGGGGAGAGTGAGAGAGAAGATGTTTTGTTTATTGGAGCCCGGCTTATATATTTAAAAATAGTATTAACATGTTAGTGCAGCATGAAAATGATTAACCTTTTACCGAACCTTGGGATTCTTTGTAATGGAGATGACCTTTGAGCAAACACATGACCTTAGAAACGGAAAGACTTGGACATTTACATTTCACACTGCGAGCTTAAGACATGAATACTAGGCCACCTATCACTATTGAGAATGATGAAAACAGAACTATGAGATTTGATCTAAAAATTCAAGTGAATGAGATTCAAATAGGTGACTAACGTTATTAAGGGAATAGGACCATGGGGTTTGTTGGAAGAGAGAAAAAGAAAGTAATAGAGAGGGTGCCTTCCTATTAGGGGCCTGGTATATGTCGTAAAATAATTTATAAACATGTACGTGCAACATGAAAATGATTAACCTTTTAAGTTTTGTAATGGAGCTTACCTGTAAGCAAACACAACTATGGAGACAGAAAGACTCTTAAGACCTTAACCACTGGGACACTTGCTACTCTCTCTCTTGATAACTATGACATTTGATTAAAAAAAAATCAAGTCATTAAGGTTCAATTCATATGTTACTTCCACATGAAAATGATTAACCTTTAACTGAACTTCCTTTTAAGCAAAGTCATTCGCATAGGGACACTCGTTTGCAGTAGATGAAAACCCAACTATGACATTCAATCCTAAAAAATCAAGTCAATGAGGCTCTGTATGTGACTGTAACACCCTTAAAAGGACCACAACAGGGTTTGTGAGGAGGGTCATAGACAAATAGAAGATGTTTTGTTAATTTGAGGCCAATTTTTTTTATTAAAAATAATTATCAACATCATAGTTCAGCGTGAAAATAATTCATGTTTTCCTGAACCTTGACATTCTATGCTCTATTTTTATACTGAAAGTCGAAGACCGTACCCACTAGGCCACCAGTGACTCTGTTGAGGTAGATGAAAACCTAACAATGGCATCTGATCTAAACCTTTCAGGTCAGTGAGGTCCCATTGTAACATTATCATCAGGACTGGACAGAGTGATTGGCGGAGAGAGAGAAGATGGCTTGTTATTTGTGACCTGTCATATTCATTAATAAACACATTTATAGACATGTTAGTGCTACTTGAAAGTGATTACGTTTTACTGAATTTTGAAATTCTTTGCAGTGGAGCTGCAGTTTTAAGAAAATACATGGCCATGAAGATAGAAAAAGTTGAAATCTTCACCATTATACTGAAAACTAAAGACCTTAACCAATAGGCCACGTGTGACAGTTGGGGAAGATTAAAATATACCTATGCCATTTTTTCTAAACAAAAATCAAGTCAGTGAGGCTCAGTAGGTGACTGTAATATCAGCAAAGAGGGATTGGGGGAGTGAGAGTCATGAAAGAAAGAGGATATATTTAGCTATTTGGGCGCTGAATGTTTACTAAGAATAATTATAAGCATAATAGTGCTGCATGAAAATTATTCACCTTTTACTGCAGAAAGAAAGACTTGAACCTTTAGACTTCACACTGAGGGTCAAAGGCCTTGAACCACCAGGCCACGTGACTGTATTGAGGCAGATGCAAACATAACTATGGAATTTTCATCAAAACATTCATGTCATTGAGGTCCAATATGTAACTGACATCATTTACAGGACTGGACCGTGAGATTGGGCGAGATAGAGTGTGATGTCTTGTTATTTGGGGATTGGCAAATTAAAAAAATAAACAGGTTAAGGAACTTGATTAACATTTTACTAAATCTTCAGATTCTTTGTAATGGAGCTGCCCTTTAAGTAAACCCTCGGCCATGGAGACAGGACGATTTGAAGCCTTACATTTCATACTGAGAGTATAAAACCTTAACCACTAGGCCACTAATGACTATATAGACTCATGAAAACAAGAATATGACATTTGATCTAAAAGTTTGTCAATGCGCTTTTATAGGTGACTAACATCATTAACAGGATCGGACAAAGAGGTTGGGGAGAGCAAGAGAGACAGAAGATGTTATTTTAGGCCGATTTATCAATAAAAAAAAATATAAACATGTTAGTGCAACATGAAATTGATTAACCTTTAACTCAACGTTGATATTCTTCATAAGTTGTTTCACCTTTAAGCAAAATACATGACCAGAGACAGAAACAATTTAACACTTTACCCTCACACAGAGTGCAAGACCTTTAGCATTAGGCACCTATGATTTTCTTTATTATTATTAAGGTAGATGAAAACGCAACTATGGCATATGATCTAAAACTTCAAGTCAATGAGGTTCCTCACATGAGTGTTATATCATTGACAGGACAGATGCGGGGGGGGGCTGAGATGTATTGTTATCTAGAGCCTCGTATTTTATATAAATATATAACATGTTAGTGCAAATTGAGAATGATTAACCTTTTACCTAAATTCACCATTAAGCAAACACATGATCACGGCGACAGGAAGCCTTGAATCCTTTACCTTCACACTCGGGGCTTATTTACAAGCCCCTTGCGCCGCGGGTGCGTCACATTTAATATGGGAAAAAGTGACGTACCAGCGGCGCAAGGGGCTTGTAAATAAGCCCCTCAGTGTCTAAGATCTTAACCTTTAAGACCACCTGTGACTATTGTGGTAGATGAAAACATAACAATGACATTTGATTTAAAACTTTTAACAGTGTAAAATAGTTTATTAGTTAATAAAAACCATAAACATAAGCAAAACACACATTTGACATTACCACCAATCAAAATTTAAAAGTATAAAAACATTACATCTGGGACCTCCAATTGCATCCCTCCCTATAAAAGCAGATAGAAGCTCAGCCTGGTTAATAACGTGAAAAGTGCATGGTGCATTACCGTAGTTCCCCAGGAGGGCCTTCCCAGGATGCCTAGGGCCATGGTGTTTTGCGGGGGGTGGAGTGCCTATGGATTAGACACTACTGCTTCCCTTCACAGCCTAGACTGAGATGTCACTGAGAGGGGGCCAGCCTGCTTAACGTCAGGTGGGGCCAGAGTAGTTAAGGTTATAAAGTACATAGCCACATGCAACCAGGGCCTAATTGTAGCGGGAAAGGGGGTAGCTGGAGAGGCAGATGCTACTGCTACCTTTTCCCACATAAACTTATGTATTGCTAAAAGGTACCAGCCTCGTTGGCACCAGCTGGAGGGCAAAAACCATAAGGTTACAAAGTTCATAACCTGCATATGTCCAGGGCCTAATCCTAATGGATGGGGATGAGTACCTAGCGAGCCGGGCGCTCTTGCATTCCTTCCCAACCTAAACTGAAATATTGCTAAAAAGAAGTCGCCCTGATTAACGTCAAGCGGAGGCAGCTATACATAAAGTGCTGGGTTGCATGCTACAGAGCTTGCATGTAACCAAGACTTAAACAAGGCGGAATAGAGAATTAGAGCATTGCTATTCATACTACACGCCTAGCAGCCCACCTTTGACATAGACAAGGTGGGATAGGGGATTGGAGCATTGTTATTCTTACAGCAGCCCACCTGTGGGGTTCCATCCATACACCCCCACAGCCCATCAACTGCTTTTGCCTCAGTCTGAGGACTAAGGCCCTATGAACTGTCTTTAGCATTCACAAGTTTCTTGAAAATGTTGATTAACTGCACCAACCGGATGTTGAGCATAACGTTCCATGGGCTTGAGGATTCCATTGCTGCTTATCTGCAGGTCCTGATTCCTAGGGTCTTAAATTCACTCCGCAGCAGGGTCCTCCACTGCGTACTTAGGTGAGGGCAAAGGATTTGCAGCAGTGTTTATTTTGACTGGTGGCATAAGTGACACATTGCGTCCCACAATGCCCTTCCTCCTGCCATTTAGGCTTAAAGTCTAAGGTGGGAAAAACACCCAGTCTCATTGACATTAGCTTCTTCTTAACTTTTATAGAGTAAGTGGCTTCAAGGAGAGGCTGGTCCTTTTGCTCATCATACGAGTTTAGCACCAGCCATTCATGCGCTCACTTAGCTAGTGTTATTTCATCTTCCCATCAGCTTTGCAGCTTGATGCTTTTGTTCACTATTTTCTTTAACACTTACTCGCTTGTGTACATCTTCCAGAGCTCACCCAGGCCGGTTTTCAATGCTGTCCTCCAGGTACCTTTCATAGCCACCTTTCTCTCTTTGGAGGTTGATTTGAGACCATATATAATGAGGTACTCCTTGGCAGCATTCCTCCGTTTGTGACAGTATTTTACAAAAGTCCCTGGCCTTGCAAGGGATTAGTTTACCAATGAGAAATCGAACCTGACTTGCACAGGTGATGCCGATCTTGGTAGTTGGAAAATCCACCTAAATGTCTGCGTTGTGAGCTTGTCCAGTAGGCTGGCATCTGAACTCAACATTATTTTGAGGGTTGGCATCAGTTTTGACTTAATTTCGGTAACTAAGGGTTTGAGATTGTGACCCCAGAGCGATTTCACTAAGGTTGAGAAAGCGAAATTTAGAGCCAGTGCTTAACCTCTTATGACTTCCTTTTGCGTTGCGAACATGGCCCTCGAGTCTAGCTTGACCCTTAGATAGATCCGTTGAGGAGCCATTTGCTCTGCTTGGAAATTCACTGGTTTAGCAGAATGACCTTGGATTTCTTGAGGTTGATCTCTAACTGATTATCTTCTGCATAAACTGCTAAGCGTTTAATTTATCTTTGTATCCCTACTCAAGTATTGCTGAGGAGAAGCAGATCATCTGCATAGAGGGTATTTGAAAGGAAAAGACCACCAAGGCTCGGGCATGTGATGCCAGCTCATCAAGAGCCGGAGAGAGGTTAGAGATGTACTGATTGAATAAAAGGGGGGCGAGAACACAACCCCGTTTTAGACCAATCGCTGTCCTCCCCTCCCTTGATAGATGGGTTCAGTTTCCGACCTTGATCTTAACCCAGGTATTTTCGTAGAGCAGCCTAATTGCCCTCAATAGGTTGAGCGGAATCCCCCAACACCGACGCTTTTCCCACAGCTTGTTCCGTGGTACACGGTCAAACACTGCTTTAGAGTCAACAAAACACATATACAGCGGCGTATGGGTGTCATTCCCTCTTTTCATAATTAGTCTTACAGCTATCAGGTTTGATAGCGTCCCTTGTTTTTTTGTAAACCCCACCTGGTTTAGGGGCAGCTTGCCTATTTGAATTGCCCACGCTTGAAGCAGCAATCATGAAAAGTATTTGAGATCCACGTCCAAAAGCGCTATCAGACTGTAATTACTTGGGGATTAGGCCGATCCTCCTTTGAAGATTGGATGGATGATTGACCCTCTCCAACTATTTGGGATGAACCCACAGGATAATATGGTGTTAAACCTCACCGCCAGAAAGCTTGCCCATACAGGTGCATTTTGGTTGAAGAGTGCTTGGGGAATACCATTCGGTCCAGGAGCACAATCAGGACGTGAGTTCTCAATCTTAGCTATTGCTGAGGCAGAATATTCCAGCAGATCAAAGACAGTGCTAGTCACATGAGAATGTTCCAGGGGAAACACTGGAGAAGTTAAATCAGTCATGCCCTCTGTGAAGTGCGACTTCAGATACGTTATCCAGGCATCCTCGCTGATGTTAGTGTTGTTTGCCGCCCTTGTCGATTTCGTTAACTAGTTTCCAAAACTTCCTTGGGTCAGCTTAGCCCATAGGGTTTTGTATCTATTTCTCTTGAGGGCCCATGCCTCTCTTTTGAGCGTTTTTCTTTCACTGCATAATGATTTTAACAGTTCTAAGTTTTGGGGAGAGCGCCATAGTTGTCTGAGGGTTCTGGCAATTTTGGATCTTATCAATCGGATAGGCCTTGGCACAATGTAGCTCTTTGGATGAACAATGCTCGCCCCCTTGTACAAGCTTTTAGCTGGGTAATTAGCCATCAGGCGGTCAGAGAAACATTCCCATGCTAATATTGGGTTTGGCTCCTCCATTACAATGGTTTAAAGATCTCTGCAGCAGTACCTGACAGATCGCTGATGTTACTAGAATTCCACTTCAAGTGTTTTAGGTCTTCAGTATGAGCATCTTTTTGCAGGATTCTTGCAGGGCCGAGTGTACTCTTGTTGACTCCACTCCAAATTGTTTGGGGATGATGATCACTTTCTGGGCGAAGGGTAATTTTAAAGTCCATGACCCGTCCGTATAGGGAACAGCTTACCATGAAGTAATCCAGATATGAAACCGTTTTATCTGATAGTCCATAAAGGTAGATTGTTGCCCGGAAGGCGACCATTCAAGACTATTAGGCCAGGCAGCTCACAGGCTCTTAGCAGTTTTTTCCTAATCTTGTCTTGACGCCTGTAGCATGGATGGCATTGGCCTGGCAGGGCCCCAGTTCCGTCAACAAGACTCTCATTCGGATGATGGAATAGGTTTAAATTGACATCTTCAGTAATTAGCAGGTTGGCTTTCAAACAGACATGTTTTAGCTGCAGCATGCGGGTAATAAACGTATCCATTGTTGCAGATTTCTCTTTAGTGTGAATGTAAACATTTACAAGGATCAGAGGGTCGGCCGGCTGATGGGACCAGCCATCCAGGCGCAAGGCCAGTAACCAAGGTTCTTGTATGTCCAGCACTGTAATCTTTGTGTGTACATTGGAGTTTTTATAAAGAGCTAAACCGCCCTTTGCTCTTCCAAAGGGACTACTGTTTTGTGCAAACCGCTGTACTCCACAAATCCTATTAGCAGGATGTTGGCTAGGGCCCATGTCTCCTGAACAGCTATGACATCAAATTCATTCAGGAACTCCAATACGGGGGCTTCCTCGATTTTTGATTGCAATCCTCACAGATTCCAGGAGCATATAGTGAGGCCGCTCCATTCCTTGGTGATGGGACTTGGCTGCATCGCTATTCAATCCTTATAGGTAGTCGCAGAGAAGGCATATTGAAAGCCAGCTCCTGCACTCTGATTCATTTTGCCTCATTATAGTCCTTCTCTGTTCAGCAGACTGGAGCTCCAGTTTTGCATGAATTGTCAGACCAGAGTGCTGAGCAAAAGAAGACGAGGGGGAAGAGAGAGAATGCTGCCCCAACGCGGTTCTCAATATTGATCTTGCAGGAACTTTCCCCTTAACGGAGTGTTCTTGCTGTAGGAACATTGGAGGATAGCCGTCTTCCTGGAAGGCTACAACCTCTATACCCACGCTTTATAACAACTTTTTGCTCTCTAGTATTTTTATTGGGAGGCACTTTACGGTGAATGTGATGAGGGTGGGTTCTAAAACCTGCCTTCCTGTCACTGGTAGGATTTTGCTGGAAAAAATGTAATCTGATACTACATGCTCTAGGCCCGGCATGGCCTTTATCAATTTGAGGAAATTTGCACGATTTAAAACATGCTGGGGACCCTAGACTTGAATTCTGGAATCCATAGAAGCCGGAGTTCCTGCTTGTTCTGTTCCACTGGATTCTGGCTCAGACCTTCACTCAATCCTGCTAATTCAGCAGTTTCTTTCCCCTTGCCCAGAGGAAAGGGCAGGGATTTCTTCAGCAGGCTTTGCCTCAATGTGAATATTTTCCGGGGTACATGTCTGCTTCCTTCCCCCCATTAATTGGGTATGAAGCTCGGGCCCGGTCAGCCTTTCTGGCGACATGCCGCGCCTACAGATAAAATCATCTGTGCGTGATGAAGAACGATGGACCTTGGGCTGACTTGTTTCTTCATTAACTGGAATGTGCCTCATACTTTCATTAAGTTTTGTTGGCAAGCTGCAGCTCTCTTTGCATTGTGGGGTTTTAACATTCGCAGGTGCAGTGTCTGACGACGCTGAACTGCCCAACGGTTTGCCAAGTACTCCAATAGGATCCTCTACCTCCATAGGAGACCGAACAGGAGGTTAAACACCCGGAGACCCTGGACTGGTTCTTGTATTTTACCCTTTCTGGCATGCTTTCTTTCCTGCTTCATCAGACGGGGAGGCACCTTTGCGGTATCTGAATCCTGGCAGTTTTCCTAGGTTTGACTCACCCCACTACTCAAAGACTGTCCAGGCGAGGTGTCCCTCCTTGTCTCCTCCACACAGGGTGAGATAGGTGTATTTAAGGCATTGCTTTGCCCTGGGGTACCTGGATGCCCATGTTTTGGAGTGGAGGGGGTCCTTACTTCCCCCAGGATTTCTTCGAGGACCGCCAGTAGCTGCACCAACTTTTTAATCACTTCTTTGCACGAGCATATAGTGAAGTTGGTATCAATATTTGCTTGTACACAGGTTATGAGAGCATGTAATTTTTCTAATTTTCCCATCGATGCCCAACACAAAGACTGCCATGGTGTTGAGCAGGTCCATTTGTATGTCCATTTTATTGGCATTACTGTTGCTTTCAAGGAGTTTAAGATAACTACCCATGGCTTATTTGCATCTATTGGGTTTGAAACATTGGCATTAGGTTCATCATTCCCAGCCATATCCGGTGGATACCAGGCCGGGACTGTGTTCCCATAGTCCTGATCCTGTGGTGGAATGGCAGGTCCAGAAATTCCTTGGGGAGGGCCTCGGCGGTTAGCTGAGCTCACCTTGACTGGTGGAAATGAACAGTATGCTGATTGAGAGCTTTTCAAACTGCCTGGGCTAGAGACCAGAGTTGGTGTACCCACTGGTGCGGTGGTGACCTGGACTGGCTGCATGCTAGGCGATATCTTAGTGGCTTTAAGGGGATCACCGCAAAAACCTTTCAGGGCTGGCATGGGCAATGGAGGCAGTAGACTCTTTATGACCACAATGTTGGGAGACAGAGGAACCAGGAAAAAACCCTCCCATGGATTTATGTTGCTTTCTTCCCCAGCAGATCCAGGAGTTAGAATTGCGTTGGGGCTTTGCAGCGCGACCGCAGGGTTGTCCTCCGCCCCAATGTGATGGGTGCGACATGCGCCGTTAATGGCCGCTCCATCCCCGATTCCGTTCAGTGACTGGAAAAAGTGTGAAATTTTAGATGTTTTTGTGGGGAATGGCCAGTCCTTACTGCCGTATGAAGACTTGGTCGACTTCATAAGCCCCCTTGCCATGTGGGCTCTCTCCTGGGCCACTATCTCATCCTGTGACACAGTCAAATTTGGCCTGGGAGGAACCCTTGGGCAGTGTACTTTAAGCTTTCCTTTTTGACACCACTTCCACAAGGGCGGGCTCGTGCTTCCTCTTTTTTGGTCCAGGTACACCGTAGGCCCTGGATTTACCTGATCTCATCCTGGTGAATGTCTCTATAGTTAAGAGGGGAGGGATTAACAAATATGCTTGCCCACTTGGAGGTATGGCTTACTATGTGATTAGTCGTGCTTCCAGGTGTTAGTCTGCCTGTGGTTTTCTTGGTTGCATGCCCCAGCAGAATTCAATCCTTTAGCCTTGCCCAGCGCCGCTTTACCTCCCCTGTATGATCACAGGGGAGGGGCATAAGGGAGCTGACAATTATTTGGCTGCTGAAACAAGGCCCCTGCAACGGTCTGTCGATGTACTCAAATCCTTTACGGCTGCAGCCAGTCTCACTGGAATTCTCAGACGGCTGCGCCTCAGGAATGTCGTAAGGGGTCGGTGGGAGGCCGAACGCCGCACCCGGGCCTAGCCGGGCCACTTCTGCGACATGGGGCTCAACCAAACCAGGTAGTGGGAACTAACCTTCCCCCTCGACATCCACCAATTGCTGCCTTGTCTTGTCTGCTTTACAGCCTGTCACCGGTGCAGCCCTGCTTGTTCTTCCTTCCTTTTTTCCCCTCACGCCAGGTGTGATAATTGCACGAGGCTAGGTGGCCTAATATTGCCAGCTGGTCAGCAGGTTGGGATGGTTAAACGAGGCTCCCTGCTTTCTGGGTCCACGTTTAACAGTAAACTCTGGAGGCCTTGGAGCCAATTATCAGGCGGGTGCAGACAAATGAATGCAGTCATGTGGGAGTACGAAATGGTGCAACGCTGAGCCACGCTGGCTCTGCTCCTTCAGGCAGCTGCACAGCTGTGCTCCTTCGAACAGCTGCACAACCGTGTCGTGGGTTACGGCATGTACGGTACACCGCTCAACACTCACAGCTCTTCAGTTAACCGTGGCTCACCTCCCAGCTCCCGCTCCAGTCTCCTCCGGTTCCTCGAACCAGCTTCCCACACCAGCTGCTTGACTGCTGGCCCAACCCCCTTAGCGTGTCACTCCTCCATAGTATGCAGAAGACCTTTCTTAGACAGTTATTTTTTACTTTTAAACCAGTGAGATTCCATGGATGACTGTAACATCATTAATAGAACAGGACAAATGGATTGGGGGACAGTCGGAAAGAAGAAAATAAAATATATCTTATCATGTGGGATCTGACATTTATTAAAACAAAATTTAAAAACGTTATTGCAACTTATCATAATTAACGGTTTACTGTACCTTGAAGAACACTTATTTTCGGTAACACCTTTTCTGGTAAAGACTCTACCTAACCACAGATTCCTCACCTTAGAATATCCCCAGGCGTCAGACTGAATATGGAAATCTGGAGCAGTGCGTCTGCTTGCCGGTAGGTGGTGTCGTTCAGCTCCGCGTCTGAAGTGACTGTGGTGCCTATATAGGTGCCACCCCGGCACGCTGACATCAGTTTTTTGTGACTAATTCCGCACCAAAAACTCGGAGCCACGTAAAAACAATGTAACACTTTTCACCAGTGTCTAAAGGGATCTTTTGGGGGGGGAAAAAGCCCAGTTTGCAGAACGGGGAGGATCAGTGAGGAATCTGCGGTTAGAGTCTGTACCAGAAAAGGCGTTCCCGAAAGCTAGTAACTTGTTCTTCTGGTAGAAACTTCTAATCATAGATTCCTTACCTTAGTATAGATACCCAAGCGATACCTCCCGGGGTGGGTCTGCAAACATGCCTAGATCAAAAAGTCCTGGAGGACTGAACGGGCGCAATGCTCATCACAACAGACCTGACTGTCTAAGCAGTAGTGCTTTGTTAATGTGTGGAGGGAAGTCCACGTGGCAGCTTAACAGATGTTCAGGACTAGCGTAGAAGTGGCGGCCCTGGTCCTGCTGGAGTGAGACATCAAGCCCTCTGGATTACTTCTTCACCGGCGCGTAGCAGATTTTTATGCAGAGTACAATCCACCTGGAGGTGGTTTGTTTATGCTCAGCCTTGCTGTTTTTCACTCCATTGAACCCAATAAACAGCCCGTTGATCTTTGGTACATGAGAGTCCTTTTTGGGTCCAAACATTGGAGTCCCTCCTCCTTTGACAGAAAAAGGCAGAGCGTAGAAGGAAGGCAGAGTAATGCTCTGGCCAATGTGAAAATTGGTGAACACCTTCAGAAGGAGAGAGCATAGAAGGACCAGTTTGTCAGGGAAGAAGTTGGTTTATGGAGGCTGGAACAACAGAGCGTGAAGTTCACTGACCCTCCTGGCCAATGTAATGACAACCAGGCCACTTTTTTCTGAGTCAAGAGCCACAGAGGCAGCTATGCAGGGGCTCAAAGTTAGAACCCATAAGGAAAGTAAGGACCAAATTGGGGTCCCATTGGGGCATCACATACGAAGACGACAGGAACATATGTTGCAAACCTTTCAAAAACCGAGTCATAACGAGTTACTTAAATAGGCAGGGTTGGTCCGGCAGCTGCAAGAAAGCCAAGATGCTGACTAATAACCTTTAATGGTGTCCAGATGTAAGCATTGCTGGGCTAAAGAAAGAACAAACCACAAAACCTCAGCAAGAAGTGCAGAAAGGGGATCCACATGACGTGAGGAACACCAAGCCAGAAACTTTCCCAACGTCAGATGTAGACAGTTTTAGTGGAAGGACCCCTGGCTGCTAAGATGACATCACAAACCTCGGGAGGGAGTTTGAAAACCCTCACCTGCCACTGCTCAATCTCCATGCATGAAGTTGGGGCATGCGCAGTTTCGGTGCCGGACCCTGCCCTGTTGTTGCGATTGGAGGTCCTCCCGAAGGGTAGCCTGACAGATGCTCAAGATTTCAGGTTACTATACGCTCTGTGCCGAATCTGGAGTCAAAAGGATGACTTGGGCCCAGTCAGTTCTGACCTTCATGTGATCTCAGGGCAGGAGTGGTATTGGTGGAAAGACATATAGGAGTCCTGCGTTCCATTCGAGTTGGAACGCTTCTCAGAGCAAGAGTCGCTTTGCAAACCGCAACCCGCAGAAGTGCTGACATTGCCCATTCTTGCCGGTGACCAAGGTTCTCCCCAGTCTTAGAAAAGACTTTACACCACCTCCGGATGTAGACCTCATTCGTAATCCGTGAGGCATCAACACTGAATTGTCCACCCTGGCGTTCAGAAACCCCACCAGGTGTTGTATGACCAGGAGAATGTCCTGGCGTCCCAGCCATGCCCAGAGGCGCAGCACCTCCTGGCACATGCTCCAGGACCCCACCTGCCCCTGTTTGTTGCAGTACCACATGGCGGTGGTGTTGTCCGTGAATACCTGCACTAGCCTTCCCTTGATCGAAGGAAGAAAGGCTTTCAAGGCCAGACAGTTCATCCTCAGCTACAAGTTGATGTGGAGCTGTGACTCTGCCAGATACCAGGGTCCTCTGATCTCCACCTATCTCAGATGGCTGCCCCAAACCAGGAGGAATGCATCTGTCACCACTATAAACTCTGGATGGGTAAGGGAGAGGGGTCTGCCGCTGATCCATAGCGGTTCATCAGCCACTACTGTAGATCTTTAGCAGTGGCCTCCAATATCTGTACCAAGCCGGAGAGATTGCCCTGATGCTGTGCCTACTGGGATTTCAGGTCCCTCTGCAGTGCCCGCATATGCCTGCATGCATGCTTTACCAGCAGGCTGCAGGAGGCTTTGAGAACCAGCAACCCCAGAGTCAGTCTCACCGAAATCCAGGATATAAGCCAAACATCGGAATCATGGCCCTAATATCCCAGACTCGCCACTCCAGAGGATAGGCGTGGAACAGCACTGGGTCCAGAATGGCTCAGGCGAAAGGGAGCATCTGCGAAGGGGTGAGATGTGACTTCAGCATGTTGATAGGGAACTCAAGCAAAATGCAGAAGGTCCACCATAGCCTGGAGGTGGGCAATGACTGCCTGGGGTTAGCCCACCTTTAACAGCCAGTCTTCGAGGTAGGGGAAGACTAGCACCCATAACCTCTACCGATGGGCTGCAACCACCGCCATCACTTTCTTGAATACCCGAGGAGTGCTGGTGAGATCAAATGGGATCAAAGCGAACTGAAGATGCTCATGGCCCACCATGAACCACAAGTAATGCCTGTGGGCCAGCAGGACAGGAATGTGGAAATACGCATCCTGCAGATCCAGCGCTACCATTCAGTCTCCAGGATCGAGGGCAGACAGGACCTGAGCCAATGTGAGCATCTTGAATTTCTCTTTTTTACGTAAGTAGTTGAGAAGGTGTAGGTCTTGTATAGGGCAGACGGAGGCCTCCATCCTCCTTCAGCACCAGGAAGTAGGGGAATAACAACCACACCCTACCTCTGGTGCGGGCACCCTCTCGATGGCTCCTTTGGCCAAAAGAGCCTGCACTTTTAGTGTTGCAAGAAAAGATGGTCCTCTGTCAGCCATTCTTCAGATAGTGGGAGAGGCAGAGGTGGTTCCAGAAATGGCAGGGCATACACCTCCTGAATGATCTGAAGCACCCACTAGTTGGATGTTCTCATCCACCATTGAAGCAGGTGGTGCTTGATTCTGCCACCAACAGGATGGCTGTGCTGGATGGAGGGCACGCTAAAGGTTTTTTTTTGGCTGCGGCAGTCAGACGGCATGCTGAGACTGGCTCCCGTATCCTTTCTGGGTTCTGTGTCTCCATCCTTAAAAGGGCTAGGCAAGCTCCTGGACTGGGTCTGGCTGGTACTGCAGGCACCCAAATTTTATCCTTCCACGTCTGTGGGAGGGACGAAAGGACTGCTATTGTGGGCAGGTTGAGAAGGAAAGGCCAAGGGATCTGGCAGTAACCCTGCTCTTGCAAAAGCGCTCGAACATGGCATCAGCTTTGTCCCCAAATAGGCGGAAGCCATCGAAGGGCATATTAATCAGTTAAGACTGCACAGCCCCTGACATTAACCAGGCGTCGTGAAGCACCGCCACTGTAGAAGCCATAGCTCTTCTCAGGGAGTCCATGTTGTCCAGTCCGCACTGGATGGAGAACTTGGCTGCATCCTTGCTGTCCACCAGAGCTTGGTTGAGGATGGCACAGTCTTCCAAGGGCAGCATGGGAAGCAGCTGCACCACCGAATCCCACAATGCATGAGAATATCAGCCCAAGAGGCAGGGGGTGTTTACCAACTGCGGGGCAAGGTTTGTGGAATAAAGAAGGTGCTCCCTAAAGGTGCCCTGCCTCTTGGATTCCCTGTCCGGTGGTGTAGTAGGGAATGCACTTGAGGTGACCTTCGCCTTTGAGGCCTACACTACTAAGCTCTAAGGGGAACGATGCTGGAAAAGGAAGGCTAGTTGTCTCGGGGTGGGACGGTGCAGATGGGCAATCATTCGGTGCACAGGAGCCTCTGTGCAAGGGTTTGTTCAGGCCCCCAGGAGCACATTGGTGAGGGCCTCATTAAAGGGGAGCATCGGTTCAGACGAGCTTGCCCCAGGTTGAAGCACCTCAGTCAAGATATTTGTCTTGACCTCGACAACTAGTAGCTAGAGATCGAGAACCTCTGCAGTCCTGCGAATCATGGTGGCAAAAGATGCACCTTCCTCCGAAAACTGGCTTGTAGGGGAAATCATGCCCTAGTCTTTAAAGGTATCTGGGCCACTGGCATCGCCCAGCTCCTCATAGCAATTGTCATAATCCAGGCCTGCCAGGGTACCATTCACCTCCTCATCTCCTCCTTCAGGAAGGTAGGGGTCAGGTTGAAAATCCAGGGGATGAGAAGGCCTAGACAGCGCTGGCAGCGACATTGAGCGGTGTGGGAGCAGCACCAGATCGGGAATGATAATCGGCTCGTTATAGAGTGGCGCCAGGAGGGTGCCCGGAAGAGACAGAGCCAGAGAGGGTGGAGGCACCTGTGGCGGCAGAGGTCCAGATCCAGAGAGCCCAGCTAGTGTCAGGGGTGAACCCGCTGACAGAAACCCAGCGGGGCCTCCTCTCAGCTCATTGGGGCCTGAAGGTGCTCCTGAGGGTGTCGGTGGTCCAAAGTTGATGTCATAAAATTCTTTACGTTGGGTGGGCATCGCTCCAGGGCCAGAAACTCAGGGTAGTGTGGAGCAGGAAGGGTTTGGTGGGTGTTACCAAGGTTCACACTCAATTAGTCAAAAACCCCTAATCTGTTGAAGCACAAACCACATCGGTGGTTTCACCCAGATACCACCCAAAACAGGATTCTAGTGCTTGGTGAGTGATTTTGTGCTTTATTTTATTGTGTTTGTTTTTCAGAGGGTAAATACATTCCTCAATAGTTTTCTTGCATCAAAAAACAGCAGAATGTCTAATTTTGATTTTTCAAAAGATCTTTTTTATTTTTAGATCAATGTGAAAGACAGGGGAACAGCCGACACGTGTTTCGCCCAAAGGCCAGCAGGCCAGGACTTTCTCAAGGCAGATCAATGTTTTCAATTATGGCCAACAGACCGCAACGAACGCAGCACTTTACAGACGTCTTTTCGCCCGACTTCTTTGGGATTTCCCTGCAACAAACAAGCCATAATTGAAAACATTGATCTGCCTTGAGAAAGTCCTGGCCTGCTGGCCTTTGGGCGAAACACGTGTCGGCTGTTCCCGTCTTTCACATTGATCTAAAAATAAAAAAGATCTTTTGAAAAATCAAAATTAGACATTCTGCTGTTAGTGTGGAGCAGGCCCTGATACCGGCTCAACAGGCTGAGTGTGGGAGCGGGCCTGGAAGCACGATATCAAAAAGGAGAAGCCAAAGAGTGCCTCAACTTCTTCTTGTGCTTTACCAGACTTCAGGGAGGTGGTCTGGGAGCAGGAACAGCTTCGAGATCTTCCAAGGGAACAGTAGCGGTGCAGAGCCTTCATCTGCCCTTCTGCCAGGAGCTTTGTCAATCGCTTGTGAATTGCCTTCAGGTGCATTGACTTGCACTCGTTACCGGCGTTGGGGTCATGTCCTGTCCAGGTGACAATCCCCACAAGACTTGAACCCTGAAAGTTTAGCAGGGGACATGATGCCCTTTGCACACTTGGAGCAAAAGCTGAACAAAGACAACAAAGATCAAAAAAGTTGGCCAAAAAAATGACTGAGGTAGCACTCCGTATCCGCGCTGTTGGAGCGGAACAAACGGAACTGATTTCAGCGTGCCGGGTGGCGTCTATATAGCCAGCGGGCATCACTTCCGACGCGGATGACCCTGAGCCGAACTAAGCCACCTACTGGCGCACAGAGGAAGGGCTTGAGATTTTCTGGATCCAGTTTGACGCCTGGAGAATATTCTAAGGTGAGGAACCTGTGGTTAGAAATCTCTATCAGGAATGTTTTTTTATAGAGCTGACCTTTAAGCAAACATATAGCCACAGAAAAGCAAGACTGGAAGTTTTAACCTACACACTGAGAGTCTAAGATCTGAACCAATTGACCACCTGTGACTCACTACTGAAAACGATGAAATTATAATCATGACATTTGATCTACAAATTCAGACCAATAAGGTTCCATACGTGACTATAGCATAACTGAAAGAACAGAATTAGTGTGGGGGGGGGGGGCGAGAGAGAAAAGAAGACCTGTTATTTGACGCATGATATATTCCTTTACAAAGTTTATAAACCAGTTAGACAACATGAACATAATTAACCTTTTACTTAAATTTGAAATTGTTTATAATGTAGCTAACTTTTAAGCAAAAGCACAACCACGGAAACAGGAAGACTTGAACCCTCAACATTCACAGAGAGAGTCTAAAACCTTAACCACTAGGGCACCAGTCACTGTCTGGTGAGACTGATAAACATAACTATGACATTCGATCTAAAAATTCAAATCATTAAGGGTCCACACATGAATGTAACATTAACAGCACAGAGGGACTGTGAGAGAGTCAGGGAGATGCCTTGTAATTTGGGGCCTTACATAGTTGCTAAAAAAATTATAAACATGCTAGTGCAACACGAAAATGTAAACCTTTTACTGAACTTTGAAATTGTAATGAAGCTGAACTTTAAGCTATATGACCATGAAAACCAAAACCCTTGAACATTTACCCTTCGCATTGAGAGTCTGAGACCTTCACGGTTAGGCTATTTGTGATTCTTTATTGAGATAGATGAAAAGATAACTATGACAATCGATCTGCAAATTTATGTCAGTGAGATTCCATAGGACACTGTAGCAAGGCCTGGGCGAAATTTCTGTTACACTGGTGTAATTTTGCGTAATTTCGCATTACGCTTGCAACAAAAGTATAGTATAGTGCTGCATTCGTGTAATTAAGTGCCATCGTGCAAAAAATTTAGCATGACTGCACTGGAAGAACCCAAAAGACCATAACATTGTCAGCCGCTGTTTGCGGCGCTTGTTATTTTTTTGCTTTTTATTTTGTGTCAAATGAGTCCTTGCGTCCAAAATGGACGCATGAATGCATTTTGTGCTAAGATATACCACCAAATGCTGGTTTTGCATTTTACATAATTTTTCAGCATTTTCCTAAAATTTACTTAATTATGCAAATTACTAAAATTTCCCACTCCCCCTCATAAGGACCGCATGCATTGCCTCAACGACTGGTTGTTCTTAGCCAGACTGTTTACACAACTTTACACTTTGCTCCAGTTCTAAGTTCATCATGACTAAGGAATCGACAGCTCCGGAGAGTACTCAAAGAACTGTATTGATACAGAGCTGGTGTCATTCTAGCAGCCAGTCTCCCAGAGGTGAGGGGACATCACCTGAAGTCTTCACGCTTGCTGGTTAGCTTTGTGTCTGTTTAGACGTCTGCCTGCTCAGAGAGGGAAGCAGTGTGCTTGGCCCTGCAGGAGCAGAAGCCCAGTCATGTTTCTGGACCACCTAGAAGAGTGGACTTGTGACTGGGAGTTTGACCAACCCTGCCCAATCTGTGGATGAAGATATCCGGAGCACTGTAGCGAAGAACTCCCCAGAAACTGAAAGACCACAACTGCTGAAGACTGGTAACCACTGTCAAGGACTGCCATGCTGCTGCTTCAGTGAAGAGAAATGGGGCTGTCACCTCAACCCTGTACCCACTAAAAGAGACGCCACCTGTGTGACCACAAAGAGCACACCGCAACAACTGCAGCCCTCTACAACATTCTCACACACAGGTAAACAGGACCATGCTGAGAGGCTGCGTCTCCCTCTAAAGGAAGAGACCTGCACACTGAAAGGAGTAATGATTGCGACTATGTATAAAATACAAAATGAACTGACATAAAAGTTCCCATAATGAGCATGTGCTTGCATAAGCCAATTAGTGAACTCTCACCTTTGCTGATTCACACCCATGAGTTTTCCTTTACTGCTAGGTCGCTATGGTACTGTGGGAATTGCAGCCAGTGATCTGAGGACTGTGTAGTTGGGCGGGAAGTGTAACAATTGTGCTAGGACACTGGTTTGTGTAAAAAGCAGAGGAATTGGTGAGAGCCAAGTAGTATGTTGTAGATAGATCCCTGTAGCTGTAGTATTTCGTTTTGCTATGCTATAAAGGTACTTCTCTTTTTGCTTAGACAAGAAATGGGCTACAGTGTGCATTATTGTCTTTCTTATTTGACTGCGGAGTTCTGAATCTCAACCACCAGCCCCCCCCCCCAAAACTTCCTACCCGAGAAACCTTTCACTGCTCACCCTGAAAATCAAGTGCAGAAAGGAAGTAGTTTGCCCAGTATGCAGAGCCAGGGTAATATGGACCCCAGGTGAACAAAGGCAAATGAGACCACCCAGCATGGTTGTGGTCTAGTAGTCCTCTCTGCCCTGATAATGTGTCAAGCCTTCCAGTAACCCGTGTCCACACATCATCAGAAATTGTTTTGAATGAAAACTAAATTGCCATGACAAAAGCTTCACGCAGATCCATTATAGATGAACTAAAAAATGTGCTCAGAGATTATGTAGTATAACGTTGACAATATCAGAAAGTAGAAACAAATATATGAAACACACCAGAAACCTACTTTTTAGGCCTGGCATTAACCAAGGCCTTTTAATTTTACTAAACGTATACATAAAATATACTTACTTTTGGGGCCTTCAGCCAGTCCTCTTCATTGATTTGTCTGCTGTTATGTCATACACATTTGTCTTCCAATCAATCAATCAATCAATCAATCACGGCATTTATAGAGCGCGCTACTCACCCGGGAGGGTCTCAAGGCGCTGGGGGAGGGGGTAAGTTACTGCTCGAACAGCCAGGTCTTGAGCTGCTTCCTGAAGGAGAGATGGTCCTGGGTTCGCCGAAGGTGAGTGGGGAGGGAGTTCCAGGTCTTGGCTGCCAGGTAGGAGAAGGATCTCCCTCCGGCGGTGGTTCTGCAGATGCGTGGTACGGTGGCGAGGGCGTGGCTGGTTGATCGTAGCTGGCGGGTGGGCGTGTAGAAGGTCATGCGGTCGTTGAGGTACTTTGGGCCCAGGTTGTGGAGGGCCTTGTGTGCGTGGATGAGGAGTCTGAACGTGATTCTCTTGCTGACGGGGAGCCAGTGCAGGTCTTTCAGGTGTCCGGTGATGTGGCTGTGTCGGGGGATGTCCAGGATGAGTCGTGCGGAGGCGTTCTGGATGCGCTGGAGTCTTTTTGAAGTTTGGCTGTGGTTCCGGCGTAGAGGGTGTTCCCATAGTCCAGTCGGCTGGTGACGAGTGCCTGGGTGACGGTCTTCCTGGTTTCAGTGGGGATCCATCTGAAGATCTTGCGGAGCATGCGCAGGGTGTTGAAGCACGAAGATGAGACGGCGTTGACTTGTCTGGTCATCGACAGGGAGGAGTCCAGGATGAAGCCCAGGTTTCGTGCGTGGTCCGTTGGCTTGGGCGCGGTGCCCAGGGCCGGGGGCCACCAGGAGTCGTCCCAGGCGGAGGGTGATGAGCCCAGGATGAGGACTTCCGTCTTGTCTGAGTTCAGTTTAAGGCGGCTGTTCCTCATCCAGTCGGCGACGTCTTTCATCCCGTCGTGTAGGTTGGCTCTGGCGGTGGTGGGGTCGTTGGTGAGGGAGAGGATCAGCTGGGTGTCGTCGGCGTAGGAGATGATGTTGAGGTTGTGTTGGCGTGCGATGGCTGCGAGGGGCTCATGTAGACGTTGAAGAGGGTTGGACTGAGTGAAGATCCTTGTGGAACGCCGCAGATGACTTCGGTGGCCTCGGATCTGAACGGGGGAGGCGGACTCTCTGGGTTCTTCCGGCGAGGAACGAGATGATCCATTCCAGTGCTTTCTCTCGGATTCCGATGTTGCTGAGGCGCTTCACTAGGGTGCGGTGGCAGACGGTGTCGAACGCCGCGGAGAGGTCCAAGAGGATGAGGGTTGCTGTTTCCCCGTTGTCGTTTAGGGTTCTGATGTCGTCGGTGGCTGCGAGGAGGGCGGTCTCGGTGCTGTGGTTGGCCCGAAACCCGGACTGCGAGGGGTCGAGGGATCCATTCGTCTCGAGGAAGACGGCAAGCTGTCTGTTGACGGTCTTCTCGATGACTTTGGCCGGAAACGGAAGGAGCGAGATGGGACGGTAGTTCTTGAGGTCGGTGGGGTCCGCCGTTGGTTTCTTCAGGAGGGCGGTAAGCTCGGCGTGCTTCCAGCTCTCCGGGAAGGTGGCGGTGTGGAAGGAGGAGTTGATGATGTCCCGGAGATGGGGTGCGATGGTGGCGTCGGCTTTGTTGAAGACGTGGTGTGGGCAGGGGTCGGTTGGTGATCCGGAGTGGATGGAGTTCATCGTGCGGGTGGTGTCTTCGGTGCTGATCGGGGTCCAGTTGCAGAGGGTGGTGGTGGCGGGCGTTGGTTCGGCGGTAGGGTGCGTGGTTTGTGCGTCGAAGCTGTTATGTATGTCGGTGATCTTGCGGTGGAAGAACGCGGCGAGTGAGTTGCAGAGGTCTTGCGAGGGGGTGATGTCGTTGTTTCCGGCGCTGGGGTTGGAGAACTCTTTGACGATGCTGAAAAGTTCCTTGCTGTCGTGGGCGTTGTTGTCCAGTCGTTCTTTGAGTGCCGACTTCTTGGTGGCACGGATCAGCTGGTGGTGTTTGCGGGTGGCGTGCTTGAGGGCGGTCCTGTTGTCTGTGGTCTGGTCGAGTCGCCAGGTTTTCTCGAGAGTGCGGCAGTTCTTCTTGGATTCCTTGAGTTCGTTGGTGAACCAAGGGGTTTTCTTGCTTCCGGGTCTGCTGGGAGGGTTTTTTAGTGGTGCGAGGTCGTCGGCGCAGGCGGTCAGCCACTTGGCGAGGTTGCTGGCTGCTTCGTTTGGGTCCGTTGTGTTGGTGGGTGTGTTCTGGCTGAGGAGGCGGTGAGCTGCTCGGCGGTGATCTTGCTCCAGCTCCGGCGGGGAGCCTGTTGCGGGTGGTGGTGGGTCGCAGTCTTTCTGAAGCTGAAGTGGACGCAGCTGTGGTCGGTCCAGTGGAGTCCGGTGGCGTGGCTGAAGGAGATGTGCTTGCTGGAAGAGAAGACGGGGTCAAGCGTGTGGCCGGCGTAGTGGGTGGGCGTGTTCACCAGTTGCTTGAGTCCGAGGTTGGCGAGGTTGTCCAGCAGGGCGGTGGTGTTTCTGTCGTTGTTGTTCTCCAGGTGGAAGTTGAGGTCCCCTAGGAGGATGTAGTCGGCGGAGGGCATGGCGTGCGGGCTGATGAAGTCTGCGATGTCTTCGCTGAATAGTGTGCGTGGTCCCGGGGGTCTGTAGATGAGGGTGCCTCGGAGGGTGGTCTTGGGGTCAGTGTGTATCTGGAAGTGTAGGTGTTCGGCGGCGGTGAAGGTCTCGTCGGAGTTAGTCGAGATGCGGATGGTGTTCTTGTGTACGATGGCGATGCCTCCTCCCGTCTGGTTGACGCGGTCCCTCCGGGTGATCTTGTATCCGTCCGGGATGGCTATGGCGATGTCGGGCGCTGAGGAGGCGTTCATCCAGGTTTCGGTGAGGAAGGCGACGTCCGGTGCTGTTGCGTCGAGCAGGTCCCAGAGTTCCACGGCGTGCCTGTGGACGGAGCGGGTGTTCAACAGGATGCATTTCAGGTGGCTGCTGCTGGTGCACGTCTTGGCGGGGGTGGTGCACGTCCGGGGGCAGGTGAATCGGCAGGTTTGGCAGGTGAAGGGTCCGTGGGTGCGTCTCGGTGAGGCTCGGTAGCAGGCAGGGTTCCGGCCGGCATTGAGTGCGGTGAGGGTGGCGGCGTCGTAGGTCCGTCGAGTAGTGTTGCATCGGTGGGATCCAGGGGTTCTGGCGCTGGGCGCGGTCCAGTCGCGGACGGGCGCAGACGGGCTTGCCTTAGGCGCGCCTTCGAGCGGCGCTCAGCGGCCGCCATTTATGGGGAGGTGGGAGGGAGGAGCAGCTGGGAGGCGGGAGGCAGGGGCAGCGAATGGGCAGTCAGGGGGGCGGGGACGCAGCGGCGGGAATGGCGAGAGGCAGCGGGGGCACAAAGTACAAGGGGAGAGAAAACAGACAAATTACAGTACAACGCTAATGGGGCAGCGAGGGGCACAGAAAGGAAAAAGGGGGGAGAAAACAGACAAATTACGAGTACAACGCTAATGGGGCAGCGAGGGGCACAGAAAGGAAAAAGGGGGGAGAAAACAGACAAATTACGAGTACAACGCTAATGGGGCAGCGAGGGGCACAGAAAGGAAAAAAGGGGGAGAAAACAGACAAATTACGAGTACAACGCTAATGGGGCAGCGAGGGGCACAGAAAGGAAAAAGGGGGGAGAAAACAGACAAATTACGAGTACAACGCTAATGGGGCAGCGAGGGGCACAGAAAGGAAAAAAAGGGGGAGAAAACAGACAAATTACGAGTACAACGCTAATGGGGCAGCGAGGGGCACAGAAAGGAAAAAGGGGGAGAAAACAGACAAATTACGAGTACAACGCTAATGGGGCAGCGAGGGGCACAGAAAGGAAAAAGGGGGAGAAAACAGACAAATTACGAGTACAACGCTAATGGGGCAGCGAGGGGCACAGAAAGGAAAAAGGGGGGAGAAAACAGACAAATTACGAGTACAACGCTAATGGGGCAGCGAGGGGCACAGAAAGGAAAAAGGGGGGAGAAAACAGACAAATTACGAGTACAACGCTAATGGGGCAGCGAGGGCACAGAAAGGAAAAAAGGGGGGAGAAAACAGACAAATTACGAGTACAACGCTAATGGGGCAGCGAGGGGCACAGAAAGGAAAAAGGGGGGAGAAAACAGACAAATTACGAGTACAACGCTAATGGGGCAGCGAGGGGCACAGAAAGGAAAAAAAAGGGGGAGAAAACAGACAAATTACGAGTACAACGCTAATGGGGCAGCGAGGGGCACAGAAAGGAAAAAGGGGGAGAAAACAGACAAATTACGAGTACAACGCTAATGGGGCAGCGAGGGGCACAGAAAGGAAAAAAAGGGGGAGAAAACAGACAAATTACGAGTACAACGCTAATGGGGCAGCGAGGGGCACAGAAAGGAAAAAGGGGGGAGAAAACAGACAAAATACGAGTACAACGCTAATGGGGCAGCGAGGGGCACAGAAAGGAAAAAAGGGGGAGAAAACAGACAAATTACAGTACAACGCTAATGGGGCAGCGAGGGGCACAGAAAGGAAAAAAAGGGGGAGAAAACAGACAAATTACAGCACAACGCAAATGGGGCAGCGAGGGGCACAGAAGGAAAATGGGGAGACGGGCAAGAAATACGGGCACCGGGGCCACAAGCGGAGGGCGATCTTACCTGCAGAAGCAGCGGGCAGACAACACAGGCGGAGCTGTGTGGTGGGGGAGCGACCTACCTGGCAAGGTCAAGGGTCGCTCTCCTCACCGCGCAGCGGCCGCCATTTATGGGGAGGTGGGAGGGAGGAGCAGCTGGGAGGCGGGAGGCAGGGGCAGCGAATGGGCAGTCAGGGGGCGGGGCCGCAGGGACGCAGCGGCGGGAATGGCGAGAGGCAGCGGGGCACAAAGTACAAGGGGAGAGAAAACAGACAAATTACAGTACAACGCTAATGGGGCAGCGAGGGGCACAGAAAGGAAAAAGGGGGGAGAAAACAGACAAATTACGAGTACAACGCTAATGGGGCAGCGAGGGGCACAGAAAGGAAAAAAGGGGGGAGAAAACAGACAAATTACGAGTGCAACGCTAATGGGGCAGCGAGGGGCACAGAAAGGAAAAAGGGGGGAGAAAACAGACAAATTACGAGTACAACGCTAATGGGGCAGCGAGGGGCACAGAAAGGAAAAAAAAGGGGAGAAAACAGACAAATTACGAGTACAACGCTAATGGGGCAGCGAGGGGCACAGAAAGGAAAAAGGGGGGAGAAAACAGACAAATTACGAGTACAACGCTAATGGGGCAGCGAGGGGCACAGAAAGGAAAAAGGGGGAGAAAACAGACAAATTACGAGTACAACGCTAATGGGGCAGCTAGGGGCACAGAAAGGAAAAAGGGGGGAGAAAACAGACAAATTACGAGTACAACGCTAATGGGGCAGCGAGGGGCACAGAAAGGAAAAAAGGGGGGGAGAAAACAGACAAATTACGAGTACAACGCTAATGGGGCAGCGAGGGGCACAGAAAGGAAAAAGGGGGGAGAAAACAGACAAATTACGAGTACAACGCTAATGGGGCAGCGAGGGGCACAGAAAGGAAAAAAAGGGGGAGAAAACAGACAAATTAAGAGTACAACGCTAATGGGGCAGCGAGGGGCACAGAAAGGAAAAAGGGGGGAGAAAACAGACAAATTACGAGTACAACGCTAATGGGGCAGCGAGGGGCACAGAAAGGAAAAAAAGGGGGAGAAAACAGACAAATTACGAGTACAACGCTAATGGGGCAGCGAGGGGCACAGAAAGGAAAAAGGGGGGAGAAAACAGACAAAATACGAGTACAACGCTAATGGGGCAGCGAGGGGCACAGAAAGGAAAAAAGGGGGAGAAAACAGACAAATTACAGTACAACGCTAATGGGGCAGCGAGGGGCACAGAAAGGAAAAAAAGGGGGGAGAAAACAGACAAATTACAGCACAACGCAAATGGGGCAGCGAGGGGCACAGAAGGAAAATGGGGAGACGGGCAAGAAATACGGGCACCGGGGCCACAAGCGGAGGGCCCACCCATACAGCATACAAAATGGGCAGCGGGTCAAAACCACTTTAGCAATTGGCTAACTTCACTATGAGTGACACTACTTTGCTCTTTCACAAAAGGACTACTATGGCAAAAGTGTGCTTTGTGAGGGCATAAAATAGATTTGCTTTAATTTTTTGTACTGGTGAGGGCCCGGCAGCTCCTCAAAAATAACGTTTTACAAAAACCTTAACCAAGCATTAAAGCCAAAAGGCTGGTAGTCACCATCATACCTATTTGCTTTGCCAGTGCTTGTTTGTCTTGGTTTACTCTTTAGATGGTAAATTCTCATGGGGGTAAAACTGAGTTTTAAAGGGCTTTATCTACCTGAGAAACCTAAGAATTAAATTCTGTCAGTGATGTGTTGATCTGTTTATTCGTGTTTAGTGCAAGCTTTGATTAAGGACGCCATTTGCATTACAAATGTCATTTAAAAGAGTTTGTTTTACCATGATCGTTTGATATTTTACCTTTTTACATACTTTTCTAAGAGTTTGCTGCCTGGTTGAAGCATAATCCTCTTTACTATTAGAGAGTTTATTTCAGTGAGAGCAGACCTCAGCTCCTAAAATTGTGGTGTAAGACTACTGCTACTTACTCCCGCAATTAGAAAATCTCTCGCAAATCTCTCTGGGAGCAGGTCTCCTACTTCCCTCCAGAGTCTGTGATTTCAGTGTGATTCCTCACCATCCCTGTCGGGTAAAAGAAGCAGAGCTAGGGCTCTTGCAAAGATTTGTGCCCCACATGCATAGTGACATTTCCCCATCACTACCCAGCACAAGAGTGACTTTTGCTGAATGTAGAGAAAATCTGGCACCACTGATGCAGGACTCCTTGGCAGACGTTCCTTGTGCTTTTCTCAGGAAACTAATCAGGTGCGTACTCATGTAATCACACAGCCAGCTGATCTAAAAGGCAATTATGGTAGGATGATAAAGTCAGTTGTCACTTGAAGTAACTTTAAGGTAAACAAAACCTTTGCTTTTAAATTAACTAAGTGGCAGAATTATTTTTGTTTTGAGGAAGTTATACCGGACAACAGGAAAAAGAAAGATTTCTGGAATATCTGACAGTAGCTCATGATTGGAAAATTCTGCCAGCTACTGTGCTCCTCTCTCCATCAGTCAATTTTATGGAAGGGCGTCAACCCTCCCTATTATGTAAAAAGGGGACTCCAAGTAAAGAGAGGGTAAAATATGTGCAAATAATGATCAATGAAAATGTCATTCACATTTTGTTATGTATTGTAAATCATCCTTTTAATGTGCTAATGTATCTAAAAAGTGTATTTTATAGCTGTATCTCGCTTGTGTTGCAAACCCCTGCCATCTAGTGTTAGTTTTGAAACATTACAACATGTTTTTATATGAAGAAAGGGTTTCAGGTTCAAGTTAACTCATGGTGTATCCCCTAAATCACACAATGCACAAGGACACATACTTCACCTTAAATTATTTTTTTTCCACCATCGGACTCGGACGTGTCTTTGGCTCCATTACAGTCGAGGATCGGAATAGACCTTTGATGCCAGAAAACATGAAACATCGTCGACAACCATCAAGCAACTGTGGATGCCTTGAGATGAGGTCATTGGAACTGCCTGGAGCAAGGGCAAATGGAGTGACTTAATTTTGTTGGAGAATTACTTTAATTTTGTTGGAACTTAGTGCTACCTTCCATACTATCTCCCATACAATTCTGTAGGAGAGACTACGTAATCTGGAGGTGACACTGCAGGCCTGGAAATGGCTCGCCTCTTTTCTTCAGGACCGGCGTCTTCAAGTGTGGGACAAGCCTTAAATCGGCCACTTCATGCGATTCATATAGGCCACTCTCCATGATTAATGTATTTAGTAACATTTTGGCCAAGCTTATCTCTAACCGCCTATCGCCACTTCTACCGGCCATACTACAACCTGACCAGTCAGGCTTTGTGCCAGATCGATCGACCGCACACAATCTCCACACCTTCTTTGCGGTCATGCATGGGACAGACTCAAGTGAGGCAGCAGTGGCTGCCCTACTTGACGCACCAAGACGTTTGATTCCCTAGAGTGGCCATACCTATTTCAACTCCTCCAACACATAGGGATCAGCACACATTTTTTAAATCTCATAAAACTCCTCTACACGGCCCCTCTAGCCAGAATACGCGTAAATGACCTGCTATCCGAGCCATTTCCAGTTACACGGGGTACAAGACAGGGATGCCCCTTGTCCCCACTTCTTTTTGCCATGGCCATGGAACCTTTAGCAGATAAACTATGCCAATACCATGCACACAGGGGACTTCAATTCCGAGAGCGAGTAATCCTAGTTTCTATGTACGCGGACTATGTTGCCCTATATGTCAGACAGCCTCAAGAAAACTTGGACTGTGTCAGCAGGGCGGTCGTACAATTTGGAGGCCTTTCGGGCATAATGATAAACTGGACTAAATCTGTCCTTTTTCTCCTAACTGATAGTACGAAACAATTTGTATCTGAATTCAAATTGCAATGGGCAACAGAACAGGTGCGGTATCTGGGCGTATGGCTAAGCCGAAACATTGGTGAGCTATGGCAGGCCAATTATGGTAGAGTTATCGCGTGGTTAGAGGAGAGGATCCCGTTGTGGAGTAGGCTACCCCTATCACTTAGTGGTAGACTGGCCATTGTGAAGATGGTCGTGCTGCCTAACTTTCTCTACCTCTTCGTCAACCTCCCGATCCCACTCACGCAACATTTCTTCAAACCACTTAGATCTAACTTAATCTCCCTCGCCTGGGCGGGTAAGCAGCCAAGAATAGCATGGGAAGTTCTCACACTACCCTTCTGCCAGGGGGGCCTAAGTGCCCCAGATTTGACACTGTATGCACTATGCGCCCAAGCCCATTATCTACATTTCTGGGTATACCAGGTAAAACTTCAGCCACACACTGCTGTTGGGGTGGAGCTAGCTTCACCAGCACCATTATCCACAGCCCTTTATCAACCCTATAGACGCTCTCGGACACCAGCGAACACGGTGGATAGTGTGAGATGGGCTTGGGACGGATTGAGAAGACGCGCATCTCTGGACTGTTTGTATGCCCCATCTATCCCTATCACGCGTAATCCTACTCTACCAGCTTTAGCTGAGGAGGGAATGCGAACACGGGCCCATAACAGGCACCTTTATATATATATGCTGATCTATACCCGAATGACCAGTTCCTGGCTGCACCCAAGCTGACTGACACGTCTCCGCCCACAATAATGGATATGCTTCTCTATACTCCAATACGAGCCACTTGTCGGGCAAGCCAAGCTACTTTCCCGGCTCCCCCTCCAACGCTACACACTCTGGAGCATGTACTCATGCCCACCTCACACCACAAACTTATCACTAGACTGTATGCGGTGACACAGGACAAGTCACCAATATGCACTCCGATGGCCTTAGCCCAGTGGCAATTGGATACAGATCCCCCCCGTCACCACGGACCAATGGCATTACTGCTGCGCGCTACCGGAGGCACTATCCCCCAACTACAGACTGCACCTCATACATTTCAAATTTCTACATAGACTATACCGCACCCCCCTGCAGCTGAAACGCATGGAACTAAACGAGGAGGCACGCTGTGAAAGATGCTCGACACCCATGGCAAGATTCCTACATCTAGCCTGGGAATGCCCCAAGATACTAGACTACTGGCGGGGGTACACTCCACAATTCAACAAATAATAGGACACGAGATACCCTTCACCCCACTGATCAGCCTGTTAGGATACGTTAAGGATGTGCCTGGGTCCTCGCGCCGCCTCACAGCTATGGTGCTATTACTAGCTAAACGCCAGCTCGCTAAACACTGGGGGAGGAGGGGTGTCCCTACGGTCGCCGCATGGAAAAAAGATGCGATATACTGCCAGTAACAATTGGCCAAATATTGGGAACAGATGCCCTTGCAAAACCGCCCAAAAGACATTTGGGAACCACTTCTGGCCCATCTACGCTCACAAGATACCACATCTCCCTAACCACCACCTGCAATAATGCTTTTTCACAACCCCCAAATTAATTACAGGGAAGAGTTAATGTAGATCTGCTGTAGGATGACATAGCCCAGCTGTATGAACATAGTACAAACTCGAACTGTTCAAGATATCCACATAACTCCTCTTTTAGACCAGGATGACCTTTGTGACAATTACTTGAAAATGCTCGTTCAAGATGTAATATCTAGCTGACGCCGGTACTGCTCTCTATAATACTGAGGATGTAAATGATGGGTATCCCTTTCCCCCCTTTTTTTCCCCTTCTCCCTCATAACCCCTCTCCCATTATTGGTTACTGCTCTTATGTATGGAGATACATCTATTGCACTGTATGCTGTTTTGTTTCATAAATGCCAATAAACAAAATATAAAAAAACAAAAGCGTGGGACAAGCCTTTCTACTCAGATCCCTTATCTCTCAAATGTGGAGTCCCTCAGGGCTCTTCTTTGAGCCCTACACTGTTCAAAGTCTATGTTCACCATCTCAGAGGTAAGTTTATTTCTCCTCCACTCAACATCCCGGCAGCAACTGCCAATAACAGAACCCCCACATGGAACCCACCCCAGATTCCATGCAGGGAAAAGGAACATAGCCTCCCCAACATTCCATCTCTACACACCCACCTTCCTTCTCAAAATAATTTAAAAAAAATGAATGCATGAAGAGTAAAACATTAAAACTAAACGAATGAAAAACAAAACAAATGATACTGAAAAATCCTGACCTTATGACTAACAGAACACGAAATGAATGTCATAACATCTGCAGCATTGAGAAGGCACATTGGTTAGTACATTTCATAATCCTTGAACTTCACAAGACTTGACCTCGTCCTCCTAGAAACTCTCTTACTGGCACCTTCCTTGTCCGGAGTAACATCAATTTGTACCCCCATTTCCCTGCCAACATATTCCGTTTTGGATTTGGGCAGTACTGAAAGAAAACACTTGTTTCACATTTTACCATTTCTAGCACCACAACATGATCATTCACACAGACAGGAGCAGAAAAGCGTGACAAACCCCTGCAGAGAAAACCAGGTCTCTTAATCCTCACCGTCTCCAACATGAATGGACAAAATCCTGTGTCAATCATTCATAGAACTATATTTATCATGTACAGCAGCCCTTACATCCACTACACTTGCCATTCTAACCGCATCAACAGTTTTTCTAGACATCCACTTTTTATTTAACTAATCCTGCCTCTCAGCAAAGTAAAAGGGGATATTCCTGTACTTATATGAAGGGTAGTTATTACTGCCCAAAACATACAATCAATTGCTTCTTTGCAATGCAATCCATTGATGAGCGCAAGTTGTAACTGGTCCTTGATGACACGGTTCTCCCTCTCCACGAGACCATTACTGCGGGAATGGTAAAGGGAAGTTAAAATGTGCTTTATACCTGATTTTGCAAGAAAGCCTTTCATTTCCCTGGATATCAGTTGGGTACCATTGGGTCACTAACTCCTCGGGGAAACCCTCTCTTAAAAATACCTCCATGAAAAATCTAATGAGAGCATCAGAATTTATATTGTTCACAAATTTCACTTTCGGTCATTTTAACATGTAGTCTATCAAGACCAAATTATATTTAGGTGTACTACCGGTAACCACAAAAGGCCCAGACACATCAAATGGCACTTTACTCCAAGGTGTACTTTTAAGTATGATAGGATTGACAAGAGAAGGACATGTCACCTGCGATTTATCACCGAGGACACACATGCCACAGTCTCTGATATAACGTTCAATAGCTTTGTCAACCCCAGGCCTCCAAAAATCCTCCCTTACTCTGCTTCATGGCCAGAATCCCAAGATGCGCCTCATGGGCCAAATCCAATACTCTTTTCTGTAGGCATTACGAAACACCAAACTGTCCACTTCTGCGCACAATGCTCCCAACAATAGACAACTCCTCCTCCACTCTCCTGTAAGGAATCAAAGCCTCTGGGGTATTCTTGGTAATAGACCAACCCAACATCACGAAATTAGTCAATTCTTGTAACTCCTTGTCGTTCAACACAGCTTCCAGACAAAGCCCCCTGCGTGTGTCACTAACCAAACTCACGTCACATACCATCTCAAGATCATCCATCACTTCTGGTTCTTCTTCACTCCCTTCCAACGGCAATCTAGAGAGGCAGTCAGCGACATTATTTTTTGCCCCTGGGGCATATTCCAACTTGTAAAGGAATTCTTGCAATCTATATTGGCATTTGGCAATAAGCGGGGTTGCTCTACCCCCACCTTTTGTGGTGAACAGATCCACCAAGGGTTTGCAGTCTGTTCTTAAAACCAATAACTTTCCCCACAAGAAGTTTTGGAAATGTTGTACTCCCCACCACAAGGCCAAAGCTCCTTCTCTATTGTGGAATATGTAGATTCTGCCCCCGTAAGGTACTTGATGTGAACGCAATGGTTTCCTCCCTCATATCACTTCATTTTTGCATAAGCACTGCACCAAGCCCTACATTACTAGCATGTGTAGTTATGATGCTTAAATCACTAATGTCTAAAGTATTAAGGGGGCAAGCACTTACTATTTCCTTTTTGATTAATTCAAAATTCCCTTCATATTCATCGCCCCACACATTTCACATTTTTCTTCAGGAGCCTATGCAAACACACTGTTTTATCTGAAACATTGTTAACACATTTGGAGTAGTACTCTACCACCCCGAGAAATGAGCGACGCTGGTCTTTGACTCTGGGTTTAAGCGCACTTTGAATGGTATCTAAAATCTTCAGTTTTGGTGCAACCCCTTTCCTAATACGTGATGACCCAAGTAATCTATACCTTCTTGTAAAAATGTGAATTTGTCGTTCTTTAGGGTCAATCCACTGGCTTTAATGATTTCTAACACACCCTTCACTCTGCTGTCGCATTTCGCCTCGGTTTCACCAAATATCAAAATGTCATCCTGGAAAAACATGACACCTCTGGAGTTTTTAAATAAGCTGTTCATCACCTGTTGGAATACAGCTGATGCAGACACCAGGCCAAATGTCATAAGGACATACCGATATGCCCCTTCAGGTGTAAGGAACAATGTTAAGTGTCTAGAATCTCTACTCAACTCAATTTGATGATAAGTCGAGGATACATCGAGAGAAGTGAAGAATTTAGCACCACCCAAAGTTGCCAGCATTTAGTTAATGTTGGGCAAGGGTTGGCAATCTACCCAGATGTTAGAAATAAGAATCTTAAGATCCACACAAAGTCCTATAGATGTATCTGCTTTGCATGCTAGTACTATGGGTGCCAACCATTCTGATGCATCAGTGGGTTCAATTATGCTTTCAGAACATAGTTTTTCTAACTCAAGCTTCAATTCTTCACGCAAACCTTATGGCACTTTGCGTACTTTGTGAGCCACCGCCCTTGCGTCATGCTTTAAAATTATTTGGTGCTGGAAGCCCTTAAGCTTTCCCAATTGTTCACTAAAAATCTCAGGGTAATACTTGATCCACTGCTTAGCTTTTACATGATTGACCTGGGTGGAACTTGGAAGACTGGGCAATGGTTGTGCACAAAAAATTCTATTCACTTTTTGTTTAGATAATACTATGTCAGGATGATTGGGGTCCAAAATAATTCCTAGCTCCCCTTGCTCATCCCAACCCAACAAATTAGCACAATGTTTGACAATGTATACTGGTCCCACAGCATGTTTTCCATTAAATTGCAAATCAGCATCAAATTTACCCACAACCTCTACTCTTGCCCCATATGCAAAAAATCTTATGCAAGATTGGTGCACAGCACTGTCTCCAATTTCACCAAAATCCCTCATATTTAATACATGAAAGGAGAACTGGGGTCCCCCAAGAATTTCACATCTCTATTATTCACCGAAATTACACAAGGTGGTTTGCTTTTGCGTGAACCCTCCATAGATGATATTTCCATGATTCCACTCCCTTTTTAGCTCGCTGAGGATAACATTAGTACAGTATGCCTATCCTCATCAGAGTCAAAATCTTCCTGAATACTCTCAACAGTCTGCAAAGGAGCGGCTCGTTGACCAGTATTTGTTCTGCACACGCATGCAAAATGCCCTTTCTTGCCACATTTAAAACAAGTTTGATTCATTGCTGAACAAAATCTGGTGTTGCTAAAATGGGACTTGCTGCCACAGCGGAAACCTGAAGTCTCATTTTTCTCAGTCCTCTCAATCTTTGACTTGGATGGATGAATTTCAGAATTACAGAGGATACTAGCACTAGCTCCTTATGTAGGTTTCTTAGAATAATGCTTAGCATTAAGATGTTTCACTTCAGCGGACTTAACACATTCATTCATTTCTTTCCTGCAAATTTATGAATGTTCAATGCTTCTAGCTAACTTGAGGGCTGTCTCTAAATCGGAGTACTCGGTTGATAGAAGTTTTTTTTGTACCTTCTTGTTACTAGCTCTTTCTATCAATCGATCTCAAATAATATCATCTCTGAATTCTCTATAGTTGCACGTTGCAGCAAGTGTTCTGAGTGCTGCAACAAAGTTGTCAATCGATTCTCCCAGAATTTGGGAGCACTGAAGGAACTTACGACATTCAATTACTATGCTTTTTCTTGGAATACATCGTTTATCTTATGTGCTGATAATGGACGCACATTCGTCAATCACAGTTGGAAAATCACCATCCTCTCCTCCCACTGTAAAGATACTATCTCCAGCGGTAACGTTTTCAGAATATTCCTGACTTCGGTACATAAACTGTATACTAAAAGCGCCTTTTTCTTTTTCGACGTAATTGTGTCCACATCAATCGCCTCTAAATAGGCATCAAAAGTTTCCTTTCACTGTTGCCAATTCAATGGCGGAGTTCCTGGTGCTTGCAGAAATTGTGCAGGTGCTAATATTCTATCAATGAGGTGACCTACGTGAGTGAGTTGCTGCCAGACAGTGCTTGGATTCGAGAGTCCTGTCACCGTTTATTATTGCACTCTTCAGATGTGCCTGTCACTAATTTTGATTCAGGCCAGGATAAGTGTACTGCAATATATTTTGCACAATTTCAATTGCCCCCAATTCACTGGTATGCCTGCCACTGTAAAAATTATGAAATTGTTTTGACAAATGTTCAATTTTTGATGTGCCTGTCACCAAAGTACAGGGCAAGCTGGTTATTTATTTTATCAATTATCCTTTTTCTGGTGTGCCTGTCACCGAAGTACAGTGCAGGAAGGTTAACCTGGCAACTACTATCAATATTAAGCCGTTTAATCCTAATCCAATATGGCCGACATGTTGTGCACGCAATGCATGTTTTTGCAGGCAATTGTGCACACTTTGGGAAGTTTTGCAACTACCCAAACTGGCCACTAGACATGCGCGTTGTTCTTTTTTCAAATGGGCTCCATGCGCACGCTCTCTTTTTTACAGATGTGACGCGAGTAGTGCGCATGCAAGCTTTAAGCTCTTTTCTTTACAAGCGCCCAATCTCGCCTCAGCACTCTTGCGTCCGACCCACCTGTAAGATCCACAATGGCCCCATTGTACTTTTAGACAAGGGCAAGTCGCCAAACTGTCAAAGCATCGCCTGAAGTATTAGCGGTAACAGAAGCACCATGGGGAAAACCCTACAGCTGAAGATCGTCACCACTGAAAGGACGTCAGACAGGCAGTGAACCAGCAGGTAAGTTTATTTCTCCTCAGCTCAACGTCCCAGCAGCAACTGCCGATAACCGAACCCCCACATGGAACCTACCCCAGGTTCCAAGCAAGGAACCAGAACAAAACCTTCCCAACATTCCATCCCTAAACTTTTTAGTCTGTGTAAAGCATATGATCTACAGCGATACCTGCTACAAACAAACATTTTATATACGTGTAACATGTATGTAGCTTGCAGTGCTGTAGATTCAAATGCACACTACCCACCTCCCCAGAAGAGTGCAAGTATATGTAAACATTTACGATTCAATTCTAGTTACGAAGTGCACTTATTTTATAACTTTATGCTGCTACCTATACATACATACCTACCCTGGGAAATTAATCAATCTAAGGTGGAGTCTGTGCTCTGATGGATTGTGGGTCTCAAAGAAGGTACCATGACTTCTCTAGAAAATAAATCCCTTTTTTCAAAGAAAAACAAGCTGTATAGTTTGAAGCCCAAAACCAGATATATGGTGTGCGCAAAACATGTGAATCTACAGCTCAGCACGCACCATACAAAAGATTACAGGCAAGAAATATTTTTCCTTAGAAGTTCTCAAATGGATACCATATTGTGTTTTGCAATCACGTATTTTTTCGTGCAAACCAAAGGTACCTGCAACCACTGCTGTTAAATTAATAAAACTGTAAATTGATCTGCTATTAAAGCATTATAATTTTGTACCTGAAACATTCAAAATTAATACGTTTGTAACATATGTTTAGTTGGTGGTGTTGCTATTCTTTTTACCACTAGCAGGAGAGGCATCTCAGGTTTGAAATATGCACTTTATAAACACACTACTCAACTAAAAGTAGTACAAGTCAAACAAAAAGGATATTAAAATGATGGTTTATTGAAAAATAAAATATACATTCTCAAATTAGGCTTTGAAAAGCCTCTTTTAAGTGAGTCCAGTTGATTAAGCTGGTTCTGGTAGTGCCTTATTACCAAAACGCATTTAGCCTTAGTCTGACAAAAGGTCTTTCTCTTTCCTTAAATTCAGCTGTTTTCGCAACATTGGCAATGTTTTGGTCCAACGTTTTGGGGGCTGGTGCAGTTGTCAAGTATTTTGCTGGAGACTGTTGTATGCCGTCAGTTTCTGTATGATGACATGCAGTTTAACTTGGTTGCCAGAAAAGCCCACTGAAAGCATCCTGTAGAGCTCTGTGGCATGCGAGAGAAGACATATAGCCACCAGCCTGATCCTGTGGCGAGGCTGCTCTTACATGGTTCAGATACCTACAAACAATAGAAGAAACTGTAGTTAAGCACTGTGTAGAATTATATGTTTATAAATTATATACAGACAAACCATTCTCGTTTTAATGCTTTGAGAAATTAAACAACCTGCAGAAGCAATATCAGAAAACTTTGATAAAGAAGTAACATATGTCATCTGTAGATCAAATCTGTTCCAATACGTGTTATAAAACAGCTCTTAATTTGAAAGAAGTTGTGTGTGAACGTCCTTAAAGTCAACACTGCTGAGGACAGTGAGCATTAGTAAAGAAAAGCTGGTGACAAAACATACTGGATGACTCAAAGTTCAAAGGATTCTTTGTACTGCTAATTTTGAGAACTTCAGTCAAAAGTTCTGATGCTTGGGCCCTAGCTTAGCTAATTGTGAAGGAATAGGGACAATTGAAATGATCATCTCCTGCATCCTTTAGGCCAGAAGCTACCATACTAATTTATCATGCACCAACCTAACCACTATTAGGACCATTTTAAAAGGTCCGCACTCTGGATATGGATTGAGGTAATGATAACTAATGGATGTTGATAATATCCATACCTAGCTTGAGGATTGAAAGTGAAAGTTAAAATGGTACAGCTTTAGCCAAAGGGTCATCTAGTTAAGTATGAACATATGTTCCTTGATTTCTGATTTCAGCTACTAATGGCTCTAGGGTCTCTAAGTGTGTACTAAAACTAAATGGTACTGTGGTGCACTGGCAGTTACCCCTTCCCAGTTCCTATGAGGAATCTCAGGAATTTACTACAGTAGTTTCAAGTGGTGATACGTATATATCTTACAACTCTACTGTACCAAGTAAATAAAACGTAAAAGTGAACTTCAGAATTTAAGCCAGAGTCACCATCTTGAGCATCTTCAATCTGACTAACTGGGTTTAAAATATAGAATTAGTCTCCATCTCTATTCTAATTTTGATGATGGTAAGACAGTAATGCAAGGTATCTATTGCAGACCAAGTTTCTTTTTTTTCTACTCTGCTCCTCTTCTTACAACTGAGGAGTTTCTCTGATTTATGATGGAGCAGAAGGGTGGGTGTGGACAAATAACTACAAGTGATCTCTCGGGAATATTCGTAACCTACAAAATGCAGCACCAGGGGCTGGTAATAATCTATGATCAATGATGGTAAAATCTAAAAATCCTTGAAGGTGCTGTGAGCCTCGCGGTCGAATCATCACTGGATATTTCATCTTTGTCAATCCTTCAGGAAAAGATATATATATATATATCTCTCGCTCTCTCTCTCTCCCCCCCCGGAGACCGCCACCTCCCAGAACTATAATGAAATATTAATGCGGGGGGGCTCCAGCCCCTGCAGCCTCGGGACCACCACCTCCCCGGGGCTTAACTGACAAAGGAGGGGGGGCCGTACAGCCCCCCTCCTGGAGCCCTACATGGCCCTGGGGATCTTCACCCCCAGGGCCGGCTCCAGCAATCTCCCAGGGTGCCCACCCCTGGACATTGCAGTTTTCTATGGCATGGCAAGAGCACCGCTCCCGCCATGCCATAGCAAACACTCTGATTTGAGCAAGCTAGAGTAAAAATGCTCTCGCTGGTTCAAAGTGTCTGTTTCCACACTGCTTTGGGATCCAGGGAGTTGCATGTTAGCAGCTCCCTGGATCCCAAAGCAATGCCAGCTCCCGCAGGAGGCGGGAGCCGGCAGGGACCACGTGGGCCTTCAGGCTCTGCCTGCGGTCCCTATGGGTGCCCGGGGTGGGACCAGGACACCCAGCCTAGAGGCCAGGCCCCGGGGGATGGGGTCCCTGGGGCTGAAATCGGCTAAAATGATATAAAAATGGGGCAGGCCTGGAAAAAACAAAGGTTACAGAAACTTTATAGTTAGGCTCATGTTTCACTCATACAAAACCAGTGGAATTCAGCAGTTATAGTTAGCTGAGCTAACTATAACCCACGCCCCCTCAATCCACTGCTTATGACCTCACATATCACATGAATCATGACATGGTCAGTGACATCACTGATGACATCTCAAATGACATCACTGATTATGTTGGAGGCCACGCCCCCTTTATCCACGCACCCTACTAGTTGGGGAAAAAAGTCCACTTTAGTCCTGAGGCCCTCAAGAGCCTAGGGAACTTCATCCCCCAACCAGCAGTGCGCCAGGAGGCGCGTTTTCAGAGTGGTGGGAAAGGCGGCATGGCCTTCGACAACCTCTTAGCAATCCCGCTGTGTGGGACTTACTAGAGGTAACGGGAGGGGTTGTTCGCCCCCCCCAAGGGCCCTTGGGAGGCAAGGAGACTTCATCCCCCAACCAACAGCGCACGCACCAGGAAGTGCGTTTGCAGAGTGGTGGAGAAAGGGGGCAGAGCCTCCAGCGAGTTGCTGGGCTAGAGAAGGGTACCTGGGCCGATTTTGACCCCGGTGACCTCGTCTCCACAGGCCAGGCATTTTTAGAATGGGGAGGGGGGGATGCGTGGTCCCCCTCCCTGGGCCGATTTCAGCCCCGGGGACCCCATTCCCCAGGGCCTGGCCTTTCTTTTTTGTAAACGTTTTATTCAAAGGGAGGGGGGCCGCGCGGCTCCCCTCCCAGGCATTTCGGCCCCGGGGACCCCATCCCCCGGCCTCTACTGTTGGTGCCCTGGTCCCACCCAGGGCACCCACTCATCTGTTGGGGACCGCAGGGGGACCCTAAAGGCCTCCGCGGTCCCTGCTGGCTCCCCGCGTCCTGCGGGATCCGGCATTGCTTTTGGACAGAGGGAGCTGCTAAACATGCAGCTCCCTCTGTCCAAAAGCAATTTTGCTCTGCTTCGAGACAGGGCTCGAAAAATCCACTCGCCCGCTCGCATTGTCAAGCAAGATTTATGCAGGACGAGCTATTTTTAGGGACTACTCACCTTTTCTGGTGAGCTGAAATTCCTCTAACTTAAGTCACAGAACAAAAAGTAAATGTAGGAAGATAAACTGACTTTTGACCTCTGCCTCTGAGAGCAGAGCAAATGTGACAAGATAAAAAGATTTAAAGGCATCTTTATTGCTCACAAAGTGAAAGAGCAATAAAAAAAAATATATATATAGACACACACATATATATATATATATACATACACACACACACACACACACACACACACACAATCAGCAGCAACTCCGTCAAACACCATGGATTTTCCACAAAAACGGACCACGGACCACAAGATAGTGCAGAGAAGTATTTCTTTATTGCTCTGCGACCTCTACAGCCATGACGTATACATATATACAGAAGAGGAATTGGATGTGATCAAAATCTTAACCGGTTCCGTGCCTTGGATGTAATGGTTACGTCCAAGGCTGTGGCGCTCCGGTGCTAAGGACGTAACCGTTACGTCCAAGGCACACTATTTAGAAATCCCTCTGCTGTTTTCTTTTTTTTTTTTCTTCAGCCTCAGGAGCTGGTGAAGAGCTTCCCCAACTGCCTGAGGCATTTCTTTTTCAGTGTAGTGACGATTGGCGTGCATGGCACGACAATGTCATTACACTGAAAGTGAAATGAGACGATCGGTCATTTCACTTTCACTGCCTACGTGCTCCTGGGGCTATCTCAGCCCCCCCGAGCACATAGGCAGATCGGAGAGGTATCATTGGAAAGGGGAGAATATCCCCTTTCCAATGGTACCTTTCTTTAGTGGATCCCTGCTTGGGGATAGTCGCAGGAAGGCAATCCCCAAGCAAGGATCCACCTACTAGACACCAGGGTGGGTAAAATGATACCTCACTTGTGTGGGTGGCCCAAGGGCCTGCAACTGGGAAAGGCCAAAAACGTAGAATTTAAGGGGATAGCACAGCAAGCTCTAACCAATATATTATTTTTATATACGCTTTAGACGGACTTTGCATTGGACACCCACACAAGTGAGGTAGCATTTTTATCGGGAGACCAGGGGGAACATTAGGTAGCAAAACATTTGTGCCAGCGCGGTGATCCTAGACAGAAATGTAAGAACTTTTTTATTTATTTTTAGCTAAATTTGAGGTTTGCAGGGGATTCTGGGTAGGAAAACATTGGGGATTCATTCAAGCCACACATCCTTGGACTACCCTGGTTGTCTCATATTCAGAAATGTCTGGATTTGGTAGCTTTCCCTAGAGGGCCTCAGAGATCAGGACCAAAAATGCAGGTGCACCCTTGCAAAGCCAGGTCGTTTTGTGATAGATAACTTTGATGTATATAAAATATGTTTTGTGCCCTTCCCTGTAGCAGGCACTTGGCCCACCAACACAAGTGAGGTACCATTTTTATCAGGGACCTGGGGGGATGCTGGGTGGTAGTAAATTTGTGTCGGCCCAGTGATTTTACAACTCTCCCACACAGAAATGTGAGGAAAATGTGATTTTTTTTTAGCACAATTTGAGGTTTGCAGAGGATTCTGGGTAAGAAAATGTTGGGGAATCCACGCATGCCACACCTCCCTGGACTCCCCCAGGTGTCTAGTTTACAGAAATGTCTGGGTGTGGTAAGTTTCCCTACATAGTCGCCGAGCCCAGGACCAAAAATGCAGGTGCACCCTTGCAAAGCCAGGTCGTTTTGTGATAGATAACTTTGATGTATATAAAATATGTTTTGCGCCCTTCCCTGTAGAGGGCACTTGGCCCACCAACACAAGCGAGGTTCCATTTTTATCGGGAGACTTGGGGGAATGCTGGGTGGGTGGAAGTTTGTGGCGCCCCGCAGATTCCAGAGCTTTCCATCACAGAAATGTGAGGATTTTTTTTTAAAACAAATTTTGAGGTTTGCAAGGGATTCTGGGTAACATAACCTGGTGAGAGCCACTAAAGCCACACCATGCTGGATTCCCCTGGGTGTCTAGTTTTCAAAAATTTACAGGTTTGCTAGGTTTCCATAGGTGGCGGTTTTATAGGGCCCAAAATTCAAAGCAAGGCACATTGCAAAATAAGGGTCAGTTTTCTGTGGAAAAATGTGATGTTTCCATGTTAGGTTTTGGGCAGTTTCCTGTGGCGAGCACTAGGCCTACCCACACAAGTAAGGTACCATTTTTATCGGGAGACTTGGGGGAATGCTGGGTGGGTGGAAGTTTGTGGCTCCTCACAGATTCCAGAACTTTCCATCACAGAAATTTGAGGAAAGGTGTTTTTTTCAAACAGATTTTGAGGTTTGCAAGGGATTATGGGTAACATAACCTGGTGAGAGCCGCACAAGTCACCCCATCCCGGATTCCCCTGGGTGTCTAGTTTTCAAAAATGTACAGGTTTGCTAGGTTTCCCAAGGTGCCAGTTGAGCTAGGGTCCAAAACCCACGGCTAGGCACATTGCAAATTAAGGGTCAGATATCTGGGTAAATTGTGATGTGTTCATGTTGTATTTTGGGCCGTTTCCTGTCGCGGGCACTAGGCCTACCCACACAAGTGAGGCGCCATTTATATCGGGAGACTTAAGGGAATGCTGGGTGGGAGGTTTGTGGCTCCCCGCTGATTCCAGAACTTTCCATCACAGAAATGTGAAGAAAATGTGTTTTTTAACAAATTGTAAGGTTTTCACAGGATTCTGGGTAACATAACCTCGTGAGAGCCACACAAGTCACCCCATTCTGGATTCCCCTGGGTGTCTAGTGTTCAAAAATGTATAGGTTTGGTAGTTTCCCTAGGTGCCGGCAGAGCTAGGGCCCAAAATTCACAGCTAGGTACATTGCAAAATAAGGGTCAGTTTTCTGTGGAAAAATGTGATAGGTCCACGTTGCGTTTTGGGACGTTCCCTGTCGCGGGCCCTACCCACACAAGTGAGGTACCATTTTTATCGAAAGACTTGGGGGAATGCTGAGTGGGTGGAAGTTTGCAGCTCCCTGCAGATTCCGGAACTTTCCATCACAGAAATGTGAGGAAAATGTGTGTGTTTTTTTTTTTTTTTTTACATATTTTGAGGTTTGCAAGGGATTCTGGATAACATAACCTGGTGAGAGCCACACAAATCACCCCGTCCTGGATTCCCCTGGGTGTCTAGACTTTACAAATGTACAAGGCTGCTAGGTTACTCTAGGTGCTGGCTGAGCTAGGGCTCAAAATCCACAGCTAGGCACATTGCAAAAAAATGGTTCGTTTTCAGTGGAAAAATGTGATGTGTCCATGTTGCGTTTTTGACCCGTTTCCTGCTGCGGGCACTAGGCCTACCCACACAAGCGAGGCACCGATTTTATCGAGAGACCTTGGGGAACACAGAATAGTAGAACAAATGTTATTACCAGTTGTCTTTTAATGTATTTCTACCTTCCAAATGTAAGACAGTGTGTAAAAAAGAAGACATTTTGAAAAATGCCCTCTAATTCACATGCTAGTGTGGCTACCCACGAATTCAGAGATGTGCAAATAACCACTGCTTCTAAACTCAATATCTTGTTACCATTTCGGAAATACATAAGTTTCCTTGGTGCCTATTTTTCAGTCTTTATATTTTACCCAATGAATTGCTGTATACCCGGTACACAATGAAAAACCATTGCAAGGTGCAGCTAAGTTATTGGCTCTGGGTACCTAGAGTTCTTGGTGAACCTGCAAGCCCTATATATCCCCGCAACCAGAAGGGTCTCACGGATGTAACAGTATATTGCTTTAAAAAATCTGCCATAGTTAGAAGTTACAGGTGAAAATGTAGGCACAAATGGCTGTTTTTTTTCAACTCAATTTCAATATTTATTTATTTCAACTGTTAGTTTCTATAGAAAAACCTTGAAGGATATACACAAATAACGCCTTGCTGAATTCAGAATTTTATCTACGTTTTAGAAATGTATAGCTTTCCGGGATCCATTATTGGTTTCACACCCATTTCTACCACTAACTAAAAGGAAGTTGAAAGCACGAAAAATAGGCTATGTCCCAGCAAAATGCCAAAACTATGTTTCTACGTTTGGTTGTCTGAGAAAAGTCTGCCTGTTCCTGAAAGCTGGGAAGGTGGTGATTTTAGCACCACCAGCCCTTCATTGATACCATTTGCAAGGAAAAAAACAGATGCTTTCTTCTGCAGCACTTTTCCCCATTTTTCCCCCAAAAACTAAATGTTGCTGTATTTTGCCTAATTTCTCGGTCCCCTCCAGGAAAATCCACAAACCCTGGGTACCTTTAGAATCCTGAGGATGTTGGAAGAAAAGTATGCACATTTGGTGTGGATACCTTATGTGGACAAAAAGTTATGGGGCCTAAGCGCAAACAACCCCAAATAGCCCAAAAAGGGAGTGGCACAGGGAGGGGGAAAGGCCTGCCAGCGAAGGGGTTAACTGGCAGGTTATGTCAATGTTATGGTATGCATCCTGAGAGTTTTGGTAGCAACGGATCTTGAGTTTCACTAGGGAAGAATATTCTCCTTGTGCTACATAAAATTATGCCATTAAATGGAAAGTTGAAGCCTTTCTCTTAAACATCATGAAGGAGAGGTGTATACCGTCACTAGTTTACAGCACAAAACTACTCCCTCCCTAGGCTATAAAGGGACACATTTTTCATACCTGTCCAAATCAAGCCAAAAGGACATGTTGTGTTTGGTAAGTACCACAGGGGTATTTGTAAAAATAAACTTCAGGTAATATTTATTGCCAGTGTCATCCCAAGCTGTAGCCTCTCTGCTGTGGAAGAGGCAGAACATACGAACCACTCCCCATGGTGACAAATAATGTGACCAAGATGGTCAATGAATGAAGACTGGTACATAATTTGCAGTCCAACTACTTGGACACAGATGTTCAAAGCTAGTTCTCTGCTTCACTCCCTAAGCTATATCTAAAATAGAAATGCCGAGCCGTTGCGCTGGATATGCATTCAATCAGGATTTATAAAGCGCGGCTAATCAGCCGAAAGGGTATCCAGGCGCTAGCAAGTCCCAGAGGCTCAATTGGACAACCAGGTCTTGAGGGCCCTCCTGAATTCTGGAAGAGGTGATGGTCCGGTATTGCGCACTGGCCTCTTTCTACATCAAATAGAATCTACAGCTATCTATTAGTAGAGCAGGCAGAAGTTGAATGAACAAGCAGTCCCTAAATGACTTGGATGCAATTTCTGCACGTCAGCAGTGGTAAATGATCCCTAGCAGACTATGCTTTCGGAACCTGTGCAAAGAACAAATAAGCTAAAGTACCCCAAAAATAGGGAAAAAATTCTGTACATAGGGAAGAAAAAAATATCTATACATTAAAAAAAATAGAAACCAAAGCAACACGGGTTCTCTCTGGTACAGCGGTAGCTCCACCTAGAAGCATGATACGGTCTTGATTCTTCCCGGGTTGGGAGAAAAACAACAGTCCTGCAAGCAAGGTGGCTATGGAACAGCGGTGGGAAGGAGGATTGGTGAAAAGGGTGCGTCCACAAGCATCCCAACCCGTACAGATTCTAACATTGTAGTCATTGTTTCTACATTGCCAGAATTGGAAAAGTAAAGGACGTAGATGATGGAGTAACCTGCAAATTTTATGAATAAAACATTTAGGTGTCTGGCCTCCGGTATTTTTAAATAGCTAGAAAATTGCAATCTTGTCAGACTGCTCCAGTTCCCAAATTCTTACATGATCTTGTATTCGTCTACCTTTAGGTTGTAGCCTAATGAAACGACGCCATTTTGAAACATGCATCATTAGAAGAGTGAACTGGCAATTCCGACTATGGTGCATGCAGCTTTTCAGTGTTTGTTATTCTATGAAACGTGAAACTACAGCTGCGCTTCCAGGAAAGCATGGACCACCAGTATACCTAAAACCTTTCGCATACTCGAATTTATGACTGCGCAGTGTTTCCATAAAGAGTATATAAAAACAGAGCGTTTCAAGGGAGGAAATGGAATAAACAGTCATTCGTGTGAATGCCAAAAATAGTTTTTAAAGGATTAATTTAAGTTCTAAGCCTGCAAGTATGGAATTACTTAAAACTAGAATGTAAAGGAGAATACGTGTCCGAATAATCATTCATCTTACACTACGAGTACGTACATGTTATAGTACCTACATTTGAACGGTACTGCAGCAAAATGTCTCATAGCCCTGTTTGTTACATCTTGAAGTTCACTTAAATCTGTGGTAGCAAACAAAGTAAGTGAATGTCCCAAAAATAGGATGTCCCAACACTAGTGTCACGAATTAATGAGTCATTCATCCTGGCTCTAGCAGATGTATATCAGGCAAGGGGGTATGCTATAGTGGCTTACTACAAGAGCAGTTTGAGAATATGTACCAACAAGAAAATCCAAGTCAAAAGTATGTTGCGTTTTCGAATGACTTAAATCAAAATCCGTGTGACCACAACTCAACTAAAAGAACATTGGGGGGGGAAAACACAACTAGAACCGAGGCTTCACGCTAAAAAGACAAGCAAAAATAACTCGAGAGAAGTGTTACTGGATATGTGAAGAAAATCCCCATAATGCAACATGGCAGGTTAGCTTTGAGCTCTATAAACATACACTGTCCCAAACTTGTCTGAGTAAGAGTCACAAGTACAAATCCTACTCCAAACATAGCAACGAAGGTTTGGTGTCAGTAGGAACATGGTCTCCACACAAAATCTAAAAATGCTTCTGGTTCTCATCGTTACAAAGATATAAGATGTGGTTTTTAGGTTGTGCACGTCTGCTAAATATTTTCCCCTTAGTTCCTTTCCTGGTAGATCTTTGTGTCTGCGATCCATGGACGGATCATGCCCAAAACACTGTGGTACTGGGTCCGATGTTGGCATTTCCCTGCAGTCCATTTGGAAGGAGAGTGGGTCAATGCAACATGCTGGCCAAGCCCGGGTGATGAGTTTTTAAGGTCGTCGCTACCAGGTATTCTGCTATGGAGGTGAGCACCAAACAACCCTCCATCAAGCCAATTGTAAGCCGCATGCTGTATATGTTGCAACTGCGTCTTCCTAAGTGTTATTAAAGTGTTTGTGGGAGTTGGTGCCCGGGCTGTTTGCATAGCTGAGTGTTTAATTTGATTCACGTGCGAGGCTGCTGTGTTGATGATTTATGCAATCTGACAGAAAGTTTGTTGTTTAGGTTTGTCATAATAGGGTAGTCTCCCTGAAGTATTGGCTTAGTCAGGGCAGCCCTATCCTAGTAATTTACCTCTGCCCATCTTTCCTGTTTCAGTGTGCCTGTGACTCCATCTAGGCTCCCTTCTCAAGAGCAAGAGGGTTTTCTAAATGCTTGAGGGGTTTTGATTAACGGAGTGACTGCTAATCACTTGGACGTTTGGCATATTACTTTCTTATAGAAAAGTCATGTCTGCAACTGTAGGTTTAAATGCCAAGGACGCCTGCTCTGAGATTTTTGACTGCTCATGTTCTCCGATATTAACTAGTGTTTCCTTGTATGATCTCAACTTTGTATGCAATAATAGCCTTAAAATTTAAGACTACTGCTTGCTGCCCAATTAAGACTATAAATCATGAGGAATTTGTTTGTTTAAAAGTGATGCTTAACTGTTCAAATTATTGGGTTGAATTTTATAATTTTCGGATAGCTAGCAGCACAAAAAGTAAACAAAAACATTCTCCAAAAAAAGAAATACAAATTACAGTACAGGAAATTGATTCTTTGTGTGAAAATATTAAAGTGTTTTTAAAGATTTCCATTGCTACTAGGGAAAACCACACTCAAAGATACTAGTAAACTTGTCCCATGGCCCCCTCCCCCTACATTTATTTGGGAAACAGCAAATACTATGACCGTCGAACAACGCAATGCCTTTGCAACGCGGGTGGAACAATAAATGCGTCTGAACCACGCACTCCATTTACAATGCAAATCGTCACACAAAAAAAGGGTTAGGTAAAGCGGCGTTGGACTTGAAAGTCCAACGCTTTCCCTACAGTTGCGGGGACTGGAGATGGAATACTAAATTATACTATTCCAAAGTCCAGCGCCCCCCTAAGGCAAGTCGGCGTAACGACTGGCGTTGTAAATGGAATGCGTAGTTCAGATGCATTCTTTGTTTCACCTGCGTTAAGGAGCGCGTGGGGAAGGAAAGCGTGGTTGTGTCATACAACCATTTATTTGAATGTTTTTAAAAAAAAGTCAAGCAGTACATTCCTTGTTTCTGTATATAAAGTAAATTTATACTGATCAATGTCCCGCTTCTGACCAGGTGGTTTATTATCATTGTATTTATTTGGGAGTTTAATAGAATGCTGTTTTTCTCCGTTCAGTTACTTCAGAGCAAGAAATAGCTGGAGAATAAAGTCAGCTTTGGTCATACTAATGCACATTGCAGTCTGATTGGTGGGATGGAATCTTTACTTCAGAGCAAGAAATAGCTGGAGAATAAAGTCAGCTTTGGTCATACTAATGCACATTGCAGTCTGATTGGTGGGATGGAATCTTGTCTGGTTGCCTCATTTCGTATGAAAGCATAACCCTTCCCAAAGATAGGGTAACACATTTTTTAAAAAGTCAGAATTTCTTCCTCACTACTGCATCCACCTTACCAAAATAAATAAATAAAAAAGGAGTGTTGCTCACACTAACTTTCTAGTTTTTGGTATCCAAGATCTGTGACTTGCACATCTCTAGCTTTGGAAATCATGCTCACCTACTGAATTTTCACACTAGCGGCTGCTGGTGTGGGGCATCTCAGGCTTTGAAGGCCTCCTATGGTATCCTTATTTCAAGAAAAGCTTTGTCTACAAAAATGTACTGAAAGACCTAGCCTTCTGCTTCAAGCTAATCAAGAGTTTTGGGATTTTCCCTTCTCTGGACATAACCCCAATGATTAATAATTTTCTCTCTTCAAGGCAGACAAAGATGCCAAGTCACATTATACGTTCTAGCTACCTATAGGCTGCAGTGAGGGAGACATCTCACAAAGCAATGCCACCTCCACTATTACACTCCTAAATCCTAACCTCTCCCTGCAAAAGAGATTAAATCTGTGCAAGTGCCTTTGTACTGCAAATATAGAATTTATAAATTGTTTTTGGAATAGGACACTAAAGTGGATCTATGTCATGGTGGATCACATTATTTTTGTCCAATGGACTCACTCTCGTGCTATTTCTTTTGTGGTCTGCTTTAATTTTGCACTAATCTTTTTATACTATTGATGCATCATTAACCTACAGATCTGAATTTCCTTCCAGCAAATACATTTTAATGAAGTAAAAATGTGTAATTTGCTTCATCAAATCTTAAAATCGTAAAACCTGTAGGCATTATCCATATGTTTTAAACGTCTTTTGTATAAGGATTCATAACCAATACCTGTGGAACCTAATCAGAATCTGTGAATGTTTGTCTATGAAAGAATATGCTTTCCTAAGAGTCGATTTAAAAGACTAGAAAAACATGGTTTTATTATGTTTGAATAAGGTTCAAGAAGCGCTGATTTTTGTAAACCATGGCAATCTGCACTTCGCAGTCACATCCTGCAGAATGTGTTGACTTGTGCATAGTCCAATCCCACTTCCGGTTCTCTGGCTACAACAATCACAACAGTTCTACCATTCCTTTCCAGACCCAGTGAAGCAGAGCTGCCAAGCTCCTTTGATCAGGAGTCCCGCGACTGTATAATATCAGCAAAATGGATCAACTTTGCTGCTTCAAAATTGGACCCCACTCAAGCCTATGTGGTGGGTGATTTTTTAAAAAGCTACACAGGATATATATATATATATATCTTTCTATCTCATGCAAAGTACAGACCGAACATGCAACTTCTTGTTTTACTGATTTAAACTGTGTTGTGGCAACTCCTTATTTGACTACATTTGATTTTATTTCCCTACAAAATTCGAGGTTCCAAAGAGGCGGCTATATTAAACCACCAATCAGGAGAAACAGAGCAATAGCCTTCTAGTGTGAAAAAAACACGGCATTCTTTCTTGGGAGGTTAACGTCTGTGCTGTCCTTGGGGGAAATAGCTATAACTTTGTATGTGTATTTCTGCATGGAGAATCTGCCCAAATTTTGTCCCGCCCATTACATCATGTGACAGATATCTGCAATCCTCAATAACAAAAAGAACAATTGATGGACGGAATGCTGAACAATGTGAAACACTCACCCCCCCATTACAGAGATCTGGGCCTAAATCCATCGGTTTTTTTTCCACACCATGCCATTCCAATTTAGACCCAGTCATATGCAAATCAGTCTTGACACTGCTCCCCATGGGAACAGTCCAGCCCGAACTGCAAGGCCAGGTCCTCCCTGGATCGGAAACAAGCATCCTAGGACCGGTTTCAGGGTATCACCCCTCATCAGCCAGACTACCTTGAATCCAGTGGCACACTGAACAAGGGACCCATGTCTGGGCATACTCTTCCCACTTAGGGTGACAAAAGCAAAAAATAACAAATGATGGATGGAATGCTTGTTTCTGGTCTAGGGAAGACCTGGCTTGGCAGTTTGGGCAGGACTGTTCCCATGAGGAGCAGGGTCAAGAATGATTTGCGTCTGGCTGAGTCTAAACTGGGGCGGCATGATGAGCAAAAAAATGATGGATTTAACCCAGATCTCTTTACTGGTGGTGAATGTTTGATTTGTTCGGCATTCCATCTATAATTTATGTGCTTTTTGCTTTCTCGCCCTAAGTGCGCCGGGGTATGCCCGGACATGGGTCCTGGGCTCACTGTGTCACTGGATTCAAGCTAGCCTGGCTGAGGGGTGACTACCCCCAAAAACTAATTTGTGAGCTTTTTGTGTCCTCAATAACAGTTACCTCTTATGCAAAGGTGAGACTGAAATAATGTGAATTTATTCTTTAATATTAGTCATTGCATCAGCGAACAGAAAAAAATAAATCATTTTGTGAGAGGAAAACATACCTCTAGTGGTCCCTTAGTAGGGGTGCCTGTCTTTCCGACAAGGCTCTCCATTTGAACAACCTGCTCACTTTTCTTGTGTAATGATCAACTTGATAGAAACCCTCAGAAGCAGAAGTTTAGGCCTTGATGCACTGAAATTTTAAACCAGTTATTTTGGGAGTAGAAGCATATAGAAACCCTTCTTCCTCATCTAGAGGTGAATAAATACACCTCTAGATTGAATAAGATTCAGTTGGGGATAGGACTAATAATCATGGAGGCGAGATTACGTGGGGACAAAGCTGCATTTTCCACTGAAAAGGTCACAGAATGTTTTATACTCTCCTAAAGCAAAAACTGCTGGACAGTTTTGCACCAAATATGGCATGAAATTAGTTACTATCAGATTTGACCTTTTTCGTTGTTTGATGTAAATGCATTCAGTAGTTTTTGACAAAAGTCAAATAGAAACTATTATGTACACCTAGGGGAAAGCCTCAAAGTGCATATCTAATTGGCTAGCAGCATTGCAGTTTCTGAACCAGTTTGTGAACCACAAACATGTTAGAGAACTACTAAATGCTATAAAAGCCTAGGCATGTTTTCTGGTCACCATTACGCAATGACAGTGACTTGCAAACCACAAAGAAAATATGCAAGAGCCACAATGAGGCACACCCTAACCTCGCAAGTGGTGGGGGGAGTCAAGGGCAATGGGAACACCCTAGTTGGTGGACAGATCTACATCAAATCCTGCAGGCTATAGAGGTAAGTGGGCTTCGCAAAGTGCGTGGCTTAAGGCCATTCCCTGCGACAAAGCCTGATGGGCATGACCAAAGGTCCAGTGAGATCTGAAGGCAGAGGGACTAGACACAGAGTATGAGCTGCAATAAATCAAAAGATAAAGCGAAATACATTTTAAGTGAGAATTCCCTATGATTAAACGATTGATGACCTTGGTGTGTGTGTGTGTGTGTGTGTGTGTGTGCGTGTGTGTGTGTGTGTGTGTGTGTGTGTATTGCCGGTTAACTAGGTATTGGGTGGACATGGAGTTTCTTGTTTTCAAGCCTACCCCAAATAGATTATGAGAAAACAAAAAACAGTGGAAACCCGTAAACCCTCTAGAGCCTGGGTTACTCCACTAGAAATAGAACTATGAACAAGGCTCTAGCAATATAGATATATTAGATTCAAGTAAAAGGTCAACTTATTATTTGTAACCTCTGTGGTGCTAGAGTCACCCTTAGGAATGAAATCATGATTATTCTAATAATCTGTGTTCGGTTTTCATGAGAGGCATGGCTGTGATACACTCAAGAAGGCCACTGACAACAACACATAATTCTCACAAAAATGGTTACTTATTCAAATTTTGCCACGCCCCTCCACCTTTTGCCCCTCATGAACATTGTCTGTCAGGCTGCACAAAGGTCAGCCTGACAGACACTGTTCACTTTCAGTTCAAGCAGCCAGGAGCCAGACATGCACAAAATGCGCAGTGCTCCTGGCGGCCTGAGCTGAACTTTGCTGGGCTGGGGAAGTCACCGCTCCTGTGGCCGTGACGTCCTCAGTTAGCAAAGGTCCCCGAAGCCCTCCCCTCAGTGACGAGGGGTAGCATCACTGATTGCCTCGCACCTGGGCGCTTCTGTTTTAAGCCCTGAAGCGCCCAGGGTCGAGTGTCAATCATTTACTCTTCATCACAGAGTGGGGTGGGGTCAGCAGTCTCACTGACCCAATCACACTCTGTGTGACTCTCTATAACATTGGTCTATAACAACATTCAAATTCTATGTGTGTTGTTCTTGGGTGCCATTGATCTTGGATGATGTGGGTTGACGCGTTTCGGCCTTGTGCTTTATAGCCTCTTCAGGACAGTGCGGAACATTTGTCACCCAAGCATCTGACCATCATGGGAAGACTGTTAAGTTGAGGGCTTATCGCAAAAGAGGACCAGAAAGCCACCTTGTAAAGTAGAAACTGAGATGGAAGTAGGTCGGCAGCTGGTTTGGGTCGCTGATAGGTGTGTGAAGTCAGCCGCTACTCCGAGTGCCTTCACACGCCTGTTTGCGGACCGCTCCGGCGCCCGAAACCAGCATGCCGACATACTTCCAGCTCAGTTTCTACTTTACAGTTGGACGAAATTCACTTCTTACTTGACAATGGACATAGAGCACAGCTGATACTACTAATCTCAGCACAGCCTCTGACACTGTCTCTCCCTCAGTACTGTTATGAAGACTCCTCAACATGGGAATTGGCATGGTTGTTTTAAAGTGGTTCAGTTATTTTCTCAACGCATTAACTCAAACTGTGACCCTTTCACAATTTGTTTCATTGGCCCCTGAGGTTCCCTGCGGTGTTCCGCAGGGCTCCTTTTTGAGCCCTACTTTATTTACTATACATGTTTCATCACTTGCTAGTCTTATTTGTGATCTTGATCTGATGTTAGCATCTTATGCTGACGACACGCAATGAGTGGTGCAGGTGACAGATAAATCAGTGGCTGCAGAGTATTTACGAGTTAGCCTTTCTGCTGCAACTAACTGGAAGCATTCTCATTCCATTAAGTTAAATGGGGATAAGATGGTAATCTGTATGGTTCAGTGGTGGCCTTCAGCATTGGGCTCTCCTCTGAACCCAGCACCTTCTACAAAGTCTTGGTTTCCTCGTAGACAGTAAGCTGGCTCTGGTTAAAGAAATCAGTGCTGCTTTTACTATATGCGGATGTGTTGTAATGTGCTTCCACTGCTCCTCCAGTTGTCCATTAATCAGTAATCCAGGCATTGGTTTTTGTCTCACTTGGATTTCTCCAGTGTTTTATATTTGGGCCTTCCTGCTAAATTCCTGCACTGTCTTCAACGGGTGCAGAATGTTGCAGTTCGGGTGGTTTGTGCTCTCCCCATTTCTCTCCCACATCTGCTCATAGGAGGACTGTGTTTTGAGCGTAAAGTATTTTACAACATTGACTGAAGTGAAATTGGAGAGATATCTTCTTGGTGGAGTCCAGAAATCATCAGAGTCACTCTTGATGAAAGTTCAGTGAAATAAACTTGTTCGTAAGGGAGGAAGATCTTTCTCGTATTTGGGCCCCAAATTGTGGAACTCTGTGCCTCTTTCTCTGCACTTAGACTTAAATCATTAGCCCTTTTGAAACAAAAATGAAAATGAAAACCTGGCTATTTGTTTAGTACTGACACCTGGAGTCCCATTTTGCATTTGTTAGTTAGTGCCTGGACATCAAAGAGGGTAACAGTTTTGCGCTCTATACATTTCAAAATGATAATAACTACAGATGTTTTGGAAACAGGTTTTAAGTCATATTAAAAGCACTATAGGCCAGTGCTTCCCAAACCTTTTTGCCCCACTATCCAATTTTGAGAACAACACATATTTAGGACCCATCTAGCTTTAACGGACATGATATAGGGTTGATTTTTTAATGTTATACTAGACATGCTTTTAAAATGCTGTGAATTACCAAAAAAAACAAAAATCTTTACTTTGTTTCTGTCCACTCTAACAGCAACTGTTCATAAATGTCACAATCTCCACCACACCCTTCGATATGTTTTTATCAGACTGTGGCCAAGATATTGATCCACCCATACAAGTGGCAGCTTGTGAACTACACTGGAGCTGGAACACGTGTCAGGATGGGGTGCTGGCCTGTAACATCTATTCAGTAAAAAATGCAATTACAGTGCAATACAATACAATACAATGCTTCTGAAAACTCTTGGTGCTGATGCCAGTGATTTTAGCAAATTAGAAAACCCCCTTCTGCAGCAGAGAATGAGGTAAGACCTCATATCCATTTTAAACAAGACTGGAGATCTTTACATGAGCACCAGATTACATTAAATAAGGTCAAATTCATTTTAAGCATGGGTGATTAAGTGATTTGCCCAAAGCAAACACCAGGCCTCGAACTTGGTTTCCTGAATCCAAAGTTGGTAGCTCTGGCCGTTAGGCTACAACCATATTTCTCAATTCATGTGTGAAAGTCATACACAAGTGGGATTATTGTGTATGATTACTTTTAGTGAGCACGTTTCCTGTTAAAATGGCTTTGTGAAGCAAAAAAGACAGCAGCAGAAAATACTGGACGGTCCACCCAGAGTCTTGTCTGGCAGTACTCGCAAGGGTTGGTTTTAAAACTAGACGTAGGGACTTAGTTCAGCACCTTTGCACCGGTGGTACTGGAACAATTTTCAGAGTGGGGTGCTGATAGCAATCTTACATCACAGTAGTGATAGGGATTGCTAAAAATCCTAGCTTAGCACAAAGTATAGCAAATGTATTCAGCAATAGAGAGGTAAAGGTGTAGTATGTAGCTGGTGGTACATTTTGGAGCCCATTGTCACAATTATATTACGATAGCATTGCGAAGAAGCACACTATCAATTACAGACAGCGCATTTTCTATTGAAATGGACACTAAATTTGCACAAACATACAGTTTTACTGATAAAACTATATAGCACACACGATAATCTTCCGAGGAGGCACTAAGGCACTGAGAGGAGATAAGAGAGGAAAGTGGAAGGAAGGCAGGGCCAGCTCCTACAGTTAACCTTCACAGAACTATGAAAGTTGGGGGTTTTCAGCTAAACAGTTTAGGTGAGAAATTTTTGGTTGCAATGTTCTGTAAGTTCCAGAAATACTTAACATTAGGAGAATGTTATAGTGAGTAGAGAGAAGTTTTGAGATTACTGAGAAGAAAAGAAACTCTCTTATGTGGATAGGGGAGAATGGGCACAGGTCAGAAGTGCAAATGTTGTAAGCACACAATTCATACACCATAGTCTGAGTGGTGTCAGAATCTAACATTGGGGTGACCATTTTGTTGCTGGGGAAAGTCTGCCTACCGGTCTGCCAGCTCCACAAGAAATTATTACTTTCTGTTAAAGATAGTAATGGATTTCAAATTAACCCTGGTCGAGAAAGGAAACCAGTGCAAAGAGTAATACTCTGTGAGACCACAGGGTATATTGTAGCTGTCAACTTTTCACAATCCAGTACCGTTTGTGAAAGAACAACATTCAAAAATCGAGCTGTGCATTAATAAAAATCTGACTAAGCTGGGTAGTATGAGGAATTGTGCATCCAGGTGTCTTACAGTGGTGGAAATATTGGGTTTAATGATTTTCTAGAACTGTAGCACCAAATCGGCTTTTAGAAGCTCCTCCCCCCTGGCAAGCTGGTTTAGCACCTACGTTTAGGGAGCGCGGTGGGAACTAGATACGTGTTGGAGAGGCCTGCCTAGCTGCCCTTAAACTCAGAAATACAAGTTTCCGAAGAGAAAGCCAGGGACTCTCATGAGGTGATGCCTATGTTATCTTCAGAGTAGTCCGAGTTCAATATAGAACACTTGCCAATCTAAAATAGGCTGATGCAATTATATGTTAGTGAAATTTTCTAAGCAAGCAGCTGTGATTCTTGGAGCCATGCAACCAACTAATGCTACATGGGCAGAATGATGACATTTAAGAGCTGTTTGTTCAAAAGACAATTTAGACAAAGGTGAGGAAATCACTATTAACTATCCTTGATCTATGACCATTTTTACACTACTCAGATGAAATTTCTCCTGTTGGATAAGAATATGAACTAAAGTGCTTGGAGCTCTCTTCCATCTCAATGGTTGATGTGCGAGCACCAGCGTATCAAACATACAAGTGTAAAACCTGTTGCTAATGTTGAAGAACTTACAATGCAATGAGTTGTGAAGACTACACTTTAAAATTGCCTGAGTAAAATGCATGGCCCTCTACAAGAATAGTCCAAATGGTGTCAAGAGAGAAATCAAAGCTTATAATTCTAACAAAAGGTTCAAGCTGACGGCGTCTACTACGTGGGGTTTCCATATTCTAGCTGATTACCATAGGTGGAGCAAAATCTGACCTATCAGGCTGAGGTAAACTGGACTATCCTCTAAGTAGACATTAGGAAACAAATAAAACTTCATACATTCCATAAAACACTGGAGCCCTTACTGTTGCAATGTGTTGCTAGCAGGTCCTCTAGCCAACAGATGAACCAAACAACGATGTATTAAAGTATGTGCGTGCACAAGTGCTCACATTTGCTGACAAGCAATACCCTGCAGCCAAGAGTTGGTTCCTGTGATACAGGCACTCGCACGGACAGTGTTGCTTACAATCCCATTTCTAAAATGAGATCACCTACCTAGGCAGGAGGCAAGGACCTGTTACTGATTTGATCGATGTCTTTAATGTGGTACTGATATTACACTGTGTGTGAAGCAACACCCATGTGATAAGTTACAGATGTGAAAGCCACTAGCATTGTGGTTTCTATTTTACAAGTAGAGACAGTCAAACTATGGGATAGGCTGTTGGATACCCTAATGAGTGAGAAGAAATATTTAAAATTCCACAAGTCACTAAAGTCCTGGATCTATAATCCGTAGGTCTTCCTGACTTTCCTCAAAACTGGCATTCATTGGTATATAGCGCCATAATACCTCCTGGGGTGAATGTGTGCTTTAAAAAACAGACCATTATTCAAGTGTTGCTACTGTATCATGTCAAGAGGAAATGCATAACCACAAAGAAACCTGTTGTGTTTGTTGATGGAAAGGTTTTTGATGTTGTTAATCCTTAGTAGCGCTACAAGTATTGTGCCAGGAAGACCGTCAAAAAACAAAGAGAACCTCTGTGGATGTAAAGCGATCCTAGTTATTTCCAGGCAGTGGTTTACATGGAAGCGAATGGATTGGTTTGGTTGTTGAAGAGGCATTTGTGGAAGATGGGCTAATGGCTCGTATAGCAAGAGGGGGTAAGAGAGGAGAGAGACTAGAAAGAGGAAGAAGACAGTTAACCAAATGAGATTGGAGAGAGTGTACATAAACCCGAGTGATACGGCTATGCAGTTAGTCATGCAAATGGTTCACACCATTTGAGATGTAGAAAAGGGTCAGACCTCGAAAAGCATTAACTAGTTCCTCTTCCCAACAAGGCTTTCCCTACTGGTTAGACTGTATTCGGAGCAAAGTCCCTTTTAGAGAAAGCGGTTTCTTGATGGAAATAGAAGATTTCAGCAGCCTTCTATAAAAAGAACCCTTGGTAAAATGTATGTGGGCCTTTCGGGAATGCTTAGACAGCATCCCATGAGATACCCCAGTTGAGAGAGGTTTGAAGTTATGTGGGATAAGAGCAAAACACTGAACTCCCATAAAAACTTCACTCCAACTGTCACAAAAATGGTATATGAAACCAATATAAAAAGAAAACGTTCATAAAATAAATTCTAGGCTATAAAAAGAAGAATCATTCTAATTAAAAAAGTGAAATCTCTTTAGACCGGCAAAGTCAATAAATTAGCCACATACATTGCAGGCAACAGGTTCCAAGTTTAAAAATGACAAATATAAACAGACATACAGGTGTGCACAATGGGTTAAAAGTGTGTTGGCTGGTCTAACAGATGAAGATGCGCTAACTACCAAATTCCAATTTTAGGCGATGTCCCTGACTAATAAACCTGTGGCCACACGAGATCTGACTGTCTTCGAGCAATTTCAACTCTTTATAAGTTGATGAAAAACAGTGAAAAACACGGGAAATGGAAGGACAAATCTTATTGGGAACAAGCATTAAACAAGGAAATAAGGGATGAGCAATGGGATATGGTGTGAGTGTGGGGTGGGGAAAATTATAAAAACACTCCACATAAATCACAATAGTATAAATGAATGCACAATTGGTATCTAACGCCACGGAGACTCAAAACTATGTACCCAAATACGCAAGGTATGTGCTGAAGATGTGGGCTGGAAGAGGGTTTGAATATCCATGTGTGGTACAAGGATTTTGGAAAGTGGTAGGCCGCATTAAATAGATTTTGGGAGGTCTGATTTTGTAGCTACCAGAAGTGATAATTCGGGGTCTTCGAGACCTCGAACCGAAGTGGTAACCAAGCATGAGAGAATCATACTAAGGCTCTTGCTGATAATGGAGAAGTTGTGGAGTGCAGCAATGTGGGAAAAGCAGAGACGCCATTGGTGACCCTTTTGCACCATAAGCTGTGGACTGTCCTTGCCATGAAGAAATTCACATACGATTTATCTAATAAACACATGCCCTTTTGAAACATTTGGCAACTTCTAACTTAATACATGACACAAATAGATAACACAGACTAGTGACAACTCTAATGAAGTTTCCTTCAAGGGAGTGTAGTAACTTTGCTCCGGGAGGTGGGTCCCCGGATACAAATGTCTTAAAGGGGTGAGTGTCTGACAGGGAGTTGGGGTTTTGTTTTTATTACAAAGGAATGGTGCTATTACAGACTACACTGTAATTAGTACCTGGAGTATACTACAACACTGGAGGGTGCATTATGTATATATGAACTGTACATAACTGCTCGCTGCGATATAAAGTAATGTTTGAAGTTAAAATAAATAAATGAGCTGGCAAGGAGTTCCCCTCCTAGCCCATTACTCCTGTTTGTTTCTTTACTGGGCATCAAGGGTACCAATTAACTGGCAATTTGAGTGAGCAAAGGGTATATAAGTAAAAGAAATTCCATAGCAGGGACATGATACATTGTGATAGCACCGCAGCCATTTCAGGTAGATGGATTCAGAGAAGCGATTGTAGGCAAAGGCCAACAGGGAATAGAAAAGAAATGCCTACAGTGATGAAAGCCCACACCCTCCTTCTCAGAGCCTGTTTACAACTTTACCTGATCCTGATTCACAGTGGGTCATGGAATAACGTCAGCACTATGCCTCCCTAACATTACTTCTACCTTTGGTGCAAACCTCTGACTTAGTTGAAAGATCTGTTGATGATTCTACCAGTAGTCAAATAAATGTGGATTAGGCACAAATATGCTCGACTATTCTGCCTACAGAGTTGTATCCAGGTGTACAAGATAATTGTTGCCTACATATCCGCAATGAAAAAAGACCTACTTAATATAGTTGCAAACGCCCACCTACACTGGGTCCCTAATTCAAAACGTGTGAATGCGTAAATTCCTCCGCCATACTGGTATAATTACCACATCCGTAAATGTCACTTAGAAACACAATTTCAGCATCACCGATTCTTTGAATCAGGTTTAGAATTTTAGTGCGTAAACATCAGATTTTGTGTGCCTAATTTGAATTTATGTCCTCACAATTGTTATAAACTTCGGGCACGATGTACTTACTCCTCAGCCGTTGGGAATATTTCTGGCAGAAAACATTGGAAGCTACGGGTTTAAACGAAATTCATAGCTGTTAAAATGTAATTACATGCCTATCTACTTGAGGCAGCTGTCAGTGTCAGCATCTGCGTACGACATACACACAATTGTGCACTGCAATGTCAAAAGTAGAACAGTAGTTCTATGGTATTCGTACTGTGCTTCCGTCAGGGGAGGAGCTATCAAGGGAGCAGCAGGTGCAGTGGCACCCGGGTCCGGAAGTCTGAGGGGCCAATTTTGTCCCAATTAGTGTATGTTTTTTTTACTATCAAACCAGAGGGTTGGGTCCAATTTCCCTGCTTGCATGATGGCCCGTGGTGCCCTTGCTACGTCACTGGCCTCCGTTATTACCTCAAGCTGTCTCTGCAATGTGCCACAGCAAGCAGCTTTTCATTTGTACGGACCAGAGGTTTTGTTCGTCTTGAATTCGAGTGAGGTTCATGAATATCCCGAGTAACTGCAACCTTAGTTGCAGGAAGTGTTCCCTTAGCAGTGTAACGCTTCCGTCGCTCGTGCTTACCTAACTCTGGAGTTAAAACGTATTCGGTGACAACCCGGGCACCAGGCCCAACATTTGTCATTTAGCTGAGGTCACCGGCCAGCTGTCGGTCCTCTCAGCACCCTGCTTACTACAGCCAGTGATGGCATTCTAGGCCTGGCAAGGCAGCGAACGCCAATCAATCATATCTCGCAAACTCTGGGGGGCAACTGCAAGTAAGCATTTTAACACCCTCCAGCAGCTCTGCCGCATAACAAGGACGCTGCAGTCCCCGCCAGTAATGCGCTCACTCTGATCGACCAGTATAGTTTACAGCCCGGGGGACCGCAGAGCTCCGGCTACATTTAGTTTCTGACTAAATCAGGCTTTCCTTGTACTTGACCCGCGGAGAGAATGTCACGAGCTTGTCAAGGGCTATTCTTGCTTTTTCAGAAGGCCTAGTTTATGAGCAATGCTGTACCTCCAGCACAAAGCAAGGGTGCTGAAAATATTGATGTACATGGTTTCACACTTATAGGGTAGACGAGTTGGCCCTTAATAATACAAAGAACAATTACATTAAAAAATATACGAATACAAGGATTTTCAGCTAATACATGTGCCCATTCATTTTTTGCCCAATACCTTGGTAATTCTGTGATCTTTTGTGGTTTTATTCTAAAATGGTTTGATTCCCATGCTCACTTTATATACACCTTTCACAACAATTTGCACCTTTCTGGGTTTTTACCAGCTTATTTCATAGCACTGTAACATATTTCAGATGATAATCAACCAGTAACTCCAGACGTGCTCTTAGTTTCCATTGTATTTTAGTTACATTCATATAGTGCTTACTCCCAACTGCTGAGGCGTCTTGGCGGTAACCACAACTTCAACTGCTCAGAACTGGATATAATGGATCAGGATAATTCTGTTTTTGGGATATCCTAGTGTCTGTCAGCTTGCGTTATGCGGCGGATTGCATCACCTTAAGTAGAGCATCTAAAAGTTTAGCACTACATCGTGGGCGTTACTCTCTTGTCCCAGGTTCTAGGGGTACAAATGAAGTGCAAACCAAGCAAGACCCAGGAGATCTACAAGAGCAAACTAAATTAGGACTTGTAACTTAGACATCAGCATCTCTGCGCCATGTAGCTTTTAAGTACTACTTACAGCTCATTTGGCTCTGAAATTCTATTCTGGTCCTAGAACCATAGAAACAATACAGCAGTCCCCAAGTCTCATTCACATATATCCATGAAGTTCTCCTACAATAAATTCTCTCTCACTGTCAACAAGGACTTTGTGTGTTTATTCTACAAATAGGTGTTTTTATCACAGATATTTCAGAGGTGTAGGCAGCGCAGTGCTCATAGGTGCAGTGATGTGAAATTATAGAATATGATACATATATGAAATCAGGATGATACATATATGCAATTGGGATGCCCCAAATTGATGCAGATGCACAGGTCACTGCATACTCTGATTACTGTATTCACCCCTATGGACATTTTCTATTACAGTGTTGATGTTCTGACCCACGTCCCAATTTTCGTGGGTCTTCTCAAGACAAAAACATGCCGTCTAGCACAACATCCCTGAGCTGTGGATGCTCTTCACATGGTGGGGTTTATCTAGTCACAATGCCTCTAAAGTCAGCTTCTTGATCTCAACTTTGTAAAAAAAAAGTAGTCCCAACTAAATTCGGGTTGGCTTAGCCAGCGCGGTTGACTGTAGCATGTGCATATCCATAGTTGACGTGTGGGCTGTCTTATAACCAGGCATTGCTAGGGGACATCAGTGATACAAGTCATGTAAATTACCAATCTCATCCTGCTGGGATGCAATATTGGTGGCTCTCCAATCAGTATTAACCTCAGAGGAAGACACTGATGCCCTTGGTGAAATGTAACTTGCGTAGGAACAAGCACACACGCACAAACTATGCTCCCTACAGTCATGCTGATCTTGTACACAAGCTCTGCAATATGTAAAGCAAGGCAATTAAGTGGTCTATGGTAATGGTGGTGTTTATTCTGTAGCAGCGGGGCACCGCACGGGGTGATAGCGAACCCTTCCTGTTAGTTAACCCCCCTCCTTTGTTATTAATTTCGAGTTTTCTTGTTTGATTCATGGCTGTATGATGTGCAGTTCCTTTAAACTGTTTAACATGGATGCTCGTGATCACACAATACACGTACGGGTTGGAGGTTGTTGTGATGATACATGGCAATTTCTCGGTATTTATGGTTGCTTAATTCCTGTGCAGCCCCCCCCCCTCCTTTTTTTTATTTTAGTCATATGTTCACATCTGAAATGCATGGAATACGCCAATCAGTAAATGTATACAACTGATCAGATAATGCGGACGTCAACAAATGCCCTTACTGTACGTAAATTCCGCACCCCTGTATTGAAACAATGTTCAAATTATTGGAAGCAAATGTCTCGTGTATTAACACAAAAAGCCAATAAAAAGATCAACCCCAAAAAAATCAGGGATACAAGTCATCAGCCAATGGTGGCTTGGTGGCATGTCTTGCTACAGACATTTAGTGCAGAGCCCCTCCGTGTTGTGTGGCCCAATTTGTGAACACTGGAGACAGAGACGATGTGGCTGGACTGGCTCCTCTTTTATTGAGGCACCAGTGGGAGGGAAACAGTTGGAGCTAGACAGATTCTCAGCTCTGGACCCATGGTTGCATTTCCAGAATACTGAGCAGCACGGTGGGCCGGCAACCATCAGAGAGTCATTGAAAGAGCTGCAAGGGCAGTAACAGAGGTTCTGGGCAATAAAGGAAGAGTAAGTCAGAGACGTACCAGGGAAGTGGCAGATGTAAACAATATAGGGAAATTGCTACCAATGCGGCAAACAATTTACTGTGGAGGTGAGGGAGGTGAAAATGAACTGGGCTCACTAAGAAGGGACCTGAAACTTTGATTATGTCCTCTGATAAATGGGCTCACACTAAAGAGCAGATCAAGAGGTATGAAGGGCTAGTCTCATTAGCCAGCGATGTGTATCATACAGAAAAACACTGGCCCCGGTATAGGTAGGTATCTAATTTCCCAACTCAGCTTTAACCTCTTAAGTGCATCCGTCGACCGCACTACTTCCCCAATGCGGGTGTAGGCCGTTGGCCGACACTGGGCAGGGTTTTAAAGGTCTCTTTGGTGCTCTGCACCAGAGGGAGTCCTTTTTTTTTTTTTTTTTTTTTTATCAGGCTGGTCGGGAAGAGCTTCCTGAGCAACTGGATTGTTTTGTTTCTTATTTACTGCAGTGACGATCAGCCCGCACGGCCAACTAAATGGGGCAACAGTCTTTCTTGCCCCGGGGGGGGCAGATGGGAGTAATTTCCCCGATCTACCTCCTGTAAGGGGGTGCAGAAAGCCCACTAGACGCCAGGGAAAGTTTGGGAGGTTCCACCTTGCCTTTGGGGCAAACCAAAAGGGGTGCAGGTGTTGCACTTTGGCACTGGCCACACCCCTCCCCAACAGGGAAAACCGGACTCCCTTCCCCCAGCCCAGCCCCACCAGGATCAGACAGGAGGTGTACCCCAATTTACCCCTGGGGGGGTGTTAGAAATCCTACTGTCTAGAAGGAATATATATTTCTTAATAAAATAATTGGGTGGATCTTGCCCATCCTAGCATCAGGCCCCACCCTCACCCCTAAAACCTCAACAGTATTTCTGCTCCCCTGCAGACTAAAGCATCCAATCCCAATGGCAAGCGAGAGGACATTTGATTCTTTTGGATGTAGTTTGACATATGGGCCGGGAGAGTGTGGCTAACTCCTAATATTGCCTCACTTGCAATGGCCAATGGCTGCACGTTTTGGACCTGGGTAGGCGGCCACTTGGAAAAACCCACCAGACCCAGAAAGTTCTGAAAACTAGACTTCTGGGGAAGTCCAGGGTGTTGTGTCTCGCATGCATCGCACACCATTTTTATTCTCAGAATCCCTTGAAAACCTCAAACTTTGGCTAAAAAAAGTTCCTTCGCATGGGCTCCCATTGACCTTGGTAGATCTGTTCCTGTTGTGGGCACTACGCCCAGCCAAATAAGTGGCACAGCGCTTTTATCGGCACAACTGAGGAAACACTGGATGGTAGGAATAATGTGGATTCCGAAAGTTTCCATTACAAAAATGTAATGACAATGCATGCTTTAAGGCAAATTTTGAGGTTTAAAGGGCATTGTGGGTAAGAAAACTTTGTGGGATCCACGCTAGGTACACTCCCCTGGTTGTCAAGTTTTCAAAAATGTGCAGGTTTGCAAGGCTTCCTTAGTTGCCGGCTAAGCTAGGACCCAAAATCTACAACCACCCACACTGGAAGAAAAGGGTCAGTTTTCACTGGGAAAATGCGATGTATCCAAGTCGCGTTTTGGACCGTTTTCTGTTGCGGGCACTATGCCTACCCACACAAGTGAGGTACCATTCTATAGGAAGACCTAGGGTGATGCTGGGTGGACGGACATTTGTGGCTCTCTGCAAATTCCAGAACTTTCAGTCACAACAAATGTGAGGAAAATGTTTTTTTAGTCAAAGTTTGAGGTTTGCAAGTGATTCTGGGTGAAATAAAATGGTGCGAGCCATGCAAGTCACCCCATCCTGGATTTCCCTACGCGTCTAGTTTTAAAAAATATACAGGTTTGCTAGGTTTCCCTAGGTGCCGTCTGAGCTAGGGCCCCAAATCAACAGCTACCCACTTTGTAAAAAAAAGGGTCATGTTTCAGTGGAAAAATGTGATGTGTCCAAGTTGCGTTTTGGGCCGGTTTCTGTCACAGGCACCAGTGAGATACCATTTTTATCAGAAGGCATGTGGGAGCATAGCATGGTAGAACATTTTTTATTACCAATTGGATTTTGCCGCATTTGTGCCTTCCAAATGTAAGCCAATGTGTAAGAAAGAAGACATTTTGAAAAATACCCTCTAAATCACTCCCATCATTTTACTCGACAGCCCTGCTTAGATGAAGCACACCGCTATGCAACGCAACTACTCTTTTTTAGATAAACTGCAACTTCAAAGGATAAACAGAAGGTAAAACTCTACCTGAATCCTGCTGGCGACTCCGACGCCTCTTCAAGGACCATTGCTGAATCGTGGATGAAGCAGAGCCGGGGCTTTTCCGGTACGGATGCAGTGCTTTGTTGCAGCGACCTCTGGCTCAACTGCCCCCCTTGCTGTTCTTCACTCTTCAGACCCGGAGTCTGCACCTGGCCGGAGCTCACGAGACTGTGGGGGTATATTTTTGGTCCTGGGGAGATGGCGACCTCCTCCCGCTGCAGCTGACCTGGCTCGGCTCGGTCCCTGGTGCTCCTTTCTGGATCTTTGCACAGGGCTACAAGGGCTTTGAGACTGGGCTCCGGTCCGCATTTGTGATGAGCCTCCCCTTCTCTGATCGTAGTCCGGAACTCCCTGGATTTCGAAGGGAGGCTTGGGGCTCGGCAGGTTGGGTTCCTCCCCCCCCTTGCTCCGAGACCTGGGTTCCAAGATAGGCTCGTGGGCGACTCCCCGGTCTTCGCCCTGCACTCCCAGTGATCACCCTGCGAGCTCGTGTCTCTACGATCCTGGTGCTTCGAGCTCTCCCTTGGACTGGGATGTGCTCCCTCACGCCGCCATTCCCCGCAGACAGCGTGGGTCCTGGTCTTCGCCTTGCATTCCCAGACATTTCCCTCCGAGTTCGTGTCTCAACGGCGGGGCTGCCGGTGTTTGTGTCGTCCCCTTTGCACGCCTCCGACATGAACCATCTCAACAGCGCTCTACCACTGGCAGAGCTGCTGGGGCGAGCGCCTCGGTTTTGCCGAGATGAGCATTTTTCGGCACTGACCGACGCCGGAGCCCCGAGGCTGGAGCCGTGGCTCCACTCTGCTCGACCATCTCTCTCTTCCTCCCCTCTCCCTGAGCCCTGCTCCACGCTCATCGCCGCTTCCTGACTTCCTCCCCGCCGCCTCTCGGCGGACTACATCGCAACACCGCCGATGCCTTCTGACTCTATTTTTCAGGTTGGCCGCGGAGGAATCGGGCCGAGGCTCTCCCCACCCCCCACAACCCACTCTCCGCCTCCGGACTTTACTACAGTTGCTTATCCCACTGCCATCCCGCCTGGCTTGCCTCCCGTTAAACGATTGGAACAACTTGGAGGTTGTGAATCGGAGGTAAGAACTACTTCACTGGACTTTTGAACGACGTCGCACTTGCCCCCTCACCATTTTGTGTCCATCTCCGGTGGTCACTCCCGTTTCATTCCACCATCTTGCGACCTGGTCTGTACCTCCGGCCCCACTGATCTCCACCTGGACTATTTTTGATCTTCTCTCCCCCCCCACTGATATACACATCGTCTAAGAATTTTACTGATACCTCTGTTCCCTCCACTCTTCTTATGTTATGTCCAACCCCCCCGATTATTTACATGTTCTAATACTATGGTTCGTATTGTGCAACACTGCATCTATCCTTTGTTTACTCTGTGTAACTTTGTTTCTTACCAATACCCTTGCTAGCACTCTGACTCCTCCGGGTTTTTCCAGCACTGATGACTGTCCCTGTTGAGTCTGCCTGTACCGACCTGACCTTAAAATGGCGGGGGAACTCTCCCCCCAGGCCACATCTTCCCTTTCCCTCCGCATTAATTTGTTCCCAATGTTTCTACGATCTCCTTACTCTGCCTACGCTCTTTCTCCCGTTATTTCGCTTTTTACTGCTAGCCCCCTCATTTTAGACCATGATGGGAACTGATTTTGATCTAACTACGTTCAGTTTGGCAGATTACTTATATTATTGTCTTGGCTTTTTCCTACTACCTTCAATGTTAGCTGCTCTAGGGCAGTAGGCGCCTAACGGCCTCCTTCAATGTGCCCCTTGCCAAAGCACTCCCTCTCCCCTTGTTGGGGAGGGATCCAGCATTTTTGCCCCGGAGTCTCAGATTCCCCTCTGAGAGAGTCCACAGTGTTTAGGGATTCACATATAACGGAAAAGGCCTTAAAACGGCATCCTTGAATGTGCCCCTTGCCAAAGCACTCCTTCTCCCCTTGTTGGGGAGGGATCCTGCACTTATCCCCTGGAGTCTCAGCTACCCCTCTGAGAGAGTCCACAGTGTTAAGGGAATCTCGCATAGCGGAGGTTTAGGAATGTTCCCATTATCGCTGGGAACTCAGCACCTCACACCGTGAAAGGCGCTCTCTTTGTAACCTTTTGATGATCCCTCTAGGCTGATATCTTAACCCTATGATGTACTTCGGCGACCGAACAACCTTTGGCCGATGACCGGTGGAGTTGCCCTACGCAGCTATTGAGGAGTTTGGCCCTGGTTCCCCACCTTGGCCGTCACCTACCCATCCGTTCGTCAGACACTGTTTCTTTTCTAGTCGCCCCGTTGTGTTTCCTACCCCCTCCCTCTCCTCTTTCCTCCCTCACTCTTTTTCTTCCTTTTCTATTCCCTCCCTCTCTTCCCCCAATTCTCTCTCCCCTGCCTGCTTTTCCTTTCCCCATACCTGATCCATGCCTTTATAACTCTTGTTTCTCCAGCAATTACGTACCTGAAACTGTTGTAACTAAGTAACTATGTTCTTGAAGCAATTGTTCCTCCTCATGTAAAGTGCTCTGATACCTCTGGGTTTAGCCAGCGCTATATAAAACTTTTCAAATAAAAATAAATAAATCATATGCTCGTACGGGTACCCACAAATTCAGAGATATACAAATAACCACTGCTCCTTAACTCCATAGCTTGGGCCCATTTCAGAAATATATAGGTTTACTTGATAACCATATTTATATTTCACCATATGAATTGGTCTATACTCAGTACACAATGATATACCATTGCACGGTGCAGTTCAGTTGCTGGCTCTGGGTACCTCGGGTTCTAGGAGAACCTACAAACCCTATATTTCCCTGCAACCAAAAGGGTCTACTGAACATAATAGTACATTGTTTTTGTAAATCAGCCATCGTGACAAAAAGTTACAGATGAAAACATTTTCACAAATGGCTGTTTCTTTCTACTCATTTTCAACATCTGCACATATGACCCCTTGCTGAATTTGGAATTTTGTCTACTTTTCAGAAATATATAGCTTTCCTGGATCACCCATGGGTTTCGTATTGATTTTCACCACAAACTGGAAGGAGGTTGAAAGCACAAAAAATAGGAAAAATAGGCTACCTCTTTGAAAAATGCCAAAACTGTGGTAAAAAAATTGTTTTTTTGTTTTAGCTCTGCACGTTCAAGAAAGCTGGGGAGATTGGGGCCTTTAGCACAGCAAATTGTTCGTTGATGGCAGTTTCAGGAAAAACCAGACACTTTTATCCAGAGCACTTTTTCCTATTTTTCCCTCCCAAATTCAAAATTTAGGTTCCCTCTGGGGAATCCACAAACCCTGGGTACCTTTAGAATCCCCAGGATTTTGGAATGGATACGTTATGTGGACAAAATGTTAAGGAAGCCTAAGCATAAACTATCCCAAATAGCCAAAAAAGGGTGTAGCACTGGGTAGGGTGGGCGTTGGTGAGTGGAGGCCCAGCAGTTAAGGAGTTAAGCACACACAGCACCTGTAATCTACATTAATGACTGTTCATTTCCAACCACATTACCAGAATGGTGCAAACGTAGTTTAGAGCACATTTAACAATAGTTCAAAGTTGAAAATTGAATGTAATGTTACATTTATTTTAGCAGAGGATATGTCTGCAGCGTGAATGCCAGAAATGAATGCAGATCAAGACTAACATTTGGGACGATTTTTTCTGCGCATCGGTTTCTCATAATACCATTCTATCAGAGCATGTGTAACTGGGTCTAGTTTGTTGGCTAATTCATGATATAAGTATAAAATCAGGCTCACACACATGAAAAAAACAGGTCGAACATGTCAGAAAAATGTGATTCATAAACACTTCTTAGGCCAGAACTCCAAGAATAAGGCCCTTGATACCTCACCAGCCCAAAAGTAGGCAACGTTTTATAGGATGCAGCCTCTTACTTTTTGAGGACTCTAAAGTGAACACCTCGCTTTATTCTCTGAAAAACTATAATACAAACAAACATTGGTAAAGCCAATAGGTGTGGAACTTACTGCTAGCCTTTTGGGTTTGCCAATGTGTATTTTGTTTTGTCATTTTTAAAAAACATTATTGTTGGGGGAGCTGCTGGTTTCTCGCCAATATTTAAAAAAAAAAAAACATTGGCTAAAAGCAAAAAATATTTTTGACCTCAAAAAGCACACCCTGCCACAGTAGCTCCTGGCCCTGAATGTAGCTATTTTGTGAGTAGATATGCTCTTGTGAAAGAGCAAAATACCGTCACTCACACCGAAGCAAGCCAATGAATTAAGTGGGCTGCCACACTGCCCCATGTTGTATGCTATAGTCGGACAAAGAAAAATGTGAACAACCAAGCAACAAACCAATTAATGAAGAGGGACGGCTGAAATCCCCATGAGTAAGTGTAACATATATATATAATTTTAGTAAGATCAAACGATCTAAAAATTATTGTTATTGTCCATAAGCCCGTAGAAGGGTAATACATAATATTCATTTCCTTTCCCTACCTTTCAAAAAGGACACAGGGGATATCCTACCTACTTCCTCAGGAAACTCTTGTACAATGAGACCAAAGTAAACTCCACCCACTCGAGATTTTGTACATTCCTATTTCAAAAACAATATTCCCACCTCCCGACTAGAGGGCACAAAAAAGGGTTGGAACATAGGGATTCTCAAAACCTCTAATACAGAATAGAGCTTCCAACCCCCGCATTCTCTCAAAAAGTGTATTCTCCTAGGATCTCCTATGTTCTTATTGACTAGTCACCAATACGAAGAGGAGCACATCTCTTGAAGGATGTTTTACTTAACTGCTCAAGCTTCTTACCGGGGATATTGATAATATGGATGAAGTCCTGTTGCTTATTGGTTGGGGCACCCATCTTCCATCCTCATCCTACTTAGAAGGCCACCAGTGTTTCTTCCAAATGTCTGTCTTCTTTTAGTTGCAGTAAAATACATTAGAAACGTGTTGAGAAATGCCTATGCGTCTCTCTTCTCAAATTCACAATTGTTGGCACAAAACAGGCCATTTTCAGAACCAACGATTCCTATTATGCAACCTGGTTCATGGAAGTTAGTAATAAATCATTAGGAATAAACACATTCGAGGAGTGATTTGTCCATGATTCTGTTGAGATAACACTGAAAAAACCCTTTCTGACCAAGACGTAACAAAAATATGAAACTTGCATTAAAACTCACTGGTGTTCCCAACTGAATCTGAATTATAATATCCTAGTCATTTGAAGTAGCTGTCTTGGAGGATATTTGTAACTCAAGTGGCTCTTCAAAAGCCTCTCATCTGAGTTTGCCATGGCAGAATATATATAAAAAAAAGTGTACTGTTTCTGTAGCCACACTCGCATATGAATATGTCATCTTCGCCCTTCACAATTGAAAAAACATTGTTTTAAGGCCTATTCTTCTACTGTTATGCTTTCAGGGACTGTATATTTGAGTAGATCTCCAAAAGCAGATCTGCAGCTGCTGATTAGCCAATGAATATGCAAATGCCAGGAACATGCTTGGAACCTGAAAATATACCAGGGTCAGGACTGCATCATAAGGCAGGGTGGATGCTTCAGATACATCCATTCTGCTGTACATGGTGTCCGTTCTGTGGAGCTGCTCGACAGGTGGATGCTGTGGGCAATACTTTCTGAACCAGGTATTGAATGAGTCAGAAACATGGACTGAATTAACTAATGATTGCTGCAATGTGTTTATCTATTGCCTTGTTATGTTTTTACATTCCTGGGTGTTTACATAACATATGTTTCATATTATATGTATAGTTTATGTATAGAGCATATGATTTGCATACACCGTAACAATTCTTTACAGTATTGAATATACTGCTGTAGTACGTATGTAAAAGGGGTTTCGCTGGAATGTGCTTATTTGTCGCACTGCTTGACAGTATAGGGATCTCAACAAGCACTTATTTTTCACTGTTGGAGGTATCTGTATCACCTCTTAAGTGCCTCTAGAAAGATTCTGTGAGCTACATTTCATAGGAACAGAATTTATAAGTGTTTCAACAGGTTTATATCCACAAATTGCATGCAAAAATTCTCCACCGGCTAAAATTCCTTAAAATCCTGCATGAAAAATTGACATTCTATCAAACTTTGAATTACTTACTTCCATCCCCTATTTTATTAAGTGCACCACTGTTTCCCTTCCTTCCTTCCGCCTCATCTGTATAAAAGTTACTCTAAATTTCATGCCAATCCATCTTAAGCTCTTTTTGGACACCATAACTATCTTATTAATTCCAGCAAGCAGTTTCTTCTCACATAGCCCCCTCTAATGATCACATCTGTGTGTCACTAATGTACCACAAACAAACTGGCGTGAATGAATGGAATGAGAATGCAAAACTAACCCCCAATAACTAATGGACTGACCACTGCCTTTGGGCTCCCGGGTAGCGAGCTAATCGCTGTAAAGTACTTTGACGCCTCATCAGGGGTAGTAAGAGCTATATAAATGCAATTAAAAAGTAAACACATTCAGCTTAGTGGGAGGATTGCTTTCTTTCCACTAAGTCAAATTGTTATTTGTAACTTCATACTTTTTGTTGTAATGCGCAAATCTGCTGAAGTCAAAATAATGTAAATGTAGTAAACCGACATAAGTTATGTGTACACCACGTGTTTTAATCAGAGAAACACACTTCTATGTAATATAGCCTTATAGCCCGCTGCCGAGGGCTATACCGGCTGTTAAAGGCCCTGATCCCGAGTTATAGGCCCGAGACGCAGGCGAGGGCCTATAACGAGGGAGAGGGCCTTTAACAACCGGTATAGCCTGAGGCAGAAGGGCTATAAGGCTATTAGAACATTCCACCCACTAAGGGTAGAAAATTAAAAATGGAGAAACAAAAAAGACAATCATTGGAATGTTGGAGCACTGGGCTTATACCAGCCATTATAAGCCCAGAGCAACCCCATTGTCTTCAATGGAGCTCCCAACATTCCAATGTTCTAATAATGTTTACATCCCCTTCTGTATCCAGATACACTTTCTCCAATTTCATTCTACCGACAAAAATTCAAAGCAGATAAGAGTTTACCATTTTTCACATTAGTAAACTCAGAATGGACTGAATATATTAAATGCCAATGATCATTATTTTCACCATGACAATTCCAAATGGCTAAGGAGAAAAGTTTGTTTAGCTTAAGAACGTTTGGTGTCCCTTGTTCTGTTCACTTAATTAGTATGGCAATACACCAAGACATATTCTTGCCTCATATGGCAATACAAATCCCACAGTCAGTCAAGGCGAGTTATATTAGACAATTTCATTTTCTTTATTTTGGCTTGCATTCATGCGATATCCTTGCCACTTGGTTAATAGACTGAGGGAGCTACCAACTAAATGAAAGTAATAAGTATTTTACAGCAGACTGTGAGGCAGTCTGAAGATTTTTCCATTCAGGTAACGGAGAAGTGCTAGTGCGCAGGAAAATGATTAAGATTTTATTCATGCAACAAGTGGCAAATCCAGAACCAGGTTATAAAGTCAAGTTCAATGACTTTCAAAATATTGGGTTCAATGACATAAAATGTATTTTGATCACTGCAATGTGCAAAAGAGTGAGTTTCATGAAAACCAAAATAACTCCGATATGAAAACGTATAAAAATTTGATATACTCTACTAACCTACCTACCTCTGCTGATGTAAAGTCCCTACTAGCCACCTGACTTTGAGCCCACTTCACAGAATAAGAACATATCCAAACCAATCTTGTGGCACCCTAAAAAAGGGCCGTCAAGCTGAATTAGCGGGTCATGGCCCCTTGGGAACACAAGCAAGTTTTAGCCTTTTTCATCTTGAATCCTGGCAATTTTCTTAATCAATTCGGTGGATGGAGCTGCTCCAACGAGATTAGATGTTAACAACAACAGATCCAGAATTAGGCTATTTTATTATATGCAATAAACCCTGCCATCATATATTTTTTTTAACTATTCTAGGGCACACTTACATAATTTTCATGTTTAGATTTAAAAAAAAAAAAAATTGTATTTGCATTTATGTCGCTTTTTTGTACAAAAAATATTTTGTTACAAAAATAACTAAAAAGCCTTCAGGTGTATTCACACACCTACTCCACTGCACTGACATGCATACTAGTGGATAGTTTTTTTTTCTCAATATGGTATCTGTGTTCCGCAAATAGTCTCTGCCACACGCTGAAAACAATACACCTCATGGAATGCAATTGAAGCGCTCTTTACAATGCAGAATAATACATCCAGTAGGCAGTAGCATGAACTGTGAAACTGAAACAATTCTCTGCCCTGATCCAAGAACAGCTCAAGGAGCCTGACCCAAACAAATCAGTGGCAGAAGGAGGCTGACCACCCTCTCTCTGTATATTGCTGACATGAGTTCTGGCAGACAGCTAAAGTGTATGTAACTTCACTAACAATGGGGTATTTACTGTTACATAAATTATTTAGAACTTCATTTTTCTTCACACAGAGGAGACATGGCCATCATGCAGGCAGAGGTATATCATAATGTGATTAGGAGATGGATGTGTCTGAGATGTCCCAACTATCACTGTAGTCTACCTACTAAAACAAGCATTGGTAATGCATCGATTTCACCTATGTAATGAATAAAGAGCTGTTTTCATCAATCATCGTCCGGGAGAAGGAAAGAGCTCCCTGGCTGATAACACGGGAGTGGAGAGGATGTGGCGCAGTGGCCAGAGCTGCTGAGCAGGGGATCCCAGTTCGAGTCTCTGCTGCGCCGTGCAACATCCTGTGAATCTATTCAAATCACTTAATCTCTCTGCGTGATAAATTGTTATATAAATATGCTGCAAAAGTAAAAGGCAAAACTTTATGAAAATATAATTCCACCAAAGCGGATGTTAACATTATTTCAGCGGCAGAAAACTGATAAGAGAAGCAGACGACGAACAAGCATTGGTAAATGCAGGAAAATATGTACAGCCAATAGAAATGGAGTAAAGGTAAGTGGCATGCACAGGAACCAATGAGAAGCCAGGAAAGAGAGGAGGCAGGATGTAAGTTCCTTTTAAGTTTATATTAAAAACAATAGATTTTTCGAGCACAGCACAAGCGCTGTGCAGGCGAAACCTAAAAATGGTGTGACAAGTGAGGCACAAGTAGTGAGTTGAGCACATGCTTCAGAGGCGAGATTCCTGCATGTTAAAAGCTGCTATCTAAACGAGATAGCTCAGGAGACTATGGGCCAGATGTATCGAGGCGTTTTGCGTTCGCAAATGGGCTGATTCGCAGAATCGGCCCGTTTGTGAACGCAAAAGTGCCTTTTGCAATGTATCAAACTCTTGGCATTCGCAACAAGGGTAATCGCAATTTATTGCGATTCCCTAAATTGCGAATGCAGTTAGGGAATCGCAATTTGCGATTCCCTAAATGCAATGCAGGAAGCAGTTAAAAATTGCGAGCCTGCTTTAAGGAATCGCAAATTACCACCAACTTCAAGTTGGTGGTAATTTACAAATCCTTAGAAAAATGCCCGTTTGCATTTTTCTAAGTGCCATGTGGCGCACAGACATGCCCTTAGGGCATGTATGTGCGCCACATGTGCACACTTACCTTTTTTGGGGTACATCAGGGTGGCCTTTTGGCCCTCCCTATCACCCTTGAAACTGCATTCGCAATTTGCGAGTACGTATTTGGTACTTGCAAATTGTGAATATCTTCCCATTCATTCCTATGGGCCTCCAGGCCCATAGGAATGAATGGGAAGGCATTCCTTAATAGCGAATCGCAATTTGCAATTCGCTATTAAGGGATATGTAGGAATCACATTTTTTTTGCGAAATCTACATACATTGCATTTTGCGAGTCTATAATAGCGAATCGGTAAATTCGCTATTATAGACTCGCAAAATCCAATGTTGATACATCTGGCCCTGAGACTCATTATGAGTGGCTTTGCTCTTGCATTAGTATGCCATGTGGTTATATCGCAACAAGTATTACTGATCCTGGGGGCATTGGTATTATGGGGGATCTTGGGACATAGCATGCAGAAATCAGGGCTACTGCACTTTTTTCCGCTTGTGAACCTGTAATTGTAGGTCTTTTCCAGGGACAAAGTCCTAAATTGGCCTGGAAGATCCGTTCGCAGAAAACGATGAGGTAATAATATGTAGTACTACCGTGGGACTCATAATATCATTTTGGGTGGAAACTCATGTTTCAGACAAAACAGTATCAGGAAGCCACTGTTAACAAGGTCGTGCAAGTCTAAATCAGTTACTATACCACGACCTGATGCTGTGGTCTTTGTAACATACTGGTTACATGCTCCACGAGCAGTATGCTAGTTTCGATAAATGCACCTACTGCAGAGAGAGAGTACACCTTACAGTTGTTTTTTACACTGTACTTTATTTACATACACTTTTTCACATTACACATATATACAATTTGAGATGAGTAAGGGATACAGCGATTGGCCCACAACCACATGATGTGCTAACACTAGGAATCCAATTCTGGTCTTCAACTTCAAGTTGTGTATATTTTATTATTAAATTAATAAAAAGTATTCGTGGAAATGGGATAAAGGGCATAAGGCCCTATGTGCAATTAACATCTAGCCTGTTCCAAATCTCCAATCTCTAGCAATACGAAAATGATGTCTTCCAACACTGGCCAAATTGACCTTTAAGAAGTAAAAAGATGTAAAATATAAAAACATTTGCCTACTAAAGGTCCGGATTCTTCTTCGTTAATGAACAATTGTAAAATATGAACATATGCACAGAGAACTCTAACCACATTTCCTATTTCCTTCGATAAAAAATATACAAAAAGTATACGGTGTACTTTTGTCCACCACTCCAAATACAAAAAGTAAATGTTGTACTTTTGTCCGCCACTCTGACTTAACCAGATTTTTAAAAAAAGAGAAGAACTGCCGAACAGGACCATAGGTAATTCCAATGCTATCCCCGCACCATCACAGCAACATATTTTGAATGACATGTTCTCTTGGGGCATATAAGCCGAGCAGTTTTAAAATGCAAGGTTTCTTTGAAGCAGGTCCTTGCAGAGACATCCAGTCTCAATGCTTGTTGGTTGTCCCCTTTCTTCCACCTGCCAATGATGCGTAAGAAGGGAATCAGGTCTACATATCATTCGTGAGGCATGCACAGTGGCACAAGGGCCCAACAGAGTCCACTGTGCCACAATTATGATGGTTCTTTGCTGCTCAACCTTCGGTGGGAGGAGGCCCATTTGCTTTGCTCGTCTTGGGTCACCCTTGCCACACCGCTGTTAGAGGCACATGAAGCATCTACTTCAACTGAGGATCGTAGATGAAGCCCGACTCGGTTGTTGGTGCATGCGATATGAGCCCCCAGACACGAGGGCCACTTGAAGGATGGACATCTTTGGGGGGATAGGGAGAAGAAATTTCTCTGCCCACAGAAATATTGGAAACGTGTTTCTCCACCATGAAAAATATTTGACTGATAGAGAAATAAAGTGAAAAAACTTGGATGTGTTAATGAAAATCTCTGCCCCACTTACACCTATGAACACAGGATTAAGGAGTAGACATACTGACGGAAATCTATAACTTTTGTATATTTCTTTGACTCCTTATGAGTATTTTTGTGAATCTCCAAACGTTAGGAAATCTACCCAAACCGTAGGAATTAACTACATGGAGTGATTTTTGAATTTTTAAAATAGGTCTGTAAAAAGGCTGTTACATTCTTAAGCAGACAAAATAACACTAAAAAAATGTGCCTATACATGAAACTAGTCTCGATTCTTGCAACAAATGTGCAGGCCTTAACGTTCAGAAGGCCTCGCATAGGAAAGGATCCTCAGCTTTGGCCACTCCTTCAGCTCGACGAAGTTACCATTAACTGTCAGGAAATGCCCTCACTCGGACTCATTACTTCTTAATTATAAAAGCCGCTTTATTGTTAGTCTGAGGGACACAAACATCAGGAAGAGAAACCTCAATTCAATATTCATTGTCTGGTCTCATTAGTCAAGAACTAAAAGCCTGTTTCGGGGAAACTGGAACTAAATTGTAATTGCATCATGCTATAAAGTCGTGGCTGCAGTAATAGATGAAAGTGCATCTTGTAACTATCGTGCTCATCCTTGTAAAAAGAAAAATAGAAAGGAAAGCCTACCCCACGTCACGAGTTTAGAGATCGAGAACTGCTATGCTTTTTTTGACAAAGTACATGTATATTCTGTATGTGTGTGATAATTTAATGGCAGTTACATTTTAGATTTGAAGACAAAATGCAAGCCGGTTTATTGGTAAGTTGACAAATTAACCTGCATTTAATTAAAGCATTTGAGCAATTTTGTAGATTTTCTAGACGATTCTATTGTAGTATATAATCACACAAGACAATACGGCCTGTTAGTACCGCAGGAATTTGAGCAATTCCATTTGTGTGTGTTAGACCTGGCATCTTTGGCTTTTTTCCCCCCTGTCTTTTTGCTTCTGAACGCCTGTTTTTGACTGCTGGTTTTAGAACTCTGGGCAGTTTACCACTGCTGATCAATGCTAAAGTGCAAGTGCTCCCTGTGTAAATCGGATTATGAAAGGTATATCTGGTTTACTGCTAAGACCTTAGTAAAGTGCACTCTGTGTGCCCAGGGTCTGTAATTCAAAAGCTACTAGTGGGCCTGCAGCACTGGTTGTGCCACCCACATAAGTAACCCTGCAACTATGTCTCAGACATGCCATTGCAGTGTCTGTGTGGACAGATTTAAACTGCCATGTCAACCGGCGAGTGCATCCACTTGCCAAGCTCAAACCTTCCCTTTTTTTGTTTTACAAGTAAGGCACCCCTGAGGTAGGCAAAAGGTAGCCCCAAAGGCAGGGTGAGGTGTATGTTAAAGGTAGGACATGTAAAGGTGTGTTTTACATGTCCTGATAGTGAAATACTGCCAATTACATTTTTCACTACTGCAAGGTCCATCTCTCCCATAGGTTAGCATTGGAGAAGCCTTGTTACATCTTACAAGTGTAACTTCCAATTGGGAAGAGATGGAGATTTGGAGTTTGGGGTCCTTGAAATCACAATTTAAAAATACATTGTTTAGCGAAGATGTTTTCTAAATTGCATGTTTGAAAATGGCACTTTGAAAGTGGGTATTTTCTTGCTTAACCATTCTGTGCCTCTGCCTGCCTGTGGAATCCACGTCTGGTTAGAGTGACAGTTAAGCTGTTTGTGCATTCACTTTAGACAGTCACACAAAGGGAGCTGAGGTGTGCCCTACATATCCTAATGGCCCATCACCAGGCTGATGGGCCTTCCTGAGCTAGAGTGGTGGGAGGAGTTGTTGCTGACACCTGAATAGGGCTGTGCCTGTCCTCACACAAAACTCTCTCCACCCCCCTGTAGTGTGTCTGGAGCCAGGACAGGGAAAGGCAGGGCCTTGGCACTATAAATACTTTCCTTTGAAGTTTGCCTACTAAGGCAGAAACTGGAATAAGTATTGGAGCACCGACCCCACATTTTTAGAACACTTATTATTATTATTATTATTAGGAAGTTTGTAAAGCGCAATGGTTACTCCCAACGGAGTGTCCCCGCGCTAGGACAACTGAGAACCCCAAACCCATGCCACACCAATCGACTACCTACATAACCTCTAAGCAAGGAAGGCAGCAGAGTTATTAACGACCGCCCCCTGAGTCACGGAAGAGCCAGGTTTTCAATTTCTTACGGAACCAAGGTTCTGACTCAGATATCCTCAAGTCCACAGGAAGCTTATTCCAGGCCTTAGCTGCCAGGAAACCAAAGATCTTCCACCCACCCTGGCCCTCCGCACCTTAGGCACAGTCATTCTCATACTGCCAAGAGATCTCAAATTCCGAGAAGGTTGATAAACCGTCAGAAGGGGGTCAGAAAGCGCGGCCCTTTTTTCCTAAGGATCCTATGGCTGATACAGAGAGCCTTAAATGTAACTCTAGCCTGAATTGGGAGCCAGTGAAGTTTTTTTAAAGCTTCTCCTACCGGGGCCCTCCTGGGAATATTCAGGATAAGCCTAGCTGCAGCATTTTGGACCTTCTGCAAGATGTTCAGATTTTTAGCGGTCACCCCTAGATACAGAACATTGCAGTAGTCAAGACGAGACGTGACCAAAGCCTGTACAATAGTTCTTTTAGCATCCAGGGGGAGAAGGTCCAGAATCTTCCGCAGCATTTTCAGGATGCCAAAGCAGGTTCCGGCCACAGCAGAAATTTGCTGAGTAAAGGAAAGTGCTTCGTCGAACCACACCCCCAGATTTTTCACCTTAGCTTTCGGCACCGGGCAAGGTCCCAGTTCCTCAGGCCACCAATGCTGTGACCAGAAAGAGGGCTGTTTTCCCACAACCAACACCTCTGTCTTCCCTGCATTCAGCTGGAGGCAACTCAGTCTCATCCAGTCCATAAGCTCCCTCAGACATGTTTTGAAATCAGCAGCCCTTCCTGATTCTTGTTGTTCTAGGGTCACAGCTAGCTGAGTGTCGTCAGCATAGGATACCAACTTGATTCCATGTCTCAACACAATATCTGCCAGCGGGCGCATATATATATTGAATAGGGTGGGGCTTAGCGCAGATCCCTGCGGCACCCCCTGGTTTAAAGGACAAACTCTGGACTTGAATGGATGTTGCAGCACCTGAAAGGTTCTGTTCTCCAAAAGTTCTTCAGCCACATCCACGTGACACCTCCGACCCCGACCTCTCCTAGCCTCTCCAACAGGAGGCCGTGGGACACCGTGTCGAACGCGGCACTCAAGTCCAGCAAAACCAGAGCAGTTGTTCTACCTTCATCAGCAGCAATCCTCAGCACTTCAGCTGCTAGAAGAAGAGCAGACTCTGTGCCATGCATTGGCCTAAAACCGGCCTGGGTGTCATGAAGAACCTGCCTCTCTTCTAAAAACCTCGACATTTGGCTATTCAGATGTTTCTCTGCAATTTTTGCCACATAAGGAAGAAGAGATATAGGTCTTAAATTTTCAGGGATAGCGGGGTCCAGTGATGGTTTCTTCAGCAGCGGGCCCACCATAGCGTGTTTCCATCTGCTAGGAACCAGACCAGTACTGAAGGACAGGTTCATAAGTAAGGTGAGAACAGGGGCTATTATATTTTTCCCTAATTGGAGAAATTTAGGGGGGATCGGGTCCAAAGGTGATCCCGATTTCACAGCCTCCATCAACCCCAACACCTCATTTTCCACCAGAGGACAGAGGATAAACTTATCCTCGGTCAAAGGTGCCTCCGTATTAGACACAGGAGCATAGCTCCTACTACTATCTGGGAAGGAGGCAGATATCCGGTCGATCTTATCAATAAAATAATTGGCGACCATATCACAATACTCCGTAGAGGCAGGGAGTGCAACAGTCACTCGTTCTAGAGAGGACAGTTGTTTCACTACCTGAAAGATGGTCTTAGAAGAATGTTTGGCTAGCTCGATTTGCCCTGTATAATATTCCCTCTGCACTCTCTTAATATGGCAATGGTAGAGCTTCAAGGCATCAAGATATTTCTGTTTATTTACATCCTGATAGTTCTTCCTCCACTGGCGCTCAAGATGCTTACATCTGGTTTTCATTAGTGCCAACTCTTCCGAAAACCACTTCGCCGAAGCGGATGAACGGGCATTTTTACATTGTTTGAGCGGTATCAAGGAGTCAACCGCCTTCGTCATCCAGCTAAAAATAGAGTTATCGGCTACCTTCTGAACTAAGAGGAGATTCTGCCAGGAAGAAGAATTGAATGCTGTGAGAGTGGAACTACCACTCTGCTTGTTGCTTTGTTGTGCTGGCCTGCTGCTTCTGTCCTGGGAGTGAGAGGGCTGGACATTGCTTTCTACATCCTGCTTGCCAAAGTTTTCCAAGGGCTTGTGTGTGCTTGCCTCCTGTTAAGAAGTCTTAGGACCATCAAAGACTTCATCTGCAGCCCTTCAACTCCTCTGCTGGGAGTTGTGACCTGCCCAGTGGTGCCAAGTCCAGTTCTGGACCTTTGAAGGTGGCTTTTGCTGCAAAGAACATAGAAAATCCACGCATCGCTCTCCAGCGCCTGTTTTTCCTGACGCAGCACTGCCGTGCAGTTGAAATACAAATGCATTACCGCAGTGCGGCCGAAGAATCGATGCAGCGCTTGCCGTGCGGCTGAAAGATTGCCACAGCCTGAGTCCTGAGCACCGCGTCTCTGCCGACTGAGGCACCCACTCTGACTCAGAGGCAGGCCCTGCTGTGCGGCTGAAGAAATCAACGCGTCACCTGCTCACGGCTCGAATATCGACGCAGCGCCTGTTTCGCTGCAGCTGCATCAATTTTCAGTGCATTACACCTGTGCGCCAAGTTCTTCATCAACAAAGCCCAGCAGTAAGGAAGCAAGGCCATGTGTCCAGAAACCGACGCATCACCTCCTCTCGCAGTAAGGAATCGATGCATCACCTCCCCTGGCAGTAAGGAATGGAAGCATCACTTCCCCAGCGAGGTAGTAAGAAATCAACACTTCACCTCCCCTGGCAGTCAGGAATCGACGCATCACCTCCCCCGCAAGTAAGAAATCGATGCATCCTTTGTTTTTCGGTGCTTCATCTCCCCTGCACTGGTTTTCATCTTTGATTTTGACGCATCCCAGGTACTTTGTCATAAAAGTGATGCATCCATAGTTTCCTATGGACTGAACTGTTTTGAACCTTTTAAAAGTGATATCTTTGCTTGTGTATGTTGGATTTTTGTCGTTTTGGTTTTGTTTTATTCAGATAAATATTGGTTATTTTTTTAACTGGTGTGGTGTTCTTTTGTAGTGTTTTGACTGGAATATGACTTCAGATACCACCGCACTTTTCAAAGCCATCAACAACAGTTCATGTTCGACGTCTTCCTTTGCACAAATGCCACCACTCTGACATTTCCTTGTGGGCCTAAGAAACACATTCTTTTTTTAAATATAATATGCCAAATTATTAAGTAGGCCATCATTATCCCACAAAATAGGTCTGGGGGTTTAGACGGCCATATCTCTCCTACATGACATGGAATGGAATGGAGTAGCAGGTCAGAAACCGCATCTAGCTATTAACTGGCACGGTTCTGTTGCAGGCTTCTTAACAGTTTATATCTATTATATTTAGTTTGCTTCGTACCTTTTCTCACCAATCTGCCTGGACTCTCCACTGTTTAAAATTATAGCACAATTTTTTTTAAATGTGGTTGGATCTTTTAGCAGTTGCACACTCCTTCCCACTGGTTTCAAGTAAACTCTCAAATAAATTGTTGGCAACTAAAGGATTTGACTGTTTTTTAGGCCTCGCCTACTAGACAGCGCATACGCAGTCTGTTGCATGACGTACTGTCTGTTCACAATGAGCTTGGAGCCCGCCGATTACTTACCATTTGTTGGCTTTATTGTCACTAATATGCTTGCTACCTATACCTTAGCTTGTGTTGGCTTTACTTCCTTTACTTGTGTTTGTCCCTTCCCTGAATCATGGACGGATTAATTGTGTCCTTCAACTAATCATTTGTCAGGAGCTACATTTTTGTTTAAGCACTCCACAAGAGTTCATGCGTTTTCCACTTGTATCCCTTGTGTACTTCTCCACCTTCCCGCTCTTGTGTTGCCCTCTCTCGGCACGTGTGCTTCTACCTACCTGCCAGTTCTGTAATGCGTTTCCCCATGTGTGCTTCTCAAACACCCACATTTCTTTCTCTCCTCTCTGCTTCTTTCACAGCTCCACGTTGCTGTTACATCTGTTTGCTTACCCCTGGGCCTCATGTTACTTCCCCTCATCCGTATCCCCATGTTGCTTCCTCCTATCTGTGCCTTCCGTCTTGCTTCCTTCCACCATGCCCTTTGTGTTGCTTCCCCAGCTTGTACCCCCATGTTGCTTCCTCCCTGTCCACTGGCGCTCCTTTTTTTGTTTACCAATCCAACTTAGATTGGTAAAAAAAAGGGAAAAAAAGCACTTGCATCATTTTGTAGGTGTGGGCATGCTTGTTGCACGTGGCTATAAAATGGAGGGGCCACACACTCTTGCAAGGCTCCTTCTGTTATATAAATCAGAGTGGTGCTAAACAAGCAAGATTAAATGGGCATTCCCTCATTTGTAAGTGGGTATGTCCCATGCAAATGAAGAAATAATTTGCCTCTGCACCTGCGATCTATTACAGATAGACACAGAGGCAAAAAGGCCGTAAGGATACAAACTGATTATGGGCCACATAGAGGTAGCACACAATCAGAGTGCTTCCCAAGGACACAGCCCTTACAAGAGAGTTAAGGGGGTCCCTCAGGATCTCCCGGACATCCCCACACAGGCGGCTACAGTCGCTCACTGCACATCAGTGGTATCGCTACCTCCCCTTTAAAATACTGTCCGCATTTCTGCCTGCACTGTGGTAGACATACTGGCGGCATCAAATTGCCTTTCCCCCTTTCACTAATATACTGGGAATGCTGCAGGCAGGAATTTGTGGATGCGCTGGGGACAGTGCATTAAATGGTTTAGGGTGCACTGACCCTGTCTGCGCCTGGGGCACCTGTTAAAGGTATGCCACAGAGCAGGGCAGTGCCTCCGATCTAGAAAATAACCAAATCTCACCCTCTTCTTGGCAGGATATCCCATGGGTACACCCAGAAAAAAATGGGTCTGCCTATGAATAGCTAAAGCGGTCCTTAGGCGAAATCTAAAAAGAGAAAGCATTCTATTGCCCATGTATGAGCACTGGAAAGAGGAATATTTTTTAGAAGGGGAAAAGATAATATGTAGATAAGATACATCATGGTGATAGAGAAAGAAAAAATAGATAAGTGTTCACTTTTAAGTGAGTTGAAGTCAAGGCTTAGACAAATAGCAACCCTTTGGCCCATCATGATTCTGAATGGCACCCTGAATTGAAGTACAAAAATAGCTGATTGTGGTGCTCCCAAAACAATTCCTTCTCTTCCCTGTTGGCAACCTCAGAATGGCTTAAAGCATCAATACTTATCAGATAAGTATTGATGCTGAGGATGAGAGATGTAGCCTTAGTGTTAGAGCGGTCGACCTTGAAGCTGGGGAACTGGGTTCGAGTCTCGGCAACGACACTCAACATCCTGTGATTCTGGGCAAATCACTTAATCTCCCCGTGCCTAACAAAAATTAATGTGTCCATCTGTAACTAAAATGGTTTTCATGTAAAGCGCTCTGATACCCGATGTCTCCGGTCTAGTTCACGCTATATAAAACTATAAAAAATAAATAAATAACTAACGATCTTGACATTTTACTTTGCCACTGATCTTGATACTTTTCAAAATGATAACTTTGAAGTGGTATGTTGAGTCTGACAAATATTACCAATGTTAGCGCTTGGGTTAAAAGTAGTAATAAACCAATGACATTTTACCCAATGTAGCAGTAAGAGCGATCGCTCATCTCTAGCTAAGGCATTAAAGTAGGAAAAATATATATTTACATCCACAAACTAAAATCCCCACTAGGCACAGAATAAGGCTAGAGACTCAAACCATCCATTAAGAATGGAATATATACCCTCTACTTAACACTAGCTCTTCACCTGGAATGCCCGGTCTCTGTGTCTGTGTCCAGATCCTTGGCTACCCTCTGCTAGTTGGACAGCCCTCCACTAGGTCTGAACACCACTGCACCTTCCTACTCTTCCACTCAGCAAGCAAGAACGACTACCAGAAAAACACACCCACTCTTCAACGCTGGCAAGCTGTGAGTTATTCTTAAGCATCATGGACAGCACTCTTATTGCATGCCCAGAACAGCAAATCAACTCTACACAAAGGCCAGCATTAAACTCCATGACCTCTTTCATCTTGAAATATAATATAATCCTCCAAGGAGCCTACAGAGCCAAGGAAATACTTTTAACTAACATACATGAATGTCTAAGTTATGCTCCAAGCAAATAACTACTTCTAAACTTCCACTATAAACCCAAACATGTTGAGCCACCATGCAAAGGTGGAAGAATCTAGTTCTGACAGATATTACAAACAAATCAGCATCTACAGCATCACAGTACCCTTCTCACACCACACAACTGATGCTGCTCTGATTAGGGATATACACTGCCCCCTCTGATTGAAATCAATCATCTAAACCCATCAGTGTTTTTTTTTTTTTTTTTTTTTTTTAACTTTCCCAAATGTAATGTTAACATTTAAGACACACCTTCGTGAGGCAGGCAATAAAGATCAAGAATCCAGGAAGTTCGAGTCTTAACAAAAAGTTGTATTAATTATAAACACAATTATCTTGCCACGCAAGTATTGTAAGGGCATTGGGAAAGCACAGTTAACAGTAATTCTTCTCAGACTTGGAAACCAGGACTCTGTGCAGTATTGTTCATCAATTTTATTTGAAATCTCACAGGCAAATCTACTAAATATGTCTGAAGAACTTCTCTGCTTCAGGGACAAAGAAAAGACCTGTTCCCTGTCACTCCTAAGCCTTTGATACCATCATCCTTATCGTGTCACTAAGAGCCTCCAACAGGAGGCACAGATCACGGCACAGCCATACCATGGATTTTTACCACTCCTGGAAGGTACAACCAATACAAAAGTCTGTCTTCATTTCTCACCAAAACCACCCACATTACATACAAAGTTCCTTAAGGATCCACCCTGTCACTGATCTGTTTGAATGAATACACGGCACCTCGGTCTCATCTTCTGGCGAGGTGCAATGCTGCTTTCCACAAGCATGCCAACAAATGAGTTTTAAAATCTTGTTAAAATAGTTGGTTATTAAATAGTTGCTTCTCAGTTTCTAAACAATAAGACAGATACGATTTTTGGAGGCTCTACCCTTATCGGTCCCTTTGAAGCTTATTTTAATTATAAGTGCAAAAAACCTAAAGTTAGTTTACTGTTCTGTAGCCTCCAGTTCTAAGTGTTCATGGACATTATTGAACAACGTAATGTTTAGGTATTTTGGAGTCGCCAGTAGAGAATTCAAAACCTGATGATAATGTAAATTGGGATGTTCTGACAATAATGAGTTACACAACCTTACTGTCTCCCTATAATCCTCTCTTGCTATGCATTATGAGCAAAATGTATCCTCATCTACACAAACCTTTTGAAAAAAGGTTCAAATAGCATAACAGTGTAGTCATTATTATCCCATCTTCCACAGCGGAAGGTCTTTGTTTCAGACTATTGTAAGCCATCCAGTTACAAGATCCAGGAATCACGGAGTAGAAGACTTGGGGCAGTTTTACTCCTTGAGTCAAGGGTTTATGTTGGTATGATCAAAATAACTTTCCAAAAGAAAAGTGGAACAACTTGCTGAGGGTTTCCTAGGCTAGTAAAATCTTGGGTAACAGAATACCACTGATTTAATGCCATGGTTGCATAGGTTCTAGATTTGTCTGCACACAGATTTGTGCTTTGACTTCATAAGACAGCGGAGGTAGCCCCATTTTCAATCAGGACAAAGTGTGAGCTATATCCATGGGAAAAACAACCAGCGTGCATAGAAAAACCTAGGCTTTTATAGTGACCATACCAGTTGAGTCCCTTCGTTTTAGCAATAATGTATGTTGGATGGAATGATGTACTGTGATATCTCCTTATACACCAGCATATGATATTCGCACCATGTGCAACAGCAAGTGCTGCTTTTCACATTGCTATGAATGATCTCTCAGTCATGTACTCAGCACAATTCGGGACCTCTACAAACATCAGCGTCCAAATGCAGCAGGAATTCTCATATCATTTAATTCAATAACTTGCGATCTGATTCATTGTCTATAAGTTAGTAGTTAACTGTGGTTTAAAGAGAAGTATCAAATTGATCACAGAAACTTGATATTTTTCTTACTCCGATATTAACCTGTAGCTAGCCTTAAAGGATTAGTGCTACGGGGGGTGTGGCTACCGATCCGAAGATGGCGGACGCGTGAGCCTGTTGCTCCATGCCGGCCCACTAAGAATACTGAGCCATCCATGGTCGGAAGTGGCGATGAGCCCCACAATTGATGCCGCATCAGTGACATTCCCCCTTGGCAGCATGTTTTGAGCCATGGAAAGCCCAACTGTGTGGAAACAAGGCCATCCCCCAGCTGCGAGGTGCACCTGATCCCGGCTCCCAAGATGGTGGTTGGAGCCTGGTACCTCGCATAACAGCAAACTGGTTGGCCTACACTACAGAACCGAAGCGGCCCTCGGGACATGGCGAGGACATGGACGCTTGTTAGTGGGGACACAGCCCCTGAAAAGAGGTACATCGGGCAGTGCTGGAGGCAGCGGGGCGAAAGCCTATTGGTGGCGGCTCGAGGTCCGTGCTGGGGTCCGGTGGTTGGGACCGCATAGAGGAGACACAGAGGTGCTGCCCAGTGGCGGTTTGCCTCCCCCAGGGCCATGAACACCCGTGAGCCCTGATTCTGGGACCACCTGGGAGTCGACCACAAACGCTCTGAGACAGAGCCTTGTCATTGCCCGGTGAGAAGATATGGGCCCTGGCCTCTGAGTTGGTGGGGGTCCGCAGCGGCCATCCTGATTGGCCCGCACTGCATTCGTGAGGGGGTGCGAGCACCTGGACCAGGTCAGCACATCAGTCCCCCTGGGCACCCCCTCTCCCACAGCAGAGTAAACAGCATCATATTGAACGGGAGCGGAGCAGGCGCTGAGCCAGCAGTTGGAGGATGTGCAATTAAATACCTGGCGTGTCAGGACCCGGAGAGGAATGCTGATCCTGTCCTGGGGCAGTGGACCGCTGAAAGTTGTTTGCCCTGAGGCTGAGGGAGACCGAGAGTTCTAACCTGAGGTGTGGGAGCGCTCCCCTGAGAAGTTGCCGCTCGCGGGCTGGACCTCCTTCAGGACCTGGTGGGAGTCGAGGTCTCTCCCCTCGAGCCACGTGGGGCAGCGTGAGTAGTGTTACGGCCCTGGAGCCTGCTGATTCCCCCAGATTGGGCATGCAGAAGAAACCTCTGAACAACACAGGCAGGCCTGGATTGTGGGCACAAGACTAACCTGGGGAATTGTGAGCTATTAACTGACTGCCCCCAGCTGCCCCCCATGCATGCCACCTCCTTCTAAACCCAAAGTCGCAGTGGCAAGGGCTGTGACTGGTGGGCCCCGGCTGAGCCTGGGTGTGGGCCCTCCCGTGAGTGGATGCTTTACATTTGCCTGTGTCCCGAGGGACTGCCTCCCTGCCCTGCAGAGCAGGCCGTGAACAGTGAGTGACAAGCTTAACAGGGGTCTTGTCAGCAGAGTACTAAACCCAACTTCACACCTTGGACCCGGACAGCTCTGGGAGAGCTGTCTTTGCAGATTTAACCTACCACGTGGCCGGCGAGACCTTTTGTAGACATTGGGACTCAGTACTCACCGCCACCCCCAGAGCGGCACAGACCCATGTGGGGACACATTTGCTTGGCTTTGGACTGGGGGACGCATGCCAAATCCCTCTCCTACAACACTGCTCTCCCTCTTGCATACCCGCAAAGACTTGCCCTGGTTGAAACTGGACCTAGAGCTTTGAACACTACAGAAGCGCCCCACAGACAATCTCAATGGGGAAACTGAGGACCAAACCGACAGGAGCGAAGCCTGACTCAGGAGGACAATCCCGTCCCCAGTCTGTGGAATCTGTGTAGCCAGAACCCCGATAGACCCCATCCATCTCCACTTACACAAGATGCTTGCCGCCATAGCGGATATCAAGGCCACCCTCCAACAAGACATTAGCACAATGTCAATAGGCCTGGGCCTGCTAAAAGCTGAAACTCACACTATGTAAGAAGGAGAAATAGGAAATAGAAGAAGGACTGAAGAGCACTCCTGTGTTAAGACGAGAACCCTCACTCACCCAGAGGTGACATCATCACGGGGTCCCCTCTTCACACTGGGACCGCATGGTTCCCAGTGTGGGCTACAACTGAGGAGCAGGGTTGTCACAAGCTCTGCAAGTATTATTTCTTATATGGGGAGGGAGGGGCAGAGTGCAAAAGGGTAAGTTAAAACTATATCTTGGTGGGGAAAACAACTTTTATTCTGGTCCCCCCAATGGATAGAATTAAAAACAAGCTAAGTGAAATAGGGATATGGATATTCCCCTAATCTATGGTCAACATGTTTCTGCCTTTCTCGACTAAAGAGTTTGTAGCATTCCTCAGGACCAGGGATGTATGTCACTCTGCTAATTCAAATTATTTAAAGAAACCAAAGAGGATCATACTTTCACGGTATTGGTCAGTCTCGTGGCACCATCCTCTGGTATGATCCACAAGATTCTGAAAGTGAAATAAAACACAACAATGATAAACAGTCTTCATACCAATAAAACCCCTGTGTCCATCCCCAACACTGCAAACCTAGTGTAAAGTGAATTTATGTGCCCATGAGGAGACTCCGTTAGTCCTTACCATCTATAGTGTATCAGGTCTACTCAACCTTCAGCGGTCCCTTCAGGGCGGATTAGAGCTAGAAAAATGTGTGGAAGTAACAAAGTCAACCAAATAATCAAAGAAGAAAGAAAAGAAAAATCCTCTTAGAATAACGGAGGGAGCAATCCTTAAAATAAACAATTACACACGTCTCTGAAGGTAATGTTGTATTCATAACCCTGTGTAAATCTTAGTTAAACATTACCATGTAAAATTGTGTATATACAGAACCATGTTTGAGGTACATCATACTATTACCATGGTTGATTTCTAAAGGAATGTCTCTCAAAGTTACAATCATCTAGTCACTTAAAACTACGGGCAGATTAAAGGGGAACGGAAGTTCCGTTTCCTTTAAATATAAAGACACTGTTGCGCCATGTAAAAGGACTCCAAACACAAATAGTCACTAACCGCCAATAGGAGCGGTTTTACAAAAACTGGAGCCAATAAAAACATTTCGCCCAGAGTCTCGGAACACAGCATCTCACGAAGGGCTGGCAGTGGGGAGACTCCAGGGGGACGTGTCTTCTAGCGTATGGCAATATCAAGGTAAAACCCGTATGTGTTAAAATTGGGAACCGTAAAGAAACGTCTTACCTATAGAGTCTCAGAACGCCGCGTCTCATGAAGGGCTGGCAGGAGGGAGACTTCAAGAGGACGTGTTTATTAGAATATGACGTACCGGATGTACAGCCCGTATGTGTGTCAGTGACCCGGAAGTTAACCATCAGAGTGCATGGGAATTGTAGTTCTCAAGCACATACTCGGTAAATATAATTTTATCAAGACAAAAAGAGGAATATGATAACTATTCAAGAGCAACATCACAAGTTGGACACAATTTATATACGTATATCGGTAGGGTAAGTAAAAGTGTGTAAATGAAACCATACCCATTCTGAATCATGTGATCTGTCATGTTCGTGGTGAATGATATAATATGGCCCAGAACTCTGTCGCAACCAGTATATTAACGTTGACAAATGTTGATGGCAATAGTATAGAGTCTATTGAGCTAACTCTTGCATCCTCCATCTAACTGATCTAAAACTACCTCGAGGGATTGCTTGAAAGTGAGATGTACACAAAGTATCAGTATCTCCAGTTATATCAGCGTACATATTCTTGTTCATAGGGAACACCAAGGAATGTCGCCATTAAGACCTCTTTGATGACTCCTCAGCCTAAACACTCATCGTTTTTCCCTCTGAAACTAAGTTTTGTTTAAGGGACCCATTCCTGTGGAATAGTAGGGTTTATCAAGAACTACACAGTTAATGCCATCCTCAGTATGTTTTGCTTACAAAAAGTGTCTGGTGAGCTTAGTATTAGACTTTTTACATCTAATCAAGCTCCTGTGTTCGATAATCCTACTTCTCACTTTCGGGTAGTCATACCCATATATGCAAGATCACAGGGGCACCTGATTAAATAGATGACATCCCATGAATTGCAATTGGTGTGATTTGTCAATTGCCAAGGGGTGTTGAGCCCTAAATCTAACTAGTTTGTCTGGTGTGTGAGCCCACACACCGAACAAGATCTACAGCAAAGAAGCCCCACAACTGGCTCACCTCCCCATAATGTCTGTTGAGATGTCTGCCTCCTAGTAGTTCTTGGTCTTGTGTGAACTAAGATGTCTCTCAGATTACTGCTGCATTTAAGAGCAAACAATGGTTTCTCAAAAGATGTATTCCCTTTATTTAGAATATGCCAGTTCTTATTGATGGCCTTTTTAACTGTGTCTGTGACGAGACTGAATGTGCTACCACAAACCAATCTCTCAGTTTTAGTTTTTGGATAGGTTTCTAAAAGGGCATCTCGATTGTTGCTATGTGCCCCTTTTAGACGCCCTACGGATCAGGTCTTTCGGATATTGGCATGTTAGCCGATTTTCACTCCGATTGTTGGCATGTTGTTTGTACTTATGTATTTCTGTACAATTCCTTCGCAATCTGAGGAACTGACCCACGGGAAGGTTGTCACATAAGGCACGTGGATGAAAATTCTTGTAATTCAGTAATGAGTTTTGTGCCATAGGTTTTTGGTACAATTCTGTGTAAATTTTGCTTTCTTTAGGGTAAAGAAGAAGGTCGAGGAACAGAGGTTGCCTTTTACTGGACTCGCATGTTAATTACAGATTGGTATTGAGAGTATTTAACCAGGTAGAAAAAGAATCCAGACATATAAGATCTCCCTCCCAGATGACCAAGATATCATCAATATATCTCTTCCATAATTTAAGGTTCATCTGGAAGGGATTATCTACAGGGTAGATGTGTGTTGTCTCAAACCAATGCATATATAAATTCGCCATGCTAGGAGCACAGGTACTGCCCATGGATGTACCAGTCACTTGCCAATACAATTGATCTTCATACGAGAAAAAATTCTCTTTCATTGCAAGAGAATGGATGAAAAACAGCTGCCTACAACTAAACACCAACAAAACAGAAGTACTCATCATGGGCCCAAACCCCGATGTCTGGAGCGACACCTGGTGGCCCCCCGCCCTCGGAAACCCGCCAACCCCCACGGACCACGCACGCAACCTGGGAATCATCCTGGACTCCGAGCTCAAAATGGACCGCCAGATCAACTCGGTCTCGTCTTCCTGCTTCCACACCCTCCGCCTCCTTCGTAAGACCTTCAAATGGATCCCCTCGAACACCGAAAGACCGTCACTCACGCCCTGGTCACCAGCAGACTCGACTACGGCAACGCACTCTACGCCGGAATAAACAAAAACCTCACCCGCAAGCTACAGAACATCCAGAACGCCGCCGCAAGACTGGTCCTCAACCTGCCAAAACACTGCCACATCTCCCAGCACCTGCGCACACTCCACTGGCTCCCTGTCGAGGCGAGAATCACCTTCAAGATGCTCACCCACGCACACAAAGCCCTCCACGGCACCGGACCAGCATACCTGAACAGCCGACTCAAATTCCACGCACCCCAAAGGACCCTACGATCAGCCCAGCTCTCCTACGCCGTGGTCCCCCGCACCAGAAAGACCAGATCGGGAGGCCGCTCCTTCTCCTTCCTCGCGGCCAAAGCATGGAACGCCCTTCCGCTCCACCTCAGACAGACATCGCTCCCCATCTTCGCAAGAAACCTCAAAACCTGGCTCTTCGACAGACCCCCTCCTTGATGGATGGAACCTGCAACCCCCCCCCCTAGCGCCTTGAGACCCTTACGGGTGAGTAGTCGCGCTTTAACAAACCCCTGATTGATTGAGAGTAGCACATTTCATGATAAATGTGATGGGTGTCGAATCATCTCGGGGATGTTGTTCCAGCAGAAGTTTTATCGTACTCAGTGTGTCATCCTGTGGAATATTGGTATACAACGGTTCCACATCGTACGTAACCAATAGATGTTTATCAGGATCAAATTCAACAGTACTGAGAAAAGATAGGACATGTTTAACGTCTTGCAGATAAGATGGCATCTCTGCTACAAGGGGTCGGAGGAAACAATCCACAAATTGGGACAGAGGTTCAAGGGCTGGCACTATGCCGGAGACAATAGGTCTACCTGGCGGTGGTCTCCGAGCTTTGTGGATTTTAGGGAATGATGTAAAAGGCTGGAATTCTCTGATTAATTTGAATGAGAAAATCAGCTTCACTCTTAGTAATCCACCCCAATTCTTTTCCTCTGCCTACTAAAGTTGTGATCTCCCTCTATGGTTTTGGTGTGGGGTCCCATTGTATGGGTCTGTAATATTTCATATCATTCAGTTGTCGCAGACACTCTGCACGATAAGTCACGGTATCAAGTATCACAGTGCTAAAAGCTGAACAGCATGTTGGCTGATCAAGTTAAAGAGGTGGAGACCTCGGTGGGGGAACTATGACCCGAAAACCAGACACCTACTTGCCAAATGGGAGAACTGATAGAGTGCGGATCCTCGAACATCAAGTGCAAACCATGGAAGGACGTAACCCACAGAATAATATCCAGGTGGTGAGCCTCCCTGAAGGTACTGAGGGCAACCAAATGGTGTCCTATCTTGAACGCTGGCTGCAGACCGAGGTTGCTCTGAACCACCTGACTTCTTTCTACGCACTGGAGCATGCCCATAGGGTCCTGGCGCGCTGGCTGGTGCTGGGCCGCCCTCCCCGCCTTGTTGTAGCCAGACTACTCCAGTACAAAGACAGAGGCATAATTCTACAGAGGAAGCGCATGGGGGCCCCATCACGATGGCCAATAGCAAAGTGTTCGTTTTCCCAGACTTTACTTCCACAGTACAGGCCAGATGGGCCTCCTTCTTGGAAGTTAAGAAAGCTCTCCAAGACGAGGGTTTACAATACTCCCTGATGTTCCCTGCCAAACTCGGGATAATACTTGATGGTGCCACGCACTTCTGTAATGACCCCGGATCAGCATGGGACTGGCTGGAAGCATATTGAACAGGAAAGGCTCTTCCGGCAGCTCGTGTCACAGTCTTGTTCTCTAGAACTCTAGTTAACACAGGAGCAGAATGAAGCCTAGTTCCCAATGCCCCTCTCAGGACGTCCCTGCTAGGTTTATTTATTATTCCTTACAGGTAAGTACCAAGGGGGGAAAGGGGATTGGGAATAGAGAAGAGAAGAGACAGTCCGACTGGTATTCTTTTTGTTCTGTTTCGTCTTCTTCTTTCTTCTTGTGTTGCTAAAAATAATTGCAATTCTAAATATCACTTCATAATTTAAATTAATGCATTTAATGTAAGGTAACTTATCTTACCAGGAATACCTTGGACCCAAGCCTCTCTTCTATAACCTTCTCTAGTGATGTTGATAGTGCTGACAACTGGAGAAGATATTAACTCAATTTTCTTTCTTGTAGGTTGAAACTGAAGATTTCCGATATTCTACTTTTCACACAGAGAAACATAAGGTAAGTGAGCAGTTTATATCTTATATCTCAGGAAGTACTACGATACTTAAGTTACCTCTGTCTATTGTTTAACTCACTTGAGTTCTTTCTCCTAGGCTCTGTAATCAATGTAGAACTATTGTATTTAAGTCTTGCCAAGTGGTGAATAACTGAAGAACTAGGAACCCTTCAGTTCTGGTTTTCGTTAGGTGTTGTAATTCTCTCTCTCTCTACAGGACCAAAGATTATCACTAGTCAGCGGTTCAATACGGCGTGAGGAAATAATACGCACCTGCAATGAATAGCTGACTGACACTCTGACTGGAGTCTCTACTCCTTAGGGTTATGCACTGTATTTTACAGAATTTGTCTGGAGAGGCATGCGCAACTATGTATTACTGATTGCCCACACTGACAAATGTCAAATACCTCTTTTATCTCTCTCTCACTCAGGAATACCTTTCGGAAGCGTAATGCGCCGAACTCAATAGAAACGAAAGTCGGGCATGCGCAACAAATACTTTAACTAGTGTTTTGAGAGGGGAAAATGAGAGACTCTCACTCTCTCAGGGACACTACTCCCTAGCGCCATGCGTAGAACTCGACAGCATTGAGTTTCTGTGCATGCGCGACTAGAAACACTGACCTTGTCTTCAGAAAAGGATGAGGAACCGCCGAATCTAAACGCGGACCGACGTAGCTACCCTGACTAACTGACGCGACGAGAGAAGCACGTAAGGTGTTGCTCTGGTCGAATCTCTGGTGAAGTGCGCCGTGGAATGTTGGTGCACGCTTCACCACACCTGGGAGTTCTAGAGAAGACTAGACCGCTAAACAGCGGACTCGCTGGCGGCCATGTTGGAAATCCAGCGCCGCCAGCATACTCGCCAACTAAGGCCATAGCGGGACCCCAAGTCTTGTCGGTGGGGTTGGGGGGCAGAGACAATGGCTACAGTAGGGTCACGAGGAGGAAACCTCTTGTGAACCCTGACAGTACCCCCTCTCAACGGGGTTTCCTCCAATCGTGGCTTAGTAGGAAACTTATTGTGGAACGCCCTGACTAAACGAGGAGCATGGACATCAGAACTTTTCTCCCAGGAATGCTCATCAGGTTCATAACCCTTCCAGTCGATAAGATAAAAGAGGTCATTGCCAACTTTTTTTGAATCTTGAATTCTTTTAACCTCGTATTCGATCTCACCATCAACAACTAGAGGGACAGGAGGAATTGTTTTTCGTAAGACTGGTTGCACCTTCTTAAGCAAGGAGATGTGAAAGACTGGGTGAATTTTGGTAGTCTCTGTTAATGTTAGACGGTAAGTCACTGGGTTGATGATTTTTTCAATAGGGTATGGCCCTACGAAACGTGGCTGAAATTTACGGGTGCCTTTTAGTTTGAGGTTTTTGGTGCAGAGCCAAACTTGATCCCCTACTTGGAGATTGGGTGCTTTTCTTCTTTTGTGATCTGCAAAGCGTTTATAACGACTTTTAGCTAAAGTCAAATTCTGTGTTGCTGATTGGTGAATTCTAGCTAGGTGCTGAGCCATTTCTTGAGCTGACGGGACTTCTACACTTCCAATGTCAATTTGGGAATTAGGGTGTCTTCCTGAATTCATGAAAAAGGGTGAGTAACCAGTGGACACATTTTGGGCGTTATTGTGGGCATACTCAGCTGTCCATAAATAATTGGGCCAGTCACCTTCCTCATCTAATAAATAGAGCCTGAGATACTGTTCTAACTCCTGATTAGTCCGCTCAGTTTGCCCGTGAGTTTCTGGGTGGAAACTAGTGGAGTATCGATGGTCTATAAATAACCCTTTGGTGTAAGCCTTCCAAAATCGGGACAAAAACTGAGAACCCCTATCAGTAATTAACACCTTGGGGATGCCATGAAGACGGATTATGTTTTGATTGAAAAGCTGGGACAGTTGTTTTGCTGTGGGTGTTCCCTTGAATGGTATGAAATGTGTCATCTTACTGAAGGTGTCTACACAAACAAGGATAGTGTCAAAACCTTAGGATGATGGGAAAACTACAATGAGGTCTAAGGAAACTGTGTGCCAAGGGTATGGGGGGGTAGTGGCTGCAATAGTCCTTTAGGAGCTTGCCTGTCCGACTTTCCCCGTGCACAATTCTCACATCCCAGAACGTACTGGCGTATGTCACGGCTCATGTGTGGCCACCAGAACCTTCGTTTGACCAGGTCTTCTGTTTTCTGCACTCCTTTATGGCCAGCCAATGGGTTGTCGTGACATTCATGCATGGCCTTAATTCGGAGATCTCTTGTGGGCAAAAATAATGCATTTCCGTGATAAGGCAAGCCATCTATGAGGACTCTCTGGGGATTTTCTGCAATCCAATCTTCCATGCTTAATCCAGTTATAAGATCCTGAATTTGCTCTTCGAAAGGTACTTGGGAAATGGTTCCAATGATTTTGTCTGCAGGAATGATCTGTTGGTTTTCAACGACTGTCTTCTGGTGTTCGGTATCTAACCTGGATAATGCGTCTGCCTTTCCATTCTTAGAACCGGGCAGGAAGGTAATGACAAAATCGAAATCTGCAAAGTAGAGTGACCATCGGAGTTGACGAGGTGTAAGAGTTCGGGCAGATCGTAGAAACTTTAGGTTTCGGTGGTCGGAAAATACCGTCACTGTGTGCTTAGCACCCATCAAATAGTGCCTCCAATCTTTAAAGGCGTCTTTTATGGCCAGAAGTTCCTTCTCCATGATGGTATAATTACATTCGGCTGGATTTAGCTTACGGGAATGGTAAGCTACTGGATGCAGCTGCCCGGTGTCTTTATGCCTCTGTGAGAGTATGCCCCCGATGGCTAATTCCGAAGCGTCTGTTTCCAGGTAAAAGGGCTCGGAGGGGTCTGCATGAAGTAGGACTGGTGCGGTGGTGAAACTCTCTTTCAGCAGATTGAAAGCTTTCTCGGCTTCCTCAGACCATTTGAAGGGTACGCCTTTCTTCAGTAGTCGTGTCAAGGGCAGAATTTTTTGGGAGAATTCGTGAATAAATCTTCTATAAAAGTTTGCGAACCCGATGAAACTCTGAACCTCCTTGATTGTTGTGGGAGGTTTCCACTCCGTCACTGCCTTCACCTTCTGTTCGTCCATCGTTATTCCTGTGGGCGATAGTACAAATCCTAGGAACTCTACTGTATTGGTGTTGAATAAACACTTTTCTAGTTTTACATACAAAGAGTTTTCTCTTAAGCGTTGTAACACAGCTCGGACTTGCAATCGATGTTCTTCCTCCGTGTTCGAATAGATCTGAATGTCGTCTATGTACACGATCGCACATTGATCGATAAAATCGCTTAAGACGTCGTTGATGAAGTATTGGAACGCCGCTGGTGCGTTACACAGTCCATACGGCATCACCAGGTATTCATAGAGGCCGTATTTGATCCTGAAGGCTGTTTTCCACTCATCACCTTCCCGGAGTCTGATTAAGTGGTAGGCCCCGCGTAAGTCTAATTTGGTGTAGATTTTCGCCTCCTTCATCTGGTCTATAAGTACCGAGATGAGGGGTAGTGGGTAACGGTTTTTAATGGTTATCCTATTGATTGCTCTATAGTCTATACAAGTCCTGAGATTACCCCCCTTCTTTGGCACGAAGAAAAGGGGGAAGAGACTGGAGACTGTGATGGTCTGATGAATCCGTTCTCAAGATTTTTTTTAAAATATTCTTTTAAATGCAAGTTCTCCTTTCCTGTCAAGGCGTAGATGCGGCTACATGGTAGGTTCGCCCCTGGTTCTAAGTCTATCTTGCAATCATATGACCTGTGCGGTGGCAACTTCTCAGCCTTGAGCTCATCGAATACATCTGCAAAATCTTGGAATTCTTCTGGAATCTCGGTTGTTTGTATTACGCATACTGACACTCCGTTCTCACATAGCTGTGCGGCCACACTAGGTTCTGACTGGATTTCTTTGTCCTCAAAACAATGTTTTTTGCAATATTCGGAATCTAATTTAACAGTTCGAGCTCCCCAATCGATGGATGGGTTGTGCTCCGTTAGCCAGGGAAGTCCTAAAATCAGTTGGAATTGTGGAGCATCGATTAGGTTGAACTGTAGAACTTCTTGATGACCTTCCCTAGTGATCATTTGCACAGGTTCAGTATGACTGGTTATGGGGCCGGACGTTAAGTCAGCTCCGTCTACAGCTCTGACCAACTCACTTCTTTCTTTCTTGATGGCCTGTAGACCCATGTGGATAGCAAATTTCTGGTCGCAGAAGTTCCCGGTAGCCCCAGAATCAATCATGACTGTGATTTCTTCCAAGACCACGTTTCGAAATTTCAACGTTAAGGCCAAAATCAAATGGGGTGAAGACACTTGCAAGGTATTTGCTAATTGACGGTTCATTGGAGTTGTTTCTCTGCTTGCATCCACCAGTCCAACTCCATTTATTGGTGGTGCTGCAAGTTTTCCTTTTCCTTCATTGGAGTCTTGGGTCTTTTCTGACAAGCCTTCACAAAATGTCCGCTACCTCCGCAGTACATACACAGCTTATTCTGACGCCTTTTCTCCTTGGACAAGGGACCTCGGATGGCGCCAATCTGCATTGGTTCAACCCCAGCTGAATTCTCGGTGACCCGCGGGGATTCTGGCTTGATTCGGTCGAAATGGGGAACACTCGATCGAAACTCTCTTTTCCTTTCTCCTTTTCGTTCGTTCTGCCGGAAATCTATCTCTAAGACCAAGTCTACCAAGGCCGAGATTTCTGTAGGACGGTTAGGAATCTGAGATAGTGCATCTTTTAGTTCTTCTTTTAGCCCTCGGTAGAACACTGCTGCCCTCTTATTTTCTGGCCAGTCTGTCTCCACCACAAGTTTGTTGAACTGGGCCAGGTAAGTTACCATTTCTCGGTTTCCTTGTCTTAGCTCTAGCAATTCATTGTCCGTAGCCTGCGACGCCTTTCTCCTGTCAAAAATTCGGAGGAATTCATACTTGAAGTTTTCGAAGTTATACAAGATAGGGTCATCTTTGGTCACTAAGGGCATCGACCAAGAGGCAGCGTCCCCACTTAGGTAGGACAAGACGAACGCCACACGAGATTGAGCATCGGGGAAAATCGTAGGGCGGTACATAAAGTGAAGGGAGCACTGAGTCAAAAAGATTTGCGCCTTCTGTGGGTCCCCGTTGAATCGCTCTGGGGGGGCGAGGGGTATTACAGGTGACAGTGAATGAATAACTTGGGTAGGAGCAAAGGACAAAGGACTCGTGTTGGGTCTTTGGGTTTCAAATGTTGTGGTTTTCTGGCTAGCCTCTGAAACAGATTCTCTCATTTTACAGCTGATTATTTCCTGTCTCAAGATTTTATTTTCCCTCTCTGACTGCTTCTAGGTCTCTTTGAATATTTCCCAGGATGTCACCTAAATTTTTTAAATCAAAACCTTCAGCCATTCTGCTCGGGTGTTAGTACCAACGTGGGCACTTCACTCTGTCACGGTCTTGTTCTCTAGAACTCTAGTTAACACAGGAGAAGAATGAAGCCTAGTTCCCAATGCCCCTCTCAGGACGTCCCTGCTAGGTTTATTTATTATTCCTTACAGGTAAGTACCAAGGGGGGAAAGGGGATTGGGAATAGAGAAGAGAAGAGACAGTCCGACTGGTATTCTTTTTGTTCTTTTTCGTCTTCTTCTTTCTTCTTGTGTTGCTAAAAACAATTGCAATTCTAAATATCACTTCATAATTTAAATTAATGCATTTAATGTAAGGTAACTTATCTTACCAGGAATACCTTGGACCCAAGCCTCTCTTCTATAACCTTCTCTAGTGATGTTGATTGTGCTGACAACTGGAGAAGATATTAACTCAATTTTCTTTCTTGAAGGTTGAAACTGAAGATTTCCGATATTCTACTTTTCACACAGAGAAACATAAGGTAAGTGAGCAGTTTATATCTTATATCTCAGGAAGTACTACGATACTTAAGTTACCTCTGTCTATTGTTTAACTCACTTGAGTTCTTTCTCCTAGGCTCTGTAATCAATGTAGAACTATTGTATTTAAGTCTTGCCAAGTGGTGAATAACTGAAGAACTAGGAACCCTTCAGTTCTGGTTTTCGTTAGGTGTTGTAATTCTCTCTCTCTCTACAGGACCAAAGATTATCACTAGTCAGCGGTTCAATATGGCGTGAGGAAATAATATGCGTGTTCCTGTTCCGGTTCAGTGAGTGCGAGCATCAGAGTGTCGGAGCGTTGGAGCTGTGGGATCGTGCTGCTGCAGTTTGCCGCTGTTTGAATCCGCGGCCGCCGAATTGAGCCCTTCCATGGAGACGGCCCCGGCGGAGATCGAGACCGGGTGCTGGCTGGTTGTCGGAGGATCCAGACATTAGTCTTGCTGACCCGCAACGGCTTTCTGCTCTCAGCCCACGGACCCCGTCACAGCGGAGTGGCAGCATTCTACCGTCCGTGGGGCGACCCAGCTGGACCCATTTGACCACGACGCGAGCTAGGTGAGCCCTGCAGCCTACCAGCCCACTTGCGGGGCACAAGGGGTTCAGGGGACAGTGCTCATTGTGCACTGTGCACTAACCTGGGGCAGCCTCGAGTTTTGGGGCGGACGGAGTCGGGCGAAGCAGCTGCGAGCAAGGTCCACTCCTCGCAAAAGTCCTGCATGGGGTCGTATTCGACAAGGTGATACAAGGTGATACACGACAGCCTTCACGTTCACCACGTTCATGCGCGAGAAGCGGTTTGGAGCCGCGAAAATAGCGTGTACCTGTTTTAGCATTTTGGCAAAATCTTTCCTCGCCGAAATCGTGAAGCAATTAGGACGACTTTCTGATTTTCTGACTGGAGCGTTCAGGGTCTCACTTTTCCCGCAGTGAGACGTAAGTAGACGTCCGAGCTACATCAGGAATACTGGTTCGTCTTTTATGCTTGGGGCAGGAGCCTTTGCAGGTACGCTTTTAGTCACCAACAATATATTTTCAGAACCCAGTCTTGCCGGCACACGTCGTACTAATAGGAAGTTCATCGCCATTTAGAGGACCTCTCGAGTGTACAGTCCACATAAGAGGTCTGGTGAGGCTCGGTGTGTGACATCTTAATTTGGGTCGAGCCCCACTAACCAAGGAACATGAGATCTGGAAAAATTCGATGGACGTCGCTAAACAAATCAAAGAGGAGTGTCCCAATAAAAGATTCAAACTCTATCCCAAATAAAAGGAGAAAGAGAGAGAAACTAACATCGCAAAAGGAGAGGCTAGTGCCAGCTCCTACTCCGGAACGAGCATTCTTCAAATTTGGGGAGAAGAACCGTAAGCAGCGATTTCAATTCCTAAAAGACCCAATGGCCGCAATTTATTCTCTAGACGGAGGTTTAGGTCTGCCAAGCCCAATCATTCCTAACAAAACAAGTCCTCAGGTATTGGGATGCACAAAATTCGAGGCAAAATCAACTCCATTAGATCAACTAGGGGAAAGCCCCATACTCAAAAGGAAAACAGGCCAAGAAATAAGTCAAGTAACAAGTACAAGGGAGGTCGTTAGAGAAGAGGAGCCTACCAAAAAAGGGTTGATAAAAATAACAGCGCAGGTGCATTTACCCAAGGATTCGCTTCATCAAAACAAAGAAGAGAAACGTGGAAAAAATCTTAGTAAAAAAGGAGCCCCAGGTAAGATAGGAGCACAAGACAACGTCCAAATGGATGAATGGACTAGTTCATTTTCCGTATCTAACGATGCAGACCTCATCCAAGCTCTGGAAATAAACACCCAAAATAAAGAGGACGCACACTTTCATGACCAAGGTGACATTCCCATCTTCAGTTCACCCCCAGATCGGCAAGACAGGGAGGTAGGTGGGGCATCTCCCACCCCAATCAAAAGTACTGCTTGTGTGGAACAGCAGGAGGGTAACAATATTACCCAAAATGGTTATCTTTTGGAAAGCCAAAAGGCTTCGTCCCCTCCGATCACAATTTCATCAGCCAGTGGGTTCGAATCAACCACAGGGATGTTGGCACAATCTATACATTCAGCCACATGGAGTGAAACCCTGTTAAGAGCCCTACAGAAGCTGTTGACGTTTTAAATTTTCAATCAGACAAATTAGACGTTCAGATTGATCTTATGAATCGAATTGCGGTACACATTGTAGGTATCAACTCAAAATTGGACACCATAACAGTACATATTACAAAAGATCACAAAAGTATTGATCCAGGCAGCGGACGTTTGTCAAACGTAAATTCAAATTGTGGATGTGGTCGAATAATTGATAAATTAGCATCCCTTCCAGAAATATTAACAGAAATTTTATGTGTTGTTAAACCTGTACAAAACATGGAACGCTTAGCCACAAAAGAATCAAAAGATGTAAAACAAGAGAGCACAGGTCTGGAAGGGAACTTAAGCAATCTCCAACTCGATGGTACTACAAAACACAATGAATTCATGGATAAAAACGGAACAGGAAATCAGCAAATTATCCAGCAATCTACTTCAACACTTAGTTCATCAAATGGTGTTCAAACTAAAAGACAACGAAAACGAGCACGTAAGGCCAGGAACAACACGTGTAAACAAGCTGGCCTGGAAGTAAGACAGATCTACCCTTTATTCTCCCAACGGCCAAGTCTTAAACAAAGTCAACAAAGTAAAAAAAACGCCAACGAGCAACAAAGTAGCCCTAGGTTACATCGGCAAGACTATTCACAACCTTAGTAAATCCATTCAAATTGTTCCATTTTCATGCGATCAAGAAAATAACAAAGCATATCAAAGTGAAGGCTCTAATAAAACCAAATACGATAAAGAGCACCCAGTAAAATCACTGGAGACAGTTGTCATTCTTGATACATCTTCTCATCGTATCATATCTGGTTGTGAAGCAGAAAACAACAAAATTCCTCAAAATGAGGGATTCAAACAAATAAAATATGATAAGCACATTGTAAACACATCCGGTTGCGAACAAGAAATCAACAAAACCCCCAAAAACGAAGGACATAAAAAACATGAAAATGAGCTTACTGTAATCACAAAACCGATACTTAATACTACAACTGCAATAAAAAATCAAGAGGGTGAAAATAGCGCTCGTATGAATTTACAAAATACTCACCCAAATACTGAAGTAAACCGAAATGAACACCGAGTGGTAAGACCAAACATAAAAACACAAGAAGATCATAAAACAAGCAAAGAAAACAGGTCAATAACAACATCGGCAAAAGTGCTGGGAAATCAAACGGATATAATGGAAACGGAGACAAGAAGTCAAATAAAAATTTCCCTTGGAAAAAACGGACGAGTCTGTAAATTACCAATTGAAACATCCACCACCCAAGAACCCGCCAGGATAGTAATAAGCCAAAATGTAGTAAAATCAGAAAGAGAATGCACTAGCGAGGGCAAACCGAATTCATACAAACAAGAAAGGACCATACTCAACAACATAGTCCAGAACAGAAACACGGTTTACGAACCCCCAAACGCACAAATCCGTATAAACTCAACGGAAATACGACATAGAGATCCAGTACAAATATCTCATAAACTGATTTTCGAGCCCAAATATGAAACAAAGGGCAGATCGGACACTCTAAACAGGGGAAATTTATTGAGACTGTTCAACGAGATACCAAAATTGCGCAATGTTGCATCTGCAGAACTGCTGGCAGTAGAATTCCTGCAAATGGAAAATAGGCCAGACATAGAGGTCACCCAAACAACCTGGTCTTCAAACGAAACAACTGCTCTCATATACTTAACAAGAGAGGACTTTGAATCCTGGGGCATATCATTATTTTATCCAAAACGCCCAAAATATCCGTATCCATTACTATCAGATACAGTGGCCCCACATTTGTTAGGACATGAGTTACGGTCCACATCATGTTTAAGGGGGGCAAGAAGCACAACTCCTAAAAATACAGTTTCATCAGGCAAAAAGTTGGAAAACCTAGATCAAAGTCCACAACAATTAAAACAACAGACAGAAGATGTTCAAGATTGGTTGTGGGTCTCTCACTTTCTGAGCCAACAACGATCCTGATGTAATTAATGGCTCACAAAGGAAACAGCATTTAGAGGTACCTCCAAGCCCGCCCAAGGAAACCCTAATAACGTTTTGTTCATGGAATATCCATGGCTTTAGAGAAATGGGCCAAGACCCAGAGACCCTAGCTTTTTTTCAAAGTTTTGATATTATACTTTTGCAAGAAACGTGGAATCTGACTCCAAAAACTATCGTTGGATATGAGGAACACCACGTCTTGGCGGAAAAAATTTGCAAATATGGACATCCAAGGGGGGGTCTGTCAATATATGTCACAGTAAAATTAGACTGGCAAACGGAAGAACTCGATATGGGCGAAAATTGGCTCCAAGTAGTAAAACTGGAGAGTAAAACATCTGTAATTACAAAGCCATGGCAGCTGTTGATTTTAAACACATATATTCATCCAAACAAAAAGCAGAAGAAGGACAAATTGTCCCGCCTGACAAATTTGATAAAGGTTTTGCAAACCAGCCACCAAGGTAGCGAGTTGATAATTTCAGGCGATTTCAATACCAAAATAATAGGGACCAACTTGAAAAAAAGAGTATGTCAAATGGAGCTTGAGGTCCATAATCAAAAACACGAATTGGAAACCCTCTGTTTACACTTTCTGAATGGAAAAACAAAGGGAGACCAGCCAGCTGGCATTACTTTCTTAAGTGGGAAAAAACAATCCACTATTGATTACACAATGGTTAGTAACGAATTAATCCATTTAGTTGAATCATTCCATATCCAATCCCGCCCTGAAAGCGACCACCTTCCGCAAGTTCTAGCTTTGCATGCAAATCTGTTTCAGAAAAAGATCACTACAACTTTAACAGAAATGCCTGTAATATACAATTTAAGGAAGTTAAAATGGCGCGGCAAAAATATCAAATTAATTATGGACGTCGCGCATAAATATATAAATGATAGTGGGTCGCAGAGAGTTCAATCATTAGAAGAGGCTTGGGAAACTTTAGGGAAAACCTTAGTTAATAAATTTCCGGTACTACCAGGACGCCCAGGCCCTCAGGGAAGAATATACGAACCATGGTATAACATTCAGCTCCGTGACCAGAAAAGGGAAATAGCAAGGGAGGTGAGAAAAAGTTCTACGGCAGCAAGAGCTGGTAAAATAGTAAACAAGCGACACATCAAAGACATGAGGAAGAAATACAAGGAGAAGTGCAGGGACGCAAAAAAAGAACACATGGAAAAACTCTGGGAGCAACTACTGTGGGCCAGCAAATTGCCAAATAGTTGCGAATTTTGGGGCATTATAAACAAGCTAATAAAGGGAACAAGAACGTATCAAACGGCAGGAATAAGTGAGGCCAAATGGGTACAACATATTCAAAACTTGTACAATTTTACAACGAATGATAAGCAACCGAGGCTGGAAATTGATCTGGAAATTTTGCAGGAGGAAAAGCAGAGCGCAATCGCAAACTGTCAATCAACTCTGGAAAACGTGCAAGCAGAAAAAGACCTTAAGGAATTATGCCATAATGGCTTAAACCCTTTAACCAACAGTACACAACTAAAAGAAGTAATAAGAAAACTGAAAACGGAGGGAGCAGCAGGGCCAAATGGCCTTCCAAACGCACTTTTTAAACAAGAACCAGATTTTTGGGCCAATTACCTCACGCCAGTATTCAATTATTTGTACTCCCAAAATAAGTCTTTACATTCTTGGAAAGGGAGTCTATTTCACCCCATTTATAAGAATGGAAGTCGCAATGAGCCTGGGAATTATAGGCTTATAGCCCTGATGGACGTGGAGGCAAAACTTTATGCATCTTGCATTTTGTTAGATCTACAAGCATGGACAGAGTCAAACGGTATAATCCCCAAAAATCAAACTGGTTTCAGACAAGGAATGGGTACAACCACGAACCTGGCGGAGTTAACAATCCTCACGGGAAAAGCCACATTAAAGAACAAGGGACTTTTTGCATGTTTTATAGATCTAAAATCTGCCTTTGACAGAGTCCCACGAGAACGACTCTGGATGAAACTAAAAAAATGGGGTTTACCGCAACAACTAACTAACGCCATAGTAGCCCTCCATAGAGGAACTTGGGCAAGGGTGAAGCTGGGAGACGGTAGCATTATATCGTCCAAAATAAACATTCACAATGGCCTGAAACAGGGTTGTGTTTTGGCCCCAAGCCTTTTTAACCTGTACCTCGCCGACCTGCAATCTTATTTGTCAAAAATAAACGGTCTTCCGCCAAAGTTGGCTGTAGACCATATACAGTACCTGCAATACGCAGATGATAGTGTGGTCTTGAGCCAAACACCGATTGGCTTGCAAAGAGTCATTAACCACCTGATAATTTATTTCGACCAGCAAGGGCTAGAGATAAACAAGAAAAAAAACAAAAGTTGTGCAACTAGCAGGCCCTAGTCCAGGAAAATTCAGGTGGTTTGCCAATAACGAACAAATAGAGGAAGTTCGTACATATAAGTATCTGGGGATTAATTTGGGTCAAGGTATGTCCTTTACTGAACAGAAAAGAGCAATAAGAGCAAAGGCCCAAACACTAATCTTTGCCTACAAACAATTGAAACAAAAACTGAGTTGCCCATCGTACAGTCACCTTTTGAAAGTAATGGCCTGTCAATTACTTCCCGCACTTGCATACGGTTTGGAAATATGGCATGGCCGGGAATCTGAAGTCTTAAATGAACTACAGATAAAGGTGTATAAAGCCCATTTTAATCTTCCGAAAAGTGCATCACCAGCACAGATCCGTTTGGAATTCGGTTTACAAAATCAGGAATTCCAGCGCCAATCTGTTTTGTGAAACTATGCTGGAAACTCCGTTCCTCAGATCCTGGTTCTCTGAACAACCTATGCTGGACTGAAATAAAGGCTCAGTTTGATCTGGAAAAATCGTACTCATGGGGCGAACACTTACGATCAGCATTGGCATCACTAGATATACAAGAGGCATGGGATAGTAAGATGGAAAGGGCGGCATTTAACAGAGTATGTAACAGCGCTGCAAAAAATCTGTCCTTTTTCGAAGATAAAAAATTACTGGTAAAACGCAAACACTCTTGGACAGTTATAAATTCTTATGTTAAACCAAATCCGCAAGCTTATTTAGCGGCACATTTTCGATTGGTTTTAAAAAAGAGTTTCATGCTGTATCGGTTTGTAGAATACGAAACCAAGGATTTGCGACAAACATGGAAAGGAAAATTCCTAAACGCAAATTGCCGTTTATGTGGATATCACAATGAATCTTTATGCCACTTGATGTGTGCCTGCCCTGCAGTGAAAGAAGCAAGAATGAGACTATTAAAACCAATTTTAAAAGAACTTAACATTCGTACCTGTAGACAAACTGTAACTTATTGGATGGGGGGAACATCAACCATCTTAATCTGCCGAGGGGCAAAGTTTCTTACCTTGATTGACAAACTCTTACGAATAGTGGACAATACTAAATGAATTAGGTTATAAATGAGTTGGAAACTTTGCATGAATTGTAAAAAATTATTATAAATGAATGATCTTTTTATGAAATTTTGTTTAAAATTTTTGTAACTGTCTTTTAAACAAATTTTTAGTATCATGCTTTATGGTTGTGATAACCAAATAAAGTTTTTCTTGACTGACAATAGGCGCCCGCAATGAATAGCTGACTGACACTCTGACTGGAGTCTCTACTCCTTAGGGTTATGCACTGTATTTTACAGAATTTGCCTGGAGAGGCATGCGCAACTAAGTATTACTGATTGCCCACACTGACAAATGTCAAATACCTCTTTTATCTCTCTCTCACTCAGGAATACCTTTCGGAAGCGTAATGCGCCGAACTCAATAGAAACGAAAGTCGGGCATGCGCAACAAATACTTTAACTAGTGTTTTGAGAGGGGAAAATGAGAGACTCTCACTCTCTCAGGGACACTACTCCCTAGCGCCATGTGTAGAACTCGACAGCATTGAGTTTCTGAGCATACGCGACTAGAAACACTGACCTTGTCTTCAGAAAAGGATGAGGAACCGCCGAATCTAAACGCGGACCGACGTAGCTACCCTGACTAACTGACGCGACGAGAGAAGCAGGTAAGGTGTTGCTCCGGTCGAATCTCTGGTGAAGTGCACCGTGGAATGTTGGTGCGCGCTTCACCACACCTGGGAGTTCTAGAGAAGACTAGACCGCTGAACAGCGGACTCGCTGGCGGCCATGTTGGAAATCCAGCGCCGCCAGCATACTCGCCAACTAAGGCCATAGCGGGACCCCAAGTCTTGTCAGTGGGGTTGGGGGGCAGAGACAATGGCTACAGTAGGGTCACGAGGAGGAAACCTCTGGTGAACCCTGACAGCTCGCCATAAACCTGCCACTCCTGAATGCAGACCGAGGAAACGTTCCCGTAGAGCCTCACTTAGCAGGTACCTGAAGAGACCGTTTCCATCACAAATTGAACTAGAAAGGGCCGCTGCCCTCCAAGCAGTGGCAGAGATCGTGATGACACAGAAGTTGGGCTTGGAAACTGGCACTCCCGTCTTCCCAGGTGGATGGTGCTGGCCTACCCACAGTGACGCCACAGTCCGTGGATGACTTGATTTGATACACTTTGCCACTAGTGTTTGTATGGGTGAATACAATGTCAATGAATACCATGATAATTGCAGGCCAGACAACGGCAATACAAATAAATACAATGTCAACGTATGCCATAAACTATGCCCACATAATGTCAATACTAATAAATGAAATGTCAATGTATGCCATAATCCATGCACAAACAGTGTCGATACCACTAGAAACAATGTCAATGCATGCCATGATTTAGGCACGCATAATAATGTCAATATCAGTAAAGAGAATATCGAAGTAGACTATGACAACTGTGCGCACAATACTGAGGATGTCTGTAAAAATATCAGTGACTGCCACATTATTTGTAGAAGTTCTAAGGAACTCGCATCATTGATGTTGGATTCACCCCAGGTGACCTCCCCATCAACCCCGAGTCAGAGATACATGGTCAGGCAGGTACTGCGACCCCAACCCACGCCTATCAAGTGCAAGGTTACAGGTCGGGGTCTCACTTACACCAAAGACAAACGCACACCCAGGGAAAACCCTGACTGATTCCACAGATAGGTAGTCACACCACGAACAGGACATAGGAAATTGGCCCCAATGAAACATGTTTGGCCAAAGGCACGCATTCTCAAAATACCACAAAAGTTAGATACCACATGTAGTTAGGAACACTCAGCCAACCAGGCATGATCTGCACACCGCACGAGGTGATCCCTCGCTCACCACACCGGACATCTGGACGAGCACACACTGGCCCACACTAGCTCTCCCCGAGGTCGAGAGCCACCTGTGTCTCTCTTATCTGATGTTTTTCTGGTTATTTAGGACTATGATGACTTTCAAGGAAGGTCAAAGTGTTTTTTTTAATGTACCCACAAAATGTATATATGTGCGGTCCAAACTTCTATACTTTGAGACTGTCTTCAGACAGGCCTCTGTCGATACTCTCCCGGCCGCTGCGTTTAATTAAACCAACTTGTTCCTGTTTTGCCAAAACGCCTCTTATCATTTGATTTATTTAAGGTAAAATCATATTCGAGCAACACTAGCTCTTTGGAATGCTGGGGGTCTGGAAACAGTATTCGCTGTGCCAACAGCTGGGGGGTTAGCAGGAGGTTGCTGCCTTAGGGATGATGCAGGTGTGAAGTCCTGCTGCTTCTTTTTTGGGGCTCGGGACCATAGCTGGACAGGTGATCGACTATGGACTGGGCTGTGCACCAGAAACGTAAGTGTGGGCAGGGCTGGTGCGGCACAGACCCCGCCTACATAATTTAGCCTATCCCTCCCAGATAGGCCCCAACCAGGCGACAGGAGGAGACGTTCTATAGACAATGTTTATACATTTCCAGTTTGGGTGGCTAGCCATTGCTGGGCTGCCCTTGGGTTTGGGAGTTTACAGTTGGGAGTTTTTCTTATTTCACACAGAGATCGCTCTCCATGTTGAAGTGAGAAATCTGGACGTGGGGGGCCCGGTTGGCTCGGATGGGGCATACACACTACACGTTCAAATGTCTGACCAATGTCACACACTGACTTTCCTGTCCTGGAACATCCGGGGGATGGGCTCAGACTCAAAAAACATAATATCCACAGATATTTAAGGAGGTGAGGGGTACAGGTGGCCATGCTCCAGGAGACAACTTACCGGGGGGAGATTGACCGCCTACGGCACAGATGACGGGGCCAGTAGTATGGCACCTCATACTCTGCCTTTGCCGGGGGGGGGTCTGATCTGGATCAGAGCGGGGATCTTGCCTGTCCATTCCACCCTTGACAAATTAGGCCATTATTCCTGATCAAGGGTAGGCTGTTGGGAAGAGATATAACACTGAGGAGTATATACGCACCGAACAAGGACCAGGGGGCCTTACTCCACTCCCTTTCCCCTCCTCTGATGGCTTTAATAACAGATGACCTCCTACTGGGTGGAGACTTCAACTGTGTGCCCAATGTTTCGTTATACTATTCCACCCATCCCCCCTGCCGGGGGTGCCCGCACATAGGACAGCGGAAGTCCTTAGAGACAGGCTAGGACACTGGGACCTAGCAGAAGTGTGGAGATCACAGCATCGGGCAGCACGGGTCTATTCATACTTCTCAAACATCTACCAACTTCACACCTGAATAGATAGACTTCTGTGTTCCCATAGGCTTAGTCAACATGTGACACATACAGAGTACCTGGAGCGTACCCTTTCAGACCACAGCCCTGTGCTGTTGGGATTCCAACCTGTGGGGGAGCGCCCACGGATCCTCACATAGTGACTCAATCCATCGTTCCTGGGGCATAAATGGTTTTGGGACTCTTTGGGAGAGGCCATCTCTGAATACTTTGACCTTAATCAGGGCTCCGCATCCTCCAGCCTGTTTGCGTGGGTGGCGTTTAAGGTGGTGGTTGGGGGTCAAAGCTTGAGCCAATCAGTCGGTGTCCTGAAAGAATTGAACGGGGAACATCGGACCCTACAAGGCAGATTGCATGAACTAGATAACGCCCTAGGTACAGACACAATGGCACTAGACAGGCTTCAAGAGGCCCGGGAACAATATAATGCTACCTTAGAACAGTTGCAGTGCCATGATTATAAAAACTATGTCACCAGGGCACACAATGAGGAGGGACAGCCGGGCAGGCTACTGGCTTGGCTTATTAGACCTGAAACCCGGGGGGCCCCTGTAACATATCCTAAAGGGAGACGACAAGTCACTCTCCTCTCTTGAGGCCATTAATACCTCGTTCTGAAAATATTTTGAAACATTGTACAAATACCCGGAGCCTCTCTCGTCCAGGATTCAGGCTACTTTCCTGGACTAACACTGCAGGAACTTCCTAGGGAGGATCGAGAGGGCTTGGGAGGACTAATATCAGTACAGGAGATCGTATTTGCTATCAAAGAAATGGCAGCGGGTAAAACCCCTGCCCCTGATAGCCTTCCTGCAGAGTTTTACTCCGCATTTGCTGAGACCCTGGCCCAAAGCTCGAATCACTATATGCTGACTCCTTACAACCGGGCCACTCCCCGAATCCACCTGGGAGTCATGGACCCTCTTCCTGAGACCCAAGGAGCACGAGCTACAGAGTTTGGTCCGATCTCCATGCTTAACATGGATTTCAAAATCCTTAGTAAAGTGCTGGCCCTTAGGCTACTTCCCCCATATGCCCACATTAATACATAGTGACCAGAACTACTTCATCTCGGCCCTCAACACCTCACTAAACCTTAGGAGGCTATACCATGTACTTTATCACCCAGAGGTTCGATCACGCTCACGTGCCATGCTTCTGTCAGTGGATCTAGAAAAGGCCTTCGACACAGTGCAACAGGACTTCTTGTTCGAGGTCATGGTTGGATGGGATTAGGGGAACGCTGGGTCAAATGAGTCAAGCTACTCAACCCTGCTCTGACTGCACGGGTCAAAACAGGCACCACCATCTCCCCTCAATATAATGTATGCAGAGGCACCAGGCAGGGGTACCCCTTATCCCCCCTTTTATTAGCTCTAGCCATTAAGCCACTGGCTAAGCTTTTCTGACTGGAAGTTAAGGGTACCGGAGCAGAGATTGAAGGTCAGGAACATAATATCTCCCTTTATGCTGACAACCTTCTACTTTACCCTACAGATGAGCCTGCGCAATCTATGGTGCACTGGGACTTTTGGGGTTGTTTGAGAGGATCTCAGGCCTCTGGGTTAATAAAGCCAAGACACATGTGCTTCCTATATCTCCAGAGGCCCAGAAGAAGTCAGATTTACCTCCTGATCTAGCATGGTCTCCCCCCCCCCCTTATTCTAGTACCTGGGTATTCAGGTCTTCCACTTCTTAGAAGAACTGCAGAAAAGTAACTTGGGGAAGGCCCCCTTTGATCTTGCGTCCCCTTTTGATGCTCCCTTGAATTGTTGATCATGGCCCGGATCTCGGTGTCACAGATGGTAATACTCCCAATGCTACTCTATTTCTTCATCAACCTCCCAGTTGAAGTGCCAGTCTCTTGGTTCCGGCAACTAGACACCCTGCTGCGTGAGTTTATAAGGGATGGAGGCCACTACAGAGTGTCTCTGGAGGTTCTACGGCACACCCCGATGAAGGAGGACTAGGTGCCCCTGATTTTGAACTGTACTTCTTGGCATCGTAGCTCCAGTGGGTAACGCAGTAGCTTGATGGAGCCCACCAGGAAGAAATCGGTTTGGTGGGGCTGTTCACACACCTGGGTGCTCTATTGGCAAAGGAGCTCTGCCCGGCGGTGGAGAGTCCGAGCCCGGGTGCGTTACTGACAGTGGCACTGAAATGCTGGAGAACTGCAGCAACACCTATCTATGCCCCGGCATTACCTCTGGTGGGTCTCCTGCATGGTGACCCGCCTCTTCATTTTCACGGCCGGGCAGTTGTCGGCCTGGACAGATGCGGGACTGGTGGCGGTGGGAGATTGTTACCAGCAATGCACACTGCTCGCATTGGAGGACCTAATGGCGCAAGATATTGGCATACCCTAAGAAGGTCTCCAGGAACATAAAGCTGAAATATACCCAATTTAATTATGTCCATATGACAAATATGACCCCACACAGAATCCAGGTCGTTTACGGTGGGGAGCCATGTCCTTGCCCGAGGTGTAGGCACTTGGACACAGATTTCGTCCACATGACCTGGTATTGCCCCTGGCTACATACATTCTGGGACACAGTGATGGACGCCATCAACGCCACACTAGGACGCTCTCCTACCTGCTCTTTGGGTAGCCTGCCTGCTGGGGTTGTTCCCCAGACCACACACACAAAAGGTGGGCACTAGATATTTAGACCTAACCCTAGTGTTGGCTAAAAGACTAATAGTGATGATCTAGAAATCGGTAGCGGGAGCAGTGGTGGGAACCTGGATGAAGGATGTCACCCAGTAGGCTAGGGCTGAGGAGCGGGCCTTGCTCGGGGAGGATGCTAGGGGGGTACAGAGACGCCCGATAGTGGGTTGTGCTCGGAGGTATTAGAGGCCCGGGAGAATCCAGAGGGAGAATCTGAGGAAGACCCTGAGGGTCAAGAGAACCTGACTGAGGCCAGCTCCCCAAGGGAATCACCAGGGGAAGACGAGATACACTGAACAGAAAAGTACACCGAACAGCAGTGTACAGGCCCACCTGTGTCATGGAGAGGTCGACGTTGGATCTGCCCCGCTATACGCCTTTGTTAGCATTTGATCCCTGCCACTGGGGTCCCCGACCATTGGCCCCAGGGTAGCCACCTGGCCGCCACCCCCGCCTCTCCTATTTATGCTTAGGCTTTCCCTAAATAAGCAGACTGGATGATCCCTGTCCTGGGTTGGTTGATTTGTTTTTTAGTTTGCTTTCCTCCCCCTTTATACTTTTTTTATTGAGATCTACACATACTAGATGACACAGTTTTCTCCTTATCTTTTTACTATATTTTCACTCTGCCTATGTTGAAGGGCCTGATCTGACAGCAGAGAGTGTTGGGGTTTTTACATAAATTGTATATGGGGCTTTGCATAGCGACCACTGTCTATATCCTGATAGACTAATATGAACCTGTGATGCCTTGACTGTTGATGCTATGCTGTATAACTCTCTGCACCCTCAGGTGTTTATAATAAAGGTTTACTTCATGTCTTTCAGCAATTTAAATTGTACAGCACAGGAAGTGTGACCGAAATATCAGATCTGAACAATCCACACCTTCTTAGATCTGATACTATCACCGCCTAAATGCATTCGATTGGTCAAATATTAATTTGGCCAAATTTCCATCCACAGAAAGCAGACACACTAGTCTTCTTTATTGATACTCTAACTTAGAGTATTGAATCTTAATTCACGTTGAACGGTGCTTGGGGACTTTAATCCTTGGTCAATCACCCACACCTTTTTGTCACTTGACGATACCTTTGCTTCTATCCTCAAGGCAGTCCATAACCTAAATCCATGAAAAAAGGCTCTTTGAACTGATAAATAGTAAGTAAACTATCTCATTCTCTACTCCTGAATGAACCATCACAAGATGGCTTTTCAGATTTACTGGGCAACTGACTATCCCATCATCCTTTACCTCAAGAGTAAAGTATTTCCATCTCTTCTACACTTTCCATTCCAAATGGCATTAAGCCATTTTAGAAATTATATCAAGATGCTTCATCAATTCATCCAATCCGTGTTTTCATGCTGTGTCAATGCCAGCATATTTTAGCTTCCATGTTAAGGTTGTATCAATTAGACTTAAGTTACGTAGAGCTATATTCCAAAGCATAGTTCAAATGAGAAATTAGACTTCTTAATATGCAACTTATAAACAAGTGGAGGGGTTTCTACTACGAAAAAGGCCTTTAAACACTTATGATTAATTAAGCCAAAAGGAACGATCATGTTGCCAACACAGTCTCCACATTTAACATCTTAAGGCTGATGGGCACATTACAATGGAGTTATAAAGGATTGTTTTCTAGTTATCATGAAAATTAGAATGTGCATTACACACACAAGCATTGGCCCTTCAGCAAAGATTTCTATTTCTTTGACATGAACAATTATATATTTTTTAGATTGGCAGCACTATATACTGAGAAGCCTAAATTTCATATCGCTTAGCTACCAGCAGTTTTTTGAATCTATCCTCTTTTAGAGAAGTAATTTGCGTCCTTGCTTACAACTACTATTTGGCTTTTTCTCACTGGCAGACCCTTGTCAGCCATATTCTGTTAAACCACTTACCTTATCATAGGCAGTTATTTAGTAAATTATCAATGCGCCCCTGCTCTTGCAATAAGATGTGTCTCTTTATAATCAGGCAGTGTTTGCTCGACTGCTAAAAAGGCTTATTTGATTCATTCTCTGAGCTCAGAAATGCTCAGCTTCTGACCAAATACATTAACGCACTGAAACACAAACAGTCTTAAGCTTGGCCATGAAACAGAATCAATTATCACTTTGGTAGCACTGCAGATGTTTTCAGATCTCTGAGGATTTTCACATAGTTGATCACTCTATCCTCTAGGATTTTCTTTCCACATGTGAAATCTCAGGCACAGCTATTACCACTAACCTATTCAGTCCTATTCTCAAGCAGTTCTTTATGGAGTTTTACAGGATTTATACTTATATCTACTGCTTTATAACATATGTGCATTAAATAGCCACCTTGCGTCACATTCTTCAGGTATGTTTTTTATGTATGTTGTCAACAACTGAACATTGAATAAGAGTAAAACAACTCATAAAATGTTGATTTTATAATGCGTCTTCACCACGTCACATGCCAATGTCTGCCGCAATCTCAGGGTCATCTGTCCAGTTCCATTGCGAAGTGTGAAGTAACTGGCCAATTGCAAGCATGTTACAAGGCCTATACTTAATATTTAAACATTCTCAAGCAAGTCCTTAGTCAAAGATATTCCCCTACCAAGTCAATGAAGTGAAAATCTTAGTTTTATCATGGCTCAATTACAGTCTGAATGTTGCTGCCAGAGTTGGATATTTTTTCCTACTCTGGTTGACAGTGGAAAAAAATGCAATTCAAATACCTCATCATCATTCTCTAATCCTACAATGCCTCATGTCCATTTTTGTTTCACTAGGACATTTTCTTATGACATACCACATCTCCATCTTTGCTCTTAGTGCAGATTTTGACTGGCTATCATTCAATATGTGAGTGAAACAACAGACAGGAAATCTTTTTCAGTTGAACCTTTCCAGTTCTGAATCTTCAGACCTTTAACCATTTGTGCCAAAATTGACCAACTGATATTGTAAAAGACCAATAAAAATGGCCTGTTACCGAATAATTAACAAGTTGTTTGTGCTCAAGTATTCTGATTTTTCAGTATTGTGTAAAAATGTCATGACTAATGAAGGTACTAAATATGCATAAATAGGAAACAAATAACTTTTTATTCGTTTGTTAGCATGACATTAAATTGTTTACACATGCATTACAAGGCAAGAAATAAGATTAACAATAATGTTTTTTGAGTTACTTACTTTGGCGACTGAATTGATGAAAGCATTTTCTTCCATATAATACATAACTGCATACTTTTTGCAATTACTATGTGTCGTTACTACTACCAATGTAATGGCACTCAACTCCCCAAGGATGAAAGGCTAATGTAATCCTTTTGAGATTTAAACTGGTGTCCTCCTGTTCATACAAGACATTCTGTTGCTGAGCCACCTTGATGGCGATGGAGTAATGAAGATTTTTAGTATTTGTTAAATCTTGATAACAGCAGCACAACTTTAAATAAACTATTTGGTTTCAACCTTGGTGGTATAACAATGCTAAGGAGTTAGGTGTGCTGTTAATGCTAATAAAAGCTTTTGCTCATTAATAAAATGAGGGGTTGGAAACACTACACAGTTTTAGGAAAGTATGTACTAGTAAAAACTTCTTTGAATACCATGGGGCGAATTCACAAAAGCATTTATGAGTAAAGAAGTAGTACTATTGGAATACTCTTTTAGGTACTCTTCTATACCTTTATGAATCGGCCCACAAACGTCAAATTCCCTCTCATTAAAAGTGCAAGCCCTTTCTATTTGCACTAATTACATATGAATAGCATGTGTGAATATTCCCATTTTAGATACTTTGAGGCTAATGTAGACGGGCAAGTAAGAGTATGTAAAAAAAAAGTACTACAGAAACACTACTTGGGTCAGACTGGGACAGAACATAGGGACAGTCACCAAAATGAAAGTGCCACCCATCCCCTTATTGAGTTGGATAGCTAAAAAAGTGGCCCATCTTTCCAAATTGAGGCATTTTGGAACTTGTAAAGACTTGCTGTACAAGTGTTTTGCAACATAGGGAAGGATGCATGGATTGCAGCTTGCTGCAGGCAATGTCTGTTTTAATAGGGAAATCAACAATAAAAACCGGCTGAGCAGGCCATAAAACAGGACCACAAACAGCCAAACAAGCATTTCCAATGCCAGTAGGTCTGTCTTATGAGTTCATTGTTAAGGCAGACCTAAACATCCATGTAGGTTAATGATTGCCTTCTCCCATCTGCATTGCTGTCAGGGAAAAACATAAATAATCTATTTCTCTAAGACACTTTAATAGAATTGCATGTGTGTGCCCCTGAATGTTCAAGCAAAGGGAGCTAGATAAATAAAATGATCACAGTTGCGTGGCGGGCAAGTAAGTTTTTTGGGAATGCACACAACGCCTGCCCAATCACAAAATGTATTCATAGCTTCCAACATGTGGGCAGAGCCAAAGCCCCTCTCTAGTGACGCTCACATAATTGTCTGCCGACAGCTGCTCTGTCGAGCGAGGCTATAAAAACGGTCCACGCACTGACCTGTCAGACAGTGGCGTAACAAAACGTGAGAGGGCCCCCCTGCAAAATACATGCAGGCCCCCCCAAAGCTCTGGACCCAGTACGGAGCTCTCAGGCCAGGGACCGGCCAGTGCAGGAGGGGGGCCCCGGAGCTCAGGGGCACCGCGGGGGCGTTTGTTAGGCCACTGCTGTCAGACCAGCCCTTTGGACACTGCCAGATTGCCCTATAGGCCAGTCCCACCCTTTCCCTACTTTAAGTGCTACACAATGCCTTTATGAATAGGCCCCATTATAAGGAAATGCTGCAATGTCTCTTTTACTAGGAGGATGATGAGCTTATTGACAAGATCCATCCGGCCTATGAATAATTTAAATGTATATTTTTTTTTTAAAAGCCTCACATAAAACTAACATACTTAACAATTTGTCTGTTGATTACATTAGCTGTAGTGAACAACCACCTATGGCAACTGCAATATGTACTAAATTGCAGAAAGTCTTTCTTCATATGGTGCACTTTATTCCAACACATTCTTCAAAATTTGCACTTCTGAAAAAATATACAACTGGGAACAAAAATAGACTAATTGGTATTCCAGTGCTTGAAATCTAGCCAATTTGTGATGAAAAAAGGATATTGCATACTTAGAACACAATGATAACTCACTGGTTGCCAGATTAAAAAGTCAAACTATTATGCTATGAGCGAATATTTTCCTGTTGAACAGAAACACATTTGATGTAATGTAAAATACCGTGCAACCACGCACCTGATCAGAAAGTAAATTGCAAAAACATACATCACTGAAAATATGGAAAATAATTTAAACTAATATAATGATTCTTTTTTGCACGAACGTATAAGCAATGAAATGAAACAGGGTAATGAATCCCTGATGCCGCAGTGCACGGAATGCAACTAAATCTGCTTTAAGAGAGCCTAATTTTATGGCAAGTCAGGGAGGAAGGATAACACTAAGTATGCAACTCGTTTATTGCCCCTCACAGCAGTAAAATAAGAAGAAAGAATTAAAAACGCCTAAGCTTTCCGTGATCTCTCATATGTAAATATCTTTCATTTCTTTAACAAACTGGATCCTATTTGCAAAGGCAAGTGCTTCCCAACGTTTTTAGAACCATAACCCAATTTTTAGAACAACAAACTTTCGCGAACAACCCAGCTTTAAAGGACATGAGGCAGGTGATTTTTTAAATGTTACCAATGCCTTATGTGGTAGCGCACTGACATCTACAGTCAGCTCATTTTCCATAGTGTTCTGGTTCCGTGGGACAGAGGGCAGGGCCAGTTGGGTGAAGCGGAGTTGTCTGGCGGGTGTGTGGAAAGCGAGGCGGTGGTTTAGATATTCTGGGCCTGCATTGTGGAGGGCCTTGTAGCCATGTGAGAGGAGCTTAAAGGTGATTCTCTTGTTGATAGGGAGCCAGTGGAGTTGTCGGAGGTGTGGCTGCAGCGGGGGATGTCAAGGACCAGTCTGGCTGCGGCGTTCTGGACGTTCTGTAGTTTCCTGAGCTGTTTCTGAGTTACGCCGGCATAGAGTGCACTGCCTTAGTCAAGTCTACTGGTGATGAGTGCGTGGGTGACCTTCTTTCTGGATTCTGTGGGGAGCATCTGAATGTCTTTCAAAGCAGGCGAAGCGTGCGGAAACAGGATGTAGAAACTGCACTGATTTGGCGGGCCATTGAGAGCGAGGAGTCCAGTATGATACAGAGGTTGCATGTGTGGTCTGTAGGGGGGGAGAAGTTCCTAGTGAGGCGGGCCACCAGGAGTCGTCCCAGGCTGAGGGGGTGGGTCCCAGGATGAGTACTGTCTTGTCCGAGTTGGGCTTGAGGCAGCTGTCTTGCATCCAGGTAGCAACTTTCTTCATTCCGTTGTGAAAGTTGATCCTTGGTTTGGGTTTGTTGGTGAGGGAGATGATCTGCTGGGTGTCGTCGGCATAGGAGACTATGTTGAGTCTGTGGCTTATGACGATGGCTGCGAGGGGAGCCATGTAGATGTTGAAGAGGGTGGGGCTCAGGGAGGAGCCCTGGGGCACTCTGCAGCTGATCTCTGTAGGTTCTGAGAGGAACAGAGGTAGTCTGACTTGCTGTGTTCGGCCGGTCAGGAAGAAGAGGATCCAGTCCAGTGCCTTGTCGGCGATGCCGGCGTTGTGGAGTCTCGTGATTAGGGTGCAATGGGAGATGGTGTCGAAGGCGGCTGAGATGTCCAGTAGGATGAGGGCTGTGGTTTCGCCCTGGTTGAGGAGGGAGCGGATGTCGTCGGTGGCGGCATGAGTGCGGTTTCGGTGCTGTGGTTGCTTTGGAAACCGGATTGGGAGGTGTCCAGGACGTGGTTCTTTTCGATGAACTCGGAGAGTTGGGAGTTGATGGCCTTCTCGATGACCTTGGCTGGAAAGGGGAGGAGGGAGATGGGTCTGAAGTTCTTGAGGTCAGTCAGGTTGGCGGGCAGTATCTTCAGCAGGGGGTTGATCTCGGCGGGTTTCCAGTCGTCTGGGAAGGTGGTGGTTTCGATGGAGCAGTTGATGGTGCGGCGAAGCTGGGGGATGATGGAGGCGGCTGCTCTATGGAAGATGTGGTACGGGCAAGAATCCAATGGGGCTCCTCAGTGAATGCTCTTCATGGTCTTCAGTGTGTCGTCTGTAGTCAGCGGAGTCCAGTTGAGCACGATCTGTTGGGGTGAGGCGTGGTTGCATGTAGTGATGGTGGGTGTGGTGGCGGGGTCTTGGGTGTCGAAGCTGCCGTAGATCTGCCGGATCTTGTGGTGGAAGAAGGTGCAGAGTTTGTTGCAGAGGTCTTGGGAGGGTGGGAAGTCTGGTCTCGCTGTTGGGCCTGGCGAACTCCTTGACGATGGCGAAGAGTTCTTTGCTGTTGTGTGCGTTGGTGTTTATTCTGTCCTGGATGGCCATATTTTTGTGGTTTTGAGAAGGTGGTGTGTGTTGACGGCGGATTTGAAGGTTGCGTGGGTTTCCGGGGTTTTGTTGTTCCTCCAGCTCTTCTCAAGTTGTCGGCAGGTGCGTCTGGACTCGTGGAGGGCGGAAGTGAACCAGCTAGCTTTCTTGGGGTGTTGCTTGTCTGGTGTCTTCTTGAGCGGTGCCAGAGTGTCGGCGCAGTTGGAGATCCATCGGTGAAGGTTGCGAGCTGCATGTTGGCATCTGTAGGTGTTGGCGGAGTGGTCGTGCCGAGGAAGTCGATGAGACTTTCTTCGGTGGCCCTGAGGGTGGTGGTGTACGGTGAGCGTGGTGAAGGCGAGATGTACGCAGTGGTGGTCAGTCCAGAAGAGTTCGGTGGTGTGGCTGTAGGTGATGTTCCTGCTGGCTTAAAAAAATGGGGTCGAGTGTGTGTCTGGCTGTGTGGGTCGGTGCGGTCACTAGCTGCTTGAGTCCGATGTTGACGAGGTTCTCTAGTAGGGAGGCGGTGTTCTGGAGACTGGGGTTGTCCAGGTGGAAGTTGAAGTCTACGAGTAGGATGTACTCTGTGGATGCAAGAGCCTGGGGTGCGATGAGGTCTACGATGGCGTCGGTGAAGGGTAGGCGGGGGCCTGTAGATGAGGGTGCCGTAGAGGGAGGTTTTGGGGTTGGTCTGGATCTGGAAGGGGAGGTGTTCCATGGTTGTTATTAAGTCATTTGAGTACGTGGTCAGTCGGAGGGTGTTCTTGTGGACGGTGGCGATGCATCCTCCTGGCTGGTCAGCGCAGTCCTTGCAGATGATTTTGTAGCCATCGGGGATGGGAATATCCGGTCCAGAACTGGTTTCTGTGAAGAAGGCGATGTCCGGAGAGGCGGCGTTGAGGAGGTCCCAGATTTCTGTGGAGGGATCACACTTTGAGGAGGATACAGTTGAGCCGGTCGGGTGCGCTGTTGGTCGGCTGGCGAGCTGGTGTGGGTGAAGGTGTGGCTGCAGTTCCGGCAGGCAAAGGGTCCATGGGTCTCCTTCGCCGGCACCAGGTGGCAGGCGTATGGCATCCTGAGTTGAGGGCGAGGAGGGTGCATGCATTGTAGCGGTGGAAGGTCTGAGAACCAGGGTCCCTGGGGCTGGGCGCGGTTCAGGTGCGGATGGGCGCAGCCACCATTATATAGTGCTGCAGGGTGGCTGGACAGCTGGGAGGCGGGAAAATGTAGGAAGGGTCACTGGAGGGGGGCGGGGGTGCAGGGGATCGCAAGGGCGACAAAGGAGCAAAAAAGCAGGAGAAAAAGACAAGCAAAAAAGAAAAGAAGCAGGAGAAATTTAAAGAGAAAGAGAGAGAAAAGCAGAAAGAGAAACAGAAGGGCAGTCAAGTAGCAGAGCAGTGACACTCTACCACTAGACAATCAGGGATGAAGCGCAGGCAGGAGCCTGTGGGTGGAGGAGGACCTCAGACTCCCGATGGGCTCAGCAGCAGCAACAAGGACAGCAGCAACTACCAGACGGCGCTTCGCTGTAAAAGGAGCAAATCCACCAAAAGGGTCAATTTGCACATACATCCAGTTTTAGTGATAAAACTATGCTGCACACAAACTATAATGTGTGGAAATCAGGTTTCAGTGAATATTTATTACTTGTGCCTCACCAAGTAATGAGTCTTGATATGTTGTGACCCTATTAAAATCTTTGTTTCCATCACACTTCAGAATTAAAAAAAATATGTGCTTCATTTTGCTTTCCTGACTGCTGAATGTGTATAGTTCATTACAGGTATTTACAATTTGTAGTGTGTTACAAAGCAAAATGACAGCCTACAGCCTCTCATTTCACACTCCCTTTTTCCCCAGCAAGATTGGCACATAATTCACCTTACTTTTCTTTCTCTGACTGAAAAGTGAGAGGAGTTTGTAAAGTCTAATCCCCATCCAATCCCCATGTTAAAAAAGTAAGCAGAAATTTGTCAGAAGACCTCTTTGAAGCACAGCAAATGTGACAAGATAAATCCAGAACTTAAAGACATCTTTTGCTATTGTTTGGACTTTGCCGACCTACCAAAAATCGGCGTGCGACCCACAGTTTGGGAAACACTGACAAAGGCAGTTTGGGGAATGTAAAGTAGTGCTCCTATAGAACTCTTTAATGTAGACTTACATTCATTTGTAAACTGGCCCCAAAACATGTAAAATTGTAATATTCATATACAATTGGTACAAATAGAAAGGACTGTGCCCTCTTTGCACTTATACTAATATAGGAGCTGGACATTTCAGGGCCAATTCCTATAGGCATTTAAGTACACGTAAAAGAGTACTTCTGTAGTACCACTTCCTGTACACCTAATTTATTCAACCAACTCTTGGAAAACATCAAATAAAAGGGTCTCAATTGATATTTTGTTTTTGGCATATTCCATGAATATTCCCAGTTATTCCAATTTTAGATGTTTTGGAGCTAATTTACAAAGGCATGTAAGGGTAAGTAAATTAGTACTGAAGGAGTGTGATGAAAAACGAGAAGTTGGGCAAGTACTGCAATTACTACTTATTTGGAGAGGAATAAAGATGTGCAGAAACGGGAGACCACAGCAATGGCACCTCCTTCCAGTCCACTCTAACCGACTCTGCCCAACCGTTATCTCGAGTCCTGCTTACAAACGTCCCCTAACGGAACCCTTATGAGCATGACTCATGAACATATCTCAGACAACACGCAAGCATGACTCGGACAAAACACACCTCCCCCCTTTTCAACCAAACTATCTTCCCTTTGTCTCACTGTCTGGGAGCAATACACAAACAACAACGGCCAGCTAAACCTAGTCATGTGACTGATGATCAGGCTGTAGTCACCAAATGGTTACGACGAGAAAATTATAACTTTCTATAAGTGAGATTTTCAGAATTATGATCAAAAATCGCCTTTACTATTAAAGAAGGCTTTAATTTCAATTCTTTAGACACCAAAGTAGAACTGTCTACCTGGTCTCAATTGGAAGTTACAGCTTATTAAATGTAATAAGGTAACTCCAATGTCATCCAACGGGAGAGGTAGGTCTAACAGTAGTGAAAAACGAAATTAAGAGTTTTTCATTCTCAGGACATGTAAAACGTACATTTCCAATCGTTTAAATACACTGCACCCGGCTCTCTGGGCAGTTCCGGGTCTACCCAAGGGATGACCTATATGCATTAAAAAGGCACCTGGCAAAAAGTTTATTTTGCCATGTTGAAAAGGCATTTTAAAACTGCACAAACATGCTGCAATGCCAGACCTGAGACACGATTCAAGTGCTACTTAAGTGGGTGGTACAATCAGTGCTTCAGGCTCACTAGTGGAATTTAATTTACAAGCCCTGGGCACAGGTAGTGCCACTTTACTAGGGTCTTAAAAGAAAATTAAATATGCCAATTGGGTATAAGCCAATTCTAAAATGTTTTAAGAAGAAAGCACATGCATTTTAGCACTGCTTAGCAGTGATGAAATGTGCAGAGCCCTTAAAGCAAACAAAAACAGGTTCAGAAAACCAGAGGGTTAAGGCAGAAAGTTTGGGGAGGACCCTGCAGAAAGGGCTATGTTCAGTATTAACCAATTCTAGATCAGAAATATTGTGCAACCTTAAATTGTTTAAGGATGATGGAGGTGAATAAATCACTCAGAACTGGAACACCATGGTATTTTTCGTCAATTGAATGGAGCGCGTCAATGGGGTTTCGCTTCAAGGCCAATGTTTGTTTAGCAAGGTTTGCTTTGCCATTTACAAAGGGACTTAACTTGTTCATGAACAACTGTAGATGACTTCGGTTCTGGACAAGAGCTGTGAGGTTTGCAATAACTTAATTGCAGCAAGGAGTTGAAAGGTTGTCCATTGGAAAATGGGCAGCTTGCATACCAAAAGGGACCTTACAGAACTACGCACACAAAGGTGCGTGCCTATGCAACTGCAGAGCCTGAATGGACATGGCACCTATGCAAGGCTGAAGCAGGTACTCAGAATCAGGTAATGGAGATCAGGAAAGTAAATGGGAGTATATTAAGGAGCAGAAAATCCATTGTGCAGTTGGTGTATATTTCGTGGATCCTTTCAAGAAGATTCAGTTTGATCCAAATTCAATGGAGCATTATTATCACTGGACTGTTGCTTGACACAGAATAGTGCTGAGTGTGTGGAGCACTGGTTAGGAACATACAAATATCTATAGAAGTGAGGGTCAATCTGCAGTCAAAGTCCAACCTAGTGACTCACCTTGCCAAATAAGACTGGATGACCTACAAATGGAAGCAAAGATTTTGTTTTTTTCCTAAGTCTGGAAAAGATTCACTTAAGTCTAGATTAATATTTGTAGAATTGTCAGGATAGCCTCTTGGATGTGTTCAGGCCCCTTCATAAGGTATTCAATCTAGCACAGAAGGTGCACATTCAGAGAGAGTTATTTGTCAGGAGAGCCAAGGCAGCAGGTTCACAAAGCTGGACAATGCAAGCACAGCATTGACAGGGAGTTGAAGAAGCCTTCAGATAAAGAATGAAAGTAAGTTAGCATACCTGGCTCGAAATGAAGGCGGTTCAGATGCGAAAGGCATGTTTTTTTAAACAACACTGTAAAAGAGAGGGAAGAGTATGTAGGGGCCTTCATGAGTTATCAGAAAGGGCAGATAGATATTAAGAGTGCCAGGAGAATGTTAGTTAATTCTCCAGCCAAGGGCAGGGCTTCAACAGTACTTTGTTTGTGAGCAGACTGTGCCTTCCTTTGTGAAGCAGTCAATGCTATTCTTTACACAGAGACAGAAGAAATTATTTCAAAGGAGAGAAACGAGCATAAGCAGCCTCACATGTGTAGCTCGGTTCTTTCTTTCCAAGAAGGCTGGGAGGCATACACTGTTTATGAATACAGAAGATTACACCAGCACCTTGGATGCTGGACACTGTACATTCCTATAGGATTGAATCTGTGAGATTTAACAGTAAAAAGATCAATGTGCAGGCAAATAGTTTTAGTGCACAAAAATAGAATACATATCCCTTTATGGATGTGTTGCACGCACAGGAGAGTTTAAATGGCAGGGTTAGATTTGAAGGTTACATGTCTGACTGCCAATTTGGGAGAAAATGATGATTATCAACAGTTATTTTGGGAAGGATAGATGTTCAGGGTTATCTATCTTCCATTTACTCTGCCATTGGCTCCTTAGTGCTTCAAGAATGTGTGTCAGACAGCGACCTGGTTATATTCCAATGGAGTGTGATTAATAATTTATTTGTATGACATTAATTATGGCCAAGGACGGGTATAAATTGAAAAGGCAAAAAGCAAATGCAATGCTGCTTTTACAAGTTTTGAACTTAGTAAATTAAAAAAAAAAGCTACTCATACGGCAGGAGATGGGATTTTTGGTATTCTTGGAACCAAGTGAATATATGCTGAAGTTGAAAAGAGTGGTGGTGGTTTTCCAAAGACTCTTACGCTACAGTGTATTACAGAGGTTAAAGGATTTCTAGTTACTTAGAGCGGTGTATCATTCATAGATAATTCAGTGGGCCCAGAAGACGGGTGGCAAAATGACCTGGTGGTTGGATCATATGTGATGGAGCAGGGTAAATATAAAAATTTTAACCTCCTAATATTTTCGTATAAAAATAATAAACATGTTCGTTCAAGTAAACAACCAACAATGTATGTCTGGGAAAAGGATAACACGCAGTTTTATGTGCAAAGTAATAAACTAATAGTTGTTTACGTTTCTAATATAACATAATATTTTGCGTACTGAAATAATAATAAAATGCATGTTTTCGTGCTTTGAATAAAACGTGTTGTTGCAAAATAAAGCGATGGTAAGTAAGGGACGGCTTTATATGTTGCTTCTGCTAGGTAATACCTAATTGGGGTACGTAGAAAGACGGGAGGGAAACGAAAGGGTTTATATTTCATTGTTTTAATAACATTTTGTTTTCTTTAGAAATAGTGCGCTTAGGCCTGCTGAGCAGCAATATAAAATGGCCGCGAGTTATTAGAGTGCGCAGGAGCGGATGCGACCACGTGATAGAGGAGAGAGGCTGTTGCAAAGAGATGATCACGTGCTGATGCCGAGAGGCTAGGATGAAAGTATGGTCAAGGCTGCTGTGACCCTTCTGAGCAGATGTGTGCCAAGATGATCAGCAAGAAGCGTGAGAAGCCTGGTTGAATCAATAGAAAAGACATTATTATACAATTGTTGCAGAAAAAGAAACAATTTGGACTGATCGAAACGGATGAGCGAGTGCATGAACTGTGGGAAACGATGCTTGCATGGACATTCCTCACGGAACTAGTTAAGACCAGGAAGCTTGATTAGAATGTATAGGGACCTGAGTTTTGGACCAATGAGAATGAATCGCGCCATGTAAGAAGAAACATTTTATGCTGTAAGCTAGAATTAGGGTATAAGAAGACCTACTCTTAGTGGGAGGGGGTTAGAATGCTGCGGGATGCTGCGGGAGATGCTGAAGAAGTTAGATGCTGTAGATGGGAGAGTTTGCGGTTGCTGATGCTGACAAGCTGATGCTGCTGCTGTTATTTTCCTTTTCCAGTTGAGTATGAAATGCCGCTTTAGGAGAACTAGCATTTGACAAGATTTATATTAGAATTATTATGATTTCCCCGAGAGATAGATAGGTTGATCTATAGAGTCTTTAGATGATAACTTCATTTTCGATCTAATAAAAGTGACATGCAATTTGCAATTATTCTTATAAAAATGATAAACGCAATGATCTGAATAATAAATTAATCCTGAACTTTCTTCATTCAAAACTTTATATAAACCTTATTATTCTTTAAACCAATGACTCAGTGATTTTCTTTAGCATAATGATTAATAATGTTTTGGTAAAAGAGTTCATTGTGATTGAGCTGGTCTTAATCACCATCAACTGATTCCTACTAGTTGGTCCATCGACCAATGAGCGGAATACCTTAAAAGCAAATGAAAATTATTGTGTCTTTATAAAAGAGGTATCCCGTCTCCTTCCAGCAAATCGTTTTTCTCCTAGGTTTCATGTCGGAGGAAAATCCAGGGAAATAAATGAGTAAGTGAATGTATATGCGGTGTTATGGGCCCCACCGTCATATGGATATAGTGTGTGTATGTAAGAGAAATCATTGCACCTGGATGACCCAAAACCATAGTAGGAGAAAATATTTTTATTGTAAGCGCTGGATCATATGGAGTTTTTGGAACAGAGGGGACATTCTTGGGAACATGCTTGATTTATTCAGATGCAATCAAGAATGGTAAGGTGAGGTGAGCTGTTGAAAGTGATCATCAGAACAAAGTTGCCACAGATGGAAAAGGCTATGCATATAAATTCTCCACAATTATTAGTGAGGTAATTTGCTGTATAGAGTTTAGTAAAGGCTAGATTAAAGTGCTATGTGATGTTGAGGATGGACAATGTTTTGGCAGTGGTATGTGAGCAGGTAGGCAGGACCACATTTGAAAGGTCTGGCAGAGTTGACCGAAGAGTTTTGGTATGACTCTCTGTACAGGTGAATTGTGGTGCAGACAGAGAGCAGTCCTGGGATGGGCACCAAGATAACTGGGTTAGGGACACAGGTACTTAAAGTATTTCAGCACATGGAGGCCTAACTGGAGGATCGCTCTTGACAATTCAGAAGAAGTGGAGGTATTTGCAGTAGATCGATTTGTAGTGAAGTTGAACGCCTATGTTCCAGAGATTTTTCATTGGAAACCTGTTTGAGAGGTGTGAGGTCTGAGTGCATTCACAAAGGGTTTAACAGGATTGAGACCCTACTAATTTCAATCATATGTGATTATTCCCCAAGTGTTGTTGTGGATTCACATGTTGAAGAAGATGGGCATTTGATCATTCCCCGAGGGTGGATCTGTGCTATGAATTTGTCTTTGCCTCCTCCTTCCCCAGGTCAATCTCTTCGCAATCAGGTAAGATGCTCAACATTCATTGCTTTTTGCCAGGATTCATGACTCAGACAAAGGTGGGGTCCTTGAGTGCAATGCTTACGCTTCAGCCTCCTCTTGCGCTCCTCAATGCTTTCCCAACATTTCCTCTCCTGGGGAAGATCCTTCTCTGAATCCAGGGGGACAGAGCTTCTGTGGATTTGCTGGCTCTGGCTTGGATGAGAAAATCATGCCTTTTCTTCAGCAAGATGCCAGTGAGCTTGAAATGGTTGTTTCACTGTCACTCCCTGTCCTGTGATCCTTGCAGGTTTTGTTTGAAGGATAGCTTCAATTTGGGAATGCTTGTCAGCAACCTCCGGTTCCGCTGACTTCCTTCCTATTGTAGTTTTTTCTAATTTTCTATACCTTTGGTGCACCTCCCTATGCCTTCCTGGAATCTTCTTCTTACGTCCTTTGAGCCTCTTAATCCAGTTCTCCTTAAGGTGCTTTCAGCCAAGTTGAATGTTTTGGGTGGCTACTACACCATTTTGCCATTTGGGAGTGGAAGGGGGTTGCCTGTGCTCTGATGTGTAGGGATCATTTCCTTCTGGAGTGTCTACTTCTCCTTCTTGTTCTAACTTTCTGCCTAAGGTCTGTCTCTTTTTCATCTTCAACAGGATAGTGTCAACCTTATCTGGCTCCCCTTTTTTCCTCAGATGGTACTGAGACGCTCTAAATGTGTGCTGGGTGAAGCAAATATATTTGTCCTATACTGCTTCTTTTCTATCCTCTCTGCAGATGCTCTTCTTCTACTTTTGCTTTGAGACACAGGGGTTGGAAGCCTTTGACTTTGATACTGAGTAGGTAGGCGTAGGCAGCAATTTCCATGTCCTACTCGCTGGGCAAGGTCGCTCTTCCTTCAATCTGCGACATTTATAAAAGCACAGTCGTAGCACACCCTTTTTAGTCACAAGGAATTTCACAAAAATATTTATCAAATAAATAAATGTCCTAGCAGCAAATATTGAAATCCTTAGGTCCACAGGCGAGTCTATCCTATTCAGATCATGTATGGATTTTCAAATATCATCCACGGATCACATCCATAAAAAGTTTTCATCTATTCATATACAGCAAATTGCTGGGAATTTGCTGTATATGAATAAATGAAATCTTTTTTATGGATGTGATCCGTGGATGATATTTGAAAATCCATACTTGATCTGAATAGGATAGACTCGCCTGTGGACCTAAGGATTTCAATATTTGCTGCTAAGACATTTATTTATTTGATAAATATTTTTGTGAAATTCCTTGTGACTAAAAAGAGTGTGCTACGACTGAGCTTTTATAAATGTCACTGTGCATGTTCTTGTAACTTGCCAATAGCACCGTTTGGTAGTAGGTGCTTTCAGTTATTTGAGCACCCCATGATTTTTACAGTATTGAACAAAACTCACGCTTATACTAGTTATTTACTATATTGTTGTTCTTTTTTTTGATGTGCGGTGTTTTCCCTTTAGGGAGTGCTACTACCAATCGTTGATTTATGACTTCCTTCAATCTGCTCTAGTGCACTGCACCAGAAGAATGGCAGATTCCCTGGCTAAAGCCAAGGATATTGCCACTCAGGAGATTTGTTGGGCCACAACCTAGGACCAATGTCAAGCATTACACTGGTTGGAGTCTGACTTTGACTTTGGTTATACAGTGGCAGTTTGAATTCTTTGCTTTCATTTCCTATTGAATAGTTTCATGTGTGTAGCATCTTTTTGCTTTTCAATCTCTTGTACCAATGAGGACAGATTTGTTTGCTATCACCTCATTTGATAAGGGCAGCAGCGAAAAGAAGGGCTTTGTGATAGTAGCTCGATTACGTAGCGGTAATCTTGATTACATAGGTTCCTATAGTCTTCGCCACAGTCCTGCTTCCCTTGTTCCTGATCTGGGAGTCAGTGTATTGGAGGCATGTTTCACTACATGTTATTTTTTCAGGAATATTTCTTTGTGGTTATCTCCTTTATAGCCTCTTCCTCAGGGGGGAAGGAGTAGTTTAAAACAAAAAGAAATAGCATTAGGCGTCTTCTGCAGCGTGTCACCGTCATTTGATAAGGAATGGGAAAAAGTGTGACTCGGGGAATGAAGATTACCCAATAATTAATCTGCCCAATCCAGAAACTGAAGCCGCAGAAGGTCTGCTGGACCATATCTCATATTTTACTCCTTCCTTCATCCACAGAATTTTTTTTTATGAGTGCAGGAACTACAGCTTCATCAAATTTGCTTTTCATAGCTTTGGTGTTCTGGGCTTCTGCCTATGAGAAATTAAGCACCATGCATTAAATTAAGGAAGCACACCCTTAAATGTATGGAGCCTGTCAAGGTCTTATTTTCAGTTGATTCCCATAGAAACTTAGTACTAACAAAAACGCCTACAGATCAAAGCCGAGTTAACTGTGAGGAATCTATATCAATTTTGATTTTTTTTTTAGTAATGCGCCCGTATTCACAAACGAATAACTTCAAAGTCTAAAGGATTGTTTGCTCTTTTCATGCCAGTTACGGAGACACCTGTTGGCTAAGGGAGGCTAATTGCTCCCTCAATGACATCTCCCATCAACAAGTCTCTAGTGTGCTTCAGAGCGATTAGCTAGTGTGAAATGCAAAACAAAAAACCTTCGCTATCAGATTTTAATTAGGGTACCGTGAGAAATGCAAACATAGAGCAAACATTGTGTTTGGCATTTCTCTATAATCACGCTTTTAACTAGTAACAAGATACATTTGTCAGTCTTGCAGCTGTATTTTTGTGCTCCAACGTTGCTAAACTACATGAGAATAAGCCATGCAACTGCATCGAAGTTATAAAATGCTGAACGTTATGGAAAAATTGTAAAAACCAGTTTGTTTGTATAGCCACATAGTCTGGTTTCACTGAATTTCATTTAGCGTTAATTTTGAAGAATTATATTAAGCAAGGATATACTGATATAAGCACCACATTGTTTTTTCCAACAGCTATAAATTCTGCATTGAATACAAAATATATATATATATATATATATATATATATATATATATATAAAAAATTGTATACAAGCCACCAAACTCTTCAGCATCCCCACTCCTGCGAAAACAACCACCGACCACCCGTTCACCACATTGGAGCAACTCAACACAACGAACACAAAGGCCCTAATGAACTCCATCCACTCAGGCGCACCCACCGACCCATACCCCCATTGACTCTTAACCTCGAAAGAGGTGAGATCAGCCACCAGCTCACCACCATCCTCAACACATCCATCACCACAGCCTCCTTCTCCGACACCTGGAAACACTCAGAGGTCCGACCCCTCCTCAAGAAACCCTCTGTAGATCCAAAAGACCTCCAGAACTATCACCCAATCTCGCTGCTCCCGTTTCCCACCAAAGTCCTTGAGAAGTCCATCAACCTCCAACTCACCGAACACCTGGAGAGCACCAACATTCTAGACGCCTCCCAATCAGAACTCCGAGCCAACCATAGCACCAAAAAGGCCCTGATCGCCGCAACAGATGACATCTGCACCCTACTCAACAGAGGGGAATGAGCCGCCCTGATCCTTCTCGACCTCTCCGCTGCCTTTGACACCGTATCCCACCACACACTCATCAACCGACTGTATCAGAGCGGAATCAAAGACGACATACTTAGACGGATGGCATCCTTCCTATTGGGGCGCACAAAGAACATCTGTCTCCCTCCCTTCCCCTCACAGCCAAAGCACACCATCTGCGGCGTTCCGAAAGGCTTGTCCATCAGTCCCACCCTCTTCAACATCTACATGACGCCGCTAGCAGACATTGTCAGAGCCGACGACATCAACATCATCTCCTACGCCGATGACACCCAGCTCCTCCTCTCACTCTCAGCGGACCCCACTACGACGAAAACCAACTTTCAAAACTGCACGAAGAAAGTCTCAGCCTGGATGAACGACAACTGCCTGAAACTCAAAACTGACAAAACCGAAGTACTGATCTTCGGCAGCCACACCTCCCTCTGGAATGGCTACAGGTGGCCATCGGAGCTCAAAACTACCCCCACTCCAAAAGATCACACCCGCAACCTCAGCATCATCCTAGACAGCAAACTCTCCATGAAACTACAGGTCAACACCGTCTCCTCAACCTGCTTCCACATGCTCTGCAGAATTTTCAAATGGCTACCCAACGGCACCAGAAAAACAGTGACACAAGCCCTCATCACCAGCTGTCTGGTCTATGGCAATGCACTCTATGCAGGCACCACCGGCGAATTCATGCGATAACTCCAGACGATACAGAACTCATCAGCCAGACTGATCCTCAACTTCCCCAAAAGGACCCACATCTCGTAGCACCTAAGAGACCTCCACTGGCTCTCCATCCAGAAGAGATGCCATTTCAAGCTTCTGACTCATGCCTACAAAACCCTCCATGACCAAGGAGCAGCATACATGAATCACCGCCTAAACTTCCACCAGCCACCCAGAAACCTTCACTCACCTCGCCCTTGCACAAACACCGCACATCCGCACCGGAGGACAATCCTTCTCCCACCTCGCCGCCAAATCCTGGAACGTCTTTCCCCTCCACCTTTGAACATCACCCTCATTGGCAGACTTCAGGAAGGGACTCAAGACCTGGATCTTCGACTGAGACCCTCAGCCCAGCGCCTGGACACCCTCACAGGTGATAAGTTGCGCTATATAAGCACAGTTTGATTGACTGATTGATTGTACACACACACACACACACATATATATATATATATATATATATATATATAGTATACATAAATCGTAACTGTGTAGTACATCTACTAAGAAGGGGAAAGAGATACATTTTTTATCATTTCTCTGGCCCACTAGGTATGTCCTCCCACACAATCACATAAGAATTGCTATGCCCGGGAACTGATGAAAATTTAACAATAATAATTCCCCTATATTAACCATGATGAGTGAGAATGGCTGATTTAGAATAATTACTACCCTCATTTTTAGGGCGTAACTGAGACAGTGCATGCACTGTCACTTGCGAGACATTTTGTTAGCTTAAAGGGGTCTTAGAGCCCACCCATTACTTGCCATTGGCTGCCTTCCTCAAAATACTCATTTCTTTGCTTCTCATTGGTCAGCACGTGCCGGTTTCATTTCCTCTTTGTGTGTTTTTTTTTCCCTTCCTTGGAGCATGGACCAAGTTCTGATTCCATTTGGTGATCAGTGCCCTTCCACTGTCCGCTTGTTTTTGGCGGTACTTTAAAAAAAATGTTTTTAGTTGCAGCACTCCATAAGAGTGTCTGTTTGCAGGTCTTCTCTCCTCCACAGCATCCAGTGTCGGTGATTGCACATTGGCCCTCTCCCTCCCACCCCCTTCCATTTTTCATTGTTGCTTGCTCCATCCCTCCCACCCCTTCTGCATTTCGTTATTTTGCTTACGCTCGTCCCCTGTTGTTGCTTGCGCCTTTTTTCCTCCCCATCATTGGTTGTGCCAGACCCTGCCCCCGTCATTGCTATCACCATCCCTCATTCACCCTCCCAACATTGTTGCTTGCCCCTTCCCCATCGGCCCCTCTTGCCAGAAATTAAAGCGTTATGAAGCGGCCAGCACTGGCGCATCCTAACGCTTTTGTATGCCCCCTGCCCTTCTCCCCCGACCCCTCCTATCTGTTGTTGCTTGCACTTTATCTCCCATGCCTTCCTGTGAGAAAAAAAGTGCTATGATGCAGCTGAGTAAAAGAGCTTTTTTTTTCTTCACTTTTAGCCATGTTGCACAGGAGCTGTGCTGCTGTACAACATGCCTAAATTACATTGACAAAGCCAACAGCTCTCACATAGACGAGACCTATTGACTTTGCCAATGCTTATATTTAGTTCTATATATTTAAAATAAATTATATTTACTTCTACTAGCAATAAGTGCATTGTTTAAGTCAAGCAAATTCTGGATTTAGTAACAGACTTCGCAGACTTGTGTTAGCACTTCACTTGGCTAATCCTATGGCGCCACTAAACAGTGGCGTAAGTGGGCATTATGATTAGATGTTTCTTATATGGAATTATATTAAATGTCATATTGTCTAACGATTTGTCATCAGATTTCATGGTCTTTTGCGTGGCTTCGTCAGTAGTCTTATTATTCAAACATACTTTCCTCTGAAACGGTACTGTTGTAGATCAGTGCTAATGAATGACATTGTGTCTGTCATTAGCGTCCATAACACCTAGTAAAATGAGATTAGATGTCGTGATGTCAAACCAGGTGTTGTTGGATGTTACTTTTGTACGATAGTTTTCTGCTAGATAACAGGGTGAGATAAGCTCTATGAAATTTTGCGTCCGCTAACAGCTCTACTATTTCGCACTGTCGGTTTTTTCTGCCATGCTGTATACCAGGGCAGCTACTGTGTAGCATGGTTGAAAGTAAAAACATTTTTTTTAAAAAAAGCACTATGCTAAGGTCAGCGTTGACAGTGCCATAGTTATTTTTCTCTTCTATTCTCAGCTATGCTGGCTAGAAAAACATTGACAAAGCCAACAGAGCTCGCATGGGCGAGAACCTATTGGATTTTCCAATGCCTGTTAAGAAACACTTTTCGTCAAGAGGAGTAATGAGGCAAGGAGACTCATTGTTGCTTCCATTTTCAACTGTTTAGAGGGTTAAATATTGCCATTGAGAGATTCTAGTGACATAAACCATGAGACCACAGGCCAAGTGGTTTGTGATTGTTAATATAACCCCCAAGATAGAAATATAGAACCATGAGCCATCTGTACAAATTTTAGGAATAGCGATTACCTAATTGTGATTTTCTACGAATCGCATTTAGGAAATTGCTATTCCAACTGTATGAAACCCATTGAGTTTCATTCAGCGATTCCTAATGGGGTCGGAAATAGACCCAACTCATGAATATTAATGAGGTAGGTAGCAATTTGTGACACATTAGGAATTGCAGCATCATGGGGGTGGTGGCCTGCTGGGGTCAGCAGACCACCAGGTTGGTGATTGCTTTTCCATAAATAATCTTATTTATAAAATGCAGCCTGTTTTCCTTAAAGGAAAACTGGATGCGTTTAAATAGAAAAAATTAAACGTTTATGTTTCAATTTTTTAAGATTAGGCCTGCTCTTAAAAAATATTTGTATCAACATACACAAAGGGAAGGGTTCCCCTGGGAAACCCTTCCCATTTGCGAATGGTTAGCACCTCCTCTGAGTTGTCAGTAAAAAATGAATGTTTTGCGACCGTTATTTGGTCGCAAAACATTCATACATACCACTGCAAATTAGTATTAGGATGGATCGTCCTAAACACGCCCCTTTCAAATAACAATTCGCAAATTCAAAATGCGATATGGTAAAAGGTTACCCAAATCGTAATTTGGCTTTGTACATTTGAAAAACATTTTTTGCAGCCGCAAATTGTCCGATTCTGCGAATCGGACCGTTTGCAATCTCAAAAAAAGGTTTTGTACATACAGTCCTATATTACATGCTACCCGCTATGTACTTTTTATATTTTTATATCACATTTTTATTTTGGAGGGTTTTTCTTGAAAAAAAGCAGTTTCCTTCAGAATGCAACTAACAAAGGGAACTGGAAATGTTTAGGTTCTGTTTACCTTTCAAAACAATGGACAATAGTGATGGCCAATGGATTTAAGTGATTGTGGCAGCAGGGTTTACCACATAATTCGCAGATTTACAGCATTTAACACATAATTCGCAGATTTACCATAAAATGTTGTTTCTATCTGAAATGGTTGAAAATAACACTTCCAAAGAATGAGCTGCATATTTTTGAATTTTTGACTGCATAATTCAGATAACCTTGCTGCATAATTTAGATAGCCCAACACATAATCCTAGTGGCTGTGACAAGGGCAAAGCACTGCAGAGTTGTGTTAGAGTAGGCATTATTTTACTCAAATACATTTTCCATAGGGAAACAGGTATACTCACAAATGCAGCTGAAGTGTAACCCCCCCCCCCCCTGGGGCATGGCATGGGGTAAGAGACCTCAACAATCCTCCTGCCCTTTGACAAGGCAAGAGGGATCTCATATACCCACACCGCACTTGAGAAGGGTGGGGATGAGGAAAAAATGGAGCCAAAGGCTCTAACAAAATAATAAAACACAAATACAATAGATTAAATATTACATCACACACTAGAAACGAATCTGATTCAATTTACAAAACATACATTTAAAAATTCGTCTTCTTCAAATTACACAAAAACTTTACTAGAGCAAACAGTTTCAGAGTTCTTAAATTGTCGAATTTCATCATCTGTGTATGAGTAAAGCAGTATAATATCTTATAAATACCGGACATAGGGATAAGCGACTAAGCCTAAAAACAATGAAAAATCAAAAATCGAATTCCATAGAGAAAACTTAGATCTTAGGGTGCAGCTATAAATGAAACTGTAAATGAAACTGTAAATTCTCCAGCTAGGATTAATGCCAAGAGATAGCCTCAGGACGTCAATACACATTACTAGATTCGGGAACAATTCCAAATATTTTGCACTTAGGAGAGCGCTCAAATCATTTTTGTTAGTTCAGCTGATGATCTGGCTGATAGTCTGGGTCACATTTAAGACTTTCTAAAAGAAAAAACTTACGAAGTAGCTTAGATTTTGATTCTTTTCCACAAAATACAAATACTTTGGTACAAATTACGTAAAGTCTACCCTGAGAAACTTTCAGCAAATTACTCACATCTTGACATTCTGAAAAAAAAATTACTTGTATGCATTTTAGCCATTAATGGCCAGGAGCAAAGCCCAGACTCTTTTGTTACTACATGGATCATGGACGACTTGAGAAGGGAATAAAGCGCTCTTCAATGGTAGTTTTTTTATGACATCATAATTTAACAGCCACCTGAACGAGGAGGAAGTACTTTCCTCATTATTGTTTTAAAAACGGGGACTAAAGCCATCAAATAATTTGTTAAATCGTACCAGACTTGTCTTCTCGTGCCAATGCTAGATGGATGATAAGTCACTTGTGAATGTCATAGCCAAGGACTGGTAAATATCGACAACATTAAGGTGTTTATTATGAAGCTATCATGGAAAAGACACTTTTTTTCCTACATTACATCTTTTGTGTTATATCTATGGGAATTTTCCATTTCTTTTTATGACAACAGGATTATAATGCATCAATTTATCTGCAAGCTGATTTGTGTCGGAGCCACCAATACAAAGTCATCTACAAAGAGCACACAACCAATGGGTTTACATTATATCTTAGGGGAAAACAGTAGGACATAGTAGGACAGCAAGGAGGCATAGCGGTCAAACTTGTGCAAGAGATGGAGATTGCAGCTGCCCATGATGGCACTGCCATTCTGCTGCAGGAAAAGATAGCCAACCTGGAAAGCCTTCTTCCCATGCACCTCTGGACACTTCACCTCTGTGTCCATATGGGAGGATGTTGGTTTGCCCTTCAGTGAAACTTCTATCTTCAACACAAACTGAGCAGAGCGATTCCTGGACACAAAGGCTGGAAATTCCTCAGGGGCCTGGAATTTTGTGTCCAATGTGTTGGAAATTGTACGCTGACATGTTCTAACACACCACTGGGCTTCTTGGGCTGTATGAGGAGGGCTGGCCTTGGTGGAGTAGAAGTGGCAGCCTTGAAGGCGTAAATACCATCAGTCTCTTTTGCGGTACTGGTTTTGCAATGGACACCACCACCACCTTCTTGGCCAAGTTAGTTTCTGGTCATATTCAGGATCTCAAGGTAACAGGTGCCTGATGACGAGCTCTTCTATGTGTTCCTCTTGTGGAGAAGTATCCCCAATAGGCTGCTCTCTGGATAAATCGTCCATGTCTGAATGGCAGCGAACCCACCCAGAACTGAGGTCAAGGCTGATACCTGGTGCCGAGGAGGCAGTGCTGGCTGAGTCAGGGGGACTGAAATAGAAGGCTGATCTATGCACATCCACCAAACACAGCCACCTCCAAACTGAAGGCCACGTTTTTGGGAACACCACAGTCATAATAACTGGCGGGGGGGGGGGGGGGAGGGTCAGGGATTGAGCAGTGGCCAGCAGATAATGTGGCCCTCAATCAAAGCCCAGACCACACTTTTCCCCCTATTTTCCAAAAGAAAATGCTAGAGAGGGGAGCATACCTCATATGAATTGCTCTTTCTCTTGAGCACTACATATATCATATTGGAAAAGGCCTTCAACTGTAAAACAAATGAACCTCCTCTTAAAAGCTTTTGATCGAGACAAAATATGCGGTCTCTGTTAGTACACTAGAACCTAACAGCCTTCAATGCTCTAGCAGAGAGAGTTTGAACGGAGAATGCCATCCGCCCTGGCAGACTGGTACCTACCAAGCATTCAATCAACCTCACATGGAGCCTCCAGAGAGCTAAGAACGGTGTTAAATGCTGTATTTGGAGAAGTCAGTGTGCTTTTCCGACATTTCGCTGCTTTTGTTTGATGTATGTTCACAGGCACTTCTTTAATTTCCTTTGTTGTTTTTGCCTCCTGAAGGAAGCTGGCTTCCGAAACACTGCCACTCTGTGCTGCTCTGAGCCAGCAGCTAACAGTGCTTCCATTTCAACTGCTGCAGCTGCTGAGGTGAAGTTGTGCTATTTCAGCTGTCTGGAGAAACTGGGAAAAACTGCTATATCAAAACAATAATCTTTATGCAAAACAACAAGCTACTATCTAAACACTGCGCCGAACAAGGGGGAACTTTCATGCCTGACTGCTCGACTCCTGGAAATATTAATAAAAGAAGCTGAGAGCCACTACCCTTAAACATTAGTGTACGAAAAATGGACTGTTATATGAGCGTGTTCTACCAGTGGAAAAACGCACAAAAAGTAAGTCAAAAGCCCATCATCCGCGTATTATTTTTGGGGTTCTTCCAAGGTCTTTCATGCATTAAAAACAGTTTTAAAAACTGGTTTATAAACTAGTTCATAGAGTCCACAATATTTTCATTGATACATGATCCTGCCCAGCCGAACACCGTTCAGTCTCTCTCACCTTATCCAACCAGCCCATAGGAGAGCAATAAAACAAAGCATTATGTAGCGAATTAATATCCTATATAAAAGGGTGCGCACGCACACACACGCGGTTTCAGAATTCAGCTTAATGTTTTAGAAATTCAATAAAACTGAAAAGTGAAATAGATGCAGCTGCAGACTAAAAAGTGTCCCTAAATACAGACGGCGGCTCCATTACTTAAGGGGAATTTATTGTTAAAGTTTGTGTTCTTACGGGTTGGCAGCACGTTTCACCTGAGATAGAGACAACTGCTCCCTTTTGAGGATTCACTACAAAAAGAGACATCCTTTTGCAAAATCGTACAGGCGTGCTTGTATCCTCAACACACCAGATTCCATATACATACCAATAGTAGCAGGCTCACAATATGTTATTAGATTATTGTAATCCGAATTGTGGTTGGCCTGACTTGTCCTCCTTTCTAGGGATAGTAAAAAAAAGTCCAACCAGAGGGATCTTATTGAGATTTAGCACTTCCTCCAGATATCGGATTAATTTCCATTCCAATCTAACTTTAATCAGGCCCATAGTTTTTCCTATAGAAAAGATGCAACTCTTGTACCCTCAGTGGGTTTGCAACACGGTGTATCTTGGTGTGGCTGTTACTTTATTGCTCTGTTTTGGTGTACCATTCTTTGTCTTGGCGTGTCTCACTTACGCTCTTTTTTGTACTCCTGGATTTTTCGAAGTATTATACTTGGCGCACTCTCCACTTGACTGCCATTATGCCTCTAAATTTCTTGCTTTGTGTCTCGTACTTTGGATGCTAGTGACTCAGCAGAGGTCTGTATCCATCTCTTGTGTTGTTTCTGTCTTTTGATTTTCCATGTGGGTCTGTTGCTTTCTATGTACCGGTCTCCATCAGGCTATATTGTCTATATTTTGTGCTCATCTGATCTGTCTCGCTTTTGGCTATTTCGCACATCGCCAGCTTCATTTCATGCTTAGTTTGTCAGTCTCTCCACATGTCTAAAGTTTCCTCTGTTTCTCTTTCTTTCTCCAGCTTTATGTGTCTCTGTGGCTGCGTCCTTCTTAGGAGGTGTGCATCCAGTGGTGCTGGAACAATTTTCAGAGGGGGGAGATGCCATTAATGTTATTACTCTGAAGTCATAGGGACGCTGAAAAATACAAGCGTCATACAAAAACACCAGTGTAGCAAATGTGCTGTGCACATTCAGCAGGAGAATGGTAAGGGTATGGCGTGTAGCTAATGGTGCATTTTGAAGCACTGGTGAGGCAGCACACTAATTTACAGACAGTACATTTTCCATTGAAATGGCCACTAAATTTGCATAGGTAAAACTATTTAGCGCAAAAACGATTGTGTGTGGATATCGGATTTCAGCTAATTTTATCATTTGCACAGCAAGTAAAGTGTCTTGAATTTTTTTGATCCCACTGAAATCTGTTTCCATCACACTTCAGAATTACATAAAAATGCTTCATTTGTTCTTTCTTAATTGCTGATATAAGTTGAAATATGTGTATAGTTCATTTACTGATATGTAAATGTTGTGTGTTAGAAAACAACTGACATCCTACAGCCTTTCTGTTTGTTTCCTGTACCCCAACATGATTGTCATCTAGATGACTTTTACAAAATCCTTCACTTTAGAGTCAGAGAAATAAAAGTCACTCCAGTTTCTAAATAAGCAGCAATTGTCAGAAGACCTAGCGTGACATCTGATCTTTGTTTTTGAACGCACAGCAAATGTGACAAGATAAACAGAAAATGTAAAGGCACCTTTACTGTTCATACACCTCCTGAAGTTCAGCATGATTATTCCGGGGGGTGCTGCAGCACCCCCACTTCCAGCCAGGGCCGGACTGGCCGTCGCGGGCACCGGGCGTTTCCCCAGTGGGCTGCCACGGTGGGGGCCGGTTTGGGCACCAGGGGGGCTGTTTTTGTTAGCGGGGGCCTGCAATATCGGCCCCCGGTAACAAAATCGGCCGCACCCCCTCAGCCCCCACAGGGGGGCCGGCTAGACAGTTTGCCAGGGCCGGTTTTCGTTCCCAGTCCGGCCCCGCTTCCAGCACCTCTGTGTGCATCTCCCTCTTCCCGTGGTTCGTAGGATTTGCAGGGCTCTCTTGCCATCTCTTTATGAGTCACTTCCAGCTCTAGTCTTGCATGTTTCTCTCTAGCCAACTCTTTGTTTCCCAAGTACTCTATCTCTCCACATACATTACTGAAAAATCTTATGTTAAATGGAAGTTAAGGTTTTTGTGAGTGTGATAGTTACTACAGCGCTAAACCTCAAAAGACATGAAATTCACAAGTTAAGGTTGTAGCTTAACCTTACCTTTGACCCTCACTGCCCTTGATTACCTTGCGACTCTTCCATGCCTTTCCACTGCGGTGCGTTTTCAACACAATTGCAATTTCATTATAGAAAGCCTGTGCTTCATCGAAACTGCAATGTTTCTGAAAATGTACTGTCTTAGCCATTTGCAGGAGCTGGAGTGCAATATTGAACGTCCACCACCTTCACTAATGGGAAGAGGGGATAATAGTCCAAAAGCACCCTGCCTAGCTGTAGGCCCAGGGGAGGGGGCTTTTCTTAAATGTCCCTCACCTTCCCAAAAAGTGGAAGGTATTCCATACTCTGCTCACTCGCGGGTGGTATTATTTATTTATTTACTTGCCCTGCCTTGGCTTACCCAAGGGTGTGGAGGTTTGTAAATCTCCTGCCTTGCCCAAGGATAAGGGGAACATATTTTCCACATTCCCACCTTTCCCAAGAGCGGGGTTGGTTATGTGATCCCTTCATGCCTTGCCAAGGGTAGGAGGATTGCTGGGCCCCTTTTCCCCCAAAGGTCAAAAGGGTGGGGGGAGGGGGGAGGTGCTAGGTGTCTCAAATTGCATTTATGTTGATACTGAACATCTATCAGCTGCGCCGGTCTTATTTGACCTGTAAAATGCTGCAGGTAGCTTTGCCAATTTGAATCACGGAACCGGGGACGCTGTGAGGTGCCATGTTTCTCAGTGTCCCGCAGCATGTGGTACGCAGAGGATCGGACCATCTTTATTTTTAGGTCTCGCCTGGCGTTGCAGCGCATGCGCTGCTCACTCGGCAAGATTTATTGTCAACGAGGACTTTGAGAAGAGGGCTTGAAGCCCCGCCCCTCATTTCCATTGGCTTGCGTCACCGTTTATGCTAAACGGTGGCCTGCCATTGGAAATGAGGGTTTTTTGTTGACGCCCTTTGGCCTCCGATCCAGACTGGGTCGCCTGCTTTGCTGCTGTCGCAAAGCACTTTCTTATCTTTATGGGGCCATGTGTTTCTAATTAGAAACACATGGCCCCATAAAGACAAGAGATCCATGCTTGTTTTTTTTTTGAGTTGGCTTGTGGACAGACTCTGTTTCTAGTCTCTGGTCACTGTCTGTGTTGGTTAGTTCTTTGGCTGTGTTTACGTTTCCCCCACAGTGAAAGATTCCGTATGTGAGTTATTTACTGCGGTGACGTAGGGTAGCGTGCATATATATTCCATGCCAGCACTCTTTACAGACCCATCACGTGAGCTGTACACCCGCCTCCTGGCGCTATAGAGGTACCACTAGGCACATCTCGGGCGGGGAATGCTTTGTACGTTTATAGACCACCTACCACCATACAACGCAACACAGAGAACTTTATTAGCAAGAGAAGTGTTGACAAAGTAAACTAGTGAAACGACTGAGTGTCTGGAAGTGCAGTTTAATGGAAAGTGAGTGCTCTGTGTATCTCAGTAGGCTGGGCGGTAGGGAGACTGCCTGGCGCTGCTTCTTCCAGGCCCCACTGGTGGCAGACACGCTTCACTCCTGTTTGGTTTCTGTCAGTCAGTCGCTATTTCTGGCCCTTGGTCGTTCATTCTCTTGGTGAACACATGTGCTTTGCGGTTCTCACCACGGTGCAGCGCTGTGTAAGGTGGAGTGATCTGTAGTGTTCTAGCTTGTTCTCTCTCTTTCTCTCACTGTCTCTCTGTCTCTCACTCTCTCTCACACACACACTCTCTCTGTCTCTCACTCTCTCTCTCTCTTTCTCACACTCTCTGTCTCTCTCTCTCGGTCTCTCTCACTCTTTCTCACACTCTCTCTGTCTCACTCTCTCACTGTCTGTCTCACTCTCTCACACCTCTCTCTCTGTCTCTCACTCTCTCTCTCTCTCTTTCTCACACTCTCTCTCTGTCTCTCTCACTCTTTATCTCTCTCTCTTTCTCACACTCTCTCTTTCTCACTCTCTCTCTTTTTATCTCTTTCACTTCTCTCGCTCTCTCTCCTCTTCCCTCCCTAGTGTACGTACTCAGCTCTCAAGAGGAGGGGGTTATACTTACGCACCACTGAGAACGGTATATCTATGCAGCTCTCGGCAGTTTCTGAGGGCACCATATGCATGCCGCTGATGCAGCGCGTACAATAAAAACTATTCTCCTCCCAGGTCACTTATAGGTCATCCAGGGGCAAACTATATTTCTCATATCGATGGGGCCCATAAACATCGCCTAACACACATGCACACTCCTGGATTTCCTTTACACCTTTATGAAATTCTGTACTCCTAGGAGAAGCATGAGAACTAAATGGAGAACACCATTTATGTACCGCTGGAAGAGCCAGGATATCTTATTACCTTAATTTGTCACTTTCTTTTAGTTATTTCTTAAGATATTCCTGCTCATTGTTTTGTCGATGAATCATTCATGTAAAAAATTAGTTCATAGTGATTAAGACCAGCTGAATCACAATAACCAATTACTGATGTCACAATCATTTAGGAAAATAACCACTGAGTCATTTTGGGTTTAAAGAATCTTAAATTTTATATAATTTTTAAAAGCATGAGAAAGAATGTAATACTTTATTCAATTATCCATTCTTAAATTCAAATATTTATTAAGCATAATCAATTTTATTGCAGAAAGGAAATTTTTGTCATGAAGCCAAAACCCTAATTACCTGCCTAGCTTCCTAATTTAGCCTAATGATTTCTAACCTAAGTTAAGAATTAGAAATAGCCTGATTCTCATACTCAACTGGAAAATTAAGACAGCAACAGCAACTTCAGCTCGGCAGCATCAGCTACCTGCAACCCGTCTCATCTAACAGTCTTTCAGCATCTCCCGCTCAGTAAGGGATCGATCAGGACCACCCAGCACTGGAAGCCACCAACACGACTCTCCAACTCCTCTCCTGACTGTGACTGCAACCGCGACTGACCCCCTCCCACTAAGAGTAGGCCCTCTTATACCCTAATTCTAACTTTGCTAACTAACTGTTGCAACATTTATAACACGCTTTTCTTTCATTGGTCCATGCATGTCATCTTATTCATTCTTTTAATCAAGTTCTCTTGGATTCAAGGGTCCTTGGATCATTTCCTTTCCCATACGCTCAAACATTTTTCATCCGTTTCGATCAGTACATTTGTAACTTCTTTCGACACATTCGAGAACTCCGCAGTCATTGTCCTTTCTTTTAAACTTGTTTAAGAGTAGGCCCTCTTATACCCTAATTCTAACTTTGCTAACTAACTGTTGCAACATTTATAACACGCTTTTCTTTCATTGGTCCATGCATGTCATCTTATTCATTCTTTTAATCAAGTTCTCTTGGATTCAAGGGTCCTTGGATCATTTCCTTTCCCATACGCTCAAACATTTTTCATCCGTTTCGATCAGTACATTTGTAACTTCTTTCGACACATTCGAGAACTCCGCAGTCATTGTCCTTTCTCTTAAACTTGTTTCCCACGGGTCTTCTGCTGATCATCATGGCACACTATCAGTTCAATTAGGTCACACCAGCCTTGACCATTTCTTGCATCCTAGCGTCTCAGTAACCTCACGAGGTTTAGTTTTTCTCCGATTTCATCCCGTGTCATGTGTCCCCTTGCGCCTGCGCACATCTTCCCACTGGCGGCCATTTTATATCGCCACTCGGTTATACTTTTTAGAAGCACTAATTTGAGGCAAACAAAACATAATTAAAATAGAGAAAAATAGCCCTTTCGTTTCCCTCCCGTCATCTACGTACCCCAATTAGTTATTACCTAGCAGAAAGCAACATTTAAGCTGTTCCTTACTTACCATCACTATTGTTTTTGCAACGACACGTTTTATTTCTATGAAGCACAAACATGCATTTATTTTTAATTAGTACGCATTTATTTTTATGTTATAATTAGACACACGGACATCCATTAATAGATTATTTGGCACACATTTTAGCATATTACCATTCCCATACATACAGTGTTGATTAATACATTTAAACGAACATTTTATTTAATTAATTATAAATTTGTTAGGGGTTAAATTTTTTATTTTCCCTGCTCCATCAACTCCCCCCTTTGGTGATTTTTAAATCACCACATAAAACCCAAGTCATACTTCTTTTCAGGCAGCATGTCTTTCATCCTTTGCTTTCTGTTATCTACACATCTGTTTCTTCTTCATCTTGCCTTTTAGTCTCTTTATACATGCTTTCTTTCATTTTCTCCAACTCAATTTCACCCATTTCTCTCTCTCTCTCTCTCTCATTATTCTGTTATTTCTTTTTATCTTATTTTGTCTTACTTTTCTTTTTATACATGTTATTACTATTTTCAATACCATGGCTAACAGAATTACTATAGTTGCTACTATTATAACTTTCCCTATCACTAGTCTACTCGTTCTGGTCAACCAATTTGCTACTGAAGAAAACCCTCTACCAAGTTTTCCCAAAACACTTTCAACCTCCAGTGGAACTAGTTCTTTGTGCAAATTTGTAATATTTGTAATATACTTCTGTATATTTTCACTTTTATCAGGAATGTAAGTACAACAATGTTGGACTTTCAACATTCCACAGACTCCACCCTCTTTTGCCAAAAGAATATCAAGGGCAAGCCGATTTTGCATCACCATAGCTCTCATGGCAACCATTTCGGTATTTACCATTAAGAACCCTCCCGCAGTATCTGTAGACAAACGATCTACTACTGTGGATAACTTCCGAATTTTAAATGCATTCAAAGATATTCCCACTGCTGGTATCAATGCTCCAAAAATATCACCTACAATTTCTGAAAAACTTTCCCTCTTTCTACGTGTAAATCTATTAATCATCTTGTATGTTCCCTTTTCTTCTCTGTCCATGTGAAAAAAATTTGGAAAGACCAGGCCTACATAGCAAGTTCCATACCAATGGTCCGGTAACCTGTAATAAGCTCTATTCCCACAAACATAATAGATACCTGGAAATATTGGGTCCTTTCCACCTTTAAATCCCCAACCTCCCAGAATTTGATAATTGTCATGGCAGATACTGGAACCTACAAAGTAATTGTCATAGACTGTCTTATTTCTCCTAATACACAACTTTCCTGTTTGTGGCCAATCTAAAGTCATTGCTGCATTTATCTTTTTCCCTTCATGATTTCCTTCCTCAAACGTCCATAAGCGTTTTCCCTCCTCTTTTATTGCTTCTTTTTGAAATTTCATTCTTCTTTCTTCAACCATTTCTAAAAATACTTTTTCTTCTTTCTTTAACTCACAGGTAAGGTTGTTACTAATTATTTCTTCTAACGTTAATTTTCTATGTTCTAAAAAAATTCCCCTAAAACTTTTGCTGGTTTTACTTTGTTAAGTTCTGGTACTACTGGAATGTTTGCAAAAATCTTATCTATATCAGTATAATAAGATTCTAATCTACCTGTTTTATAAAATAAACTCGCTATTACACTACATGTTATTCCATAAGTCAGAGGTAGGTGATGATAAGTCACACCTTCTGATACTGATGCAGGCAACTGCATACAAACATAACAATCTCTCACATCCATTGTCTCTACGTATTCATACAACAATTTTGTAAAAACATTCTTTGAAAAATCTGTTACTGACTTATCCTTATGCAACTCTGCACTACTTCTTAAAATAACTGGTTCTTTAATATTAGTTTCTTTTTCTGGTTTAGTATCATTTTTTGCTTCTATCACAGCTATACTAATAGGAATTGTGATTGCTAATACTATCCATATGGTCATTAATAACCCTGTACAAAAGCAGCACATTTTGCACCATCTCTTTATAAATTCACATTTATCTCTTCTATCCCTATTATTTTCCATTTTTCTTTTTTCTATTTGTTAAGTTTCAGAAAATTGTGTCACTACACCTCAGAAATGACTTAGATGCCACTCTGCTCTCAAAAGTCTTTGCTTGGTACTTTCTTTAATTCTCTCCAGAATTCTTTCGTTGTCACATCCGGTGGTTTGTCACATCCAGTAAAATTGTCATGTCCGGCAGAAGCACTATAAGTCTTCACTTCAAGTTTGTTGCATCTCACCTTTTCCCATCCGACTTCTCAGTCTCTGGTTCTCGTGAGTGTTTTCTTCTTCTTCTTTGTAATCTGTTAGTGCAATATACAGCCACTCAGGTGACTTATACTTTGCATTCACTTTCTTTGTCCTTTTGGACTTTTGTAATCTTTTTCCACTTGGTTTTTCTTGTCCCTTTTGACTTGTTACTTCATTTACTTGTTCAGCACCTTCGTCTCCCGCTCTTATTATTCTATATCTCAATTTTCTTATATAGCTGTTGGGCCAATTATCTCCTTTTCTTGGCCTTTTGAGTTCACCTTCTCTTTCTTCTCTTTCTGATTTCCAATTTCTTTTTCTTGATTCAGTTTTTGCTTTTTCCTCTTCTCCACTTTCTTCTGTTTCTGTTTCAACTGTTTCACTATTGTCTCTTATTTTGAAACTTATGATCTCGTCATCTCCTACTGGTGGATCTGTCTTCTCCTTTTTGTTTTCCCTTATTACTGTCCCTCCTCGGGGTTCTTCCGATTTGGTGTTTTTCTCCCTTTCTACTTCTAAATTTCCCTGTTCTTCTGTTTCTCTATCTGTCCCTATTGCTCCTCGGTGTTCTTCTCGATTTTCTAACTTTTTGTGTACTTCTTTCCCTACTTCATCTATTAATATTGGTTCTGAAGGATTTCCACCATAACTTGTACTTGGTTGTTCATCCAACTCAATTTCTTGCTCAGTTTCTTCTCTAATTGGTTTATAGCCCCAAGTTTTCCTTAGGAATTCTTCACGGTTTTCAACTGAATCATCAGAGTCTGAAGTTGTGTCAGATATTTCCAGATGTCGACTTACAGGTCGATCTTCAAGTTCTGGAATTTCTGAATTTCTTTCTTCTTCTTCTTCTTCCTCTTCTTCTCTAGAGGTACTCGCAGTTGGGGTTTCCAGATGTCGACTTTCAGGTCGATCTTCAAGTTCTGGCACCCTTTCTTTTATCTTTGTTGTCCCAGCCGTTAAACTTTTATCCCACACTTCCAGACGCCGACTCACATGTCGATCTGTAGGTTCTGGAACTCTGATTGTGTGGCTGGCATGAACCCAGTTTTTCACTCCTGCACACTTGACGGCAGTCGTCGTCACCAGGATTACCTGTCGTGGATCGTCCCAACGAGGAACTAGACAGTTTCTTCTCCTGTGGACTTTTATGCGGACCCAGTCTCCTGGATTCAAGTCGTGGGCTGGTTTTCTTTCAAGAGTGGTCGCATCCGGTCCAACCTGATGAAACACAGAACGCACCACATCAGCCAGTCCCTTGCAATAATCCAGTACTAGATCATCAGTTATAGTTAATAACTTGTTGACAGGTACGTGTGCTTGTCTCATTGCTCGTCCCATGATCATCTCATGAGGACTGAGTCCAGTTTTCTTTTCAGGGATGCTTCTGATGGTCATCAGAACAAGAGGCAGTGCATCCGGCCATTTGAGTCCTGTAGCTTGACACATTTTTCCCAATCTGTTTTTAATTGTTCCATTAATCTGCTCTACTACCCCAGAAGCCTCTGGTCTGTAAGCACAATGTAGTTTTTGTTTAATACTCAATGCTTCACAAATCAATTGGATCAACTCATTTTGAAAATGTGTTCCTCTATCTGTCTCAACCGTGACTGGAAAACCATACCTTGGAATGAACTCTCGCAGCATAAGTTTTGCCACTGTTGTTCCATCATTCCTTCTTGTGGGGTATGCCTCCACCCAACGAGAGAACAAACAGACGACCACTAGAACATATCTTAGTCTGTTACTAGGGGGCATCTCGATAAAGTCTAACTGCATTCTAGTGAATGGACCTCCTTCTCGTCCTATTGTTCCTAGACTCACTACTGTTTTTCTTCCTGGGTTAAACTGTTGACAAATAAGACACCTTTGACAAAGACTTTCAGCAATGGCTCTGAATTTTGGGTTATACCAAGTTTGTCTAAAAAGTCTGATCATTGCATCTCTCCCAATATGAGCTTGTCCATGGTACATCCGTGCCATGTCTGCAATCATGCTATCAGGCATAACTGGTCTTTCATCTCTGTATACCCACACACCATTATTTTCCTGTCTTCTACATCCTGCTTTTATCCAGTAATCTTTTTCCTCATCTCTTGCGGTTTCTTGTAACTGCCTTACTTCATCCCATGTCTCGACAGTATTAGTGAAAAGCAAAGGACAAGAGACATGCTCCCTTTCTCTATTTTTGTTCAAGGACGCCATGTTCTCCGCACAATATTTAGCGATCTCATCAGCATAATTATTGCCGACCGCTATGTAATCTTCATTTTTCTTATGCGCTTTGCACTTCACTACAGCTATTTGTTTAGGCAACTGTATCGCCTCAAGCAGTTTTTTAACATAATCTCCATTTCTGATAGGTGTTCCTGCAGATGTCAAAAATCCTCTTTGTGACCAAATCTGACCGAAATCATGTACGATGCCGAATCCATATTGGCTATCGGTCACAATCGTGATTCGTACATTTTTCCCCAATTTACATGCTTGAATCAAAGCAATTAGTTCCGCAACTTGTGCAGACCTAACTCCTTTCAGACAAGACGCTTCCATCACAGTTGCCACTGTGCATACTGCGTAAGCTGCGCTTAAAACTCCTTCTTTTGTAGGCAAGCATGAGCCATCCACAAACATGACATAATCAGATTCCTTTAACGGTTCATCTTTTATGTCAGCTCTTGGTTTTGTGCAATATTCCAGCACGTTCAGACAATCATGATCTACTTCGTCTTGTTCAATTATATTTTCTTCATCTGGTAATGATGTAGAAGGATTTACATTCATGCATCTATCTATGGTCACATTTTCAGCGCTCAAGATGACTTTTTCGTACTTAGTCAGCCGACTATGTGTCATGTACTGTGTTTTTGTTCTTGTCAAAAGAATTTCTACTGAATGGGGAACATATACTCTCAGTGGATACCCCATCACTATACCTTCACTTTGTTCCAGACTTACACAAGTAGCAGCAACTGCTTTCAGACATCCAGGCAATGCTTTTGCTATAGGATCTAAAACAGCTGAAAAATAAGCGATTGGTCTTTTCATGGTCCCGTGTTTTTGTACCAGTACTGAAAATGCACATCCATCTCTTTCACTGCAGTACAACTCAAAATCCTTCTCATAATCAGGCATGCCTAAAGCAGGGGCCTCACACAGTTTCTTTTTAATTCTTTGAAAGATTTCATTTCTTCTTTGTTTAACTCAAAAGGGTCTTTTACATCTTTCTTGGTCAATTTTTGTAAGGGTTTTGCAATCAAAGAGAAACCACTTATCCACTGTCGACAATATCCAACCATTCCCAAAAACATTCTTACCTCTCTCTGAGTCATTGGTGCTCTCATTCCTTGAATCATTCTTACTCTTTCTGTCGCTATCTTTCGTACTCCTTTCTCAATTTTATGCCCTAAATACTGGACTTCTTTCTGACAAAACTGTAATTTTGAAGGAGACACTTTATGTCCTCTTTTCTCTAAATGGTTCAGTAAAGCAATTGTGTCACTTACACATGCTTCTTTGGTTTTCGATGCCACCAATAGGTCATCGATATACTGCACCATCACTGATTTTTCTGGCATTTTTAAATCTTCCAGAGATTTCTTTAGAATCTGATTAAAGATTGAGGGGCTTTCTGTATACCCCTGAGGAATTCGGCACCATGCCAAAATACGCTCTCCGAACCGGAACGCAAATAATGGCTGGCTATCTGAATGCAAAGGAATAGAGAAAAATGCGTGACACAAATCTATCACAGTGTACCACTCAGCTTCATGTGGAATTTGATATAGAATTACTGCAGGGTTTGGCACTATTGGACAACATGGTACAACTATTTTGTTGATCCTTCTCAAATCCTGTACTATTCTATATGTTCCATTTGGCTTTTTCAGTCCCATAATAGGTGAATTACATGGACTGCTCATGATTTCTTTTAGAATTCCCTGTTCAATCATCTTATTTATCACAGGAGTTATTCCTTCAATTATTTCTGGAGTTAATTTGTACTGTGGCGTGTTCGGGTAAGTTGTCCCTTCTTTCACTGTCACTTTTACGGGATCAACTTCTCTCATTAATCCAATGTCTTCTCCTGAAAAATCCCACACACTTTCTTTTACTGCACCTTTTAGTTCTTCTGGAAGTTTTTCTGCATCAAATGCAGGAAACAAACCATTAGTTTCAGGTTCCTGATTCATCAAAGTTACTTTATACAGAACATCTTCATCTGAAGTCTGAAAACCTATTCCATCTGGCGTACAATAAATTGTGCAATTCATCTTGCATAAAAGGTCACGACCTAAAAGATTTACAGGACTACAATCGCACACTACAAATTTATGCATTTTGCTAAAAGAACCAATTTTTACTTCCACCAATTCAGTAAGTGGGGTTTTAATCTGCTGATTGGCTACTCCTACCACTTGGATGTATTCACCTGAGAGAGGAAGGTTTGGAATTTCCACTGATCTAACAGTAGAACGGGTAGCTCCAGTATCGACAAGGAATATTACGTTTGCACCATTCACTTCTCCATCCACAAAGGGACCAGACTGATCTACCTCTAGAGTTGCGCCAAGCACGCACTCTTTCCCCTCTCCTGCGCACCGTCAGAATCTTTCATCCGGGTCATCCTCACTCTGACGCAACAAATACTGAGAAATGTTAGCTGCTCGCGGCAACTGTGTTACCTGCTCTCCTCCGTAGAATCCTGTTTCTGTACTGTATCTTTGCTGGTTAACAGTGTTGGGAAGTGGTGGTTGCGGCACCTGACTTTGTTGAACAACTACCTCATTCTGCACCTGTGGAGTTAATGATTGATGTTCCGGATTAGGTTTAGGTGGGAACTTACACTCGTTTCTCCAATGCCCTAATTTTCCGCAATTATGACATGGCCATTTCTTCTTTGCCTCTTCTAGACTCACTTGACCCTTTCCTTTACCTAGGTTTGGTCGCATTTTATTCTGTCCTGATTCGTTTCCATTATTATTGTCCAATTGAGCTTCTTGTTTTTCTGCCACCTTCACTTGTGCCCACATTGCCTTCTCTTTCAACTTACGCTGTTTACTCTCTATTTCATCACTACAATACTTAGCATATCTCAGTACCTCATCTACACTTCCATTCTGCCAGTTTATCATGTGTTGCTTAATCATATCACTTATTTCTTGTTTCAGGCCAAACACAAATCGGTATACAAAATGACTCATGTCCTTTTCACTCAACTCCTCATAACCACTATACTGCTTGAAAACCAATAACAGTCGCTCATAATATGCATGTACAGACTCCTTACTTTCCTGTGTAGTTCTATCAATTTTTACCCAATCTGTCTCTTTAGGAGGAATCTTATTCTTCAAAAAGGTAATCACCTTATCGTACTTCTTCATCACATCAGGACTTGGAGCTCCTGTCTTAGGATCTCTTGGATATTCTGTAGTTGGCCAGTCAACTGTAATCTTACATTCGGACCATAAATCTGTTGGTACCACTATGTCAAACAATCCATCTAAATCTATCCACAACACTTTTGAGACTTTTACAAACCTCTCTACTTGTCGGTACCACTCAACTGGCTTCTCTCTTAACTTTGGAAAGTCATTGGTAAATGACAGTATGTCCTGCCTAGTCCAGGGAACATGCACGTAACTACCACCTGGAGTTTCTCTCATGGGGTATTCTTTGACAACAGATTCTTTTTCAGTTATCATAAAGGCCAATGAACCTTTGTCTGTACTTTTCTCATTCTTCTTTGTCCATCTAACCTTCCATCTGTCCACATCACCCCATTTTCTCAACAACACAATTAACTCCTTTATCTGTGTCAGCCTTCCTGCCGTGTTCAAATTTTCAATATCTTTTTCACAAAAGTCTACTCTGTATGGTTTCTGCAACGTTTTCACTTTTGCAAAATCTATTCCAATCTCACTAGCCACTTCTTCTAGTTTGTCATGTAAATTCTTTGCTCTCCATGTTATACTTTTGCACAGAAACATTATTTCCTCATCCTGATAATTTTTTATCTTTTCGGTACCAATCGTTCCTAGAATTAATTCTTCCATGTCTATTTTTAATCTGATCACATCTAATGGTTTTTCTTCTGTTTCTTTTATTTTAAATGCTTTCATCCACTCATTTAACTCATCAGGAGTCGGACCTATGGGTGTATTATTTAGTTCTATCCAATTACCACTCTTTTCAGGCGTTTCTGTTGCAGATTCTGTTACCATATGCATTTTCCTACCATTGCACTCATTCACCGTTAAATTTGTAGGTGGACTTGGTCTGTAAGTACTAGCCAAATTACTTGTACTTGCACTTTGTTCCATCCTTTCTTTTTCTCTTTGAAATTGTGAACGCATGGGAATCACCAAAGATCGTTCATCAATTTTCTGATTCTCAAAAACGGGTATTACTGGACCTATTGTTACAGGCACAGTAACTGCTTCCATATTTTTCGTTAATTCTCTAATCTTCTCAGTTAGTTCTTTTGTTGTCCTTGCCAATTCGCTTGCATTGTCGCTTTCTATTCCTTCATTTTGAGAAGTTCTCATTTGTTCTTGTGACCTATTTACATCAATTCTCTTTTCCGGGCTTTTATTTCGCATAGTCTCTATTAGCGTCGCATCTGGTGTCACCACTGTAGAACTCTGCTGATACGGAGGTGGATTTCTATTTAAAATATCTTCCAGCAACTCGTCATCCGTTTCGCTCTCATGCATATATTTTTCTCTCTCTATATGTTTCTTTTTCTCAGTCCGCTTTTTCTTAGTCCCTTCCTCTACTGTAAAAGCTGGAAACAAACCTCCTGTCATGTTAGCACATCTCCATCGTTTTATTCTGTCCTCATGATTTACTCCCCACAATCTTCCAGGCATAAACTCATGATCTCTCATTCCTCTGAATCTCTCTCGTTCATACATCTCATCTTCCCATTCCGTCAAAGCCTCAAACTGTGTTGGTCTAGGTCTAGGTTCCAACTTACACATTTTTTCTCGCAAGTTTCGCAAAACCGCTACACTAAATGATCCATTCTCAGGGAAAGCCAAAGCACCATCATTCTTTGTATATTTTGCCCAATTTTCCAACCATATGCACGTATGATATCCATATTTCAGCATCATATGTGAAGCTGCTGATTTCGGCGGAGAAATTACTTGTCCCTCTCTAGTCACAACCTTTTTGTCTTTCTTAAAGAAATTCTTCAATTTCGTCGTCCAGGACGTTCTCTCCCTTTCATACTCGTAATACGGCATGTTTTCTATTTGTTTTCTCTTTACTCTAACGCTGTTCTGTGTACGGAACTTCGACCAATTACAGCGCGACTTACACTAACGTTCCAATCAGAACAATTCCCACCGTCCGTGAACCAACCAATCCTAGCGCGACACTTTTCTACGTCACTCCTGCTCTGTGTTCACGTGACTAGCGCACTATCCAATCCTAGCGCGGCACTGTTCCACGTCACTTCTACTCTTTACCCCTCCTTTACAAAATTTATCGGCAATTCTCTTTTCGCTGTTTTCTCCGTTAGTTACAACAATTAAAACAATTCCATAGTCTGATTCGCTAAACAAAGTGACAGCTTTGTCCTTTTACACAAGAATCCTGTATTTCCAGTAGGCAGCGCTTACCTCTACCCTACCACAGAATTATTTACTCTCGTCGATAAAGTAGCACTTTTCTCTACCTTACCCTTCTTTTAAACAAACAATTTACTCGTTTCTCTGGGGATAAGACACATGTGGAGACTAGGCTCCTGAGAATTAAGGCCAAAGTTTCACAAGTAAACTTGATTTGCCATTTCAATTACACACTTTTTGCACAGAAATCCCTAACATAACACAACCTGCGTTATTACCAAAATGAATTCAGACCATGTACCAAATTCCATGTGACTTCTCTTGCCACACGTGTTCCACTTCCTACATCCCAGAAGCGTGAAAACTCACATATAACATAACGCGACTCAACATATAGTGTTAGTCATCAAAAAATAATCAATAAACAATAATCACTAAACTAATCTATAGAAAACCATAACTCTGCTACCAAGAAATCTGATGCAGCGCGTACAATAAAAACTATTCTCCTCCCAGGTCACTTATAGGTCATCCAGGGGCAAACTATATTTCTCATATCCACATGACGATGGGGCCCATAAACATCGCCTAACACACATGCACACTCCTGGATTTCCTTTACACCTTTATGAAATTCTGTACTCCTAGGAGAAGCATGAGAACTAAATGGAGAACACCATTTATGTACCGCTGGAAGAGCCAGGATATCTTATTACCTTAATTTGTCACTTTCTTTTAGTTATTTCTTAAGATATTCCTGCTCATTGTTTTGTCGATGAATCATTCATGTAAAAATTAGTTCATAGTGATTAAGACCAGCTGAATCACAATAACCAATTACTGATGTCACAATCATTTAGGAAAATAACCACTGAGTCATTTTGGGTTTAAAGAATCTTAAATTTTATATAATTTTTAAAAGCATGAGAAAGAATTTAATACTTTATTCAATTATCCATTCTTAAATTCAAATATTTATTAAGCATAATCAATTTTATTGCAGAAAGGAAATTTTTGTCATGAAGCCAAAACCCTAATTACCTGCCTAGCTTCCTAATTTAGCCTAATGATTTCTAACCTAAGTTAAGAATTAGAAATAGCCTGATTCTCATACTCAACTGGAAAATTAAGACAGCAACAGCAACTTCAGCTCGTCAGCATCAGCTACCTGCAACCCGTCTCATCTAACAGTCTTTCAGCATCTCCCGCTCAGTAAGGGATCGATCAGGACCACCCAGCACTGGAAGCCACCAACACGACTCTCCAACTCCTCTCCTGACTGTGACTGCAACCGCGACTGACCCCCTCCCACTAAGAGTAGGCCCTCTTATACCCTAATTCTAACTTTGCTAACTAACTGTTGCAACATTTATAACACGCTTTTCTTTCATTGGTCCATGCATGTCATCTTATTCATTCTTTTAATCAAGTTCTCTTGGATTCAAGGGTCCTTGGATCATTTCCTTTCCCATACGCTCAAACATTTTTCATCCGTTTCGATCAGTACATTTGTAACTTCTTTCGACACATTCGAGAACTCCGCAGTCATTGTCCTTTCTCTTAAACTTGTTTCCCACGGGTCTTCTGCTGATCATCATGGCACACTATCAGTTCAATTAGGTCACACCAGCCTTGACCATTTCTTGCATCCTAGCGTCTCAGTAACCTCACGAGGTTTAGTTTTTTCTCCGATTTCATCCCGTGTCATGTGTCCCCTTGCGCCTGCGCACATCTTCCCACTGGCGGCCATTTTATATCGCCACTCGGTTATACTTTTTAGAAGCACTAATTTGAGGCAAACAAAACATAATTAAAATAGAGAAAAATAGCCCTTTCGTTTCCCTCCCGTCATCTACGTACCCCAATTAGTTATTACCTAGCAGAAAGCAACATTTAAGCTGTTCCTTACTTACCATCACTATTGTTTTTGCAACGACACGTTTTATTTCTATGAAGCACAAACATGCATTTATTTTTATGTTATAATTAGACACACGGACATCCATTAATAGATTATTTGGCACACATTTTAGCATATTACCATTCCCATACATACAGTGTTGATTAATACATTTAAACGAACATTTTATTTCATTAATTATAAATTTGTTAGGGGTTAATTTTTTTATTTTCCCTGCTCCATCACCGCTCTCAGGGCGGTACACACGAGCTCAGAATACCCTCACAGCTCTCAGGGCGGTATAACCCCACAGCTCTCAGGGCAGTATCCGAGGGCAGTATACCCCCACAGCTCTCAAGACGGTATTCATACAGCCTGCCCGCTGGCTCTACGAGGGAGGAATTATTTAAACGCTTCTGCTTAATAATATAATATTTTTACGTGTTTGTTGCATGATTTACTTGCCACAAGTTCCAGGGCCCGGCTCGTGCACGGCTCTTAGAGTCAATCCAAACCCTTGGCTCGGCTCTCCCTGCTAATTTGTTGGCTCGCCGCCCCCTTTATTCCGCGCCTCGGCAGCCTTTCACTCCTGGGGTGTTCGCAGCTCAGAATCCTTAGTTTACTTAGTGCCCACCTTGGGATATCCTGGCATTAGATGGGCGCTGCCATTCACCTCTAGGGGGCGGGCAGTGCTCGACTATGGACCAGCCTGTGTCTGGGGCAGAGACGGACCCCGTGGCCAGGAGGGCCACCCAGAACTCGACCCTGCCCCGATGAACCCCGGCTATCTGTCATGGGGCAGCTGGGGGCTGCCTCCGCTTAGGGCCCTCTGTGCCACCCTGCACCAATCCTTGTGCTAATGACCTTAATCCGTGGGTTCTCCGCGCCGACAGGGCGAGCGCCTCGTAGCAGTGCCGCGCTCTCAGTGGGCGCTGCGCCAGAAACGACGCTGTCGGACAGGACGCAGTGCGGTTTCACACCAGCCAGACATGCGAAGTGTAAACATGATATAAATACATGTAGCTGCAAGCTGACAAGTGTAAACAGAGGGGGTGTGAGGGCCCCCACCCCACGAAGAAACTCTTCGCATGTGGGCCGCGCCAGCTCACCAAAGAATGTGGAAGTAGCTTTCCAGAGAGAGCCTAGGAGTGTCTTTCATTTTCTTTTGGGGCGAGTAAGTTTTGCTGTTTTTGGAGGAGAAGGCGGGGTTATCTGCTAGCTAATTTGTTGACAAAGTGGAATAATTCTGGGCTAATTGTTTTTTTTTATCTCACAGCTGGGTAGATTCCTGGCAAGCTATGGAGCGCCAGGAAGCGCGCTGAACGCCAGCCTAGGTGCTCTAAAAAGTAAATCAGACGGGAATGTGGCACAGATCGCCACAGTTTGAGAGAGGCAGCGTGTTTTCAGCCACAAATGCCATCACAAGGTCTATAAAAGTGGGGAGACAGAGAGAAGTATGCAGGGGTGACGGGCAGGGGCTCTGGACAGAGGAGCGGGGTAGACATTTAAGGGGGGTGTTGGAATCTGGGGAGAGGGGAGGGCCTCTGCCGGAGGGGGCTGGAGGGGTAATGTAGCCGGACACTGGATGCAGTGGGGAGGGGGTGTAGGTATCTGGAGGCAGGGGCGTAGCTTGGTCAGTAAGATTGGGGGTCTGTAAGCTTCAGATTTTCTAAAAATCTTGCTGGCATATAATGTTAAATTACACCAGAGTATGCGTGCATTTTTGTCTGCGTATATGTAAAAATCCTTGTGAAATCGGACAGACACCTTACCAAACCCAACTTTTTTTCCATAAAATATAATTATATATTTATTGAAGCTATGGCCCTGTCTGGATGTGGATGGGGCAGTCTGTGAAGTGCAGGGGGTGGTATGGTGATGCTTTTGTCTGTTCAATTCCTGTTGTTGTTGTTGTATGTGAGAGGAAAGCTTCATCTGCCTGTCATTTACCTGTTCTGAGTGCGTGTGGGAAGCTTGCGGAGCTGCTAACAGCATTGTGTTTGTGTGAGGAAAGCGTACGTTGATATTGCCTGTGCTGTACCTGCTCAGAGTGCATGTGGAAAGTTTGTTCTGCTGATGCTTGTGTTGTGCCTGTTCTGTTTGTGTGAACATGTGCATCAGAGGGAAGCTTTCAAGGTGAAAGCCCTGTTGAAGAAACCCAGCTTAGATCCCCAGCTTAGATCCTGACTGCCTCGGTAACTACCGACCTATCTCGCTCCTTCCAGGGGTGAGCAAAATTGCAGAAAAGCATGTCAAGCTTGTGCTCTCCAGATACCTGGAAGTAGAGAACCTTCTACACGCCTCCCAAACAGGGTTCCGTCTGGGACATAGAGCGGAAACTGCTTTATTAGCAGTCGTCGAGGATTCCAGAAGGATCCTCGATGCAGGAGGTTCTCTGGAAGTGCTACTTCTAGATCTTAGCGCGGCCTTCGATACGGTTAATCACCGTATCTTAGTCCAACGACTTCAGAACTTGGGTATAACTGGAGTTGCACTTGACTGGCTGCGTTCTTTCTTGAGATAGATATTTTCAAGTAGCTGAGGGTGAGGCATCTCAAGCCCACGGCCCCTCAATTGTGGGGTTCCTCAGGGGTCGTCCTTGAGCCCCACTCTTTTTAATGTTTATATGGCTCCTCTTGCTGACATTGTTCTCCCTTTCGGGGTGCATATTGTCACCTATGCTGACGACACTCAACTGGTCGTCGCTTTGAACCACACTGACAAAGCATCTACCGGCCTTGGCCCATGCCTCGAAGAGGTTGATGAGATGGATGAAACACTCCCATCTTAAATTGAATGGGGACAAGACGGAACTTATGCTCCTTGGTAATCCATCCCTCTCCGATATGGTCTTCACCTGGCCTACTTGTATGGGCTCTATGCCTTCCCCTAAATCGGAGATCAAGAGCCTTGGCGTCTGGCTTGACTCCGAGCTCTGTTTTAAAACTCAAGCCAGAAGGGTTGTCGCCTCCTGCTTTGGCATTCTAAGAATGCTGCGCAAAGTGCTTCCTCTGTTTATTTATTTATTTATTTATAAAGCGCGCAACTACCCTGGGGTGTCTCGGCGCTGTGGAGTTAAAGGTAAGCAGCTGAATTAGATGACTACTGGTTGAAGAGCCAGGTGTTTACTTGTTTCCTAAATGTCAAAAGGGTGGGACTGGTTTTGATATGGATATGTTACCACCTCAGGCCAGAAGGCTTGTAGTCCAAGCGCTTGTTTTATCCCGCTTGGACTATGGAAATGCTTTGTACCTTGGTGCTCCCAGCTCGGTGCTGGCTAAACTTCAAACTGTGCAGAATTGCGCTGCTAGGATTCTTATGGCAATCCGGAGCAGCCAATCAGCAAGGCCAGCCTTAAAGGCTCTCCATTGGCTTCCTGTCGCGGCAAGAGTCCATTTCAAAGCCTTGTGTATTACTCACAGGCTGATAGGAGGGAAAGGACCAGCTATTATCTCTTCCTTGGTCACGCCCTACACCTAGCTTTAGGGCTCTTCGCTCAAATGACCTTCATCTGGCCTATGTCCCCAGAATTAAGAGGGCTAGAAGCGGCGGACGACTTTTCTCCTACAACGCCGCCAAATTGTGGAACTCACTCCCTTTGCAGTTACGAAAGGAATCTAACCACCTGGCCTTCCGTAAGATGCTTAAAACTTGGCTCTTCCCCAAATGATCCCGCTTCAGCCTTATATCGGTTCTGCCCATAGCGCTGGGATGCCCTCGGGTAACTACGCGCTTTATAAAAACTGTTTTCATTTCATTCATTTCATCATGTCTGTGTTGTAACTGTGCTCTTTGTGTGTGTGTATGTGTGAAGCCTGATTTGCTGTTGTCTCTCATGTATGTGCTCTGTAGGTGTGTGTCCCATGTTCTGCTTGTATGTGTGTTTGTGAAGCTTCTTCTGCTGTTCTCTGTTATGTGTCTTCTGTTGTGTGGCTCCAGTTCTACTTGTATGTGTGAGGAAGCTTGCTCGGCTGCCTGTTCTGTACCTATTGTGTATTGGTTAGTGAAGTTGCTCTGCTCCTCTATGTGCCATGTGTGTTCTGTTCTACCGGTATGCATTTGTGTGAGGGAAGCTTTCTCCACTGCCTATGCTGCTGCACCTTTCCTGTGTGTGTTGTTGGGGCTTGCTGTGCCTTGGCTGTATCAGTCCTGTGTGTGTATGGGAAGCTTGCTCTGCCACCTGTGCAGCCCCTATTTTGTGTATGTAAGTATAGCCTACCGCCTGTGCTGTAACCTATTGTGTTTGTGTGTTAGTGAAAGTTGCTCTTCTGCTCTCTGTACCATGTGTGTTCCTTTCTACTGGTATGCGTTTGTGTGAGGGAAGCTAGTTCAACTGCCTATGCTGTACTTATTCTGTGTGTGCTAGTGAACCCTGCCCTGCATCCCTTTGCTGCATCTATTCTGTGTTTGTGAAGCTTGCTGCGCTGGGCTCTGTTTTGTACCTGTTTTGTTTGTGTACATGTGTGTGAGAGGGAATCTTGCCCCACTGATTTCTGTATTGTACCCGTTATGCTTGTGTGACCCTATGTGAGAAAAGCCTCATTTGCTGTGGTCTGTTCTGTACGTGTTCTGTTGGCGTGTTAGTGAATGTTGCTCTTCTGCTCTCTGTATCATGTGTGTTCTGTTCTACTGGTATGCGTTTGTGTGAGGGAAGCTTGTTCAACTGCCTATGCTGTACTTATTCTGCGTGTGCTAGTGAACCCTGCCCTTTGCTGCATCTATTTTGTGTTTGTGAAGCTTGCTGCGCTGAGCTCTGTTTTGTTTGTGTACTTGTATGTGAAAGGAAATCCTGCTCTCCTGATGTCTGGATTGTACCTGTTATGTGTGTGTGACCCTATGTGAGCAAAGCCTCATTTACTGCAGTCTGTGCTGTACGTGCTCTGTTGGTGTGTGTCCTGTTCTTCTTATATGTACGAGGGAAGCTTGCTCCTCTGCCTATGCTGTACCTACTCTGTGTGTGTTGGTGAGGCTTGCTATGTCTTGGCTGTGCCAGTCTCGTGTGTGTTGGTGAAGCCTGCCCTGCTGGCTGTGGTGCATCTATTCTGTGTGTGTTGGTGAAGCCTCCCTGCTGTCTGTGCTGTACATATTCCGTGTGTCAGTCTATCTTGCCACGCCTGGCCCATACCAGTCTGGTGTTTGTGTTTGAAGCTTACTTCACTGCCTATGATGTACCTGCACTTTACGTCTCACTTGAGTCAGCGCTTCTCATTGGTCAGAGCATGCTGGATTCACTTTCTCTTCATGTGTTTTGTCACTTCCATGGCGCATGGACCAAGTACTGATTAATTGCTTTATTAGTGCCCCCCACGGCTTGTGCTAGGATTCAGTAACACTTTTTTCAGGGTGCCATATTTCTTGTACAAGCTGATCTTAACTGTTTAATCAACTGCCCCAGCGGAAATTTTAATTGGCCACGGAAACACTGATGACGGGCTCAGGGTGGCCCTTAGCTTTTACCCTGCCTCAAAAAAACTTTTGATGTAGTACTGCTGATCATTAATAACACTGCTGATGCAAAACTGTTCTCTTGATACGGCCCCAGAAGTTTTAAAATTTTAAATACATGTAGATGGATTTTTATGTAAACCGTTTGCAACTGAAGTACTTTAAGTGAGCAAATCTTTGGTCTGGCAGTTCGGGCTGGACTGTTCCCATAAAGAACAGGGTCAAGACTGATTTGCATATCGCTGGGTCTGAACTAGGGTGGTGAAGTGAGCAACAGAACGATGGATTAAACCCAGAACTGTGACTGGGGTGAGAGGTTGAAAAATGTCATCACTCCGTCTATCACCTTGTTGTGCTTGCTCTGTTGTAAAGTCCTCAGTGCCCTTAGGCCTGGGTGCACTCTAAAACCTCCCCAAAAAAGTATGCTCCCTTCCATGTTTGAGTGCTCCCTTACCATTCGATGCCTTCTTTATACATTGTGAGACTTCCACGGCGTACCTTGTCTGTGAGCAGTGAGTCCTCTAGTCCAGTTGTGTGCACTCTTCTATCGTATTAGTACTCCTTTTCAACACTGAGGCCCGGGTGTACTAACACTTTGCACCGAGTTTGCCTCTCAAAAGTGGCACAAGTCTGGCACAAAGTGTCGTGCGAGGAATGACTTTCCATTTGAAATTGGCCTGAAGTAATGCACAGTAGTATACTATGCGCTCCTTTGTGTCAAGGCAGCGTACTGTTGCGTGAATATGATTTTACCTTGAAAAATAAAAGACGAGGCATTTGGCAATACAGAAACAGTTGGTTTAATTAAACACTTTGGCCAAGAGCACAGTTACAGAAGCGGGTCCGAGGACTGTTTCAAAGTACAATCAATCTGAGCAGGGTTTTATACATTTTTTGGGGTATCATAAAGTACTTCTGACAATCCATTTTTAGGTTGAGCCTGTGCATTGCATGCACTGCTTTGCGAGGCATGCTGTATTCAGGTAGGGACTTGAAGTTCCGCCCACTCTCCACCCATATTTTTCATTGACTTGTGTCATTGTCCACTGTAAACTGTGGCTGTTCATTGGTCAGTAGGCTTAGTAGTCCCTCCTTAGTACCGTCTAGTCTCATTCGGTTACCTCCAATGGCGACACCCCCTGTTACATGTGTTGTTACTCGGTAGGCTTTAATTAAAGCCACGGAGCGCTATTTTCTCAAATAGCTTTGTCCTGCCTGCTGTTGGCAGGACACAATCTCTCCTAACGCTTCTTACAAATTTTTATAGTACGGGTGCTGGTATTTTCAATGCAATAGGACTCACAATTGCAAGTTTAAGCTATTGGCATTGTAAATGACAATGCCTTTTATTGATCTGTTTTAAAAACAACACATAAGTAAAATGCATTGTCATTTACAATGCCAATAGCTCAAACTCTTGAAAATGCGAGACCTATTGCATTGCAAATGCTTGTTTAAACTGCAGCCTGGCAAGCTCGGTGTGTATTTAGCACCCCTAGCCAGACCAGGGACTTAGGAAATAAGGGCCATTTGGCGCTTAGATCTTTCTCAAGCCTGTATAACAGGGTTGGGAAAAATCTTTAAAAGTGGGCATGCCCAAAGACCACATACTTATGCATTATACACCATCAGCTCTACTGCTGTGCAGCATTGTTTTTTGGTTCATTTTCACCCAATGCGGGAGGAAAGCGCATATAAGTGTCCACAGCCCATGTATTTAGAACCTAAATGGCATATGTGCAATATTTTCACCGTTCCATTGTTTGAATGATTAATATTTTTCCAAAGATCACAATAATTTACAGATACATAATTAGTACATGCTCAATGGACGAAAATCTTCTGACTTACATGTCCAAGGAAAGGCACTAAATGAAGAAAAGTTAGCAGTGCTGTTAAAATATGGTGCACTTTTAAACAGCAGTTTTGGAGGTATTCAAGTAGAAAACTACGTATGGGAAAGCCCTTGTTATTTGTAACATTAGTGATGTCATTAACGATATAATATGAAAGGTCATCAGTGATGTCACCAATGATTTCATAGAACATTTCATGAGTGATATAATATACAAGGTCATAAGCAGTGCATGGCAGGAGCACAAGTTATAGTTAGCACTGAAAATTGTGAATTTCAGGTTTTTTTTAGTTTAAAACGGTCCATTGTCACTGAAATTTCACCTATTTATAACATTACTTTAACATTTGTTTTTTTCAGTGAATTTCTAAGGTTTTAAAAAATGAAAAGTAAGATATAATTACAATTCATAACTATAACATCACTTTAACCATTTTTTTTCAGTGAATTTCTAGGTTTTTTTTTTTTTTTTTTAACTTAAAGTAAAATTTCATTACCATACATACCGGCAACCTGATGCAGGGTCTTGCCTGTTGCCAGGCCCTGCATCCAACCCCTCGCGAGGACCCAACCCAATGCATGCACAGCGTGCAGTTGGTCTTGCAGGTCCTGCCCGCACTCAGCAAGCTTACTGACTTTCTCAAAGAGTCACAGCACCAAAATATAAAAAGTGGGCCTATTGACTATCAAGGGGTGAGCATATCAACATATCTATAAAGCAGATCTATCTTTCTCCAAAAATCACAAATATTTTTAATGAAATGTGTATTTCAATAATTCACACGATGCAATGTTTAATACAATTGATTATTATATAAATGTTTAATAAAAATCAACATGTTATGATTGAATTTCGTGGGTTGAAAAATCTTAAGATAAAGATTCAGACTTTTTTTTTTTTTAAATAAAACCAACATGTCTCTGAGTTTTTCTTTTAACATTTTTTAGCCCACAACATGCAATCATAAAAAAACACAAAAGGGCCTTGTACTCCAGCAGAGCAGCTTGAAGTGCTTTAAAAAACATATAGTACGTTCTCCTGAGATCATGGATTTAATGAACTAGGAGACGTACTGCACTCCCTGCAGCCCCCCATTGCATTGAAACAATGATTGGTGGTGCCTAAGCCACTTTTTTGAGGCACCACTAGGAACTACAAATAACTGTGTAAAGCCCTCACAGGGCATTTTGGGGCACTCCAATGTTAGAAGCAGTGAATATGAACTACTCTGCTCATTTCATACTCACTGTTCTGCACCTTTTTTAAACGTATTCTATAGGCAGTGCGGGTGCCCACTCCAGCGCTGCCCACCCTGCTTTTTAAAAATATTTTTACGGGCAGCGCGGTGAGCCCCCTTGCCCTTTCTAAATAAAGTTACCTCGGAGGATGGGGTCCCCGAGGCGGTACTCGGCTCGGAGAGGGGTTGCCCCATGCACACCCCACTCCCCAAATATTAAACATTTATGATCCCCAGGAGCTGGCCCTCCCCGCGGGTCATCTTGCTTTTAAAGAAAATGGCAGCCACCATTTTGTTTTGGTTTTCCCGCGATCCCGCTGGAGTACTGCGGGATTGCTGTGCGGTTGTGTTCTTTAGATTTTGTTGCATTTTTCCCAATAGTACAAACTATCCTTGTAAATTTTTGAGTTGTGTTGTTCACACACTTCCACTGCAGATGCTCATTACTGCTTATCTCAAGGGAGTAGGTATATTCCTTGTGTGAGAGTAGCAGTCCTCTCCTACTTGTCGTTATAAATGAATGCATTTCTTAAAAATATACATTTAAACAAAATAATTTTACATTTAATTAATTGAAACATGATTTAGTAACTGTCATTTTAAGGCCTTTTTCTGAAAATTGATTTACCTTTCCTTTTGCTATGATCCTACTGCTGCAATGACAGTATTCGCTGGTTGACGCTTTTTTCCTTAGGTGATTGAACGGCCTTTCCAATTTTAGCTCAAATTATAGTACTGAGGTAGACTCAATTTTTCTTTATGGTTTCTAGACAATATCCAAATTCGAGAAATTCTGTAAAATATTTGCCTTACTTTAAATACTGTATTATTAAATGAGGTTTATGTCTTGGTATCCAAACATATCTTAAGGCATAGGTAGAGGGAACTTTTGTCAACCTGCTCAGGCAGACACTTTCTGTCAGCACAATAGATTGCTCAGACTGACCAGAGTTTCGGTGTTGTTCACCTTTATATTGGAATTATAGTGGTGTTTGCTTGCTACGAAAATAAGATTGATCATTTCATTTTTTAATTACGATTTACTTACTAAAATATCAAATTTATCTCAGGTTTACATTCAGTTGTAATAATTTGTTCTACACGTCTGTGGTGTCGTCAATTTGAATAGAAGTGGGTAAGTCAACAAATTTACAGGGAGAGCAGAGCCGGGCCAAGGGTCTCTTAGAGCCCAGTCCGTGCATAAGCCGAGCACTGAACAGGTTTGCTAAGTAAATCATACAACAAACTCCACATAAAATATGAAAAAGTCCCTTCAGAATTCAAAAAAGTGTAATTCTTTAAAGTGTGGAAAATTTGACAATAATACGTCACATTATAGCACTGCACTGAGAAGTAAGTATTTATTTAAAGTGAGTTTTTAAGCATGAACCATCAGTGACCTAAGAGGCAAGACAGTTGACATGTAAACCCTGTATGTGGTCCAGATTAATATAGAACCACATTATAGTCTATTAAATCAAACACACTAGGTTTTTGTAAAACTGGTATTCTGAACTCACATATTTGAAAATGCCTAAGTTCACACAATTTAAGCAGGGAAGTCGTGATTTATCCACGTTTTCTGGTTTCACTTTATACAAATAAGCCACTACAGGGGTGTCCATTTGTCTTTCCTTTTTTATGTTGATGCTTTTTTTCCCCTTCTTTGTGCATTTTTCTGCAGTTTTTATTTAGTGCAAACTCGACCCGAAGGTACTGGAGCATGAGCACCAGCTACATTACACACGGTCACATTCATCTTTTTTATAAGCATGGGCAGAATAAATGATTTGGCCAGACACCATGACTCCAACGTGATTTCCCTGTTCCAAAGTCAGCAGCTCTAGCAGGAACTCCACATCCTGGATAGAAGGAGAATGGAAGACAAAAGCCACATGAAAGCTCGGCTCGTTATGGTATCGAGGTTCTAACAGGATCTCGAGCTGAGCTATAGCCAGGCTTCAGGCTCGAGCCTTCAGTGGCTCGCCCGCCTCTAACTTTTAGGAATTCCCGGTGTCAAAATCTGTAGGCATAGTATTGGGACTTTAATGTAATACCACTTTAAGATGGTAAAAAAAATATATATATCTATATTTAAAAACGTCCTGTTAACCTTATTTATGAAAAAAATAGTAAGCAAAAAAACACGTGCGAAATACAGGTTCACTCATAAATATATAAACCCAAAATATGCACAAACAAAATAAAAAATCTAAAACAAAATCCGAATTTATTTAACTCGAAATAGTAAAATACAACCCTTTCTGGCAGCCATTATCCTGCTGTTTCTGGTAATACATTTTAAGCACTTTAGAAATGGGAACTGGATTGAGTAAAAGAGATCACTTCGAAAGAATCGGAAAAAGGCACATACAGGAGTAAAAACTATAGCCAATGCAGGTCTAAAAAAGCCCCTGTTACGGTACTGAACCACGTCGAATGCCACTCAGTAGGATGAATAGCAACACTAGTAAATGCCCCAAATCTGGCTCCTCAGACACCAGGTTATTTCACTTGACTTAGCACTGCCTCAGAGTAATGACATGCTGGAGGCAGGTGACCTAGAAACATTCAAGATTTACTAGTTGCCTGTTCCAAATCACGTCTAAGGCATGCTTACTGGGCAGAACACCTTTTGCCACCTAAAATAAGACACACAAAAATAATATTTGTGGCCAAGCGGAGAGTGGCTAATAGATGGATAAGCAAAGATGCCCATTTACAGGATGAATGGCTGAGAGATGTGGGAAAATGGACAAAAATAGAGGAGATATGTCTAACAATGTGACAGTAGAATGAAGTGCTAGTAGATGGCCCAATGGATTGGAAAGCTATGTACCGGAAATGCTGCTTCCTCGCAGCCATATGCCACCCTGATTGCATGTAGCCCATTTGCCTATGAGAAATGGCATGTCTACGTTAGAATTTTGACACAATTATTCTTGCTTGTTGGAAGACATATGCGTGTCCTGCAGCTGGAGCGTACAGTGTCCACTCTTCTAAGAAACCAGCTGTTGTGCTGCCCCCCATGTCTTGCTAATTGCTTGGATCCTATGCATGTGCTAGGTAATTTTGCTTGGTTTGGCTTGTTAATGTTTACTTTCTGTTTTATAGATTGCATTAACATAAATGATTTTTTCCCCAAAAAAGGATTCTAAGACATAAAAGACAAAATACTATTTATTAGTATTATTATAAAGCAGTTCCTACATTGTCTTCATTAGTGTCATTAAAAAAGCCGTTTCTAAATTACCTTTATTAGTTTTATTTAAAAAAGAGTTGCCTGGAGTGAATCTGTGTGGTTGAGCTTGTGGTTACATTTAGAGCGGGAGACATGTCATCGTCATGAATAAGGTGAATAGACGCATGTTGCTTTAATGTTTATTAGAATTCACCATGTGTGCTTGAATTGCTTTAATGTTCATTAGAATTTGCGGCGTGTGCTTGAATACCTTGATGTGCTTAGTTTTCCATTCAAACGAATAAATGTGAGCAGAGACATGAGATAACTGCGAATGTACAACCAGGGTGCACTTTAGGTACAAATGAGGAAGGTGGCAAATATCAGACTACGTAAAGTGGTATCTTACCAGAACACAGACAAGGGATGAGGATTATAGCATAACATAAATAATACTCTGCTGATTGGCATCCAACACTAGTCACCAGCGGCGGCTCCTCCGCTATGGCGGAGGAGCGTCGCCCCACTGCTTTTCAGCAGTGCAAAAAAGGAAAAATAAAATGATAACACAATGTTATTATCATTTTATTTTTCCTTGCTAAGGCAGTTTTGCGGGGTGGGGCTGGGCTGCTCACAGAGCAGGGGGAGGAGTGGTTGGGGCATTGTCTAAGTGCGCATGGCGGTTTGCCTGGCCGTCTTGGGCCAGCCAAACAGTCATGCGCACTTTGCATGTTCCCCACCAGGCTGTATTACAGCCTGGGTAGAAAACATGCACAGGCTCATAGTCCCCGTCTGAGCATAAAACCATGGTGCTCAGACCAATCACGACCCTGCTGTCATGGTGACAACAGCGTCGTGATTGGCTTAGGGGAGCTGTGTGCTTCCTGCTTCCATTCAGTGACTCGCCGGGAAGAGAAGTGGAGGAGAGACGCAGCCGTGAAGAGTTAAGTCTATTTTTTTCTTCACCCCCCCCGCCCCACCACCCCGATCTATGCCAGTCGCCACTGCTAGCTACACACTCTAAACAAGATGCTGCAAGAAAAAGGTAATGTGTTTCTTTTAGTGAGTGGCCGTGAAGGCCACTGATCACAGGGTGGCCAGAATTGAGCTGGTGGCCACTACAGGGAGCTGTGCATATGACCACACTATTCACTTAGCTGAGTTGAAGCTCCGGGTCCCAGTCCTTAAGGAATGGACAGGTGAAAATTGAGAGGGGGTAAAGAGAAGAGCAGTAGCATCAATGTGGTTGTGTACATGCTCCAAATGTTCAGGGTCCTAAGGGGCCCTTTGACAAGCTAGCTTAGGGTACATAAGTAACATGTGTACTTTCAGGAATGATGGGCAGTGTGCAGGTAGGAACACTGGTTTGGGAGCAACCTTCAATGGTTCAACAGAAAATGATGGCTGCAGTCCTACAGATGAAACTGAAGAACCACGGAGAGAAATATTTTGAGGGATACAGGGATAGCGACTGCAATCTACCCATCTAAACACAGGTGAGTCTTGGGTTTATCCTTTTAATACAACTATGCATTAGAAGACCTTGGAATAGAACGGACCGGAAGAATAAGCATCTTGTACGTGAGAGGAAGAAACCACAAGACAATTTTATGTCAGGCAACTTCACTTCAGGTTTGGAAGGCGGAGAGGAGTTAAAATAGTGTAAACTTTTAGAGACAATCCAAATGACCCATCAATGCAGAGCAAAATCGTACAAAAATGTAAATCCAATCAAAAGAATAATAATCTTTCTGGAGTGACTAAAAGTGAACTGAAATTGCCAAAAATAGCATGTCTACTTAGAGGCTATAAACGACGTGCAACAACAGAGCTGCAAAACAGCAGGAAAAGAGCTGTACCACATTCAAAGAAATCGTTCTGGCCCTTTCACTAGATGAGACCCTGAGATATATAATGGTGCACTGAAAGCAAGCGCCGAGAGGGGCAGTTCAGAAATACGGGGAAACGTTTCAGAGCCAGTGGCCCATGTGCCACGAATATCTGATAACAGCAAAAACCAATCTAGTAATCACCAAAGACGACAAACTCCCCACTAAGAAGGCGTTGGCATGCCTTTGGAGAAAAACACATGGCATGTTGCAGGAGGGAACATAACCCTGAATGGAAAGCGTATAAGCGTGTAAATACAGGGATGGTCCTTATGCAGGGAGGGAATGGGACGGGTCTTGATCTATGACTAAACGAATAACCACAGACACATTTTTCAAGACAATTTCAAGTCAGACAACTTCACTTCAACTTCTAAATGAAACATACCAATGAGTGTCAGAGGAGGATGAACATAATAACGTCAAAACATTTTGGAATTTACAAATTTGATTTCAGGTGTTTTTAAGCATAAAAGTCAGTGAACCCAGGGAAAAATTAATTTTAAAAAACAGTTAATAAACTAGACACTTCTCAAGTATCACTTGCACCTTCCTTTATCACTAGAAGCAGGACTAGGCCTCCTCCTACAATTGTTAAAGTATATAGGGCCTCCTTCCCCTAATGCTTCATGTTCAGTCTGCCTTAATGAAAAGCAGGCTCATAAATCTTTTTATGCATTAGAGTATTTTTTATTTATTTAATGATATGTAATACAATAACATGTCATTAAGTTACAGTAAATGGAGACAGTACAGATATCTGCACAGTTAGGGATACCTTCAAAGCCATTTTAGGTGCTTTTTGTACAAGCAATTGAATCAAGAATGGCCAGTAGAACATAAATGTATAGATGATTCTTAAAGAACCTCTTCAAACCCTGGAAAAGCCTGTTACAATCTTATCAGTCCATAACACACTGGCTGCCAGGGTAATACTAGACAAAATTACAAGTATGAAAATACCGGATGTGGTTTACATACAAAAGAAATTCTGGTGCATTCGATGAACATCTTCGTTTGCTTCATTTGAAGATAGACAATTTCCGGTGAATTCTGGCTTTATGTCATAAGTCAGCAAATCACAGAAAAACATTAAGGCTATCGAAGATGAGACGGGGGTACATAGCAAACAAACCCCTCAGTAATCCTAGATGTATTTTCACATTTCTATAACAATTCCTAGCACAAAGAGGCAATCCCGACCAATACCTGGGTAGGGACAACTTTTGATATTTGTTTCAGATTTTGGATAGGTTAATGGGCTCTAATTTGCCTACAGACTCATCTAAAACTCTCTGTCTATCAATTATTTATGTGGGGGACTATAAATAAAGCTGCCGAGTAAGACAAATGATCAGCAATAATGCACAACATATGTACAGCTCTTTTGAACCCGGTCTTATTAACAGTTGTTCTGAATGCTATCAAAACAGCTAATATACTGGATAACTTGTGACCTGCAGATAGTTTTTACCAAAAAGAACAAAAAGCACCAATCAAACACAATTTATCACCCTATCTCCCTGTTAAATGTAGTTGGGGAAACTGACATTTTGGATTACGCTGACTTCCAGCGCTGCACTCAAACGAACCAGATGGTTTGGTAATGGGCTGGAGTACCTTAGACCACACAATGTGACGAAAGCCCTGCTGGTTATTGCACAGGTCCATAAGATTCCCTTGGCTGCCATCTTCCTGGGTGCCGACAAGGTCTTTGAATGGGTTCAATGAAGCTTTCCATGGAACACACTGGAAAGCCTCAATTCTCCCACCCAACTTATTTTTTAAATAAAGACGCTGTATCTTCAGCAAGTCACAGCTATATTTAATCATCTGAACCCCTTTATCTGTTACACTGCTGTACCCATAATTACAGCATGCATTATGTTGGCAAAATAGCCATTCTAAAATTCCTTTTAAGCTTAAGGTTTTCATATTTTATTGCATACCAATAGGATGTCTTCAACTAGCGCAGCCTTGGCTTGACAAAGAAATACCATCACCAGCTTATCCACAAGAAGGCCACTCGAGATTAACTAGGTTTCACAATGTTTCTATTACTTCCTTTCTGTCCGTCTAGTTACTCTGTGACACACAAGGTTTGATGGGATGTCCTCACACACCTACCAGGTGTCTTGCTTCATCACTGGACAACCCCACGCTCTCCAAAACCATGGTTTGATGGAATGCAGGCCTAAACCCTGAGATCAGGGAGGCACTTTACCAACTAAAGATCCATAAAATGCATTTAAAACCAATGTGGTGACCGAGTATGGCTTTTACTCAGCAGGGTACCACTTGGCATTAAAACTTAGGTGTGGCATATAGGGGAACAAGTACCCCAACACCACTAAAGTGTCGACATGTTTCTGCCAATGCCGCTCCTAAGAGTCCACGGCATTCATCACAAAATGCATGGGATCCTATATTAAGTATACACCACTTGCATACACTAAGGAAACTAAATAAATACTTGCTCTCTGGTCACCCAAACTAAGGGTCATCTGAACCCCATGGAAGGCCCAAGGAACCCCTGTAGTCACACTTACATCAAGTTGAGTTCCTCTCTGTCCACCTACTGCTCACAGCTCTTCAAGTGATTTACAGGTTTCAAGAATTCATAACTTTTCTTTGTTTCCAGCAAAATGTATTTTTTGCCAGAGACATATGCTTCAATTGCAGCCGAAATGGCAATCTATGTATGATTACCACATGCCATACAATGGCAAGTCTATTTATTCATTTATTTTGGTTTCTCTATGTTTTTGGGTCTGATTCGTTTTATTTTCTTGTAGTGATAATGCTTGTTTTTTGGTTTCCAATGATATATGATTTCTCTATATGCCACATTTTCATATCTCAATAATATATTTTTTTTAAAAGAACACGAATGCCTCAAGTGTCACTTATAACACCGCACATTCATTCTGCCTATGCGCCAAACAGGTGCATGAATCTTTATTTATTTGTTTACTTACTGTTAGGACAGAAAAACCCTCAACATGGTAATAGAAATGCACCCCTGCTCTGAGTTCTCAACTGTACTGATGTCTAGATCCCTAATGCTGGCTTTTGTTGTCATAGGTGAACACGGATCATGTGTGTGCGGCATGATATAGCCCTGTCTCACGACCCACGGTCTTGCTGGACTGGGAGGGTCATCCAAAGCGCTACTCTCATAGCAGTAGAAGGCTACCGCCTTCACCAAGAGTTAAGCAGCATCAGCGCAGTGGTGGCAGCATACCAAGTAGTAATTAGGCATGGGCATGGAATTCCGCTCCGCTTGAGGAATTTTTCCCACTCTGCGTAACGTGCAGAGTTCCGAAAAACTCCCCGGAGCGGTGTTTTTCTCCTTGCTCACGAATGTTAAGTTGGCACGCACGAGCGAGGAAAATCTTACTCCAGACCACCTACTAGCGAGATTTCTCAACATAGGCAGTCACCGATGGTCGCTACCGCTCGCGTTGTGAAACCTTCTGTTCGCTTTGAGGAAGATGCCGCTCAAGTAGAAGCAGCGCCCTCTTGCACTGTGCGTGGTGCCGGTCATGCTGATTTTATAGCGTGGGACAAACACGTGGCTCTAAAAATCCGTGCAAACGGCTTACGTAATGCACTCCGCCACTTGCGGAACTTCGAGTAGCGCAGCAGAGTTTTTTGGTCACTTCGCAGAGTTCCACGTAAGAACTCCGCCCAGGCCTTGTAGTAATCAGTAGGAGTGAACAGGTCCTTTTTAACCTATGTCACGGGAGTGAGACAGAGACTCGCTCACTATTTTAAATTCCGTTACTGTGTGCTTAACTCACCCTTGGCCTACATCAGGTTGGTGTGAAGTGCTGCGCAGAAGTGGTGTATCTGCACTAGGTGTATGTGTGCCTGGGAAGGGCGCGATACAGGAATAATGCAGCACTGAGTAGTGCGTGCATGGTGTATGCATGTGCTGGATGTACATGTGCCTATGAGTGGGAAATGACTTGAAGGATGTAGTTCTGTACAGTGCATGCAGGACAAATGCATGTGCTGGGTGTATATGTGCCTGAGAGTGGTACAATATGTGAGGGGTACAGTGCGTGCATATTAAATGCATGTACTGGATGTATGTGTGCCTATGAGTGGTACAAAACATAAAAAATACAGTACTGGGCAGTGCACGCATGTTAGATGTAAGTGCTGGATGTATGCGTGATTTGAATGGTAGAGTACATGGAAGATACAGTACTGTGCAGTGTGTATGCATGCACTGGGTGTGTGTGTGTGCCTATGAATGGTAACGTACATAGAGGGCCCTGGGTTCCATTTTGGGAGACCGAGGCCTGTATAGTGAAACACAGAGAGGAGGTAGAGAGAGATCCCCCTAGACAGATTTGTGGATTGCTGCATTCCTGTAAGCTGGGTGGGACACATGCAGGGGAGGACCAGGCCTCCCCTCTACACTTCTAAGAGTGCTCTTTGATTCAGTGAGCGGTCACCAGGATGTGGCCTGGGCACACCTCAGGAAGGAGATGGGGCTGATAAGAGAATCATAAAGAATAGGACTAGAGGCCCTGGGTTAACCTTTTAAAGCATGTATCACTGTGGCTGACATCCAGATGTGAACTCTAGTCACTCACATTGCCTGTGTTTTGGCACTATCAGCTTTGGAGACACTCCTGCTGTGACAGACCACTTTTCAAGAGGAAGAGGGAGCAGAGGAGTAGTATGTACGTCAAAATAAGCAGAACCCCAACATAAAACTTCAAAGCCTCAGACCCTAAATAACATTTGGTGTTTGGAAATGAACTATAAGAAGGGGAAGATGAGATACCAAAAATTGTCATCTGCCAAGCAGCCAAATGGGTGGGATGCATGAGGAGGGGAATCACTGGGGGGGCCAAGGTCTGCTGGATTCTCTGCTGGGTGAGAGGACATCATGCAGGGAATCCATGATCACCTGCCCTCGAGCCCGAAGCATGAGCGCCTGCCTGCTTGCTAAGACAAGTGTGCCTTGTGAGGAAGAGGAGAGTGTAGAAGGGAGCGAGGTCCACTGTGGAGCCCTGTAGAGTGGACTCCCAGTGCGAGGTGTGAGGAAACGTCTCCTGCACAAATTGCTTGTTGCCCATAGGCAGGACTGAGTCGCCGACTCCCCGTATGCCAGGAGAGGGTCGCAGTGAAGATAGACATGTGAAAGACTGGAGTGTGGTAAGAGTGGATGCCTTGTGTGGTAGCAGTGTGGCAACCCTATGTGCCAGGAGGGGCCCCGGAGGAAAAGACTGCAGTGAGGTAAGGGCCGAAGCCTTGTGCGGAATCGGTGCGGGGACCCCCTGATATTAGGAGGGGTTGCAGTGGATAAGTTTACCATGCTGATCAGGCCGGAGCCCGTGGATAGTGAGTTGCAGTGCCACCTACGTTGAAGGGGGTCACTAGAAGGACCATGGATTTCAACTTGTTCTTTCCCCTCTGCCAGAGAAGTGAGGACACCGTGGGAGCAACCGTGCACCTACACCTGGGCGAGGGACCCAAGACAGGATCATCATAGCCACCCCACCATCGGGAGTCAAAGGAACACTTACCCCACAGGGGGAGCTGCAGGACACCACTGGTTGCTTCAGCAGCATTGCTCAGAGTTAGAGAATCTGCACCCCCTGAGTGCAGCCACCTAGGTCGTGTGTGGTTGACTTACCCAAACTTGGTTGCAGCCAATACGACCACCCATGGACAGGCCAAACTCCGGAACTCGGGACATTTCACTCCTGCCAGTGAGGGTAAGACTTGTTCCAGGCCTGATGGCCCCGGGGGGAACTTGATGCTAATTTGAATGCAAGACTCGGACTACTAGTGGCCATAACCTGGATGTTACCAATCGTGAATGGGGAATAACCGCAATCACTAACATGAGGATTGAGTGGGACAGGGAACAACCAAAGCGAACAGAAGAGCCCCGACCTCAGGGGTGGGCTGTGTAATTGTTTGTGAATGCCTTATTCGTCCTTTGTTTGGTAGTGAAAGAATTAAAATATATCTCTTTTTTCACAAAAAGTGAGTATTTGGCTGGACAATGATTTATTGCTGCTGTTACGCATATTTTGAGTTGTGAGCCTGTGTTCACGATTCTGTATCCACACCTCTTCCCAGAGGGATCCTTGGACTGCTCGACCACGCTTATCACGGAGCCAAAGTGCCGAAGGGATACTTGGCCCATGAGCTCAGAATCCATAGTAGGCTTGTCCCCAGGACATCAAGAGTAAACGGCCTCACCCACCCCCCCCCCCACGGTTGGACCAAATAGCGTCTGCGTGCGCCATGCCCTCTGCACATGGTTCAGACACTTACTAATTTGTAAGGAGTTAAGATGTTGTCTAGGTCACTTCACAGAACAGGTAGGAAATGGCTGGAACACAAAGTCATTTATAACGTTTTGAAGTAGTTTTAAAATAGATAAGGACCACTGGTCGGAAGCTCGGATGCAAGATAAACAAGGGTTGGGTGGGAAGTGGTTGGGAGAAAGGGGAGGAGCTTTTACAAGGTGCAAGGGCATAGCTCCAAAATGGAGATGGATGGGTGCTAGGTTCCTTTAAAAAGGTTTGTCTTCAATGCTTTTCTAAAGGAATGTAAGGTGTTAGGAGCTCACTGGAAAAGGTCCAAGGAATTCCAAAGCAGAGTTCCACAAACTCTCACTTTTTTTCCACTGCTTCTCCTGTAATTCGGGATACTTATCAGACTGGTGCTGCTAGGTATCACATTGTGTCCCAGCACATAGCAGTTAGGGGGTAGGTCAATCTTACATTCATGTACATTCTACTTATCAGAATTGCGAAGAATTTGAAGATGGGGATCATTGCCTGGCAAGATGGTCAACAAGACATGTTAACTCTTGGCTTCAGGCCATCAAGATATCTTCCAGCATCTTGATGAACATGAGGTGAACTATTAGCTAATGCTACCAGCCACTGAGTTGTCCTTCACACAATATTGTGCCTAAAATTTACATAGTAAGAGGCTCGCGCAAACGCTAGGCGTCTGAAGCTTGAGTTGTCAGAGCAGATCGGAGGTGTGTTGGCACTGAACCAGATCAGAGGAGTTACCTCCTGCCTGTGCCTGACCAGAGGACGAAATGAGATAAACAGGAGGCTAGGTGGGAGCTGAAGACCCAAGAAAAGCTGGCTATGAGAGGCAGAGGGGTCGGGCTCTGTAACTCAAAATACGCATGTAGAGCGCTGATACAGGGTCCTACTTGGTGTGTAGGGAGGGTACCAAGAGAGGCGCGGAGTTGGGGCGAACAGAGCTAGGAGCTCACCTGAGGCTCCTTAACCACAGGGGCACCTGGTAGCCCTGAGGCGTGCTGCGATGAGGTTATTTGGGGCCCGCTAGCAGACAGTGGGTTGGACCCAGCCATTGGAAGGCCTACCACCCCACAACGGGGCTTTTGAAGCCCCGGCGCCCAAGTTGATTAGCGACCCGATTACGGGATGCTAGTCACACAGGGTGGCACATTTCAAGTGAACAGATTGCTGGGTTGTTCTTCCTATAGACACATCAATACTACATGTTATACCTATGCCCTGACACATCATAATATGTGTGTGACAACTGTCTGATGGGGGCGAGGGTTCTGAACCCATGGAAAGACAGTGGCACTCCAAACCACCCTGTATCGGCTGAGATCCAGGCCAGTCTACTACTCTTTTGCTCGCATCGCTGGGGAGGCGACGCTGTAACGGGCAGTGCCGCTCACAGCTGTAGGTGGTCACCTGCCAGATACCGCACTCTCCCGTCTATGGAGACCTTCATGTGACAATTTTATTGTTTCTTGCAATGCTTATACGAGTGACGTAGGCCTGCACCTAGCCTACCTCGGGGGTTCAATGGGGAGACACAAGTTTTTGAGTAAGGTTGGTGTGTTCCCAAGGGAAGGCGGGGTGGGAGTATGTCTGATACAGTTATGTTTGATACAGTTATGGCATATTCTGTGAACACTATTATGGTGCCCTACAGCGAACGGAAGATATGTACCCAGGCTAAAACACACAATGGAACCACACACCACCTCAGGCCTCTTACCTACGACGGAACAAGAGCCCCATTTGCAGTCCTTGTATTCAATGCATCAATACAGGGCACCAAAAAAAAAAACATTGGAGACAAAAAAGGTCATACGAAACCTCATCAAATAAACATCTTCATGTGCCATCAATTCTATTATACTCTCTAAAATGTGAGGCTGTAAGTGAACTGAATTATTGAACAAAGACATTTGGTAACTGTTCTTAATATATTATGACCAGAATGTGGCTGCAGGTCTCATTTGAGTGGGAACCTCGACCTAAAGCTCAGTCCAGGTTCCCTACTCGCCACCTTTTAGAAGACAGGCACAGGTCACAAAACCTTTTCCAGGAATAACTTGGACCTGTAATGTATTTCATTCCTACACAAAAGTAAAGCATATGCATATAATTTCTAATGCAACTTCTATACTGTGTCAACTTAATGATTTTGGGAGTACCAGGCAATAAATATTTTGGGGTTCCCTGTTCTGAACAATTCAATGTCATTACTCATTTTCAGCTACTTCAAGTCCCATATCAAACAATATTGAATTCTATGTAAAAGGTTGAGACATGGTAATAGGCAGACGTAATCTATAGAGAAAGTTCACTTTCCCAGGGGCCCCCTCGGAGGGTTGGGGCCCCGGGCAATTGCCCATACCTTAAAACTCGTCTGTTTCTATAGCTTTTTAGTAGTTCAGAAATGTGTATTTTCCCAGTAAAATGTCAGAAGAGATGTCATGGAAATTCAAAGCATGAATACCTACAAGGTAGGTTTTCTGGTACTCAGTAATGTGTATCCTAAAAGTATCCGTGCAATCATCGTAGACACAAGTGATTAACATGCAAGGGGTGCAGTTAATGTCAGAACGTGAGCCAATCTGTACATTTCATAGGTTGTCTGCATTAAGGTAAGTGGTGCTATTTAGAGGGGAAAAAAATTACAAATATAGACAAAAGTGCAATTAGAAAATTTTACAGACTTTTATAACATTCCCAAACATCAGATTGTTTTCTGGGCTGAGTAGCTCCTAAGCTTAAATTAAGTTGTATCACGTCCATTTGGGAGAGGATAGTTGAAGAGCTTTGCAGGCAAGGACTATCATGGAAACAATTCAGGTTGCTAGTCAGGACTCAAGGGGGCTGAAATGGGGGAATTTATGAGCACATAAACTGATCGATGGCAGGGCAGCCAGGGGCTCAAAGAACTGGATGAGGGACTTCCTGCTTCAGCTACTACATCTACAATGGTAATTCTTGCAACAGCTACTACATCCACACTGAATTACCACAGATACACAATGCAAATGCCAAACACGAAGTGGCCGTGGCATGGCATCTGCGGCTAAATGCTATAGTGTGATGGCCTATGTGACATAGAGGAGGACACGTGGTGTTCTTCCAAAATGGTTGCATAGATTAATTTGAGCGCTTATACTTGTTGGAGGTTCCATGGAGGTACCATGTTGTTCTGTGCGACTTGGGACTACAATTAATTACAATTATAGCAATCATCGTTCTTCCAAAATGCTCGCCTTTATAAAGTTGAAGGATGCAAATTGCACAGGAGATGGAAGGGGAAAGTGTGTGCCATGAGCTTCTCCTCATATCCTTAAGACGCATAGAAATGGGTGAACCCTGCTATTCCATTGGAAATGGAAAAGTCAGTGATTGACATAGAAGGGAATTTAGAATAATTAAGAGATTGCTGGATGGTCTCCCACTATTAATGATTTTTATGTATGCTCCTTTTGTGGTGCCAGTTACATTTCTGTATGGTTTGTAAGTATGTATGTCCTTTTTGTGGTGCTACTTACATTTCTGCAGCCGATGATGCAATGCATCATTGAAAGGGTGATGGTTTTGTGGTATTGGGAGGAGGGCATAGACAGATCTTCCCTCCGCTGCAAGCAACCGCAAGTGCATTAAATACAGAGGATGATGTGCAATGTGTTTAGGAAGACGCACCCCAACTCTTTAGATTTTTCATTTTATTCCCCACTACACAATATACACACCGAACAGTCAAATTCTAGCTCCATATGTAAACGGTATTCTGTGTCACTGACTTTGAAAACTAGTGTAAAACACTTTAAGATCACGAGCTTCTACTCATGTTGATTCTGTGGGGAAGGCTGCTTGCTCGACTCCCTGCAAGCGGTGGCCTAGCAGGATATGTATTTTTGTGGCACGATTAGGGAGAACATTGACCATTATTTCAGGGATAAGAAGCATTAGTTGGATGTCACGCCTGTTAATGAGAAGCTTTTAAGGTGGTGGTGGGGGGGCGACTGCATGAAGTCATTAAACAGGCGCAAGATTAGTTATTACTGGAAATTTCAACACTAGAAGGTATCTTTAAACCACCTGAAATGGACAGTGGCAGTGGGCAACATATGTTAAATTATTAGAAGGCTGAAATGTTCAGCTTATAAGACCTATACCACTAAGCTACACAAAGAGGGCGATAAAGCAGGCAAATTACCAACCTGGTGGATGGATATTGATCAAATCATGCCTGAACAGACAACTTAAAAAGATAAACAACACAAATATCATGAATTTACAATCAGAAATTATTGGCATATTAAAGAATTATTATGAGATATTATACACAAAGCCACCACTGTCATCACCGGAGGGCATGTCTGAAACATAGGAGATATGTACCAGCTAGGTTTGCATTGTCGAGGTGAGAAGGGACTATGAAATACCACCCTGTCAGTTCCTACACGATGGGGTGTTGCCTAGAGCAACCAGACTTGCCTGAAACAGGGCGAGAGGTTCAGTTGAACCTGACAGCAATATAGTTATGCATGAATTACTGACTCTAAGAGAAAGCGTAGGGGAACATACCAAGCCATTTTCAGACCTTCGGACTTCATGGGAGAGGTCCATCAGGCGAGACCTTGATAATGAAGACTGGGGAAAGATAATAGCATATGTAGCTAAAGTATCCAGAAAAATAGATTAAAATTGAACTAGTTCAATTATTTAAATCAAACCTACATTAGCCAAACTGCAAAGAAGGCTTGGCTCGAATTCAGGTTGCTGCCCTAGTTGTCACGCCTCAGATGTGAGCTATATATGCAAATGGTGTGAAGCTTCCTGGCACTGTCCATGTTTTGATGTAAAGTTCTTGATGAAATAATGGAATGATAAGGAGCTCCCTGGAGTCCACCCCATTAGTATGTTTTTGGGGTTGTTCTATCATTCAGGCAGGGAAACATATAAGAGCATGCTTGAAGATCCAGCATTATTGTCAGTCAGAGTATCATTGGGTTGACAGTATTTGACAAACTCAAATAGGGTGTAGGGAAGATAAGGTACCAACCATAACACACCTCAGTAATATACGTTTTAACCACAACTAGGACACCAATAATAAAGGGAAACTGTGTGTTCCTAAGGTATTTGTATATAAATAGGCATATTAGGGACTACCCGAAAGTGCTCCCTGGAACATGGCTGAACCCATCCTGGTTTATAGGGACCAGGATGAGACCTGATGATGAATCATGCCACTAATAGAGAGGGTGAGGGTCTAAATGAATAAAGAACAAGGATTTCTGAGAATAATTTACTTTCCACTCATGTTCTGCCTACAGAGTAGTAGAGCTATAGTATCCAGTTGTAAGTAATACGTCAGCAGAAACAGCCTTCTTACACACAGCATAAGTCAGAGGGAGAAGGTGTAAATCATTAGCTTCATGAGAAGAAGTACTGGCCAAATTTACTCAGAAGTCTGAGATTTACTTCCTTGATGTTCATGCAGTCCGATAAGGCTACTCTTTGAGACACAGTTGTCCCTAAAAGCAGCAGAAGAGAAAGAGGAATAAGGGCATGAAACAAGATGGCCAGACAAGCCTATTGGATCCTCTGCATCACACCTCCTGCACCACCCCATTAGGTTCTCATGCTTGCAGATGGTATTTAGAGAACCAGTCTTCTTCTTCTTCTTCTCCATCTTTATTTGGTTCGTAAAAGCAAACCATAAAAGTACTTGAACATTAAAAACAATAAAAAAATTGCTGAGAGGAAAAGAAAAAAACATGAATATAAAAACAACATTAAGTACCGAGAATGACTACACATTTCAAACAATCTCAACAATGGACTGAAGAATTAGCAACAGTCTAAAAATAGATATCGTCTACAAAGCGCAGAGTACAAGGTCAATAACAATGGCCACACAAGACATATGAAAAAGTGTCCTGCTTGGCAACGAATTCTCATGAAGGCGCTACAGCGGAAATACAATAGCAACTCGAAGTCTACATCAATTGTAGTAATATTCAGAGCAATTATAGTGATAGTGAGTGCCAACACCGCACAGCATGTCTAAGAAAGGTGACCACTTTTACACATACCTCCAGTGTAGGAAGCTTCTGCAAATATAAAAGTGCAGGGATGTGTCTGGAAACAAAGGCTCCTTTAAGAAGTGGTATTAAAAATCTTTTAGTGTAACATCGATAAAATCTACAAAAAAAACCTAAATGTGCCAATGTTTGCAGGAAGTGCTTATCGCAAAGGCAGAGCAGACTAGACTTAGGGTTAAACTGGCCCAATGGGACTGCGAGATAACTCCTAAATCTGGTCAATAAGACCCTGTCCCAAGTTTTAGGTACCATCTCCAGTTACGGTTCCACCCATAGAGTGGTTTGGACCAGCAAGTAGTCCCTGTTGGCCGTCTTCTTCAGCTCAAGCGATTCTCTTTCTCCCCTGCGATGTTCTCTAAAGAAGGATTTGATCCAGCTTTTATCCCTCGCAGTAATGTTTGCTGGCAAGGGAAAGATATCAGGTCTACTTAGCTTATTACAAGAGTCCTTCAAATAGATTAGCCAGGGGATATGAAGGCCTTTACCACATGAAAGGCAATCCAGGATTATCTCCTTATTCAAAGAGGCTTCAGGATTATACCAGATGGAGAACCATAACACCAATGGTGCCAAATTGATGTGATTGACTACATATGGCATTCCTAATTCCTCATGGACAGCGTACGTCGCGGGCTGGGTGAAATGACAAGGTTATGCCTACATACTCTGTTCTCCTCTTCCTGCAGATGTTTAGCCACCATATACCCCCACAAGCCAGAACCATAGGTTAGAAGAGGTGAACACTTTATTTTATAGCTCTCAACAATAGGAGTGATAGGCCTATTGCCAATTTTAAAGGCCAGGCTAAAAAGATAAAAGTACAGAACCTAATTCTTCTCTGTTTCAAACATCCACTATTCCTTTTACAATCTAAATAACAGACTAACATGTCCACCGCTCAAATTAATTTCATATATCCCTAGACTAATTCACCACTAATCCTTTTTGGGTTCCGGAGTAGCATGCAACTCGCCGAAAAAGCACTTTGATCCCTCGTATGGGGTAGTAAGCGCTATGTAAATGCAATTACAATACAATGAGGCCCTCCAACTGGCACAGACGAATCAACAGGGATCTGCTATCCCAAGGGCAACTCAAGACTGTCAACGGCGAGAGACAGCCGCCACTCAGCAAGCTGGATCTCTTTGTCAATAACTCCCTTTGTTCACTTGATAAAACCATCCAAATTGGAGTTATTAGTTATCGCAAGGCTGGGTGCCACCAGGTTGCAATTGCCCATAGTGCAACTAAAAACCTTTGCTTTCACAAAAGACAAGGCAATGGACCAGACGATAGAAAGCCCTAAAGGCTATAGGCAAGCTTAACCCCCAAAAACAGCAGTCAGAGTAAGAAATGGCCTAGTCATATACCTTACCATGCACTTTCCATGATGAGACAGCAAAGACGACTCGCACCAAATCCTCAGAGCAAAATCCACGAAGGGGTCTAGCCCAGCCTCCTCCGAGTGATGACGGGCAAAGACAGGCTTGCTCTTGCCTCGGTCTTTGCCCGGGCATGTCCCACGCACGTCTCTTGTGACGGGGGGAACAAGAGCGCTTTTACAGCGGGAAGCATTGGAGCCCCTCCTCTGGGCTCAGAGATGACCTCTGGGGGGTTGGAGTCCCTCAGAGGCAGCAAAGCAGCAGGATACTAGTCCAAATGTCAACCCCTCACCTATTGTTAGATCAGGTGGATAATGAGATTGAATAACACTGCATGGCTGAGACACAGAACGATCACCAGAGTCCCCCACACCCTCAGCGAGACAAGACCCTTGGGGAGATCCCAAATGTGCAATGTGTGACCCCCCTTGGTAAGAGTAATTGCTATTTAATGATGTATACTCCCTTAAATTATCTATGGCGTTGTAGGCACTGCCTGCCCATGGAATGTTTAAAGTGCATCATTCCTGACCCTAACTGTGCTGCATAAATAACTGACACTGGAGAGTATGAGTTGTTTCAGCAATAAATGGATAATAGAAGCATCAATAATATTTGTATCAAGAAAAAAAAGTGTAATGCGTAGTTTATGCAAGATAGGATACACGTACAGGAGTACTCAAAGGGCTCGCCAGCTACAGCCCTGCTTAGGCATAAACTACACACGTGGCTAAATAGAGGTAGGCCTGAAGTCTAATGTTTTCTTACCTTTCAGCCATGTACGGCTTGTGATCCATTACCTCGAACATGTTGAAAATATCTTTCCCAACTCGTGAAACTGACACATTCCAATTTTGCAATTTTTTAGGTAATCTTTTTTCCCCTCTAATATTGTTCAAAAAGTTCTACTTAAATATATTTTACGCCGCACATTGACTACCCAACCACTGCTTCAAAAGCCATGTGGTTTCAAGCCAAATAGTTTATTTTACATAGTGGATTCATTATTTACCTCAGAACCTAAAGAAAAATGAAATCAAAACTATGACAGTTGGGTTTAGGAAAATTCATATTCATACCTCAAAAAAGAACGCGCATGCACACCTGCTGGTTTGTGTCAACCTGCAGAGGAAACGATTTTTCCTCCCAATCATGAGTGGTAGTAAAGTGCTTATTAAAACATTAATCACAGCCCTATATACTGACACACTTCCAACTGTTCCCATTACATCACTGAAAATATTTATTAACTTAAAGCCGGCTCTGACAAATTACAGAAGCGCGCTGCTTAGCTAGCTCTAAAATTGAAGGTAGTTTCTAAAGAATAGTTACAAAATTGATTTTGCAGTAAGAATCGAGTGTTCCGAACTGTGGTTGCGCCTGACATTTATTACTGAGGCTGCGTTGATTTAACTGGTGTTTCGCCGTTAACCTATTCCAAAAGTATTACATATGTCACCTTCCATTATTAAATGCATATTAGGACCTATAGTACATATGGTGGGCTGCATGAGCAGTTTTGAAAGGAGGAGGTTCTGACATCAGATGTGCAGCCATTTTGATTGTTTTAAATATGGAGGTGGTTTGGGATCAGGTCTCACAGGAAATTGAACAGCAAGAAAAGCGTCTGCTCTTTCCACCAGTACTCAACACACTTACATCACCCCAAGCGCTATCATCTGTAATTACTCTTCTGGCACAATAGGTTTTGAATGAAAAGCTTAAAAAGCAACCTTTATTGCAGGATGCGTTGATTCACTGAATGCCCTCCATGGTGCAAACTCTAATTGACCAGTCACAAATGACTGAATGAAACAAACTACATTCCACAGAACCCTACCTCAATATGGGGTATTATATCTGAAGATTAGTAATAGTCAGTATCTTCCACTTGATTACTTGCAACCCCTCACTCCTTTTCTGGGTCATACCTCTCAGGTATGGGAATTTAGGGATTTTTTTGCACCCTCTAAGAAGGAAATCATTCTGCTCAGCAGCAGTCTGCCTCAAAGTCTCTCTAAAGGGCCTAGTTCCTGGATGTCAGTCCTAGCACATGGCATCCTCGAGGAGGACCCTAGTGGGTATCTTTCAAGAGGACCTTGTCCCTCAGAAATGTGTGCAATAGCTTGTGTGTGTGCAGCGTTCCACCTTTGGATAAGGATGAAACCTCCAAGGCACTGACATTAGCAGCCCTCAGGAGATGGTCCAGATGCTCCACCTTCTGCTCCAACCTAATCACAGAATTGATGACACAATCCCTGAAATCCATACATGTCAGTATAGCCTCTCTATGTGACCCATCTTCGACTCTGAATCCATAACCTTTTGGCTCTGCTTTGCCCCCCTTTACCTTCACCTTCCATCAGTGAGAGTTTCTCATAGGCCACTGACTCATGTTTTGTAGCAGGTCACATAAAAGAAAGTACCACGGTGTCAGCTTGCCCAGCGTCTCACTGTGCATTATCAGAATGTCATGGGGTAGGCTAGGAAGGTAAAAACAAGTCTCTCTTCTCCTTTTGCCTAGTTTGTTGCTGTCCTTGGGGGTACAGTGAGGCACAAGGATTCAATTCAAAGCAGTCTCAACAAGGCAAAGCCCTTCAGCCACTGGTATGGCCCCTCGCAAGCAGTGCACCCTCAGATAGATTTGCCATGTCATTGAATAGGTGGACATTCTAAATTGCCCCATAGGCATGGGCACAGATATGAATCAAGCAAACACAAGCAGATGATGGATGGCGCACGGAAACTTTTCAGACACTCACCCCCACACACCTCATCAGTCAGGTTAGCTTGAATCCAGTGGCATAGTGATCGAGGGGCCCACACGTCTGGGCATACCCTGCCAACTTAGGGCGAACAAAGCAAACACAAGGAGACCCCAGTTCAGACCCGGCTATATGCAAATCAGTCTTGACCCTGTGCCTCATGGGAACAGTCCAGCACGAACTGCCAAGCCAGGTCTTCCCTGGACATAAAACAAGCATCCTGGGAATGGTTTTGGGGTATCAGCCAGGCTAGCTTGACTCCAGTGGCAAAGTGAGCAAGGGACCCATGTCTGTGCAAACCCTGCCAACTTAGGGCAAACAAAGCAAACACAAGGAGATGATGGACGGAGCGCTGAAACTTTGCAGACACTCACCCCCAGTCACAGATCTGGGTTGAATCCATCATCGTTCTTTAGCTCACTTCACCACCCCACTTCAGACCCAGCTATATGCAAATCAGTCTTGACCCTGTGCCTCATGGGAGCAGTCCAGCCCAAACTGTCAAGCCAGGTCTTCCCTGGACCGGAAACAAGCATCCTGGGACCGGTTTCGGGGTAACACCCCTCATCAGCCAGGCTAGCTTGATCCAGTGGCAAAGAGAGCAAGGGACCCACGACACAAAGAACCATGTAGTGTTGGGCAACACAGCTGAGTAGCACAATACAGAAATTACAACCCAACAATACTAAGATTACAGACATTTTGAGAATCAGTTGTTCTTTATCATTTTGACCTTCAGATGTAGCTGGAGTGGGCAGCACCTCTTTCTTTAGAGCTTGTCCATCCAAGCATTAGAACTATTCCAGTGGTGCACCTTGGGCCTATCTGGTGACATTCATGGTCCCAAAGGCTATTCCATTTCCAACTTTCATCCCTATTTTGGAGAGATCTTTCACTGTACATGAGGAACCCCAGTGCACAATGGATGACCTTTTCATTTAACGTCCATGCCTGGCACGTTGTTTTGCAGGAGTTAGCGTACTGCATGATCAGATTAGCATCCCTCCACTATTTTCCCATGTGGTTTCTTTTGGCAGGTGAAGTGTGGTGGTGGGTGGGGTGTACAGTACGGATCAGTGGGGAGAGGAAAAGGGACGTTTTGTAATTTTTCTTAGAAAGATGTGCAGTAAAGAGTGCACCTATAGCCTAAGCGATGCCAAACACCGCTTAGGATTTAGCTCACTTCTTTTACTCTTTATAATTTGGGGAAGGTTTAAAAACTCTCCTATTTAAAATTTCAAAAGCTGATCCTGCCAACAGGTACAACATTTCACTGAATTTCAGGACTCTTTGGGCACGCTCCATTAGAGTAAATTCCTTAAATGTACAGTATACTTAGTCCTGTGAATCCTTGTATGAACTTCCTTGTTGCTAATATCACGTTATCTGCCATCAAGAGGGTGGGATGGGCTTTGGGATGTTTGTGCATGTGGTTCTACATAAGAAGTACTGTGTGCTTGTGCACGTACATATTTATACTCTGTTGATTTGTTACGGTCACACTTGGCAGCACAGATGCAGCAGCGTATTCTGCACAGATCTTAAGCTCCTCTCTCTTGGCCCTATGCTGGTGAGGCACTGCTTCAGAAGGCCTGTGTGAGCCATTCGGACTGTTTTGAGCCCGTGCTGCTTGGGGGACCATTATCCCTCTGGTGCCTAGTATCCTAATGATTTTTGTGAGACTTCCTGGCAAAGGGCATTAAGAAAGGCAAAGAGTGTATTAATGTCACTTGATATTTTAACATTTGACAGCGGGATACGGAAGGATTGCCACGGATGAAAAACAGCTTTGGTCAGTAGTTGTTTACTATTCAAAACTAAAATTAGGAGAAAGTGCTTATGTGACATTACATAAACGTGCTGAATTGACATCTTACCAGGAAATTACTTTTCGTTTCTAGCGTGCCCGCCAAGAAATGTTTGATTTTCCCCAGAGAAACAATTAAACTCAAGTCGAAAGGAAGTTCATGGATCCAAAACAAATGTAGCTAAAGACATATCCCAGGTCAAATCCCCAAGGACAATCTGAAACTAGAACACTGCCGCAACGTTTTATCAGCAACAAAATAGGGCAATTCATCTTACTTTTGTTTACTTTTTTGTGCGATTAAAAAAAAAATCATTTCATACCTTAATTCAGTTAATCAGTGTTGTTTTTAAGTTAATATAAGCTCGGTTGTTACAATCAGGTGCAAAAATAAATATATATGTAAATACGCGCTACAAGACGGCCAATCTGGAATAAACTAGATAATTACATTTCCTACAGTGACTTTGTAATCTCTTGAGTACATACTCTAGACTAAACAGCCTCATTCAGCTGCGCTCCGTCTGACTGTCGATGAAAGAGGCCTGTTTGACAACTGCTCCAAGCAGAAACATATTTTCCATCAATGCATAAAAAAGGGTTTTTAAAAAAAAAAAAACACTGCACTAGGCTTCAGAGCACGATGTTCATGTTAAATCGATGAGTTAATTCTGAAGAGAGGCGCCAACAAAAACAATCAGTACGGACATTTTGCTGTCAAGGCCAGCTTTTGAGGTTAATTTAGTGATGCAAATAAAAATTCTGCCAACTTCCCACTGAAGTATTACATACCGATTCTTTATACTTTTTCCATATATTGCGCTTTAAGGGACTCCGGGGAGCTCTGTCATTGAACAGAAGAGAGGCTATACCAACAGGTGGGTGGACAGGAAATCAACTCTCCTTTTCCCAGTGTAGCTTTAATATATTAATGACTAATGACATTGACAGAGACACACTAACTCCTCAAACCATTCTGGTGGTTTTCAAGTGAAAGCTCAAAAACAATTTCAGACAAAACTTTTTTTTACATTCCAAATGCAGCTAATTCCTTTAGGTATCACTTTCGGTTCAAAATGAAGATTTATCATGCAAGAGGACGCCTTGAGAACCTTAGTGTGGCTAGAGTGAACCTAAAATTGAACACCAGTTCTAAAATAGAACTGCGTCTCAAGAATAAAAAAAGAACACCTTTTATTACAATAAGTGGGGTACATGTAGGCATTATCCCTGAACCACTGAACTTCCTTTCTTCTCTTTTCGGAGTTGCTCGCCCTCCTGACTCCTGCAGCTACCTTCCTCTTCCTGGGACTGCTTCCTCGGTGACCGCGTTGACTACCCTGCTCTTCCTGGGACTGCTTCCTTGGTGTCCGTGCTGACTCCCATACTCGCCCTCCTGATCCCCGCTGCTGCCTGTCTTCTCCGGCGCTACTGCCTGTACACCCGATCAAACTTTGCGGCTTACCGAACTACGGCTCTTTTGCCCCAGCAGCCCTGAGCGTTTTGCTCGCTTAAACTACCCGAGTATGTTCGGTGATCCCCAATCCCCCCCCTCCCTCCTTGCGCCAGTGATGGCCCCCACCTCAACCCTGCGCCAGCGCCCTGGTTATTTTGTGGATTGGATTTCTTGTGTTGTCCCGCCATTTTGTGACTTTTAAAACGGCGCCCGTGACCCGGGTCCTCCATCTTGGATGATTCGTCCGTTTCACATGTTGCTGGTCTACACCCTTTGTCGCCTGACAATGCCTTTTACTCTGACTTTACCCCCCCCCCCTTTGGTCTCCCTGTTCCCTCCTTTCTTTTTCAGTCATCGTTGCTTCCGAATGTTATGACTACTGATCCCACATTTGACTTTTCTTATTGTCTTCTGGTTCCCTTGGAGCATTTCCCTCCTTGCCGGTTCTACCGAGCCCGATCTTCTTTTCTCCCCTTTTTCCTTTTCCCCCTCTACCTTCCATACCCCTTTGGACATGTCAATATTTTATGCTATGTTATTGTAACTGATGTTTTTGTGCAACACTGGTTTTTTTTCCTATGTAACTGTTTTTTTTCCCCCATGCTCCTGTAACTGAATCAATTTTGTAACTCGCTGATCCGTATGTAAAGCGCTCTGATACCTCCGGGTCTAGCCAGCGCTATATAAAACTCTGCAAATAAAAATAAAAAATAAAAAATCCCTAGGATGAAATCAAAATCTACATATGCACACTTCTTGTAAAACACAACATTTTACTCTTGGTGTTAGAAGGGATGGTGTTCGTAAAAAAAGTGTTACTGAGATGCCATTGGTTGACAGGTTGAGTAATTACAATGCTTAGGTGCTCATTACCCGAGAACTCTTGACAGAGGTCTTTAGTTACCCTTCTAAAAATATACAGTTTAAGGGTTTTCCTAAAGGACTAGAGTGAAGGGATTATTTTCATGTTGCTGGACAGAGAATTCCAGAAGCTCGGATCTAGGAGAAGACATTCCACCTTTGGGCTTTAGTTTCTCCGGAGGGAGGTTTAACAAAATGAGTCTTGTTTCTGTCATGCTTGGATGGTGGATTGAGATTCTTTGAGACGAACAATGAGGGCTGCGTTATGTAGGTGCTTAAAAACTAGACAGCCTAATTTGAAAAGGTATGATCTTTGATGGGGACCTAATGACTCTCCTAGCCTGAGTAATACGATTCCTTCTGCTTATCCCAGAGATCGTATGGTAGTGTTTTGCACTCTGAACTTGCAGTTGATGAAAACATATAGCCACAACTGTACCAACTTTGGAGTTGAAGGAGAGATCAGAGTCAAGAGTAAAACTATGATGTGTCACTTTACTTTAGACCGTAATCACGGTTTGAAAATGAGAAGCAGAGGTGAAGAGGATAGAATTTGGAGCCAGTTAGTCTCAATGATGATGATGATTTCTATTTTGAAACTGCACGCCACACAGACTTGCTTTTCCCAAGACTCTTTAAAGGCCTTTCACTAACAAGCGATCATTGAAATTGAAAATTTGGTACAAAGCTATGTGCCATAAGCATAAAATTTAATTTTGACCGCTGCGTTCCTGAACAGTTTAGACATTGGTCAAGTATAAAATGAAGAGGACACGTGAGTTTTGATATCCTTGAGGAACTCCACAGGTCATAATGGTTCATCCGATAAGAAGGAACCAAGCAAGACATCCTGGGATAATTGACACAAAAATTCTAATAATCATTTAAGTGTGGTATCATTATTTTTGGTGACAGTGGCCAATCTGCTTAAGAGAATGAGCTGATCCACAGTAACAATGTGTAACATAATCAGGAGCCAGGTAGCTCCCCAGTTCATATATCACAGAGCATCGTAACACAAAATGAATAGGTTGTTTGAGCCATGCTTGGGTTGAAATCCATACCATAAGGTGGCTACATTATCATTGGCTTCAAAGTGATTCTGAATCAGTGGCACTATAAGGCTTTCAAGGATTGTTAGACAATACTGCTAGGCTGCTAATGGGCCTATAATTAGTGAGCTCCCATGCCTCAAGTAGTAGAATATTCCTTCATTCCAAAAAAGATCGAATATGCCCTTCTCAGATGGATTTGCATGCCTGTTTGTAGCCATGCTGGTGCAGGATCCACAGGGAGTCCGAGGGTTTCAATGAGTAAAGAATGCCTTCTAATACAGTGGTCGAAGTAGGATTCAAAGTGAAAGATTTTTCATAGCACTGGACTCCCGATTACTTATCCGCAAGGTAGATGGCGAGATTTCTTACCCGAAGCATTATGAAATATCCAGGCAATTATGTAAAATGGCATGGGAGAGGAGGATGACAGGGGAAGTTTAGCTTTATTTAAAGGATGTTTAACCTAAACACAGAAAAACTAAAAACCAATCAATAATCACAATACAGAGAATCATTTAGAAGCATCAGTAGCTTGTTTAATAAACAAAAATAATGTGATGTGCTCCATAACGACTAAATGATGCAACAGTACCACTACTGTAGCTCCTCTTTGTTGGAATTTGACAAGCTAAATGCTAAGCCTCGTCATTAAATTACCACCACACTTTCACTAAGGATTCAATCTGGTGTAAAGTTTGGCCTTCATTGGCGGAATGTGTGTGTCAAAATGGTCTATTACCAGTCATCCTTTTCAACGTAAAAATTACCTAGCGATAAACATACCAGTGCCAATATGTAGGATTTGAAAATGGAAGGAAAGGGACAATAATGGGTTGCCCTAAAATCTCTGCCTGGTACAGAATTGTGAGGGGTTGTTTTTTTCTATATGCTACGATCTGGTTTTGTGAGAGATTCTCCAAGTGTGTTTCTGAACCCAGATAAGCATCCCTCAACTTCACCTTTGGTTTGCGAAGATGGTGGGCCCACGCCCGGCGATGATCAATCAGATACCAATACAAAACATGATAATAGCACAACTTTATTCCTCAAACAAGACACTGAAACACTTCGCAAAAAGGCCACACTAGAAACTCATACTATTCCATCCAAATATGTCGATAGAGCAGCGCAATGTACATCCGTAACTGTACTTCAGCCGCTGTCAGGGGAATAAAGCACTATATGAAGTCAACTACAAGAAAAAGAGGAAAGTGGAGCGCTTGCTAGATCAGGATATCATTAGGTTTAGAAGCTACACCAGACTCTTTGCACTCGCCAGCAACACAGATTTTAGTTTTGTTTATGTTTTTTACTAAATATCTTTTGAGACAATAAGGCTTTAGGGCATGTAACTATTCATGCAGTTCATCTTTTGAAAATTGTCAAGTGATAGCTGTTACCTCCAGACAAAGCTCAATTGGGATACTCTTGTTGGAGATATTTAACATCTGTGGTAGCAATCTCCAGGAATACTTCTAAATCATATAGCTAATGTTTAAGCAAGGTTGGTGCAAGAAAACAACATTGTATTCCACCTTCATCGACAGGAAAAGCATCTGAGAGTTGATCATTTTGCCATGATTCGTATTTAGAATAAAATCATGTTAAGGCAAAACACGCTTTATTGTGCACATCCTGGCCCTTCTTTACTAACCTCACATTTGTAAAGCTAGACTCCCGGTCCCTTACATAAAGTCTTCCCGTACAGCTGTGCCAGGATATCTTTTAAGCAAACCTGTTGGCAGGACAGAGGGTCCACCCAAGACCCAGTTTTCAAAATACAAAATGCCACCACTGCCTTGCAACAACCAAATTTTCCAAACAGAAACATTGTCCAAACCAAGGAGTTGTTCACGCATTCACCTGTCAGCCTTGAGCTCATGTTCGGTCTTTTGAACAGGTTGTCTACGTGAAACAAAACAAAACATCCTGCATCACAGATCATTTACGACTCCTACACACAGCTGGCTTGCCAACGTTTAGGGGCAGGAATTGTCTCTCCATTATTGATTACATCTTAGTTTCTAATAATTGATCTGATTGGTTGGTGTAAGGGGCAATTGTCCAAAGAGAACTCGGGGATCACAACTCCATTATAATTGACTTGCTTATGGCCTCGAGAGAGGTCCCTAAAAGTCAAGCAGAACTTTGTAACCTGCAGGTATCGACAGACAACCCAAAAGTGTGGAGGAAACTTCTGAATCCAACACAAACGCTGGCTGAAATTGTTCAGAGGAATTTAGCTTTAATCTTGGGCTGTCTATTTGATGATGATTGCAGTGGAAATGTGAACATAGTGAGCTTATTTGGGGCCCTTTGCTCAAATATGAACACCAATCTTTCAAAGCTGGTAAAAGCACCAATTGACGATCATAATATCCTTAGAGGGTTCGATCAAGAGTGCTCGGCTGCCAACTGAGCCCTCCGGAAGGCCCTAACTGCTCACCTAGGTACCCCACGGACGTAACCAGTCTGCGCAAAAGATATAAAGCAGCAACTAAAAAAGAGAAAGGTGGAGGTGATTACTCAGCCGTAGGACAGCCTAGCGCAATCAGCTACGACTAGGAACAGCAAGTCCTTTTGGGAATCTTTCTCTGACCTGAGGTCAGCGAACAGACAGTGGCGCCAATCGGCTGCCACATCAGTAGTGAGGCATGGGAGGAACATTTTTCTACAATTTATTCAGTGGGGAATCCAGCCTTGTGTGTACGCAAGTGGGTCAAGTCAAACCATATCGTCCCTGTGTCCCTGCACAAGTGTCTATTGCAATACAGCAAAGTGCGGGGGAAAGGCACCCGGCCCGGATGGCATAGCTATCGACCTCATAACATGCAATGATAGTCTATGGGCTCCTCTGCTGACCAATATTTACAACAATGTAAATTGTGCATCTTTACCTGACTCATAGGCAATGTCCACAATTGTACCTATTTTTTTTACAAAAGGACGCTCGATCTTCACCCAGTTGTTATCGCCCAATCTCTCTCATAGATATTCGAGCTAAAATCTTTGGGAGGGTTTTATATAACAAGATCATTGAGTGGGTGGATAATAACAAGATTTTGAACCCATGCCAGTATGGTTTTCGTAATCATATTGGAACACAGGAGCAGTGTCGGAACCTTTGTTTAATATTGGGTAAATACACCACTGTAGGAAAGTGCACCCCTATGTATTTGGCGTTTATGGACCCAACTACGGCATTTGACTGCATGAATCGGTCAAGGCTCTGGCAAATATTATTAGAAATGGGGATGGAGGAACCACTTGTACACCTGTTGCCATCTTTGTGCATGAACACAAAGGCCAGAGTGAGGTTTGGTCAAAGTGGAGAGCTTACAAGAAAGATCCAAATCGGGCGCGGGTTTAACAGGGGTGCATGCTTGCTCCTTTGCTGTTCATCTTGTATATTAACAAACTTGGCACTCACCTTACATCATGCACGGCAGATGTTCCTATGATCCTTGGCACCCCATGCCCCGTTTTGTTGTATGCAGATGAGTCTTACTGGCACGCACCCCACGAGCCCTGAGAATATTGGTCAAATCATTTGTGGAATTTATGACAACCTTGGATTTATTGACCAATTCCTCTAAATCTTTTGTCATGGCTCGTGGGCAGAGGAGTAAGCCACGCTCAAGTATTTTGGTTGGAACAAACCACCTAGTTAGCGTTAATACATTTTCTTATCTGGGGGTGGTTTTCCGCTCCAATGGCTTGTGGATACCTAATATAATTGAGCAGAGAACTAAGCTTTCTAGGGTGATTGGTTCACTTCTTAGCCTACCGTCGTCTCCAGGGGGTCGAGTGTTCGCCCCCACGTTACAAATGCATATTATGCAATGCGTACCAGTTGCCACCTACGGGGCGGGAGTCTGGGGTATCAGGGACTTATCAGCTATCCAAACAGAAGGAAAACGCTTCTGTCGTAAGCTCTTATCTGTGCCCCTTTCCTCATCTCATCTCATCTCATTTGCCATAAGGAGCTGGGACTAAGCTATATATGCGATCTAGTTCAAATTTCCCCTCTTTGCTATGGCTTTCGATTCGGAAAAATGACGAGGCGCCTTTAACGACAGCCATAATAAAATACTGTTTAGCCTGTGATAAAGGTCTTGATATTCCGTGGCTAGCATTTGTACATAAATCCTTTGTTGCCATTGATCTTCCCCAAGCATTTATGAACACTGAAACATGTGCAACTCTGGGCAGGAAGCAAGTTCGATCTTTATTGCTAACTCTCGCACGGGAGAAAAGGTTAAGTACAGAAATATCAAAAACCTCCATTTCAATTTATCTCTCAGTGAACCATGACAATACCCTCAGCAATTATTTGTGTACGGGGGAGGAAGGTGGGACCGCTCTACTGTTCCACTTTTGGGCAGACACAATAAAATACCTGCTTTGCTTTCCTTCAGGTTGTCAGCACAATTTAGAATCGCTTGTTTGCCCATCTAATAATATTTTTAAACAGTCAATGCTTCATTTTAGTTTCTTCTGTGGTTTTATCAGAAATTTGCAAAAATGTATTTAATGCTTATTATGTCCAGAAATTTGCTGCACTGTACTCAGTCATTACTCTTTCTGAATCAACTGCGTGATGATGAAACATGATTTTATGTAAGCCTATTTTTAAGGGTTGCTTTACGCTCTAGACACTCAATGCACCTTGACTAAGCTGCTGTTTTTTTTTTTAACTTACAAGGTGGGTTTTTAATTCATAAGGGTGAAAATCAGATTAATGTACTGTTTTAGTGTCCTAAAGCACACAGCACTTTAAGTAGGCCTTCTTATAGATATTATATGCAGGCTATCTTGAATCATTATATTTGCATATGTATGATTTATTTTTATATATATAGTCTCTGGTTTTATATTGCTTTATTGTTTTTATTTTATACTTTTATGGCTGCATGCCAGCCGAATAAAGCTCATTTCACTGATTGATTGATTGACTCCTACACACAAGTGCCACACATGCCATCTTCTACACCAAAAAGTATCCTTTGCCCATCCTACTCTCCCTCACACCAAAGCTAATGGAGCAGGATGAATGGTAATCAAGGCCATCTTCTACACCACAACCTCTCCCCCCGACAGTCGTTTCACGTTCCTCAAGAAAATAGTGGTGATCTTCTCAACCACAGCCCCTCCCTCTCAATTATCGCCTACCTGGACAGTTAGGTCAATTTCTTTCTTGACCTCTACACCCAACTGCCTCTCCGGCTTATGTTCACATTCTGCTCATGGGAGATTTTAATATTTTAATCTTCCTAAAATGAACAAAGCCCATCAGGTCCTACTCAACAAAACCCTCTACAACCACTTCCTCACTAGGATCAACTAAAACAGAGATACTCAACTTAACATTCCCCTTAAACATACTGCTCTTTTTTTGCCCATCCATCAACCGCTCTCCCTCACATCATTACATCATTAATCTTAATGTATCTATTGGTCCTTCCTCCTCCATCAACCTTGTCTTATCCCCATGATTACTAATCGCGTAGTCACTCATGGCACCTTTTCAGATTAGGAAGTAAGCGTCACCTGTATAGGGAACGTCCCCCTGGGCACAAGCGAAATTCCACAATTATGTGGGTGTGAAAATGTTGTATACAATTTAGTGTCAAACAATGATTGAATCCGAGATGCAGAATTGAAATGGGTTTTTAATGGACTTGGGTCATTGATATTTCATGATTCATATCAGTCCCATCAAAATGCATAAATCATCAGAGCTTCAAACTGAGCATTTCAGAATCCCGATGCATTTCGGGCTATCAAAGCCCTTCGTCAGGGGCAAATGTTCTAAAAATAATAAGCAAGGATACAATAAAAACAAACAATCCGTCCAGCAAAGATGTAGTGTACATCAGACATGAGGTAATGTAAGACAACGAAATACAGTACCCAATATTCAGTAGTGAAATTATGGGTAGTGAAATTATGAAATGAAAAATGCCGAGTCATGAACTAAACGATATAAAACCTCCAAGTGTGAAATGACAACCTGTAAGCACAAGGCGTATAAGCAAAAGGCAAGTCTGAAACATGCTGCGGTGATAAATGGTATTACAAAGGAGAGTGAATATAAGCCGAGGTGAATAGCCATAAGAGAGCGTCTCGTGAACTTAAAGTATAGCCCAGTGCCTGAAGTGAAGACCAATGTCGGTGACTGAACTTACATCGCAGGTCTCCTTTTTTAATACCATTTATCACCGCAGCATGTTTCAGACTTGCCTTTTGCTTATACGCCTTGTGCTTACAGGTTGTCATTTCACACTTGGAGGTTTTATATCGTTTAGTTCATGACTCAGCGTTTTTCATTTCATAATTTCACTACCCATAATTTCACTACTGAATATTGGTACTGTATTTCGTTGTCTTACATTACCTCATGTCTGATGTACACTATATCTTTGCTGGACGGATCGTTTGTTTTTATTGTATCCTTGCTTATTATTTTTAGATCATTTGCCCCTGACGAAGGGCTTTGATAGCCCGAAATGCATCGGGATTCTGAAATGCTCAGTTTGAAGCTCTGATGATTTATGCATTTTGATGGGACTGATATGAATCATGAAATATCAATGACCCAAGTCCATTAAAAACCCATTTCAATTCTGCATCTCTGATTCAATCATTGTTTGACACTAAAGTGTATACAACATTTTCACACCCACATATTTGTGGAATTTCGCTTGTGCCCAGGGGGACGTTCCCTATACAGGTGATGCTTACTTCCTATTGTCTTTACACTCCTTGACCAGAGGGTGATACCCCAGGAGCACGCTACAGCTTAATAATTGCACACTTTTTGGCGTGCACAGTCCTACTTCACTTTCTTCATTAACCTTTTCAGAATACACATACAATATTCTGCTATCCAGATCCTCTCTCCCTCGTCTTGCATCTGCTATCAAGAACCAGAAACAGTTGCAAATTACCTCAATCCCAGCTAATAACGATGGTATTGCATAACCAGTCAGTCCAATTTACTCCCAGGACATCCTCACAGTTCAGCCCATTCTCACTGCTACCACTACTTATGTTCTTCCCTCTAGAAAATCAGGTCCCTCCTTGCCGTCCTGGAATGCAAGTCAGCCCTCAAGCCTCACGTCCTTCCACACGAAGGAACACTGGTACTATTACTGCATCCTTGGTCAATAAAAATGATCTGCCGTAGAGACCACTGAGCTGTTTATGTATTCATTACATTGGTCCCAGACATGAGCTATATGCACAGCAATACCATTGACTAATACATGCATCCTAACTTTTCCAATCATAGAAAGCTCTGCTGTGCCAGTGAAGTGGAATGGGGTGGATGAGGTACTATGCCCATCTGAAACTTACCAGCAATAAGCAAGGAAATGGAAAATCAGTTCTATGAATAACTGGAGGTCCATATCGAACTTGAACTATCAGTTGCCTAGCGACCATGGTACTGAAGATGTCAAATCAGAGAGTCATTCTTTAGCAATCTTAGAGACACCCTGCTCTGGACAAATGATAGAGGATGTCTGGAAGAGTTAGTTTTATTTTATGTTTGCTACCTTTGCCATTATGAAACACTGGTTGCTCTTGAGTCGCCTACACGTGGAAAGTGGCTTTTGGACAAAGTTAAGACTATATAGTAGTTTTGTATAATAGAACCTATCAGGCTAAAATACTGTTGGATCCACACCACTCTAAGGTCCCTCAGAGATTAACCCTTCCCAGTCCTCTTTAATGCGTATATGTGGTCATCCGATAGCATCTGGAGTTTAAGATATTTGCTGATTACACCCAACTGGCAGTAAGGCTTGAAAAAGGCGACGGAGGAGCGATAAGACAGCCAACTGCAAAACATTTACAGCCTGATGTGCGATAGCATTTTAGCCTAGAATGGATTTAAGACGCGATGGAAGTGGGTATTTCAACCCTCAAATCCCTTCCCTTTGAGTGGCCAGGAGATACCCTACTTACGACCATAAACCTTGTAAACCACCAGCCTAAGGAGTACAAGAAACCCTACTGCTAATGTAAGAAACCAGACCTATAGAGCCACAGGAGTGATTGCAAAGAGAGAAGAAAAGGTTAAGTATGACTGATACTGCTGATGGAGCAAGGTTTCAAAAATGAAACTTGCTTGTATGCAATCCTCATAGTATTAATTTATTAAACTTGTACTGTCAATACTAATCTTTGCATTCACAAACACGAAAGGGATAGACGCTTGCCTCTCTGTTTTACTAATGAATAACGCTTGTCTATAAACCAAGATGGCCGCTAAAAGCGCGGGACTTCATTGCGCATGTCGCAACCTGATCACATGGTGTGACGTCTTTCTTTGCTTGGTGGGAAACTTCTGCTTCTGCGCAGTGTGCATTAAAATGGCCGCTAATGTTTTCACATGCTTAAGCTTGCTCTCATGTCATTATTAAATTGTCGTTTTCTTAACGCTACTAATGCAGGATAGTATTATGATTAAATGGGAATAGAGTAGGGAAAGTGGGTATACAGTGAAACTTTTTATTTGTGATTTTAATATTTTCTTCTTGCACATTTAGTAATTCGTAAACTTGGGCCTGGGTTGGTGTCTTGAAACTCGAGAGACAGAGGGTTCTGCGCATGTGTCCTGTATGCCTGCCAAGTGAAGTCAACTTGGACGTCTCCCAAGGCCACGACCTATTAGCCGAAGATGATGTACTCAATGTTTCCGGCGGACAAATTGTTACTTTTCTCCTATAAAATGTATAACATTTGTCGTGAGACGGGTGGGAAATAAAGTGAATGTATTAATTTGAAGGGGCGGGAAGCTAAAAACAATAGGCTTCACAATTTATGCCAAAATTGACATGGTGCGAGAATCCACCCCCTGTCCCTGTCCAATCAGAAGTAGTGGTCCCATAATGTTAGCAACATTAAGGGGAAATACATGGGCGTAGAAGGGTATAATAGAATATAGCATTAGTAAATTAGTCAGAGCATGCGTTCACGAAGAACAGGCGTCCATACTGCCAGAGCGCTCTCAACTCCAGACTGCCCAGCTGATCGGTTGCTGACTGAATTCCTGTCCGGAAGAGGTCCTGAGGAGGGGGCGGCGGAGTCCATTAGACGGGAGAATCGAGAGAAGTCGAGTATCAGAGAGGGGAACGGCGCAGGCGTCGTTGTAGAGAGGTTACCGGTCCTGTCCTGATCCTGGAAGAAGTCTTTGCTCTTCATCCTTCCCGGGTTCTATCTTTTCCAACTCCTTGGCTAAGGGGCTTGGTTCTCGCATTTAGGTAACTATACTGCAACCTTTAGTTGCGCTGCTGTCTCTATTCTCTTCCTCTTTCTTAAACACCGTCATTTATTAGCAAAATCATTTCTATGCTTTTTCTTGGGTATTTCAATCAAGTACCGTGTTTTCTGTATTTTACTCTGCTAAAATTTTAGATAAACATTTTAAAAACTTCCTGACTCAGTGGTTATTTCAGGAATATGTACTATAATGAATGTCACTCATTTTAAACTTCCCAATTAGCAAAGGATCCATTGGTAAGTTATTACTCTTCAATCAGAAGGTAATTGGTAGCAGGGACTTTGATAAAAGAGTACATCTGACACCCAGCGTAAGTATTAGTGTAGTGTGAATGTATGGGCCCAAGTGAGTATATGGTGTATGAATGTTGTTGGCTAATATTGCGCTGGATCAGTTTTCTGGTAAGCAGAGGACGGTTTTTGTTACTCTTTGTTAATTGGGTAATGAGAATTTTATTTGTATTTTTATGAACTAACATCTGCTTATTTTTGAGTTTTTGTTACATGTTGTCCAGAATACCCCGGGGTAGGAAAAAGAATAGTGGGTGGCTAGTGGAAGCCATACTGCATTGAGGTTATCTGTCAGGCAGAAATAGTACTGAGAAGTTAAGCAGGACTTCAAGTACTCGTTAGGGACTCTATGCGTGTGAGTAATAGCAAAAAGGGTACGCTGATAAAAATTTGATGTTATATCACCTAGTAAGGGTAACATTGGAGAAGTAACAGGTACTTCTGGAGCTTGTGTGAAGAGTAGACGGAAGTGTTTTTACTCGTACTGTATGTATTAGTAAACGGAAAGGTTTTACTAAAGTGTGGAAGAAACTATCCTTTTCAAAATTAGTGGAAACTGGCACGATAGCGAATGTTTTATGTGGTTACTGAAATTTAATTAAGATTTATAGAGAAAATAAGTTTGCGTACATTTTTGTAAAGGGAGGGTCAGTTGCCGGAGAGGGAGCTGACGTCACAAAACGCTGCGCTGTGGTAGGTTGAAACAGCGGGTGTGGAAAAACCCTTGTAAAGGAGGAGTTAGGAGTCAGGAGTAGTACTGACGTCACAGGTGCCGCGCTGAGATTGGTTAAACCAACGAGGACAGAAAAGAGCAGATTGTAAAGGAGGGGTTGACAGAGAAACGTCACCAAAAAAAACGCGCAAGGATTGGCTCGGAAATAAAAGATAGCAGACATTTGATTGGTCGAAAATATAGAAGAAAAATTCTTAGTGGATAAGGATTGCATGTTAAAACGCGATCCGACTTTAACCGGAAATCGTCCGGATAGGAGATTCCTAGGTTTTGCAGAATATAATTTTGTACACAGAAGATTAGATAGAATGTACGGAGAAAGGAGAAAAATGTCATTCTTACAAAAGATTAAGAATTATTTTAAAAAGGACAAACCAATCAAAACTAGAGAAGGAATTATTATTCCACCAGCTAAAACGCCAGCATCGTTTATGATGATGGAGAGAGGTTATCATACCTGTGTATGAATGGAGAATTGGATAGAATACACCAAAAATGATGGAGTATTAGCATTTCCCCAGAATGGCACGTTCAATGGGCGAATTCTTCAGAACTTGAGATTGAGGATGAATGATTTAGAACCCAGACCGAGATTAACCCAGTACGAAGCTCTAGAAGAATGGGAAACCGAGGCATTTGAGCGGGATAGATCTAGAAGTAATAGGAGTTACCCAGGATTTTACCCCAGATATTTACGTGAGTCAAGAGAGGGTCAGATGAAACAATGGAGAAGGGCAATGATTACAGAGGGACGGTATCCATTATTCACAGAAGGAGAGAAATCAGGAGGAAAATGTACAGAAAAGACAAAACATTTAATGAGAAATGAGGATTCAGAAGACGAATTTATGGAAGAAATGTTAAGAAATCCCCCACCATATCAGGAAGGGACAAGTGGATGCACTCCAAGTGCACCACCAAAAACTCCAATGATACCATAAGTAATGCATGAATTTACCCCGACTAGAATACTTCATGACAAAGAAAAAGAAGCCCTAGAAATGACCAGAGCAGAATTAATACAGAAAATAACTCAGATAAAAGTACATCCTGATTCGTTGACCATACCTGTAACAATTGGTCCAGTAATTCCATTATATGGTACTCAGGGAAATTGTCCTCAACCGATACTTGCACCTACTCCTGTGAGTAACCCCAAACCTGAAGCTCCAGTTATAATTGAGGATCAATTTAGTGACTGTGAATCCACAATATCACTCATGGATTTACCTATTCGAGGTTCTGTAAATAGTACTCCCAGAAAAGATGTACCTGGAGGTTCAAAAGATGTAAGTTTAGTAACTTCATCAGGATCAAAAAGTGCTACCATAGTAACACCTGAAGATCTAGAAAGATGGGTACAAGGGTCAGTTAAACAGTGCACACCTCCAAAAGTACTGGATATCCATAAATTGAAAGTCGAATTAGAAGAAATAATAGCAGGAAATGTAGGAGTAGAACGCTTGAATACCTATGATGAAGAATTATTATTCTTGTGCAGGAGTATCACTAGAAATGTAAAGATATTCCATGAAAAATTGTCCAATTTTGCATTACAGATGGGAATCGAAATAGGGAGATCAAAAGTATTACAGAAACCATATAGAGCAGAATTTGCAGACAAAGATTTAGAAAATATGAATGCATCTGGAAGAAGACTGCAAATAAGAGAATTAATGTTAGTTTTACAAAAATGGGGAGATCTAGATAAATGGAGATCTAGGTGGGCCAAGAAAAAGGAAGAAGCACGAACAAGTAGAACAGCATCAGAATATGTGATGAAGGAAGCAGGAAAAGCAGACCAGATGTATCCAATGCGAGAAGTTGCGGGAGGAGGTTATGTACATGTCCCATGGAGCAGACAGGATATTTTATCATTTACGAATGATTTTCCAAAATTGAGAGAAAAACCAATTGAATGGTACAAGCAGGTTGAAAGGTTTGTGAAGGTGTCAAAGGTATTGTTGAAGGATTTAGATGGTTTGTTTGACATAGTGGTACCTGCCGATTTATGGACAGATTGTAAGATCACAGTCGATTGGCCTAGTGATGAATATCCTAGAGATCCGAAAACAGGTGCCCCGTCAAATGATGTGATGAAAAAGTATCAGCAGGTGATAACATACCTGAAAGGGAAAATACCCCGAAAGAAACAGATTGGGTGAAAATAGATCGAACAACCCAAGAAGTCAGTGAAACAGTACATTCCTATTATGAGCGTTTATTGCAGGTGTTTAAACAGTATAGTGGATTTGAGGACATTGGAGACAAGAACATGAGTCAGTTTGTGTATCGATTTGTTTACGGTCTGAAGCCAGAGATTTGCCAGATGATTAAACAACACATGCTGAGTTGGCAGGGAAAGCCCATAGATGAGATTCTGAAGTATGCAAAATATTGTGGAGACAATATTGAGGATAGACACAAGAAATTACAAGAAAAGGTGATATGGGCTCAGGTGAAAATGGCAGAAAAGCAGGGAATTAATTTGGAAAATCCGAGTGAAAATCAAGGAAAAGATTCTGGAACGAGTGGTGATACGGGAAATGGTGGAAAATTTAGAGGACGAATGAGTAGAGAAGAAGCTAAAAAGAAATTTCCTTGTCATGGATGCGGAAAATTGGGGCAGTGGAAGGATGAATGTAAAAAGATTCGGAATAATAATGGCCCAAATCAAAACTTAAATCCACAGACGCAGAATGACTCACAGCAGGGTGTAAATCCCCAGAGTCAATTACCACCTCCACCTGTTCAGGGTAATGTAAGCAGAGCAAAACATGGTACAGACATTGGATACCCAGGAGGGAGTGGTAAGAATGATTATATGACATCACAATTTCATTTGCAGGACAATTACTGTAAATTCGACTCATGACGGTGCCTAGGAGAGGGGAAGAAGGAGTGCATACTTGGCGCATCCTTACAGGTAGATCAGTCTGGTCCATATGTTGAAGGAAATGTGAAAGGAAATGATATTACTTTCCTTTTGGACACTGGTGCTACCAGGTCTACTGTGAGATCAGCAGACATCCCAGACCTTCCTCTCTCTGGTGAAGATATCCAAGTAGTAGGGGTAGCTAATCAAAGAATTAGAACGCCTCTTACAGAACCAATGGAAGTCAAAATAGGAAATTTCAGAGAAATGCACCAATTTGTAGTGTGCGATTCTAGCCCAGTAAATTTATTAGGTAGAGATTTATTGTGCAAAATGAACTGTACAATTTTCTGCACGCCAGATGGTGTGGCAGTCCAGACACCAGATGAGGACCATGTATATAAAATTATGGTTGCAAAACAAGGTACAGAAATAGATGAAATGTTTTCATTGATAACAAAAGATGAGTTGCCAGAAGAATTAAAAGGTACAGTAAACCCAATAGTATGGGATTTCACCGGAAAAGAAGTAGGACTTATGGCAAAAATAGATCCAGTTCAAATTACGGTAAAAGAAGGTGCGATTTTCCCAAATACTAAACAGTACAAAATGAGTGCAGGAGTAAAAGCAGGAGTCATTGAAGAAATAAAACGAATGGTAGAACAAAACATCCTAAAAGAAGTAATGAGTAGCCCATGTAATTCACCAATCATGGGACTAAAGAAACCTAGTGGAAAATATAGGATTGTTCAGGACCTGCGTAAAATAAACAAGATTGTGGAACCATGTTGTCCCATAGTACCAAATCCTGCAGTAATTCTATACCAGATCCCTTGGAATGCAGGATGGTTCACAGTAATTGATTTGTGTCAAGCATTCTTTTCAATACCATTGCATCCAGACAGCCAGTATCTTTTCTCATTTAAATTTGAGAACAAAGTCTATGTGTGGAATCGTGTAACTCAGGGGTACACAGAAAGTCCTTCCATCTTCAACCAGATACTGAAAAAGTGCCTGGAAAAACTAGTGATGCCAGGAAGCTCAGTCTTAGTCCAATATATCGACGACTTATTGCTAGCGTCGACCACCAGAGAAGACTGTGTTGTTGACTCCATAGCATTATTAAATCTTTTGGCTGAGGAAGGGCATAAAGTCTCACCTGAAAAGTTACAGTTTTGCAGGACAGCTGTTAAATATCTGGGACACCAAATTGAGAGGGGAAAAAGAAGAGTAACCTCTGAAAGAGTAGAATTAATAAAGAGAATGCAAATGCCTGTAACCCAAAGACAAGTGCGAATGTTCCTAGGAATAGTAGGCTACTGTCGACAATGGATACCACATTTTTCAATGTTAGCTAAGCCCTTAATTAACATGACGAAAAAGAAAGCAAAGGACCCTGTCGAGTGGGAGGATGAAAGTGTAGAAGCTTTTGTAAAATTGAGAAACGCACTTTGTTCAGCACCTGCCTTAGGCATGCCTGATTATAAAAGAGAATTTGCATTATTCTGTCAAGAGAGAGAAAATTGTGCACTTTCAGTCCTAACTCAGAGACATGGACTAGATAGACGTCCTATAGCATATTTTTCTGCTACATTGGACCCAGTAGCAGCTGCGTTGCCAGGATGCTTAAAAGCAGTGGCAGCAACTTGTTTGAGCATTGAACAAAGCGAGTCAATTGTGATGGGACATCCTGTAAAAGTGTATGTTCCACATGCAGTTGTGATTCTGTTGACAAGAACCAGAACTCAGCATCTTACTCCTAGTTGGCTGACTAAATATGAAAGAATAATAATGGGTGCTGAAAATGTGACCATGGTAAGGTGTACAATAATAAATCCAGCAACTTTATTGCCGGACCCATATCATGAAACAAATAAAGATGACGAAGAAGATGAACATGATTGTGTACAAATTACAGAATTGTGTACAAAACCACGCCCAGACATAGAGGAACAGCCTCTTAAAAAGCCAGATAGGGAGCTATTTGTCGATGGTTCATGTCAAAGACATGAAGATGGTAAACTAACTGCTGCCTATGCGGTATGTGAATTAACTGGAATAGTCGAAGCATCCTATTTAGCAGGAGTAAAATCTGCACAAGTAGCTGAATTGATTGCTTTGATAAAAGCTTGCAGAATTGGGAGGAATCAGAGAGTGACCATATTTACAGATAGTCAATATGGTTACGGGGTTGTGCATGATTTTGGCCAACTGTGGATGCAGAGGGATTTCATGACTTCTTCAGGATCCCCATTAAAAATGGACAATTTGTAAGGGAATTGCTAGAAGCAATACAATCACCAAAAGAATTGGCTGTGGTGAAATGTGCCGCACACCAGTCAGGAGATGACTGGGTGGTAGTCGGCAACAGATATGCAGACCTGGTGGCTCAACATTGTGCCAAAACCAGAACGTCAGTCAATAAGAGGGTGGAAAGAATGGGAATCAGCTGCCAACTTATGCTGTATATGCCACCTGAAACTTGGAATGAGGTGAAGAAATTGCAAGATGAGGTTGATGAAAGTGAGAAAAATTTGTGGATCAAAGTCGGTTGCTCCCAAAGAGGAGAAGATGAAGTGTGGATCAGTACAGATGTCAGACCAGTCATGCCAGACTGTTTACTCTCACAAGGCGTGTGGCGGGGAAATGTTTTGGGGTTATGAGAGGTCTTTGGAAGACCTTAGATGTACTGCCAGTTGCAGCAAGGAAAACTGTGGTCCATGCCCTGGTGACGTCACGCTTGGATTATGGGAATGTCCTGTATTTGGGAGCCAGTTCCAAGTGTGTGCAAAGACTCCAGCGTATTCAGAATGCTGCGGCTCGTCTTGTTCTAATGTTACCGAGGAGAGCCTCCTCCAACAAGGCCCTGGTCTCCCTTCACTGGCTCCCGGTAAGGGAACGCATCCTGTTCAAGGCTATGTGTGTGAGCCATCGCATTTTACAGAGAAAGGGCCCCACCTACCTGCACGACTTCCTTACCCCATACTCTCCGACCCGTCACCTGAGATCTAGCGGGACAGGGCAAGTTTGTATTCCTAACATCAGAAGAGCGAGGATGGGTGGCCGCTCTTTCTGTTTTCTAGCTGCCAAATACTGGAATAAACTCCCCCCGGGGCTCCGGGTGGAGTCTGTGGAGACACTTTTTCGGAGAAAACTCAAAACCTGGCTTTTTCCACCTCTGAGTTCTCTGGTTTAACTGCGTGCCTCCCTCTGCCAGCGATCTGAACTGTGCCGCAGCGCGGGGACACACTGGTTAGTGTAACCATGCGCTTTATAAGTTTGTTATTATTATTATTATTATTAAATGGCCAGAATGCATCATGGAGACACACACATAGGGAGAGATGCAATGATTAGGCTGTTCAGACAAAATTGGTACAATCCCAAATTCAGGGATGTTGCAGAGAGTCTTTGCCAGAGATGTCTAACTTGCCAAATGCATAATCCAGGCAGGAAAACGATAATTGGGTTTGGAAAGATTGGAAAGGCAGAGGGCCCATTTATAAGACTCCAGTTCGACTTCATCAGTTACCACCATGTAGAGGGCTGAAATACGTACTAGTCATAGTGTGCCTGTTTTCAAAGTGGGTGGAGGCTTACCCTACTAGGAGAAATGACAGTATTACAGTTGCAAAACTGTTGTTACGTGAGCTCATACCTAGGTTTGGTTTCCCAGTATCTTTGGAATCAGATAGAGGAAAACACTTTAATAGCGAAGTGATCCAGATAATCTGTGAAGCATTTCAAATCAAACAGAAATTGCACTGTGCATATCGCCCAGAGGCTTCTGGAGTGGTTGAACAATTAAATGGCACTATCAAGTCAAGATTGGGAAAAATGTGTGCATCAACATCATTAGAGTGGCCAGACGCATTGCCACTTGTTTTAATGGGACTCAGAAGCATACCTGACAGAACAACAGGATTGAGCCCCCATGAAATAATGATGGGAAGAGCAATGAGACAAACACATGTTCCCACAAACAAATTAGTAAATATATCTGATGATATGGTTCTGGATTATTGCAAAGGATTGGCTGACCTAGTGCGTTCTGTCTCTCATCAGGTTGGAGAAGACGCAGTTTCCAGGCAGCCTGAACTAGAACATGATCTGAATCCTGGTGATTGGGTGGTAGTGAAGAATCACACCAGAGAAACGTGTCTATCACCCAGGTGGAGCAGACCGTGTCAAGTTATATTGACCACAAATACAGCAGTGAAGTGTGCAAGATTTCCTAATTGGATTCATGTAAGCCACACAAAGAGAGTACCAGAACCTGAAGAGGAGAATCCACAGACAACGCCAATCACTGAAGAAGCTGAAGGTTGCCCAGCTGAGGAATCTCAGGCTAGAGGTTCGAGAGAAGCTGACGGAGAACAACCAAGCACAAGTCAGGATTGGATACCAGTGGTAGAAGTTCCTGAAGTATATTACAGAACGAGAAATCAAACAAAATTGGAGGAAATTGAAGAAGATCAGATAGGTGAAGAAGAAACAGTTCGGGATCAAGAAGACAAGACAGTAAAAGATCCTGAACTAAATCAGATAGGGAAAGAAAATTGGACTAAAAACAGTGAAGATTTAATAAACTTTGAAGAGGGACAGACAGGTTTAGAAGAATCAGGTCAGGCTGCAGAAGTTCACAGTGCAATAAGCCCTGATCAGAAGCAGTTAGATCAAGAAGAATTCACTAAAGAAAAGGGGTTGATACAAATGAACATAAAGAAATAAAAAGGGAACAAGGTCAAAATCTTGAAAGTCATTGTGGAGCTACTGAAGAGAAACAAATAAGACCTGAAAAGGAACAAACAGAAGAGGCAGTAATCAAAGAAAACAAAACAGTATTGAGCAGTGAAAATAACTGAGATCTTTGAAGACGTAAACAGAGAAACAGTGCCAACAAAGAAAACAAGAAAAGGAGATCATTGGCCAAGTGTCATTAAAAGAGTAAAATACCACATAACAACCAGAAGTGAAGATCCAGAACAAGTACCTGAAGTGACAAGTCAAACTGAACAAGAGAAAAAGTCAGGAAAAAGAAAAAGTAAAAGACCGAGACTTGTGAATAACAAATTCAAGGGTCTTGACTGGACTTATATCATTCTTGAAGATTTTGAAGGCTCAGAGTCAAGTGACAGTGGTGGCGAAGGCACAAGTGCAGAACTAACATACGAAGAAGAAACAAGACCACCCTGACTAAACAACAGAATCATCTAAAGAAAAGAAGAAGAGATAAGAAGAGCAATCTTCCTTGTCGAAAAATGCCTGATGATAGAGTTACTGGGAGACCAAAACGAAATTGTTGTAGGAGATGCTGTGCAATCTGCATATGTAGTCTAGTATTGGTGCTTATAGTATGGTTAGTCCTGATTGTAGCAATTCCTTACCTTATGATAACAGATAAGAAGATTAATAATGAAACTAAAGGGAGGACAGCAAACATGAAGGGCAATAGAGTAGAATTAATGGCAGAAGATGAGGCAGAAATTCATCATGAAATAGCTGATAACGACACTAGTTTAAATGTTTTCACAAAATTATTGTTTCAGTATGTAGACACAATGGAAGTTAGTAATTGTTATGTCTGTATGAATTTACCTGAATCAGTAGCGGAAGGATTAACATACCATCACTTACCACTGGCATATGGCATATCATGTAGTGTTTTGTCTAGTTTATTTTATAGAACAGGGAAACTTCAGTATTATTATTCAAATTTAGATGTGATATTTTCTGAGGTTCCGATTCACAAGAGTATGAACCCAGTGCTTAGTAGTCAAGACGCACAGTTTATGGGAGAGTTTTTCTTAACAATGAAATCGATAGACATAACACATGCACATAGACACAATCTAACATGTTCTTTACTAGAAGAAGAAAAGATATTTTTGAATTTAGTAGAAGATAGAAGACATGATTTTCAAAAGAAAGCTTCAGAGCATAAGGCTCAGTTGCCACCTTGGGCGGAGAAGGAAGGGAGTTATACACCTGGTAAAGCTCAAGCTGCAATGGCTCTGGATTTTGTAAAGAAAGGGAAAATTTGTCTTCATAGGTTAAAGATTGATTATAACAATGTTTTCATCGGTACCAGTGAATGTGAACACAATTTTTTAATTATTGGAGGTTGGGGACTCAAAGGAGGAACAGATTCAGTTTTTCCTGGAATCTATTATGTATGTGGGAATAAGGCTTACTTTAGGCTTCCTGCAAGGTGGTATGGAAGTTGTTATTTTGGAATAGTTTTTCCAAAGATATACCACGTAAAAAGAAACACTGGAAGCAATGAAAACAATAGCGAATTAATACATAGTAAAAGAGCTAGTTTTTCAGAAATTGTAGCTGATATATTTGGTGCATTGATACCTTCAGTGGGAATAATTCTGAACTCAAGGAAAATATGTAAATTGTCTACAGTGGTTGATCGTTTATCAACGGATACTGCTGGAGGTTTTCTAATGATTAATACGGAGATGGTGGCGATTAGATCTATGGTGATGCAAAATCGACTTGCTCTTGACATTCTATTGGCAAAAGAGGGAGGAGTCTGTAAATTATTGAAGACGAAATATTGTTGCACTTATATTCCTGATAAGAGTGCAGAAATTGGAACGTATATTCAGAACATAACTAAACTTGAGAAAGAACTAAAACCACTGGAAGTTGATAGTGTATGGGAAAGATTGACAAATAGTATCTCGTCAATTGGAACCTGGTTTGCTAATATAGGGAAAGGACTTATAGGTCAAATATTAGTACCCTTAGCAGGGATAGCAATAATAATTTTAGCAATAACAATATGGTGCAAATGCTGTAGAAAGAATGGGACATATAAAGTGACAGGAAAAGGAAAGAAGAGAAAACTAGATGAAATCGAACTAGAAGAATGGAGAAGTGATTTATACAAGAAATTAAAAGGAGACTAAGAATAGAAAAAGTAAAAATGAGAAAAACGAATTGCTAGAAGTGGGCATCTGATTGAGGGTAGTATTTTGATGGCTCAGAAACGCCATCAGAGAGGGGATTGATTGAGCAAGGTTTCAAAAATGAAACTTGCTTGTATGCAATCCTCCTCATAGTATTAATTTATTAAACTTGTACTGTCAATACTAATCTTTGCATTCACAAACACGAAAGGGATAGACGCTTGCCTATGTGTTTTACTAATGAATAACGCTTGTCTATAAACCAAGATGGCCGCTAAAAGCGCGGACTTCATTGCGCATGTCGCAACCTGATCACATGGTGTGACGTCTTTCTTTGCTTGGTGGGAAACTTCTGCTTCTGCGCAGTGTGCATTAAAATGGCCGCTAATGTTTTCACATGCTTAAGCTTGCTCTCATGTCATTATTAAATTGTCATTTTCTTAACACTACTAATGCAGGATAGTATTATGATTAAATGGGAATAGAGTAGGGAAAGTGGGTATACAGGGAAACTTTTTATTTGTGATTTTAATATTTTCTTCTTGCACTTTTAGTAATTCGTAAACTTGGGCCTGGGTTGGTGTCTTGAAACTCGAGAGACAGAGGGTTCTGCGCATGTGTCCTGTATGCCTGCCAAGTGAAGTCAACTTGGACGTCTCCCAAGGCCACGACCTATTGGCCGAAGATGATGTACTCAATGTTTCCGGCGGACAAATTGTTACTTTTCTCCTGTAAAATGTATAACATTTGTCGTGAGACGGGTGGGAAATAAAGTGAATGTATTAATTTGAAGGGGCGGGAAGCTAAAAACAATAGGCTTCACAATTTAGGCCAAAATTGACATGGTGCGAGAATCCACCCCTGTCCCTGTCCAATCAGAAGTAGTGGTCCCATAATGTTAGCAACATTAAGGGGAGGTACATGGGCGTAGAAGGGTATAATAGAATATAGCATTAGTAAATTAGTCAGAGCATGCGTTCACGAAGAACAGGCGTCCATACTGCCAGAGCGCTCTCAACTCCAGACTGCCCAGCTGATCGGTTGCTGACTGAATTCCTGTCCGGAAGAGGTCCTGAGGAGGGTGCGGCGGAGTCCATTAGACGGGAGAATCGAGAGAAGTCGAGTATCAGAGAGGGGAACGGCGCAGGCGTCGTTGTAGAGAGATTACCGGTCCTGTCCTGATCCTGGAAGAAGTCTTTGCTCTTCATCCTTCCCGGGTCCTATCTTTTCCAACTCCTTGGCTAAGGGGCTTGGTTCTCGCATTTAGGTAACTATACTGCAACCTTTAGTTGCGCTGCTGTCTCTATTCTCTTCCTCTTTCTTAAACACCGTCATTTATTAGCAAAATCATTTCTATGCTTTTTCTTGGGTATTTCAATCAAGTACCGTGTTTTCTGTATTTTACTCTGCTAAAATTTTAGATAAACATTTTTAAAACTTCCTGACTCAGTGGTTATTTCAGGAATATGTACTATAATGAATGTCACTCATTTTAAACTTCCCAATTAGCAAAGGATCCATTGGTAAGTTATTACTCTTCAATCAGAAGGTAATTGGTAGCAGGGACTTTGATAAAAGAGTACATCTGACACCCAGCGTTAGTATTAGTGTAGTGTGAATGTATGGGCCCAAGTGAGTATATGGTGTATGAATGTTGTTGGCTAATATTGCGCTGGATCACTGCCTAAATTAGACTAAAGTTAAACTGGGTAGATTGTGAGCATATGAAATATGGTCATGTCTTGTTAAGACTTTGCCAAAGAGCTGCTTGCAGTTTTTGCGAGAGCCTACTACAAAGTCCCTACATATAGAACCAGTGTTTACTGTACAATAACATGCAACAGAATATCCTAAAATTACCCCAGACTACTCCAACTATTCAATAAAGATCGGCACACTAAGATATCTGTTTTAAGCCCCTCAATTCCTGTACATTGCCAACTGTGCAAGTGCAAACTTCTACTCTCAAGATTGAAGCCATTTGTAAGTTTCCTTCAAGATGGCTGTCTAAAGACTTGCAGAGATACACCAAGCATGGGAGCACTAATCCAGCTATCGCACAACCAGCACCATGCCACAGAATGATCGATCACCCACTGCAGAATTGCAAAGGTGTCCAATAAAAACCAGCATGAGTGCACTAGCATATGAAGCAAGTTTTCAACGTTATTTTCAAACATAATGGCATGTTCATCCTTACTTGCTGCATTTCTACAAAATCCTTCATGCTCGATTTCTCACAATAATTGCTTCCCCGTCGACAGCAGTCAGCAGAAAATCCAGCCCTAACTTTCGTGCCAAGAAGTCTACTTTTGTTATTTTTACTGGCTTGCTGCAGACAAAATTTAATTTTGATTTCTTCTTGGTCGTAAGCAATACAAAATGACGAGTCACTCCACTGTGCCAAAGGCAGGCTTGGAAAAACATTGCTGGAATCTAGGCTCTCTCTCCACTGGCCCATGAAGGACCAACAGCTAACGAATGCGAGTTAATCCCCTAAAAAATGATGGAAGAGCAGTACAGTCAGGACGTAACAAATATATAAAAATATATATATATTTATTTCAAAATCAATTAAGATCATTACATATATCATAACATTAATATTAAATACTCACAACAAGAAAAGAAAAAACTTTGCAATTTAGATGACACAAATATTTCTTGAATACAAGGGATTACGTCATTAAAATATTGAGTGAAGTTCGCGACCGACCTGTAAAGTGGAATATTATCAATTTGAAAAAGAAACTCAAACGTAAACTGATAAAACGGCAGTGGTCCTTACCCCAGCCTTCCTAGCAATTCCAGCTGTGGAACGTCTGGCCCGTACGTCTCTATCTGAATCGGCTTATACTCGTAGAGAGCCCCCTCGAGCTTCTTAATTGGCGCTAAGGAAACATGTTGACCCTAAAAAAAAGAAAAAAAGAAAACACAGTTGTAAAATTAAAAATATCTCAATGAGGACTTATTTATTTTTTGTTCATAAACCAAGCTGGGAGCATATTCACGAAGTAAAAGGAAATAACGTTCAAAACGGTTTCTTTATTGGTCATTTCCTGATTGTAAAGTGAGTTCTTGGTTAAGCCCTCCTTTACAGAACGCCATTTTTAGGTCTCGCCTAGCGATGCAGCGCCATGCGCTGCACGCGTAAGCGAGATCTATTGTTGCCGACTTGCTTGCGAAGGGGGACAGGACATGTGCACGTGTATGGCAAGTCCTGGACAGGAGATGTGCACGCGTATGGTGCGAGCAGGAGTTGTAATAACGCCACAAGCCGTACGCGTGCACATCGACTGTCTGTGCCAAAGCTTAACAGACAGGAGATGTGCACGCGTACGTCTTGCGGCGTTATCACAACTCTTGCTCGCACCATACGCGTGCACATGTCCTGTCCAGGCGCGGCGCCCTTTGCTGCATGTATATCAGCTGGCCGGTGGGCACGTACAGCATGCCTCCCGCGCAACCCCACTCACCGGCTCTTGTGGGGACTCTGCGCTGCTCCCCGGCTCGTCTCCTAAATGGCAGCGGGGACTCGCCTCTTCACCCGGTCACTGGCGCAGCAACACGCGGGGCTCTGTCTTGCTCACAGGAGCCCCGTCTGAAATCCTGCTCCGTCCGCACCATGCGGCATTCACGAAGGCGGGGTGGGCTCCCGCCGGACTTCCCTCTGCGGGGTGGGCTCCCGCCTCGCTTCTCCTACACGCGGGCTGCAAAACCCGGGGCTCCCTCAGCTCACGGGAGCCCCGGACACTTCCGGCCGCGCGCTCCATGCCCCGCCCATGTCCCAGGCAAGGTTGCCTGACTTCCGGGTTGCGCTGAGAGCGGCCCGGAGAAAGCTTCTAAAACAGCTCGGGCTGCGGCGGTTTTTAGATGTCAACTGAAGTGAGTAAAGAAACCTGGGGACGTTCTGTCAAGCTGGTTATTTTATTTATTTTTACTATAGCTTCCCATTGGAACACACTCTCCACAACGGTTTCCATCGTGCACATCTTTCTTGCCCAAAAGCATCTGCTTTCCATTTGTCTAATTTGGAGGCAAAACCAGAGCATCGCCCGGCTGCACTGCACGTCAGTGGGCCCTGCGTGTCAGCATGTCCCTTCGGTAGATAGAGAGCAGTAAAAGACACCTTTAAGAGAGCGATTGTGGTGTGCTTCCTGTGTCCCCGTATGTGTCTCTATGGGTCTACGTTGCCCCGGCCCCCAGATGCATTCACGATGTAGAAATACCACCACACACCACATCGGACTTTAAACGAAACAGAGGCCCCTGTTTTTTCTAAACATTCTGGATCTGGGGCCGTTTCTGCTCCATGAATGTCTGTGGTACAGCCGAGCCTGCCCTTTCCAGCCTGTCGAGAGATTTGAGATTAAGCAAAATGTTTTAAAACCGTCATGGGCACCGAAAATGCCCAGCTTTAGGAAGGCATGACTGTCGCCAGCCCGGGGGTGGTAAACAAACATTGGCACTTGACCTTGGCGGGCTTTACTCGCTTTATTGAGTTGAATTTTCGTGTCCCGGTTGGATGCGGATATGTTGCTGCGCATTCTTTTGAAGACTACTCTGGCAGTAGTTGCTGTGGTGAGTGATATGTTGGCAACTGGCAGGTGCTATGCTGTTAGATTGACGTTGGGAACCGCGGTGGAGGGTCCTTTGGTAGAAAGGTGTGCTGACAGCAGGCTTTGTTGGGTTTAATGACTGGGGGTAAGTAGGCAGCAGCTCCATTTTCAGCTTCAGGGGTATGTAGGAAGATGGCTTGGCCTTGAATAGGGTACATTGACCCTGAGAAGAGGGTAAATTGATGCCGAGTATATTTGATAAGGGATCACTGATTGGATACAACAAGCATTTGCAATGCAATAGGCCTCGCATTTACGCACGTTTGAGCTATTGACATTGCAAATAACACCTTTTATTTTTGTTTTCATTTTTAAAACATAATAAAAGGCATTGTCATTTACAATGCCAATAGCTTAAACTTGCGTAAATGCGAGACCTATTGCATTGCAAATGCTTGTTTTAATAGCCATAATTCTTTGGAACAGCAAAAAGGCTTTTTAAAGTTCTTTATTTGTGGAGTCCAGCTGCTTTCTAGTGTAAATGGATAAACCATTCAAGATGAATGTCATTAAAATAAAATGATATTAATCAAATATCTCTATACAATCCCAATATAAAGTATAATCAATAATTTCCTGAAAGAGCAACTTAATAAAGAAGCTATTGGAATTTTTACAAGCACTGATTTCCAAGCTTCAGTATGTAGTGAAATTTCACAATAAATAAGAATAATTATTTCAGAAAACTTCCTCTGATTGAAGCCAAATGCTAATAAAACACAGATTATATGAGCGTATTAGCATAATAAGTGCAAGGCTGCAGAAGTCTGTTCTTCTTGAAGCCATAGTGAGATTTAAACATACTTATAAAAATGGCTGACATTTATTTTTACAGTAAAATCAAGCAACGTCCCAGAAGGAGGCACACTAAAACACCATGCCACAGAATCACTAAAATAATACAAAAGTGATAATTACAATAAGGAGACACTTCGGGAAGGGCATCCGGAAAAGGCAAGTACTGCAAATAATGCATAACATTTGGGAACTTTGGTGCTGTTTGAAGATGCTTCATTCAGGAATGCATACCTGTTAGAGGAAAACCCCAAGGCAGAAGGAACAACCACTGCCATGGAGGTTTCAAGCCAACATACCAACTAAGACAAGACACACAGTGGCACACAGCTGTTCAGAGATTTAGAAGGATGTGGCAGTAATCTGGCAGTCCGAATTTAGCCCGTACACATTGTGTATAGGGGAGTAAAGTGCTAAATGGAGTTCCTTATCCAGTTAAATAGGAGCTCAACACGCAGGGTATTCTCACGGTCCAAGTTAAGGCTATTCCAAGACAAGTGGATGGGAAAAGGAGCCATGTCATATTTTTAAGATAACTACTGAATACGATTCTCGTTTGCAATCGTGTATGTAAAAGGCTCACATCTGGATCCCCTAAAAATCTTGCTTGGCTCCAGGCCTAGTCTAAAATAATGAACCAATAATTCAAGGTCATAGGGCCAAAGTACCTTGGATTTATTGAGGCAGTATCAGGAACATTCAAGAGGAAGCCTTGACAAACCCAATATACATTCCCATTGCACAAAAACGGAAACTCCTTTTTGACCAAGCTCAGATGTATTACAGTTTGTCAAAATTATTTCATGCGTCAAGGCCATGCCAGGTAATGCGCTGTTTGGATTGAGGATCATTGTGTCAATTCAGTAATGCAAAAAAAAACAAAAAACACACACTTCAATAATCCTGTTGGCCAAAATGAATAGTGATTAGATAAATGTGTATGGAGGTGGATTTAATTTAGTCATAACTACATATTGGTACACATACCGTTTATTGATCTAAGAAAAGCAATCATTGCAGGCAAAAAAATAAATGCCTAACATTTTCTGTCAAGAGCTTGGGTCACACAGACTTCTTTAGGGGGAAGCATCCAAGAAGTTCACTATTATTTAAATTGACGAGCCTTTCTCTAAATTGCGCATAAATTGGTTTTCTTACTTGCAAAGAGAGAGTACCCTGTCTTGGCACATATTTCAATTATTGAGACAGGGGAGTATATTTAAGTCAATAAGGGTGGCTGAGAAGGAGGTTAGCCAAGAGCCACTGGCCATCTGAGAAAAAAAACAAATTGTTCACCATTGGTTGGGGGGGGGACAGATTCGAAACAAGCATTGACAAAGCCAATATGTCTTGGTTTTGGAAATTGATGGACCTGGCCCTCTCTGCATGGTCACCCCCAAACGTTTTGCCTTCACTCCTCCTATTTTTGATGACTTCGTTTTTGTTGGCCTTAGGACTCTGTGCACTTCACCACTGCTAGCCAGTGCTAAAGTGCTTGTGCTCTCTCCCCTAAACTTGGTTTAACCTATTTGGCATCTTTAATTTACCATTGTACACTGGTATACATATACCCAGGGCCTGTAAATTAAATGCTACTAGTGGGCCTGCAGCTCTTTTTGTGCCACCCACTTAAGTAGCCCCTTAAAACATGTCCCAGGCTTGCCATTGCCGTCTGAATGCAGTTTTAAACCGCCAATTCGACTTTGCAATATAACCCCCTTGTCAAGCCTTAAAAACTTATTTTATTACATATAAATAACTCCTACGGTAGACTACAGATAGCCCATAGGGCAGGTCGCATTGTAACTAAAAGGTTGGACATGTACTTTTAAGTTTTATATGTCCTGGTATTGAAACACTCCTAAGTTCGTTTTTCACTACTGTGAAGCCTACTTGTCTCACAGGATAACATTGGGTTGCCATATTACATTTAATAAGTGCTAACCTTTGATTGGGCACAGATAAGCTTTTCATGTTTGGGATCTATGAAATTGTAATTAAAAATCCTCTTTAATGGTAATGTTGGATTTCACATTACAATTTTGAAAATGCCACTTTTAGAAAGTTAAAAATATCTAGAACCTCTGGCCTAGACACCGTGTGCACTACTGAGTCCCCATTGAGGGTTTCTTCCCAATGTAACTCAATGAATCATTAACTATGATAATGAAAAATACCTAACACCAGAGACTCTCCAGCGCTATTACCCGAACACGCAATTCGTATGCCCCAGATGCCTGGCGCCCAACGCGACTTTCCTCCATATGTTCTGGAGCTGTCCGTCATTACGTTCCTACTGGAGCACGATACACGCCACACTGCGCAAGGTGACAGGGCTTGCAGACATTACCACGTGGGAAGCTAGTGCGTTCGGCATATTCAAACGTCGAAAACTACACAAAGTAGAGTCTCGATTCGCGTCCCTAGCCCTCCTACTAGCCAAACGGAGCATAGCTATGCACTGGAGGACCGCGACGGGACTACCACTGGCAGCTTGGAGAGGAGCAGTCATTAAATGGGGAGCATCAGAGGGAGACGCACTAAGGCACGAAGAAGTTCAAGGCATTCAGAAACATCACATATCCATGCAATGGGTGACACTACTCCACACCTTCAAGCAGGCTGCACCACATGAACCATCCCCACAGATTACTCCACCCCCCTCTCAAGCCCCCCAGGAAGAATCTTACTCATGCAGAGTACGGGCAACCTCCTCGAGGCGCCCAACCCGCAGGGTACGGATATGGGACAAACACAAATATTAGACCTCATGCCCAGCCAAGGCATTCCCTCGAGACCTGGCATAAAGTAGCTAGAAACTAGAACTCACCGCAAAGCCCACCTACACCCAGCGCTGTGTATATCCTCCTATACAATGTATCCCAGTTGATTTCACCTCTGTTTTACGTTATATCCCCCATTGCGTCGCAATGTGATGCATCTACTTGTGCCAATGATGGGCGTTAATTACCGCTATGATGTACACAAAGATGTTAGACCCTTTATTAGAACGCGTGCTGAACATAAAGTGTAACAACACAGTGATAAACGGTAACAATACCTACAGCAGAAATGATAGTGTTTAAATGCATGTACAAACTCTTATGTAAACTACAATAACTAATGAAGTTGTCTATTACTTGTGCGCAATGAAAAACAAATAAAAAGAATTTACAAAAAAAAACCTATTATAATGAAAAAATAATAGTAATAACTAAGTATGCAGCTGTAAGAACATTCCCATTGTATACAGATCAAATAACAATAGTCCAATGAAATGCTGCAAAGACAACGTAGTTGTTGATAATTCATCCAATTGAATGGTGTTCTTTTATTTTCTTGAACATTGGCAAATCATTTCAACCTAATGCATTTCGGGTCATTACAAGGCACTTCATCAGGGTCTACAAGCAAAAATACATCATTTTAGCCACAAAACTGTAAAAGCCAACTGATATTTTAGAAATTATAACCTCATATCGTGAGGGACATCACTTGATCAAAAACCAACATGATTTAAACCATATGCTTATAGTCAAAGCAGTGAAAGATAATAGGGAACAAATAAGTTATAGAACCTGGCCCATTTCAAACTCCTATTTACACCATTTGCCGATTGAACTTATACCACCAAAGAAAAACGTGAGTTTACTAAGTAATACATAGTGCAAAACTGAAAATACCAAGAGTGCTCTCCATCATGCAAAAGATAGCAAACGCGTGACCATAAAATCAAATAACCATGTGAATTTTTTAACCAGTGAAAAACTTGTCTCATGCCGTTAAGGTGTAAGAACAAGAGACCACTCTCTAACCTTTTAGCGGTCATGGTTCAACAAATGTAATGAGCGTGAAGCCGTAGTTCTAAAACCTCCGGATTCCTAACTGATAAAAAATAAATGAACAAACAAAGGAAGTACCAAGTCCGGTCAAAAAGTCAAATCAAGAGCGCTGCTCTTCAAATATCCCGTTCGTCAAGATCACGAACTATCTAGTTGTACTGACCTTGGTGTTCCCGACAGAAAGCGCTTTGCGCAAACCAATTTCGTGCAAGTGCCTTGGTGAACCAAACGGGAGTGCGCCATGATATAAGGGTTGTGTAAAGCCGTGCTGGGTAGAAATACATGTCTCAACGTGAAAGAGTAAAGAAAAGGAAAGACAGACTTTCCGGAAAAAAAATTCTATCCAAAATAACAATAAGGTTTCCGAAAAATGTGTTTTGCTGACAGATAAATATATGAATATTCTCATTCAAAGATGTCTTACAAAATTAATTCTATTACAACATGTCAATCGGTATTATCGTCAGTCCAAAAAGAATGCGTAACCATTAAGAGGCTATTTACAAACCAAATGCAGAGACCTCTAGTTCATGAATTGTAGTTGCAGTGCAAAATTAGTCAAAATGACAGCTCATTTACTGGGGCAAAAATCTCTTCACATGATTAGACATTGTAACCCAAAACATATTAAAATATGGTGTTCTGGCAATATTGTGCTTGGTGATTTGAGCATACCTTTAACAAAGTCTCTACATCTTCTCATGCCTTTGTGCGCTGCATCATTTACTTTCCTTTGCGTTGATAATAATTCCCTTAGATTATTGGTTCTTTTGTAAGCAAATACTGGGGGATTGACAAACAGTCCTCCAAAATCCGTATTGTATTTACTTACAAAAGAACCAATAATCTAAGGGAATTTTTATCAACGCCAAAGAAAGTAAATGATGCAGCGCACTCATGAGAAGATGTAACAATTGTACCCATTGTAATAATGTGTTAGTGGGAAAGGTCATCTCTCACCCATTGACAGGAAAGGAGATCAAACTCAATCACTCAGCAGATTGTAACACACAATTTGTTATTTACATTATTAAATGCCCGTGCAGGCTTCTATATGTAGGCAAGACGGAAAGAAAGATCAGAACGAGGATTACTGAACACAAGAGCCACATAAGAACCAAAACGATGCATTCACCTCTGGCTGTTCATTGGAATGAGAACTAACACAATCGCTCAACTACGTTTCACTGTTCTTGAAGTCATCACTCAACATCATGATAGAAATCAGGCAAAGATCTTAGCACAACGTGAATCCTACTGGATCAGATATTTAGACACATTGAACCCCAAAGGTTTGAATGATAAACTAGAATTGTCATGTTTCCTTTGAGTTTTCGTAACAGTAAGAGGATAGGAATTCCTTTTCGTAGTCTTCTGATTTACAGATGTCCCATCATATTCAACGTCACACAACTTTGTTCCTTTTTTCAGTTTTCATTAAACAAAGAGGTTTGAATAAGCACATTGATAATCACACATACTTTAAGTTGATTTCAAATTGCGTTATTTTTTACCATTATCTGCTTGTGAGTTCGATTTAAACAGACAATGTCAGCACAGTTATAATTGCATAAGAAGGTCTATGTCTAATGATTACACTCTTTCTACTTCTAATACAATCAGCGTTCACATTTCGATGATGTTTTGTAAATTGTTACTTTTTAAATTCCAAATAATGTTGGAATAGAAACATTGTTAAAGGTTTGCTCAAATCACCAAGCACAATATAGCCAGAACGCCATATTTTAATATGTTTTGGGTTACAATGTCTAATCATGTGAAGAGATTTTTGCCACAGTGAATGAGCGATCATTTCGACGAATTTTGTACTGCAACTAAAGTTCATGAAATAGAGGTCTCTGCATTTGGTTTGTAAATAGCCTCTTTATGGTTACACATTCTTTTTGGACTGACGATAATACAGATTGACATGTTGTAATACAATTAATTATGTAAGACATCTTTGAATGAGAGTATTCATATATTTATCTGTCAGCAAAACACATCTTTCGGAAACTTGTTACTTTGGATAGAACATTTTTTCCGGAAAGTCGGTCTTTCCTTTTCTTTACTCTTTCAGGTCGGGACACGTATTCCTACCCAGCATGACTTCACGCAATCCTTATATCATGGTGCACTCGCTTTTGGTTCACCAAGGCACTTGCACGAAATTGGTTTGCGTAAAGCTCTTTGTGTTGGGAAGGTCAGTACAACTAGATAGTTTGTGATCTTAACGAACGGGATATTTCAAGAGCAGCGCTCTTGATTTGACTTTTTGACCGGACTTGGTATCACTTCCTGATTACGTCTTCCTTTGTTTGTTCATTTATTTTTTATAAGTTAGGAATCCGGACGTTTTAGAACTACGGCTTCACGCTCATTACATTTGTTGAACCATGACCGCTAAAAGGTTAGAGAGTGGTCTCTTGTTCTTACACCTTAACGGCATGAGACAAGTTTTTCACTGGTTAAAAAATTCACGTGGTTATATGTTTTTATGGTCACACGTTTGCTATCTTTTGGATGAAGGAGAGCACTCTTGGTATTTTCAGTTTCGCACTATGTAATACTTAGAAAACTTACGTTCTTCTTTGGTGGTATAAGTTCAATCGGCAGATGGTGAGAATAGGAGTTTGAAATGGGTCAGGTTTTATAACTTATTTGTTCTCTATTATCTTTCGCTGCTTTGACTAAAAGGATATGGTTTAAACCATATTGGTTTTTGATCAAGTGATGTCCCTCACGATATGAGGTTATAATTTCTAAAATATCAGTTGACTTTTACAGTTTCATGGCTAAAATGATGTATTTTTGCTTGTAGACACCCCTGATGAAGGGCTTTCTAGTGGCCCAAAATGCATTGGGTTGAAATGATTTGCCAGTCTTCAAGAAAATACCATTCGATTGGATGAATTATCAACAACTACTTTGTCTTCGCAGCATTTCATTGGACTATTGTTATTTGCTCTGTATACATTGGGAATGTTCTTACAGCTGCATACTTTGTTATTACTATAATTTTTTCAGTATCATTGTTAATGGTTAATTGAGTTACACTGGGAGGAAACCCTCGATGGGGACTCAGTAGTGCACACAGTGTCTAGACCAGAGGTTCTAGATGTTTTCAATCTGTATGACAGGCGCTGGGGTGGAACCCCTTCACCAAGTGCACACTAAAATTCAAAAGTACGGAAAAATTGTTTCAAAGAGTTTTGATATCTAAAAAGTATAAAACAAGTGCATCACGACCAACATTCATTACTTTTAGAAAGTTGGCATTTTCCTGCCCTTTGGTGCTTGTAGCCTCCCTTGGGTCACATGACTGGGCATAGTTGACAGTTGGGCTCTGTGAATTCCTCCCAGACTGACATACAATAGATCAATTAGGTCTGCCTGAATGGGCCATCTGCAGGCAGGATGGTAGGGGTGGAGATGGGCACAGCCCCAATTGCAACTGAATAGGCTGTGCTCTGGCTTCACGCAAAGGGCTTGCCACCTCCACATTGTCTCTGCAGCCAGCTTGGAGCCAAAGCAGGGAAGTCAGGAAATTCCAAGCACTTCAAAGCAAAACCTCTAGAAACTTCTCCCAACTTCAAGGAAGGCATCAGGTATAAAAATAAGACCCTCAGACCCATTCTTCAGCTCACTTTCTGGACCTGTAGATGGACTCTCAGACGTCTGCCTGCTGTGTACTCCACAAGACTGCTTTGCTGCACCTGGAAGAACTGCTCTGCTGCCTACAGCCTGCCTTGAACCCACAGAGGTCAGCACTGTTTGAGCCCTGCATTGTCACCTGAACCCAAGACTATCAGAGGGACTCCAAGGGCTAATTTGCTAATCTCCTGTGAAGAGCCACAGGAGCATAATAAGCTCACACCATATTGAAACCAAACATGGACTTAGCCTGAGTGAGTCCTGAACCCCTCAAGTGGTGTTCCCACAGTCCTAGACATTTGGTTGCAGAGCTAAAGGTGCCCAGAGATCCAAAATCAAACATTTTGGAGTTAGAACATTTTTGGTTAAAAACTGCTCTGAGAACCGAGGGAAGACTGGGACCAACCTGCTTGTCTATCCGCCAAAGGTGCATCGCCGATTGGCCTGACTTTGCAGCTGCTCCTGCTACGTTCTTCTCCACAGTAGCAAATCCTGTTCAACGTTCGTTCATCAAAGCGGGATGTGACCCCCTGAAATGGTCTTAGGCTATAGACTTCTGCCTCATCCTGCTGGAGATTTTTGATTTCCATAAAAGTCCAAACTTAGGAATCTTCACTGCGACTTCGTCCAGCAGCTCCCCGATGTGGATGCTCCATCCTCAGACACCGCCTGAAGCATTGCCCTGCCCTTCCGAACTTTACCTTCTCAGAATATTTTTCTTGAAAATTCGTCTACATCTGAAGGTAAGAGATGACCGGGCCCAATCCACTTCTTGTACCCGACCGAGCTTCATTGTGGTCGGCCATATTTTTCGTTTTTCACCCGGTCTCACTCAACTAGATGTCCACTGTTGGCGCTTTGATCTTTTAGGTGCAAGTTTTTACCAAAACTTTAATTCATAATTCCTGTTCTACTGACTGGATTTTTGTCATTTTGGTCAAATAATTTACTAAAATTTACTCTATTTGTCTAAATTGGTGTGGAATTTTTCTTGTGTTGTGTTTTCACTTTATTACGGTTTGTGTGCTGCATAAATACTTTACAGATTGTCTCTAAGTTAAGGCTGACTGCCTTTCTTGCCAAGCTACCCAGATTAATTTAATAACTTTTTGTGGTTCACCCTGCTAGGGATTGTGGCTGTTGCTTGACCAGGGTTCACACCCCAGCCAACCAACAACCCAATTTTTCACAGTAATGTTTTGCAGCCATGCTGTACAGCAGCGCAGATGCTTTGCAATATGGCTAAAACTAATTTAAGAAAGCACTATGATGCAGTCAGGGCTAAAGCTTTTTTATTTTTTTGTAAGTGCATTAGCGTTGGATGCATTATAGTCTTTTTTATTATTTTTAGCCATGCTGCACAGCAGTCACACTGCTATACAGCATGGCTACAAATAATTGCCAAAGTCAGCAATTTCCATGCTGTACAGCATGAACAAAAGGCAATGGACAAGCCAATAGTTTCAAAAGCAAGACCTATTGGCTTAGTCAATGCTTATTAGGTCCCGGCACAATACCTCTGTGATTCTGAGCCAATCTGTTAATCTCCCCAACTGTGATTTTTTTTTTTTTAAATTGACTTTTGGCATAAAATCTTATCATATAAGGAAAGTAATAGCATCTATCTCCATTTCTTAGTGAAAATACATTTAGAAGCACATAAAAAGGAGATAACCTCTTTTGTCACAATATACATTCATTTCCAAGGAGAAGACATCATCTTTGAAATGCGTGTGGCATAGTAAAACATAGCTGCGAATGGCAAGAGGTTCAATAAGGATGAAAGGGAACAAGAGAAAAAAAAAGTAGTACCTTAAACATAGTGTGATCAATGGAAGGACAGCAGGCAAGCTGAAGCAATCAGTACTTGGTTGATGCTCCAGCCGAAAGAAGAGTAAGTGAAGTCAGCATGGGCTGGCCAATTAGAAGGCAGCAAATAAGAGTGACATAGATGTCAACGAATGTTAAGCAATGAGCGGGCTGCAAGCCCCATGTTGTATACAGCATTTCTCGCAAGCGAGACCTAAAAAGTAATAATTGGAATGAGCTACAGCTCTATTGGAGGAAAATGGCATTGGCTGAAGTCAGCTGCGGGCATGCACTTAGGAGGCAATGCGGCTGAAATGACTGTGCCTTACCTCACAGCCTGAGGCTTGTGCGAATCGACCCATAAGGGGTTGGTGATCCTAATTTTTGGATCAGTTGGTGAAATTGAAGTGGGCTGGAGGTTCTTATGCCGCCCGGGTGTAGAGTCTCCTTACCGCGCTAGAGCTGTGCTGCGATAAGCTACACCGCACGAGGAGGGCTCTGGTGGCGGTCGTGCTTAGGGTAAGTGCGGGCAGAGTCAGCACCAGTCCGTCACACCTGAGGCTGGTCAGTTCCACAACTGTCTTACACACATCAGTAGATGGATGCATCAAAACTTCCTCAAGCTTAACACGGATAAAACTGGAATAACCTTTGGTGGCAAGTAGAGGCAGGGCCTCGTCCGGATCCGATCATCAAAGCTAGAAATTTAGGAGTTCTGTTTAACGATCAGCTCAGTTTTTCAGAACAGATTAATCTTGTCACTTCCTCCTGTTTCTACTTTCTAAACATCCTGTGAAAGATACTCCCTTTTATTTCACAAGAACTGAAATAAACTGTGATTGCTGCCCTGATTCTTAGCAGAATAGACTACTGCAATGCCCTTTTCTTGGGCATTGATAAACGTCTACTATCAAAACTCCAGTCTCTGCAGAATGCCGCAGCCCGGGTCCTACTTAACATCCCTAAATTTCATCACATATCCAAAAGCATCAGGGACCTCCACTGTCTACCGCTCCAGCAAAGGATTAAGTTCCTTTGCTGGAGCTGTAGAGTAAACTCTGTGTACCAGACAGAGTTTAAGGCACTCTGTCTGGTACTTGAAGCACTATTTGGGGGAGGGCCCCGTGACTTACAGAAACTTTTCTCTTGGTATGTCCCACGGCGGGACCTAAGATCAGCGAATGCTGGGCTGGTTCATGTTCCTAAGATCCAAAGGGCCGGGTGGGGTAAGAGAAGTCTTTCCTATCGGCAACGAAACTTTTGAATACGCTGCCAGTTGCAATAAGACTACAATCAAACAGATACTCGTTCAGGAAGTTGCTGAAGACTTGGCTCTTTCCGCCCAAATAAACAGTAAATATCTCCCCTGCCCATTTCAGATGATGCACACGCTACCTCCAGCGCCAAGACGCCTCGGCATTCGTTGCGCTTTATAAATGTTTACTTACTTAGGATGGCGTGAAGTACAGGCCAGGAAGAGGAGTTGGATGCGGAGAGCGGCTGACTGACTTTCTATGCTGCATCTTGCGAGGAGTGTAGGTAGAGGGGAGGTATTGCCTAGGGTGTGCCTGCGGTCACAGGCAATGAGCTCATTTGTTGCATGGAGAGAGCAAGCGGTGCACTTGCTATGAAAGACTGTGCATGCGAAGGACATAAGGAATACAAGTTAAGGTCCCAAGTGGGGGGAGATACTTATAAAGAGCAATAGTGGGAGACTGTGAGGAATGCCGCAGCAGCTGCTCAAATTTGTGGTATCTTGTGGGGGCTTTGAGCCAAGGTGGCAGGCGGTTTCCCATCCCATAAACTAGCCATAGACTCTCTCTAAATTACATAGTATCAGAAAAGGGGGAGGCACTAGATAAGCCAGAGGGATGCTTGGGAGAACTAGGGGCACAAAGCACTCACAATTAATGTTATCTGATGTCCCAAAAGAACCCCGCCCCTCCTCTATCGATCAAGCCTGGCCTCTGGAGGTATCAGGAGACCCTTCCTTGGCCATAAGGGGAGGGAGTCGGGGCCCAAGACAATATTTGGAGTTTCAGTGGAGAACAGATATCAGCAGCTATGTAATCCAGACGATCAGGTCCCAGATGTGGAAAGTTCACCAGGTCAGGCAGAAGCATTACCGGTGCAGACCGAGAGAAGTTCTTCTGCCCCAGCAGGACCCTTAATGAGTTCGAACACGGTTAAATAGATCCTCATGGATCTTCGTCAAGAGATGCAAAAGGAATTTGCATTCTTGGATGCAAATCAGAAGGGCATTCAGGGAGTTTGTCATGCACTAGAGGCCAAGTAAGATGACGTCTGTGAAAGGACTAAAGCATTAAAGGTAGAAATGGTCAAGATGGACCAAGAGGTAAACAAGAATACAATCGATTTGGGGACTCTTAAATCATAGAACCAGGCCTTGCAGGACAAGTTGGAAAGATTGGAGAACCACTCCCATAGAAATAACTTAAAGATCTTGAATGTTCCTGAGACACCGACAGGAGTGATTTGAAAGGCTTTCTGGTAAAATTCCTAAAGGAAGGGGTCCTGAAGGGTAAGCCAGACATTGATCTGGAAAAAGAGATACAAAGCATTCATAGAGACCCTTTTAAGCGGACTGAGGGGCGGAAAAGGCCTAGGAAGAACCTTGTGAACTTTTTTATGGTATAGAACTAAGATGTTAATCCTGAACCTGGCTCTAAAGCAAGGGAACTTGGCAGGTGATGGCTTTCTATACACCATTATATTGGATATATGTAAGGTTACGAAACAGAGTCGGTGGGAGCTGGGTCAGCAGATGGGGTGTTGAAGAAGCTAGGAGCTAAGGACCAGCTGAGGTTCCCTGCCATGCTCAGATTTATGTGGAACAACGAGATGCCTAACAGATGACAACCTGAGCAGGCAGATGAACCCATTAAGAAAATACAGAGGGTGTCCCAGGTTTGAATCAACATTGCATGCCCATTTTCTAGACCCAACTACACCCCACTTGTAGTCACCACCTTACCCCCTCTGTCTTATGATTGTTATTGTAATCTTTATATGTCTGGTAGTTTTTTTGCCTCGTTTCCCTTTCTGTTGGCTTGATGTGTATATAAAGGCAAGTGTCTGGTATTGCAGATTCTAGTGAATAGAATATCATTCTATGGTGGGGACAGAATTGGCATAGAGGAATTAGGAGTAGTAGATGGGGGGGGGGGTCAACTGTGGGAGGGCACTGGGTGGGGAGCATAAGTAGGAGAAAAAAGAAAGAAAATGTCCTCATAGCCTTAGTCATTTTGGTGTCACTTTTTTCATGCCTCTTTCGCAGCTGGCAGCCTGTTATCAGTATAGATAAAGCTTGAAAATGGGCAGTGGGGTTAAGGAGATAAGGATACTAATGTGAAATGTAAATGGTCTTCAATCTAGTAGGAGGCAAAAGTTAGTAAGTCAGTATTTGCAGGGCTGCCTGGCTCAAATAATGATTTTGAAGGATGCCCACCTGGTAGCATCCAAGTGCAAAGCCTGCTTTGGAAGACTTGCCTGGGTGCATCAGGTGGTCGGCTCAAACTATGGTCACTATAGGGGTTGCACTTATTATTAGGAAGAACGCAGGTATAAATATTTCAGATTTTAAAGCTGACTATTCTGGTAGGTGGCTGATAAGCCATTTGATGTTTGGTCATCTTAAGTTCACTTGCGTCAGCTTCTATTGTCCGAACTGTGATTATATGTCTCCCCTTAGCACTTTATGGGAGACATAGTTGGATTTTCCTTTCCCTGTAGTGATTGGGGGTGACTTTAATGTTTGCCTAGATGAAGTCCTAGACAGATCTTCAAAGAAGAGGGTAGAGGGCTTCCCTAAAGTTAAGAAGTACGTTAAAAAATCTCATGTTTGATTTTAACTTGTGTGTTGAGTGGCCTAAAAAAGCGAAGGCCAAAAGAGAAATATACCTTTTTTTAGTGGTAGATGCTGGAGTTTCACCAGGATTGATTACTTCCTAGAAGACAGGTCATGGCTAAGAGATATCAAGGAGATCAAGCATATTCCGGCCCACTGTTCTGATCATGCTGCAATTCTTTTAGAGGTAAGATTGCCTGTTTCCGGGGGGGGCGTGGCCGGACGCCGATGGAGCAGGGAGCCTGAGCTCCCGCCGGTGATCCCCCATCCAGTATCATCCTGCCCGATATAGGAGGGCCCTCATCATAACCAACATACCCCCCGATCCCTGAAGTACAGGGGAACCGAACGGTGCGGAAGAAAGGCGCCGACAGGCATACCACTGCAGAGAAATCGAACCCAGCGGAGAGACCGCGAGGCCAGCCAAGATGGTGCCCGCGGCCTGAGAGGCGACGTCTGATAGAAGCCAGGAGGCCTTAAACGCGACGAAGCCGAATAGCCTGCGGGTGCGGGACGACGGAGGCCCTGGGCCCTCGCTGCCGGAAAGACAAAGAGCAGTAAGGAGGTGCTGAGGAGGGGGGCCCGGGGGACGGCGACGCGGGAACTGCTGAGGGCGCACAGAGGCAGCGGGGGACGCCTGGAAGGCTCCCACTAGCACATTCAGGGTGCCGGAAAACGAGCGGACTGGGACCTGCTTCTCACCGCTGGGAGCAGGGGGTCAGTGTGCTAGGGACAGCCCGGGTTGCTACCACAACATAGGAGAAGAAATCCCAAGGTCAGGCAAGATAGCAGCAGCGGCCTGACTAGGGGCGAATCGCGGCTGTCGAGAGGCCCCAGTAGCAGCGGGCTCACGTAACTGCGGGCCCGGAGGAACGGAGGACCGGAATACTTGTGGCCCCAGAAATCAGCCAGGAGGTACAGTGGAAGAGAGCCCAGAGGAGAGCGATACGGGGGTTCCCAAGCGCATCTAGGAGCTGAACAGGGAGCCTAGAGGACAGCCACCAGTGAACTGAGGGCGTAGGTGGTCCCGCTGGTGACTGCAGAGACCCCACTCCTATACAGGGCACCAGGGGACAGGGAGGCTGGGACCTGCACCCCCCCACAAGCAGTGTGGAGAAAGAGCACCGGGGACAACCCAAGCACAGAGAGAAAGGGCCTGGCAAGACCACGTGGCGACAGGGTGGCCCGCACTGAGCGCTGAAAATAAGGGGCCTGCACTGACGAAGGTAACGAGAACAAACGGCCAGAAAGGGGCGACGGGTGGGACAGACTGCCGGCCCTGGTAGGTGGTGGTTTATATCTGGACAAACACAAGGAGATGATGGACGGAGCGCTGAAGCTTTTCAGACACTCACCCGCAGTCACAGATCTGGGTTGAATCCATCATCGTTCTTTAGCTCACTTCGCCACCCCAGTTCAGACACAACTATATGCAAATCAGTCTTGACCCTGTGCCTCATGGGAACAGTCCAGCCCGAACTGCCAAGCCATGTCTTCCCTAGACCGGAAACAAGCATCCTGGGACCGGTTTCGGGCTAACAGCCCTCATCAGCCAGGCTAGCTTGAATCCAGTGGCAAAGTGAGCAAGGGACCCACGTCTGGGCATACCCTGCCAACTTAGGGCGAAAAACACAAGGAGATGATGGACGAAGCGCTGAACCTTTTAGCTTTTATATCTGGAACCATGAAGCCTACTAAGCAGAAACTGCACTAAGGGGAGCCCCGACGCGGCAGGCTAAGGTCCACGGGATAGAACTGTGCCCCAGCAAATTATAAACAGTGGCAGTAACGGCTGAGGGAGGTTCAGCGAGACTGCTACTGGAGGGCAAATGGAGCGACGGGCTGGCCAGAATAGCAGGGCACAGAGGGCGCCCGGAGGGGCCCAGATTGGGGGTACTTGGAGCTCAGTGAAAAGGGGGGCGGCGAGAGCCTCAAGACCAGCGACCAAGGACGACTGTGCCAGACACCGCCCGGGGTGACCGGATTGAAGACACCGAGGGTGCATAAATCTCTGGGCGAGGCCCAACCAGAAGCGTCAGGGGAAAGGAAGCCCTCTCCAGTGGGTACCCATCACCATGGGGAAAGTCTCTAAAAGGCGGGATACAGAGCAGCAGGCGCCAACAGGGGAAGATCCTGGTGCGTCACAACAGCGAACGGGGACCCGCAGCGAAAGGAATGAAGCTCACGAAGATCCATCTCTCTACGATATCCTGCAGGCCATAGAAACGTCAAGAACGGCCGTTGAATCCAAAATTGATACGCTCCGGGAAGATTTGGGCCTGCTGAGGGCAGATCATAGGAAGCTAGCAAATCTAGTCACGACAGTCGAATGGGATGTCAGAGACCTGAAGCCGCAGGTGTCCACGGCCACCCACAAACTCACGGACATTGAAAAAAGGGTGCATGTGCTGGAGCTGAGAGCAGAGGACGCGGAAAATAGGGCGAGTTATAGGCCTGCCAGAAAAAGTCCAAGGGAACAATATGGTTGCCTACCTCGAAAACTGGATCCAAACTGAGGTGGCAGAGGAGGGCCTGTCACCTTACTTTGCCTTAGAACGGGCGCATGGGGTCCCTGCCAGGGCGCTCAAACCTGGGAGGCTACCGAGGCCAGTGGTGGCGCGGCCCCTCTTCTACAAGGACAGGGATCACGTGTTGAACCAAGCACGGATTAAAGGTCACCTCAAAATAGATAACAGCACAGTTAGGATCTTCCCAGACTTCTCTCGGGAGGTGCAGAGACAGAGAGCTTCCTTCGTCTCAGCCAAACGAAAATTGCGACAAATGGGGATACCATACTACATGGTGTTCCCGGCCAAGCTCCGGATTATGTCAACCGAGGGGACCAAGTTCTTTACTACACCACAGGAAGTGTGGGACTGGATTGAGGAGCAGGGGCCACAAGAACGGAGAGGCGAAGGACAGGAAAAGCCAGAACGGGACTCCTCGAGACCCCCAGGAAAAGGGGGGAAACCCAAGTGTCTCCCAACGGAGGAGGAATCTCGGCGAGACAGGGAGAGAGCAGTAGCGGCAATAGCGTCATTGAGCGCCCACGGAACACGAGGCACCTCCTCATTGTCAGGGGAGGACCCAAGAGAATCAGACTCTGACACCAGCTCAAGCACAATGGGGGAAGCCAGCCAGACCCTTCCTGAGGTGACTCCCAGAACAGCAGATGACATCATCTGAAGGATAAACGACACGCAAGTACAAGCAGGACTATTGAGCAGGGGGGGGTCGAGGGGACCCGACTAGGGGTTTGCATGAGAGGATGAGGGGCCCGGGACGGGCAACGTGATGTTCCTATGCATTAAGCACTGGATGGGGGGGATCCTGGGGGTGGGGGGGGAGGCTTTCCTCCAGGTGAGCACTAGCCTCGTCACTACCCGAACTTTGGACACTTGTTCTGATTGCACGCAAGAGCGTAGTTTGGATGGGGGAGAGTTTCTAACTTGTCCTGGGGAGGGGTGTTGGGGTGTTCACATAGTTATAAGTTGGGGGCACTGCTGTCTACCAAAAGGGGATATGACCTACAGCAGTAAGGATCACGTCACCCACAGCACGTCGCCGGAAGCAGGTCATGCGGACGGGGTCAGACGGAGGAGGAAAAGATAAATTATAATGCCAAAACAGACGATATATAATCTCCTATCCTGGAATGTCTGGGGGATGCACTCCATGCACAAGCGCTACAAAATTTTCTCCCACCTGAACAGGCGAGGGATTCATATAGCAATGTTACAGGAAACACACACTTTGGCCTCTGAGGGGGCGGCATTACATCGGAGATGGAGAGGACAGGCATACTATACCTCATTCTCGGCGTTCGCAAGGGGGGTACTGATTTGGGTATGGGCGGGGCGTACCATTCCAGCACACGGGTCACAAAGTGGATCCAGAGGGCTGCTACGTAATAGTAACAGGGAGGTTGGATGGGCAGGATGTAACGCTAATAAACATATATGGACCGAACGCAGACCAGGGGTCCTTTCTAGAACAGATGTCTGGGATCCTGGCACCACACATGACGGGTTCGGTCATTATGGGGGGAGACTTCAACTGCATCGCGGACCCGGAACTCGACCAGTCCCACCCACCACTCCGTGATTCCCCGGTCCACAGAACAGCTAGGACTTTTAGGGTGTGGCAGACTCAATGGGGGCTGGTGGACACGTGGAGACACACTCACCCACTAGAAAGGGAATACTCCCACCTTTCCTATGTTCACGACTTACATGTATGACTAGACACCTTTTTATGTTCACCAGACATGCACGCAAGGCTTCCGGGCATGGAATACCTAACACGTACTGTGTCAGATCACAACCCGATATTGACTAGATTACACTGGGGGACACATCAGCAACCCATCCCCACATGGCGCCTCAAGCCCGAGGCCCTGGAGGACCAAGTGTTTTTACCCGAGATTCGGAGCCATATTATAACGTACTTCGAGGATAATGCTCACTCCATGGACTCCAGGATAACAGAATGGGAGGCCTTTAAGGCAGTAATCAGGGGACGGTGCATGGCAATGTCCATCGGGGTACAACGAACGTTACTTACAGATGTAGAAAGGGCAGATCGAGTGCTGAGGGAGATTGAACTCAGACGCCCAAACCACCCCGAACTCCGTCAGGAGTTGCTGGAGGCGAAAGAAGAGGTTGCCGTGCAGGAAAAAAGGTTGAGGTGTTTTGACTTTAAAGCATACACAGACAGGACCCACGCTGAGAGGGATAAGGCGGGCAGACTGTTGGCGTGGCTTGCCAACCCCACTCGGAGGGGGAATACCATAATCGAGATAGCAGACCCGGCAGGGCACCTCTATACAGACAAGATGCCATAAACAATAGATTTCACAGCTACTATGAACAGCTCTACAAGAGCTCTGGGCCTCGGAGGGAAGGGGAAATAGAAGAGTACTTGTTGGAGCTTCCTCTCCACACCCTGTCAGAGGAGGATGCAGACCAGTTAGGGGCAGAAATAGCGGAACGCAAAATCAGAGTGGCTATTAAGGAGCTGGCGAGAGGGAAAACCCCGGGCACAGATGGGCTCACTAAGGAGTTCTACGCAGCGAATGTGGAGGAGTTAGCCCCTAGGCTTGCAGAGATGTATGCAGAGGCGGGGGAGAGGGGTCAATTACCAAATACCACTCGAGAGGCGGTGGTAATTCCGCTGCTTAAGCCCGACAAGTCTCCCCTTGAGTGTACTGTGTGTACAGCATATAGACCCCTGTCGATGCTGAACCTCAACTTCAAAATCTTAAGCAAGCTATTGGCAACGAGATTACTCCCACATATGACGTCCCTGGTGCACCAGGACCAGGCGGGCTTCATCCCAAGCAGAAATACAACTCTGAACATACGCCGCCTACTATCCATCATAGAGCTAGGTGCGACAGAAGAACGGAAGGGTGCGATATTCGCAATAGATATAGAAAAGGCCTTTGATAGCCTTGAATGGGGGTTTCTATACGCCATCCTGTCAAAAATGGGAATCGGACAGGGGTTCCTACGATGGGTGCAACTGTTATATGCTGACCCGGTGGCGAGGGTCCGAACGGGACGGACGATATCGGAGCAATACCGGGTGGAGAGGGGCACATGCCAGGGGTGCCCCCTCTACCCGTAGCTGTTTGCACTGGCCATTGGAGCCATTAGCGTGTAGGGCACAGTCCGGGGAAGAGTACAGAGGACTCCAGTTGGGAGGGCGAATGCACCACATAGCGTTGTACGCTGATGATCTTCTGCTCTTCCTAAACCACGTGGAGGGGGAATTACGGGGGGTGAAGAATATGACGGAAGAGTTTGGAGCATTGTCGGGACTGCGGGTTAACTGGCAGAAGTCCTGACTGTTCCCAATAGAGGAAGGCATGCCACCACCAGAGGGCCTGGGTGAACTGCGCTGGGAACCCCGATGCTTTCGGTACCTGGGAGTGAAGGTGTTCCACTCCATGGCGGATGTGCAAGAAGGGAAAGTAGGGGGTGCATTGCGGTCGCTCAAGGACAGCATGACATTCTGGGGGAAACTCCCCCTCTCGGTGGCAGGCCGTTTTTCCCTACTAAAAATTGTGGCTCTCCCCAGGTTACTATACTTTTTCACCATGCTGCCAGTGTGACTACCGGGGGCATGGTTCCGAGAGCTGGACTCCGCGTTTATATGGGGGACGGGCAGAAGGAGGGTGGCCCTAACCACGCTTAAAAGGACACAGTCAGAAGGGGGCCTCGCTGTGCCTGACATGGAGGCATATTACTTGGCAGGGCAATTGCAGAGATTCACGCAGTGGGTGGCAGGGAGCCTGACACCGGACAGGGGAACGCCTCCCTTCACCCTGGATAGGCTGAATGTGCTCCGCACCCTGTTGGGGACTGTGAAGCCACAGTATGTCCAAAGCAACAAACACAAAGTGATACGTTGATGCTGGGGCAGGTGTCTACAAAAGACTTGGACACGACGTCCATACTCACAGGAATTGCCATTGACACTTCTGGGGGCACTCCCACATGGGGGACAATGGAGGGGGATAGACTACTGGGAACAGGCCGGAGCCAAGAAAGTGGGAGACCTATACCGGAACGGGGAGCTACTCCCCTTTGAAGAGTTCAGTACAGACTGGGGCATCCCACAGGGGCACTTTCTACTCTACAGGGCAGTCACGGGGGCACTACGGTGACACTGGGGCACGGGCACAACTGAACCACCACGGCATGCCACCTGCGAATACATAGGCCTGGCAGGGGGGAACATAAAAGCCGTTGCATGCCTATACAGGGCCATAGGGCGGGACTCTGTTCAGCCACTAGACCGGTTGAGACATCAGTGGGTGGAGGACATAGGCAGACCACTGGCAGACAAGGACTGGGAGAACATACTGTTACGGACAAAAAAGGTGTCTAGGAACGCAAGCTTTAGCCTAATTAGCTTCTACACGCTGCACCGAGCGTACATAACACCCTAACGTATTAATCAGTTTTTCACAGAGAGGATGCCGAATGCCCGAAGTGTAAAGAACGGGGGGCGAATTTTATCCATATGATATGGAACTGCCAGTCCCTGATGCAATATTGGCAGGAAGTAACAAGGGAGACGGCTAGAATAACAGAGCGAATAGTCCCATGTACACCAGCACACGTCCTGCTCAACCTGTTCCCGCACGAAGCCAAGACTAAGACCACGGATAAGTTTCAGGACCTCGCCTTCATACTGGCAAAGGGGGAAATCACTAGTAGATGGCAGGCGCCGAACGGCCCCAGCATCCATAGGTAGAAGCGAGAGTTAGTGAAATGGGTGGGGTGCGAGGGCAGAATCTTGCTCAGAAACGCGAGAAGGGGCGTGGGCAAGTTGGAGAGGGCTCAGGCATGGGAGGTGTTGATGGAAGAAATGAGGAGTGATGACCCTGGGTCTGAAGCCACCACCCCCGAGAGACCATCACGGCAGGGAAGCCCCCGGAGGCAGAACCAGGAGGGGAAAATAGAGCAGGTTCCAGGGGGCCCTTAGAAACCTTAGAATTGTGAGGGAATAGACCCGGAAAGGAGGCGACAGAGTAACGCAGAAACACACAACAGGGAGCAGCGGAAGTGATCGATAGAGCTCATCCGGTGACCATAGGAGACAGCAGTGCAGGGGGGAGGGTGGGGGATAATTGGGTCCCAGTTTTTTTTGTTGGGGGGAGGGGGGAACCTCGACACTGAATAGGGTTGCCTATAAATATGAAGATGAATGGACATGATAGAGTTAGAAATAATACTAGTGCAAATGTAATGGACATGTATACGAGATATATACAACGAGATAAACTGAGATTGTAAAGGGACCACCCGTAAGGATGACACGGTGGGGAAGGAGGTATCTGTAAAAGGCAATAAAGTTTGTTTAAAAAAAAAAAAAAAAGATTGCCTGTTTTCCAGGTGTTCTGTGAATAGGGTATCATTGTCCGATATGGACTTATTACATGCATTGATAGCAGAAGGTAGATGCTAGTTTAGTGTCAATTTGGGGTCGCCACCTCTGGTAATAGTATGGGATACCTATAAGGCAGGAGCTCAAGGATTTCTACGCAAGCAGGGGTTTATGAAGATGAGGAAGCAGCGTGAGGAAGATATGTGTTTCAACGAGGAAATCGGAGTGCTGGAAAGAGAGCTCTTGGCATCTACCTCAGAAAAGGGTGCAGCAGTAATTGAGAAGAGTTTGCTGGAAAAGTGCAAGGCATTTACTCAGATAACTGAGAGCAAGATTAGAGGAAAGTGGCATGCAAGTCAGCTGGCTTATTTTGAATACGGGGAGGGACGTGGTAAGGCTTGGAAGGCAAAAGCGGAAAGAGGAAGAAAATATATAGAGTCTGGTAGTAGATGAGGAAGGTCAGAGTCAGAAAATAATGATAAGATCGAAGAGTATTTCCTCAACCTGTTTGAGGACTTGCACTCTGAAGTGGAAGGCTCTGGAAGAGCAGAGGTGAGGGCATGGTTAGAGGGGTTAAGGCTCCCAGGGCTATCATATATTGAACAACAAGACCTACTTGGGGAAATTAGTGAGGAAGAAATTCTCCCTCAAATTAAAAGAACTCGTAGGACAGCAGCAGGTCCAGACGCACTACCAGGCAAATTTTAAAAGCTATGAAATAGATAATACTCCCAGTATGGAAGGAGCTGTTTAACACATTATTGGCGGGAGAGGTGATCATCCCTCCATCCTAGAATGAAGCAGTAATTACCCTACTTTTGAAACCAAATAAAAATCCTAAGGCAGCGGACTCCTATAGGCCCATCATCTAATTAAACTATGATTATAAGGTCTTTGCAAGGATTTTAGCTAGGAGACTCTCTTTGGTAATAAGCAGCTCAGTACATCTTGTTCAGAACGGGTTTCTGCCCGAGATACAGCTGCACAATCTCGCCCATGAACTGATATCGTCTACTGACATGTCTATTGCGAATTCCGATCCTCTGGCCATTGAGACTGTCGATGCAGCTAAGGTCTTCGATAGGGTGAGTTGGATGTACTTATGGGAGGTCTTAGAAGTCCTCCCTCCGGGTTTATTGCAGTAGTTAAGGCTTTATATGCAGCACCATCAGCTCAGATTTTGGTCAACGGGAGTCTGACAAGAAGAACCAATATCAAGAGGGGGACCCGACAGGGCAGTCCGCTCACCCCTTTGCTATTTGATCTATATAAAGAGCCCTTAGCTCAGGTAATTGGGGTTGACGATGAGATTGTGCCTTTCACGTCTGGTAATTATACCATTAAGGTTGGTCTCTATGCTGATGAAATTATCCTGTACATGAGGGACCCATGGAAATCTGTGTGGTGCTTTGATGATACTACTGACTTATTTGGGGTCCTCTTGGGTTATGCCATAAACAAGGAGAAGACAGAGGTAATGGAATGGAATTTGGACAGTACAGAGGGGTTATGAGATAAAGATAAGATACTTGGGTTTCACAGTCACTCATCAGTTAGAAGACGTGTCGAAACACAACTTTGGAAGGGTGAGGAAGAAGATCGAGGCATTATTAGAGAGGTGGGGGCAGCTTCCATTAACGCTCAATGGTAGGGCAAATTTAGTAAAGATGGTAATTCTCCCTAAGTTGGCCTACTTGTTTGATAATATCCCCCTTTTGTTCCCCAAGGACTGTTTAGTTAAGATACAGGGGAAACTAGAGAGTTTCATCAGGGCCTCCAAGAGTTCTAGGCTTAGTTGGAAGAAATTAAAGAGAGCGTTAGAAAAGGGGGGCATAACCTTTCCAGATGCTTTCCTCTATTACATTTCTTTCCAATTCAGGAACTGTGAAATGCTCTTGGTAAGCCCAGAAAACTCCAGCAGGGGTAGATTGTATGCAGCAATGGTGCATCCAATGGGACAGAATGGGTTCCTGTGTAAAGTTTGGGGATCCCAGATTCTTCAAGAAGGTGCAGCTGAAGGTATTAAGGGCCTTTTTTGGAAGTGTGGCATTATGTCAGGAAAATGCTATGCATGGATTACTATTCTGAGCTTACCCGTATCTGGAACTCCCCTGGCACAAGCTGAGTGGCCCATTGATTAAGGCCAGCATAAAGTGTTGGGACAGCTACGTGCACATCCTAAGAATCTCATGGGAGGCCTTAAGGGAGGATTCCAAAGGTACCATCTCTTGGTACAAATTCTGGCAGATGACCTCCTGGGGGTCAGAGCAAAAATGGGCAAGCAGTGCCAGTTGGGATTTTGAGGACAGACTTCAAGACTGAAGAATAAAGTATCTACATGGTACTGGAAGCTAGTCAAGGCAGATGAGGAGAAATGCAAGATCCCTGTCCACTCGTTGGGAGGACACTCGTCGGTAGAGGAACAACCAAATATTTGGCACATTCCATTGCGCCTCCTTTACTCTATAGTTAAATCAGTCCCCCTCACTGTTCCCAGTAAGGTGTGCGCGCGGACCTATGTCTCCCGGAGCGCGCAGTGTAATATGTGACGCGCGCAAACGAAGCTGAGTACCGTTCACGCCGCCACTTTTAAATTGCGTGCGGCTCGAAAAACGGTCACTTCCTTCTCCAGTAGGCAGAGGAAGAGACCCCTCCGAAGTCTGTCAGCAAGTGGCTCCGGCTGCATTTCTTTTGTTTACTAGGGCGCGGCTGTGGGGCAGATTGTGTGCCTTTTTTAAAGTAATCATGTTAATTGCAGTGCCCGTCATACGCTGCAATATGAATACTTTCACAAAGGCACACAATTTGCCCCGCAGCTGTGCCCTATTAACAAATAAAAGGCAGCAAGTCTACAAGCATGACGTGTGCTTTCAGGTGATTCTGAAAGCACACGTCGTGCTTGTAGACTTGCTGCATTTCATTTGTTAATAGAGTGGGGCAAATTGTGTGCCAAGAGGCGGTGGCGGATATCAGGCAATCAAGCCGAGCTTGCAGCCCACAAACTCTTGCTAACCTCATACAAAAAGGCCATCATGACTAGGAAGGCTGAATATTATGAGGCAAGAATCACTGGTGCGGCAAATAAACAGAAAGAGACCTTTAGAATACTAAAAGAACTCAGCCAGAAGTCAGAACAGAAAACTACAACTACACCAGCAGACCAACACATTCCAGACCTTATTTTTGCATAAGGTTGAGGACATCCTGGCTGAGATTGAGAGCACCCCGATCAACCAGGGTCCCCCAGACCAATACCCTGTGCCTCTCCTTCCCGGCACTCAGCTCCCCTCCTTCCCTAATTTAGACCTGGCCTCCCTGTCACTTGTGATGAGCCGTGTCAAATCAGGCTCGCCAGCAGACCCCTGCCCTCCGAAGGTCTTCTGGACTAGACTAGACTAGAAAGGCAGATCCTCGCTCTATTAAACCATTCTCTGGAGACAGGCTACATACCCTCTGGCCTGAAGGAAGCCAGGGTCACCCCCCTGTTGAAGAAACCAGGGGCAGATGTCGCCATTCTTAAAACTACAGGCCAATCTCCCAGCTTCCCTTTTTGGCGAAAGTTGTAGAGCAACATGTTCTAAAAATACTTTCAGCCTTTTTGAAGGAACATCAGCTTCTCCAGGGGCGACAGGCTGGCTTCAGGGCTCACCACAGCACTGAGCTGGTGATGCTGTCCGTACTCGATGAGCTCAGAGTTATGGCCGACAATAAAAAACCGTGCGCCCTGGATCTGTTAGTTCCATCAGCGGCGTTCGACACGGTCAATCATGCACAGCTCCTGGCCCATATCACCGACCTGGGCATCTGCGGGTTGGCACACCAGTGGCTTGAGTCCTGTATGTCAGGCCGGTCCCAGAGGGTCCAGCTGGTTGAGCAGGTGTCGGACAGGGGCGCCCTTATGTGTGGCGTCCCCCAGGGCTCAGCACTGTCCCTGTTCCTCTTTAACATATATCTCCAGCCATTGATAACTGCCCTAGCGCGCATGGACTGCCAAGTCTTTAACTATGCGGACGACACACAGCTCATCCTCCAGATTGGCAACTCCCATCAGGCCTACTCACAGGTACAAAACAGCCTCAGAAATACTGTGAATTGGATGACAGCCAATTCTTTAAAAGTCAATCCCGACAAAACAGAGGTCCTTGTCATCCCCTCAAAGACCAACCCCTGGAGTGATCTGTTCTGGCCCCAAGAGCTCGGCACCACCCCTACACCAGTGTCGTAAAAAGCTTGGGCATCAAGATTGATGCCGATCTTTCCATGACCAATGAAGTTGCGACTGTGGTTGGAACTTGCACAGGCTTGCTGAGACAGATGCGGAAACTTGCCCCCCTCCTCTCAACTGCAGTGCTACAGATGATCGTATCAGCCACAATCGTGTCCAGACTGGATTATGGGAACGCCTTATACATGGGCCTCCCGGAAAAACTTACCAACAAATTACAGGTGACTATGAACGATGCAGCTAGATTGATTTTCAGGCTTCCCAGAAGGACTCACACGACCCCTTTGCTGCGCAAGCTACACTGGCTCCCCATTAAGCAGAGAGCAAAATTCAAGGGCCTCTGCATTGCCCACAAAGCCATTTATGGCCAGGCCCCGGCCTACATCAAGGAGTGCCTTGGGAATTATGTGCCGGGCCGTAAACTCCGGTCATCCGAGAGCTGCCTCTTGGCTGTCCCACGGTTCACAACTGTATCCAAGGGAGGCAGAGCCCTCTCTGTCCTACTCCCGCAGCTCTGGAATCAACTGCCTGATTGCCTCCGCAAGGAATGCGCACTCCTCCCCTTCAGGAAACGTCTCAAAACGCTCCTGTTCCGGGAGGATTTGGACACAATCTAATCATCTGCCACGCGTGTTTGGTGACTGTCGGTGGTCTGGGCCACCCTCTCTAAGCGCCAAGAGACCTGCTGGTGATTATGCGCTATAGAAATAACAGTTAACATAACATAACGTGTGCTCTCAGATTCTCTATTAACAAAAGAAATGCAGCAAGTCTACAAGCACGACATGTGCTTTCAGAATCACCTGAAAGCACACGTCATGCTTGTAGACTTGCTGCATTTCTTTTGTTAATAGAGCGTGGGACACAATCTGCCCGCTCTATTAACAAATGAAATGCAGCAAGTCTACAAACATGACGTGTGCTTTCAGAATCACCTGAAAGCACACGTCGTGCTGGTAAACTTCAGAGACTATTTAAGGCATGGCCACAGTGGGCTCTGGCCCAGGGCCCCAGCATTTCAGGGGAGCCTCCTGATAGTCTTGCCGTGATGACCTTGAATAATTACTAAACAGATTGTTTTGAATACCATTATCCCTTAATTTATTTTTTAAAGTTGGTGACGTGTGAGAGTCTATTATAGACATTCTGCAGAGAAATGTTTATTTTTCATGCAACATCCATGAAATGGTTTCATTTAGATAGCAATAGGACCAAACATATGAGAAATGGGAGTGTGTCACATATTATTTGCAGTAATATTAGTGAACTGCTGATGTGTTACAATATTGATAACACATCACTATCCCTGAACATTAGATGTAAACACATTTAGAATTTGGACAATTGCACCTGTATACTGTCAGTGACCTGGCCTAAGAGGGCATGAAAGAGCTGAAATTAAATCATAAATTCAAACCTGTTCTGAACAGGGGCCCTCAAAATAGGTTTGGCCCAGGGCCCCCAAAATCCTTAAGATGTCCCTGGTAGACTTGCTGCATTTCTTTGGTTAATAGGGCTCGGCTGCGGGGCCAGGGCCGGCTCTAGGGCGGTGTGACCGGTGCCACTGTACCGGGTGCTGACTTCGGATGAGGACGCCGTGTTTGCAGGTATATTATTGTTTTAAAAGCACCTGCTGCGACGTTCCTTGCCTCCAGCAATTTTCATGCAATAATAAATATGTCAAGATTACTCTCAGAGTTTTCTCTAGTGGAAGTTTTAAGGTAGCGCAGAGGGTTAATATGCCTGCTGCAAAGAATGTGCACCATGCAGATCACAAAGTGCATAGAATGAAAATAGGTTAGCAGGTTACTACTTTTGTGAGAGAGGTCATTTTGTTACTTGCAGTTTATAAGTTAAAATCCTAATATAGAACAGTAAACTATTAACTGTCATCAAAGAACTTCATGCATACTGCAAGGTATAGATTAGAACGTTATGATTTTTTCCCCAGCCATTCATTATCTTAATGTTGCAAAAAGAGTTTATTTGGGTACAAAGCAATTCTTATTAAAGAGAACCCCCAACCATGGTGTTACATTTCAAATTCAGAGTATGTGCTTCTCCAGACCAAGCACTCTTAAACTATACTGCCTACCAGTATAGATGACATGTCACTCCTACATTTTGCTGTCCTCTGTCTTATGTAACATTTCTTATACACTGATTTACATACCTATGATTGATTGTCTCGGTTTAATGTGTGTGAAATGTAAAGTGCTCTGACACCCTACACTAGTATGAGGTGTGCTATAAAACGAATTGAATGCATCTCAGAGAGAGTGGTATTGGAGACTTGAGGAGCACTGTTAAAGGGTGGTAGTAGGGGAATCAGGGAGGAGGTGGTCATTGGGGGCACCAACAAACATTGTCGCCCAGGGCACCACCAGCTCGAAGTGTGGCCCTGTGCAAGGCAGATTGCATCCTCTGAGAAAGTATTTGTGTTAAGTGCAGCGCGTGATGGGCGCTGCGATTAACATGAATACTCTCACAATCTGCACCACAGCTGCGCCCTATTAGCAAAAGGTAATGATGGTACTGGCGATCCTCCACGTGCATCATGGATGAAAAACACAATGAGTGACAAATACAAGAAACCCACTGTTTTGCTGGATTTAGACTTACTCAAACAAATTTGACATGGAAACGTTTTGGCTTTGAGGGTACAGAGAATTTGCTCTCCAGCTACCGTCACACTATATTAATATCTATACATAATTTTGTGAACTACCCTATATGCCTCTGTTTTAATCAGAAGGTATGCGAGTATGATCAATGGTATGACTGTTACTTATAAGAAATTTCAGTATATTGTATGATAGAAAAATAAACAAAACATGCTTAGGTAATATTCCTCAGCCCCTGATGCATTAACCAGCTTCCAATCATCCTTTCCATGCAGAACCTCTGTTGCCAGATGCCTGATGTCTTTATGCCCTCTCCTGCGCAAGTGTACATCCCACTGCTGATGCAATGCATTCTGTGTTCCTGCTGCTCCGTCTGCTATCCAAAAACTACTGTTAGTTGTTGCTGCTGGCAGGTTTGCTGGTCTTTCTACAAATGCTATGTTTACCATGCTGACCTAGGGCCTCATTATGAGTTTGGCGGTGCAGGACAGCCCCGCTCCCGCACCACCAAACCCGTGTGAGCACCGCCTGCCAGATTTTGACTTTTTTCGTCACTGGCAGGCTGACCCACTGCGATGCCTATAAAAAAAGGCACCCCAATGGGAATGCCAAAGCAAATTCCTGCAGAGCATGGGCTGCCAAGTCCATGTCCTGCAGGAAATGGGGGTGCATGCACACAGGGGGGGCATAACATGTGCCCCCCTACATGTATCCCCAGGTATGCAATCTTGTATCGGCTCCCAACATTTCCCCACCCTATGAACAGCGCTCCAGTTGAGAATCTTTAGTAAAATCGTATAATGGTACCACCATTGGAGTCCTGTGCTTTTCTAATGCTGAAGTGTACTTGCCTGTGTAACCAATTCAAGTCATGGTGTGTGTATCTAAATTGCAAACCTGCCTTAAGACCCATCATGTGGTGCTGTATGTGTGGAAAATGCACCACCTTTTCACTTTTTAAGCAAAAGTTTGGAGTGATTTTTGCACTGATATTTGTCACTGCACCCACACGCACTGTCTGGTTCCTGGCGCACATAGCCTTGGCTGCAGAGCACAGAGACTTTACAAAGCCGCACAAAGAGGAAAGAAATTAGAGGAAACATTGGTATCCCTTTGAAAAAAACTCTTATTTACGCTCCCTAGAATCTACTTGACTCTGAGGAAGCTGGTCAAATTTGTTATAAGCGCCACCCCTTGCTGTCAGGAGAGGAAAAAGCTAATGATATACACGTTTGTCTCCTGCCCCAGGCTGCTTCGCTTCTGGGGCGGAGTAAGTCGAGTGATCTCCGAGACGGTTGCCTCCTATATAACGGTAAGCCCTGCCCTGATTTTGTTTGGAATCGATGCCCAATATGGTTTGGGTATATCTCACTGTCGGAAACAACTACTCTTCTATCTGATCTTGTTGGTCAGGAGGAAGATCTGTGTTAAATGGTTTAAGGTAGTGCCGCTCCTTCCGAGTAACTGGATGAAGGCGGTAGACAGCAAATGCCAACTGGATTTGGACTGCAACAGAAGTGTGAAGGCGGAAAGGCTGTGGGCGAAATACAAAGTGTGGCGAGATTGCAATCCTGATCCTTTTTTGTCCTGTGATTAAGCCAACCTGAAGGTATGTGGAGGTGTAAGAAGGTCTCTCTTTCACTCCTGGGCTGCATTCAGTCAGATGGTCACCGGACACAACTTAGGTTGAGGCCTATTGAGTCTGAAGGCGTATGAGGACAAAAAAAATGAAATGAGGCTACGATCTGATACAAAGGAAGGACATGCCAGTTGAGCTTTGGTCAATATCTGTGATCAGTCAACATATGAACGATCATGAACCCAAGTTTCACCAGCAGTAGCAAGGATATTGAGTTGTGGTCAGACAACATCCCCAATGCAATGGACAAAAACCCTAAGTGCCAGCAAGAGTGATGCAATGCAGTAGGACTTCTTTATAAAATATGAGTTAGGAGTGCAATGAGGCTAGCATTAGAATGAAAAAACTGAAGTAATTCTAAGGCTCCCAGTTCTGGACTTCAATTAATCAATTATTAAAAAAAATATTTCGAAACATGGACACCTTTTCAAAATATATTTTGCAGATAATGTAATTAGCTTATTTCATATGAAAAATGTCAAAATACATTAAAAAAAACAACAATTTATCGTTTGCTTTGTGAAATAAAGGCATCCTGCCACCAATTATGGCTTACAGCAAGAAATGACAGATGGTATTACCCAGCTCATGAAAGGATTTCACCTTGGGACTTTGGCAATATGTATGGCAGTGAAACCAAGGCACATTTCAGCAAAATGTCCACCTCTGCTGCAACCACAATATTTGTATACTCACCCTGTCTCCAGAAAACGACACTCACAACAGTGTACAGGAAAGTGACGTGCATGCCTGTGGTTCTCTCTTTTAGCTGGTGCATTCAATTTATAACAAAAACGCGATAACTGTATGGAAAGCTGCAACACTTATTTTTTCACACAAGGGGTACTTATGATGTTGTTTGTTATAGTCTTCCAGAGGTACGTCAAGTTTTCAGTTTGGGGTGAAGGGCATTACAGGAAGTGCACAAGAAATTACCGCCTCTACCAATTGAGGAAAGCAGCATCTTTTAAAGAACACATGACGTATCAACAGAAAGGGGAACTGTATGACATACAATAAGAAACTCTCAACTACAGGGTCAACAACATAGGGTGTAACCGGAGGTCATCCAGGATTGACCACTGACTGAGCAATAAAAAAAAAAATGCTTTCGACATGAACAAAGATAAGGAATATTAAACTAATATTTGCCGCCTTCAACTTACCTCTGGTCATTGTTAGAGGAACCAGACAAAATATCCCTCAGAGTGACACTAAGACAAAATAGGCGCCATCTTGGTACCTTACCAATAACACAAACATAAATCACTATAACATAAAAGTGAATTATTGTGAACGTTCTCCACCTAGATTTCGAATACCACCAGAGCTTCTTTTCAGTTCTGACCTATAGACAGGTTTAACTATCAATCTTTTGTAATAAAGAAAAAATGTATAAATATAATAAAAACAGGGGCTTTGGATCAGCACCATTCAGCCATTGTTTTGCTGACAAGGTCATTCAAATATTGGCTCAGCTCACAAGTCAGCCATTTGATGTGTGACACTTGAGCCACACACCTTTCTTCTTCAGCTTCTAGTAATTTACAGGTAACATATCAACGTACGTCACACAATGTGCACACCATTGCTCATCTGTGCACTCGCACCCAGACACCACAAAACACTCATGCTACAATTGCATATCACACAGCTCCAACCTTAACACTGAATGCACTCTTAATCACAAAAAATAGCTCAACATGACCTCCTCACACGTCCTAGAAATCCTTTTGCCTACAGACTACAGCATTCAGCATGCACACAGGGAGGACTCATTCTCATCCATAAATTCTCATGGGAATGTATTCTAGGCAATAAAAGAACACTCTAATCTATAGTTTCTCACATGCCCACATTCGGCAGCCAGATGACCACTTTCCACCTCATCTATAGGCCCCTTGGTCAGAACAAGAATTTCAGTGAAATGTCTATACTTCTCACCACCTCATCCATTCAATACAAGCATACACACACAAATACCCTCCCCCACTCCACCCCAAGATTCCTTAAAGACATGAACCTCTCAGGCAACTCAAAGATTAACAAAAGAAGAAACACCCTCCTAGGCATGGTCCAGCATATCACTGAAACAACCCACAAACACCAAAGGCCACATCCTAAACTTCATCTTCTCAGTCTCACCAACTATCCACTCAAAACAATCGTCCATCCTATTGGACTGGACCGACCAACTCCCAAATCCTATCACACTCCTTCCCTAAAAACCAGAGCCAAGAAACGTGAGAGCAAATCTTCTGCTCCTTAATAGACTTTTTAATTGACACTCTTCAAACTTATCTCTTACTTCAAATATCACCCCTGCCCCAAAGCAGAAAATGATGTCAGTAATACTAGGGGCAGGTGAGATTTTCAGGTGCATTTAAAACTAGGTATCTTTCACTTGCAAAGTGTAACCAGGTGTTTGTAGAGGCGGAAAAAAAAGAAAATCAACACAGTTGCTTTTCGGAGCAACGCCAGTGCCTCAGGATTTGCATATGCTTACCCACACACATCCTATTTAATACTCTTGTCAACAATTTCAACAACTGGAAAACCACCTGAGTGAGAAAGCCAAACTGTTATTTTGGGTCCCTATAAATTCCCCACCATGAATCTGGACAAGGAGGTGCCTCAAGGCTCATGTCTTAGCCCACGCTTTTTAACATCTATGTGGACCCCCTTGCCAAGATCGTAAAGACTTTGGATTTGAGGTACTATCTTATGCTGATGATATGCAGCTAATTATCTCCTTCGACAAAGATCTGGCCAAGAACATTTCTCAGCCGGGATGGGGGCAATTGCAGACTGGATGTCTGAAAATTGTCTCCAGCTGAATGCTGGTAAAACTGAGATTATGTTTTGGCAAGGCCCAACAACTTCGGGACTCTGATTGGCAGCCCTCGGAAACTCAGTGCGGCTCGACTTCCCAAGCTAGTAGTCAAGAACCTGGGTGTCCAATTGAACCAAACTTTTTCTAAGAAGGAGCAGGTCTTGTCTACAATTGGTCCTTGTGTCTACACAATGCGCCTGCTGAGGAGAGCTTTTTCCTTCCTCCCACTTTCAGCAAGGAAAACTTTAGTACAGGCAATGGTCATAAGTCGATTAGATTTTGGCAATGCCCTACTGGCCGCTGCAAATGAGACGTTGCTATCAAAACTACAAGTCGTGCAGAATACTGCGGCCTGTCGTATCTGCAATCTTCCATTTGGGACAGTATCCTCTCCCCTCTTACGGTCACTTCACTGGTTGCTAGTCCGGAAAAGAATCATCTTTAAAATGTGTTGTTTAACATATAAATCCCTGACAGGGAAAGTTCCCAATTACCTATCTTCCAAGCTTACCTTCTACCGCCCAGCCAGATTTTTAAGATCTAGCGAGAAGGTTTTCCTGATGGTCCCACGGATCAGAAAAAAAAACACAGCGGGGTCAGATCTTTTTCTTACCTAGCCCCTCTGTACTGAATAGGTTACCTCTTCATATTCAAATGTGCACTTATCATCTTAAATTTAGATAATTACTTAAGACAGTGCTGTTCTAATTTTAGCAGTTGCCGCTTTGTCTGTGCTTTGCTCCGCGCCGAGATACCCCTCTCAGGATTATTCATGCGCGATGAATTATATTAACAAAACACAAGTGTCATTACTCACTGATAAAAAACCTGACAAAGTAAGACCATCTGTATTTAGAAACTCTGAAGACCTCACTAAGACGTACATCATTTGCAAACAGAAAATGAAATGAAAAAAGGAGACCTTTTGACATTTCACAATATAACAATCTCTCCACCAACACTCAGCCAATGCCAAATATTACACCAGAATTATCATCAATGAACATCTAACAGAAGCAGATCATCCGTGAAGATGACCAGGCACAGCATCAACTACCTCGTAATTCCACCAGTCTCACACTGCACTGTCAAGTGCAATGCTATCAATTTCTTCTTCAGCAAAAAAGATACAGAAAATTCAACAGCACATAGGCAGCACCAAGCTTTAAAACTCCCAACACATATTGCACCTCACAACATCATGCAATGTTCAACCTTCTCACACTTGCAGATCTCAATACAATCCTCAACACCATAAATACACCTTGAATGAGGAAAATGGTCTATCACCGTCCTTCATCAATGCCATTTCTGGAGAAGCTCTATCTGCTTTGCTATATGTAATCAACACATCCTTGAATCAAGGCATCTTCCAGGAAGCTGTAAAGACCATTGTATTGTATTGTATTGTAATTGCATTTATATAGCGCTTACTACCCCTGACGAGGCGTCGAAGCGCTTTTTCGGCGAGTAGCACGCTACTCCGGGACCCATAGAGGATTAGTGTTGAATTAGTATAGTGAAACATGCAAGTACATTTTAAGTGGTGGATAGGTTAGTCAGTTATTTGGATTTGGAATGATAGCAGAAGGATAGAGGAGGAAAAAAAGGTTTGTATTTATATAGCGCTTGTTACCCCTGATGGGGTGTTGAAGCACGCTACTCCGGAAGCCCATAAAGGATTAGTGGTGAATTAATATGGTGAAATATGAAAGTAGTTTCAGTGGTGGATATTAGTCCGTTATTTGGAGTGAGAAGGATAGCGGAGGGATAAAAAGGGAAGAAAGGTTTGCATTCATATAGCACTTGTTACCCCTGGTGTTGAAGCGCTTTTCTAGCGAGTAGCACGCCACTCCGGAACCCATTAAGGATTAGTGTTGAAAATTAGTATAGTAAAAAATGAAGTAATTTGAGTAGTGGATATGTTATTCAGTTATTTGGGTAGAGAAGGGTAGGTGGCGGGATAGAAGAGGGAAAGAGGTTTGTATTTATATAGCGCTTGCTACCCCTGATGGGGTTTTGAAGTGCAAGTAGCACGCTACTCTGGAACCCATAAGTATTAGTGTTGAATTAGTATGGTGAAACATGAAAGTAATTTTAGTGGTGGATATGTTAGTCAGTTATTTGGATAGAGAAGGGTTGGGGAGGGTAGAAAGGGAAAAGGTTTGCATTTATATAGCGCTTGTAACCCTGATGGGGTGTTGAGACGCTTTATTGGCGAGTAGCACGCTACTCTGGAACCCATAAAGGATTAGTGGTGAATTAGTATAGTTGAAAATGGAATTTGAGAATTGAACATGTTAGTCTGTTAATTTTGATTGAAAAGGATAGTGGAGGGATAAAAGAGTGAAGGATTTTTTTTTTTTTAGGTCTTAGCAGTAGGAGGAGGCTTTTGGATGAGTAAAAGGGGGTTTTGGAGGGGAGGAGTCCGGGAAGAGTTTAGAAAGGTTTGTTTTAGGGGATCGGTATAGTAAAAGAGGTGTCAGATGATGCAAGGAGGGTAGAGTAGGAGAGAGTCTAGAAAGGGTTATTTTGGGGATCATAGTAGTGGTATGGGGTTTGGGATAAATGAGAGTGTGGATGTAGAGGATATATTGATAAATGTATAGGATGAGAGATAGGGTAGTGCATTGGAAAGAGTAGTAGAAAGAAGTTTGAGATGAGTCAGAAGGTTGGGCTAGAAGATATATTGAGATAAGTATAGGCTGAGAACTAGGGTAGTGCCTTGGAAATGCTAAATTAGAAGAAAGTGATAAATATATAGATCCATAAGTACATTGAAAGTATATAGATACATAAAGGAGGTAAGTATATGTAGATTAAAGATATTGATAGAGGCACAGGATGAGAAATAGGGTAGTGCATTGGATATGCTTTTTTAGGAGAAAAGTAACAGAGACACAGATCCAAGTACATGGAAGGTACATAGATGCACAATGGAAGTAAGTACATGTAGACCAAAGATGATATTTATTTATTATTATTATTATTTTGTTTCTCTCAACAACATAATTATTCTACATGTTTATACAAAGCAATACACAAAGATAGGTACATGTCTATAGTGAAAACAAATGCTTATATACAGAGGGATATGCTGTAAATTTCTGTTTGCGTATGGTGCTTATGTGGGGAAGAGCCAATTCTTGAGTAGTTTTCTGAAGATAAGGTGGTTGTCGCTGGATCTTATGTTGGGGGGTAAAGAGTTCCATAGTTTGGGTGCTTGAACAGAGAAGGATGTGCCACCCATGGTTTTTTTCTTGTATCTTGGGATTTTGAGGCGAGATGCTCCTTTAGAGCGGAGGTTCCTCTGTTGAATGTGTTTGGTGATTTTATTCCTGATGAAGAGCGGTCCCATTCCATGTATTGCTTTGTGGGCGATACAAAGCAGCTTGAACGTGGATCTTCTGGCAACCGGTAACCAATGCAGGGGAGATGTGGTCTCGCGGTTTGATATGCAAGAGTAGTCTGGCAGCCGAGTTCTGAATCCGTTGTAGTCTTTTCATGGTTGTTAAAGGTGATCCGTGGTAGAGGCTATTGGCGTAATCGAGTTTGGACAGAACAAGGGAGATGGTAGCTTGGACCTTGTGCGGAAATCCCAAATGAGGGAAAATTCGTCGCAGCGTTTTTATAGTGACAAAGCTTGATCTTGCTAGTTTGTCCACTTGGGCATTCATCGACAGCTTGGAGTCCATGGTCATTCCGAGGTTTCTTACTTCCTTCGATACTTTAGGTGGTGATCCCAGTTCATTAGGCCATGCGGCAAGCGGGTTGTAATGTTTCCAATCGCCACACGTGAGTATTTCCGTTTTTGAAGTATTCAATTTGAGATGGCTCCAAGTCATCCACTGATCCACGGCTCTGAGACAGCTGAAAATTGGTGATTTTCCAATGTCTTTGGGGCATTCCAGTTGAAGGAGTATTTGCGTGTCATCTGCATAGTTATAGCACATGAGGTGAAATTTATTGATCAGTACTGGTAATGACTTCAGGTAGATGTTGAAAAGCATGGGCGAGATGATAGAACCTTGAAGGACCCCTGCTTTTGTGGAGTGCGGTTTGGACGAGAAAGGTGGGGTATGGATGACATTAGTTCTGTTTCGAAGGTAGGACGCGATCCAGTCTAGAGCAGTTCCCTCTATGCCGGCTTCATAGAGTCTTTGTTTCAGAGTGTCATGGTCAACCGTGTCAAAGGCAGCCGAGAGGTCCAAGAGGAGTAGCGCAGCAACTCCGTTGCGGTCAACTGTATTTTTCAGGTCATCCCAGATGGCAAGGAGGGCAGATTCAGTGCCTCTCCCCGGACGGAATCCTGTTTGGAAGTCTGAAAGTATGTCATTCTCTTCAATGAATTGTGACATCTGGGCGAACGCTGCTCTTTCTATCAGTTTGCCCAGGAAAGGTCCATTTGTAATGGGTCTGTAGTTGTCAGGGTTCAGCGGGTCCAAGTTTGTTTTCTTCAGTAAAGGGCGTATGTGTGATTTTTTGAGTTCTTCTGGAAATATTCCGGTAGTGAAGGAATCGTTGATGATTCTTCTTACTGGAGTGGCAGCAGAGGTTGTTAAAAGAATTGTTTTGAAAATTTGTGGTGGACAGGGGTCAGAAGGGCTGCCGGCAGGCCTGCTTGCTTTGACCAGGTCCATAAATTCATCGTGTGAGATGTGTTGGAAGGAACGGACAGGCTTGGTTAGAGTATTCTTGGATTGTTGTTTTGTACAAGGGTTAGTGCTGGTGCTTTGTTTCTGTTTTAAGTATGAGTCCAACGTGTCAGCTTTGTCCGTGTAATGATTTGCCAGTTTGTCTGTGAAATCTTGAGTAACAGGATGAGTTCCTTCTAGGCAATTTGGTTTGCGAAATTCATTGAGTATTTTATAGAATTCTTTATTTGCACATTTAGCGTTTTGAATTCTGTCTGAATAGTACATTTTCTTAGCTTTTTTGATAGCCGACTTGCATAATCTGTTAAGTTTTTGTAGGTGAAGTTTGTCTTGTTTGGCGTTTGTTTTGAGCCAGGTACGTTGCAGCTTTCTAATTTGTTGTTTTATGTCTTTTATTTCTATGTTTCTCCAAGGTGCTTTTTTTCTTTTGTTCTGTTGTGTGGTTTTGAGTGGTATCAGGATGTCAAAAGCTTCTTGTAGCCACTCATAGTTTTTTAACAGAATTTATTGTTTCTAGATTTGTACTTGATGTTAGTTGTGTTTCTAAGTGTTCCAAATTGAGTTTGTTCCACGGCCGATAGGTGGATGGATGTAAGGTAGTTTTAGGTGAGTCGCTTAGTGTTGTTTTATGTTGGAAAGCAAGCAAGTGGTGGTCTGACCATGTGACTGGAGTTATAGTTTGAAAGGTAACTAGTTCAGTATTAGCAAAAATGACATCTAGGATATGTCCAGCGGTGTGTGTCGGTTTGTGGACAATCTGATGGAGGTTCAGTGCGTCTAGGCCAGTGATTGTTTTTGGATGGGTCATATTGGGTTTGTCAAACCAAATGTTGAGGTCACCCAGAACGCATAGGTTGGAGTGTATTGTTATCAGGTTTGAAACTGTGTCTAGAAGTGCGACTGGGAATGTTGCCTTGCTAGGTGGAGGTCTGTAAAGGAGCAGGAAGTTACAGGAGGAAGACGGTGTAGGATTGCATCTTGTTAGAAGAGCCTCACAATTCTTTATGGAGATGTCTTCAATTTTAGTGATATGTATTGTTTCCCTGAATACAACAGCTAGACCACCTCCTTTTTTGGCTATACGATTTTGGGTGATTGTTTGATAGCCTAGAGGAATGGCTTCATGCAGGACTGGAGCCATATCCTCTCCCAACCATGATTCGGTTATGAATAGTATGTCTGGTTTTGCATCTGTGAGAAGGTCGTAGATGTGATGCTTGTTTTTAGAGAGGGATCGAGCATTTATTAGTAGACAGTTTAGAGAGTGGCCTTTGGTGATAGTGAAACTTTGTTTTGTAGAAGAGTGGTCAGTATTGTGTGGGTTTGTAGCAGGTGTGTTTTTAGAGCTGGCATTAGCTGTATTAGGATAGCAATCGTGTAGCTGTTCTGTATCATGTTCCTCATCCAGCATGCTAAGAAGGCATTTTGATGGGTCTGCGTGTGTATGTGGTGGAGATGGTGTTTGAGAGTGAGTTGGAGTGCTGTGTTGTTTTCGTGGTGTAACATTGTGAAGTAGATATGGGGAAGCGAAGTTGTGAGGTATGGCATGTTGCTTATATTGTTTGCGTGTGTTTAATGCGGAAGGTGTATGAGTCAGGGGTGGTGGTGCAGCATGTGGGTCATGTAGTAAGGTTCTAAATTGTCCAATGGATGAGAGGCAGTTAGAAGAGAGTTGCTGTATCTGTGTTAGGTGTGGTGAAAGAGAGAAAGCTTGGCATTGGAGTTGGTTCCTTTCTGTTTGAAAGGTGGGTGTATGTTTGTATTTTGTGATGGTAAGTATTATGAGGTGTTGTGCTTTGAAGATCTTGTTGTGCTGGTGAGTGTGATATGTTTTGTTTTTGAGGAGTAGTGAAAAGGGGTGCTGATGTATATGTTTCATGCAATGGATTTAGTTGTATAGTATTGTTTGTGAGAGGAGGTTGTACGGTAGAGGGGGTGGTGATGTGTTTATGAGTAGAGGGTATGATGTGTGTAGGTGGGAATGAAGTAGAGGTAAGAGTGTTTGTCTTAGACTGGCTTGTTGCAAGAGTTAAAAAGTGTGGTGGTCTGCAGTGTGTGTGTTGTACGTTAGTGTTATTATGGTAGAAGGGAGAGGAGGGTGTTTGTTGGACAAATGATGGAAGGATGATTATATGTTTGTTAGTGATAAAAGGTGGTATGTTAGGTGTAATTACAGCAGGGAGCGTGTGTCTGGATGGGATGTAGTTATGTATGGTGTCGATTGGCGTTGTGTTAGTGATGAGTGTATTGGTTAGTGGTATAGGATAGGGTTGTGTACTGTTTGTAGGTGATGGTGGATATGTGTGGTAGTTGGGATAGTAGGGTGTATAGATGTGGTTTGGTTGGTTTTGTAGTGCATGCTGGTACATTAATCTGTGCATAGTGTTGTGCGTGGTGTACATTTGGTGTGTGTGTGTTGCTCTGTTTGTGGATGTGGATGGTGTGGGCTGGGTGTTGCTTAATGGGAAGATGGACAGCATTTCTGGCCCTGGCCAGTCTCGAACAGGCTCAAACAGGCAACTGCCCTTGTCCTCTCTGCCCTTAACCTCGACGCCCGGGCTAAGACGCCCTAACCCTGGCCTTTCATAGCCCTAGTAATTAGGTGACCCCGTCAGCCAATGGGAACCCTAGCCCTAACACTATCCAATCACAACACTAGCCCTAAAAATCTAGAACCAATAGGAGATCAGGACCTTATAGCCAATATTAGCCCTAGTCCAAGCACCCAATAAGTTCAAACCCCTGATCTCTACGTCCAATAGAGGCCCTAGCCCTACCAGTAGTCCCAACCCTAGTCCAAGCAACCAATGGGACAGGAAGCCCTAGTCCCTCCTTCCAATAGAAAGCCTAGCCCTACTCTTAGTACCACACCTAGTCCAACAACCAATAACACCAGAAGCCCTAATCGCTACTTCCAATTAAAGGACTAACCCTAGCCCTAGTTCCACCTTAGTCCCAACAACCAATAACACAGGAAGCCCTAGTCCCTACTTCCAATAGAAATCATAACCCTAGCCCTAGTCCCAACCCTACATTCATTGAATCACAGACCCAGAAACCAATCAGAACCCTCAAATACCCAACCAATGAGGACACTAACCCAATCCAATAGAAACATCAGATACAGCCACCAATCAGTGTATACATGTACCAACCACTAGCAGACTATATAAGGTCCCAGCAACCTCAGACAAGGTTTGCTGGCCAGGGAGTTGGAAGCTGCTTCTCCTGATCAGAATCTCCTAGGAGACAGACAGGCTCAATCCACACTTTGGACTTCCTTCCTCACAAACTTGAAATCTAACAATACTGTTTGAATAAAACTTTACTCCCTCTCCTGGCCAAAAAACGAAGTGCACAGTCCCTATTAAACACAGTTTAAACAGCTCACAGAAGCACCCTCTGATGTAGAATATCCCTGTTGCTGGGGGGGGAGGCAGGGGGGGCTGGTTTCACTGGCTTGATAACACAAAATGGTGGCTGGGGGTGCACTGTTTAACATACAGGTCTTAGCACAGAGCAAAGGAGAAATTTGGAGGGAAAACTGAATAGTCACCAGGAATGAGAGGGAAAGACTACAGAGTTTGGACTGCAAATCCCACAATTCAACACGTTAAATGGAAGCAATCATGGGCAGGAAAACCACAAGTTTAAAACACAAAACAGGTGATAAAATATGCAATCACAGGCAGGTTAAAACTACAATTTTAAACTGTAACAACCACAGGCAAAGACAGTAATCACAGAAAGGGAAAATCGTTTTTTTAAAGACTTTTGGGGGGGTGAGGGGGGAGGAAGAGACAGCACTAGTCTGCCTCCTTACCACTTCCTGGACTCTGCTCACTGCAATCTGGGGCACAGGTAGGCTGCAACTCACAAGATGGAGGAGAATGATTTGGGGTGCACCCAGCAAAGCCTTAAGGGGCCTGGGCAGGTGTGAGGGGAGGGCTCAGAGTTGCCTGGGTGCTGAATAGCCAATCCCCCGTCCCAGGTCTGCTGGCCTGGGGGTGGGGACTGGGACCATAGTTATCTCAAGTAACTATATTTGTGCCCTAAAGTAACTATAACTCATGCCCCTGCCATACCCAGAGTTATCATCAATTATGTCATTTTAGATGTTGCAGTCATGTTATCAATGATGTCATAGAAGTGATGTAATATGTGAGGTCATAAGCAGTGCTAGGGAGGTCATGAGTTATAGTTACTTGAGATAACTAAAACTGGTGAATTTCAGTAGTTTTGATCTTTTGAAAAAGCATGTTTTAACTGACATTTTCATCTAACTATAACATTTGTTTTTTCAGCAAATTACATTTTTTTAATGTAAAAAAAGATATAATTCAATTCCTACCTATCATGTCTCTTTAACCTTTTTCTGTGAAATTCTAGGGGATTTTTAAGAGTAAGGCAATACTTTATTACCACACGTAATATCCATCCCATGCCACGTATGGCCTTTGGCTGTGCATAGTTGGCCGCTGGCCTTTGGCCGGGCCCTGCACCCAACCACCCATTGATGCCAAACCTAGCAAAGTGCTCGAGCAGTGGGGGGTTGGGCACCAGGCCCTGCTCATAGACTCCTGCTGCGCACAACCGAAGGCTGAGCACAGCTGGGGGTTGTGCACAGGGCCTGGCGCCCAAACTCTCACAGGCGCACATGACTGACTATGTGATGTTACAATATAAATGGTGTCATTTTAAATAGGGAAGACCTACTCACTTTATTAATAAGTCACTACATCAAAATATAATAAGTGTGCCTATTCGACTTATGAAGGGTTACGCATATCAACATACATAAAGATGACTTATTGCCATCACCAAAAAATTATCAATAATTATAATAAAAAATTTATATTTTAATATTCCCAAAGTGCAATATTCAATAAAAGTGATTACCATAAAAACATTTATAAAGTTGTATTTTAAAAAATCAACATGTCTTTGAGTCTTTATTTTAACATTTTTCAGTCCACAAAATGCAGCCATAAAAGCAAACACAAGAGGACCCTGCACTTCAGCTGAAGCGAATAAAGCTCAAGCTAGGAGTGCTCTAAAAAACTTTGGTAAACTCTCCGGGGGTCCTGGATTTAATGACCCAGGGGACTTACTGTATTTAGGCATTACCTAGGCAGCGCTTGCGCTCTCTTCGAGATATGCTGCATTCAGGATATGGGCATGAAGCTCCACTTACCGCCCACCTTTTTAATTGGCTCCTGTCACTGTCTTTTGTAAATGGTGGCTTTTCATTGGTCAATAGGCTTAGTAGTCCCTCTTTAGTACCACCTTTTCTCTTTTTTTAACCGCCCATGAAGACACCCCGTTACATGTGTTGTTACTCAGTATGTTTTAATTACAGCCTTAGAGCACTATTTTCTTAGACAGCTTTGTCCTGCCTGCTGTCGCTCTCCCGCAATGCTTTTTTAAAATTTATTTATCTAGTGAGGCACGCCTTGGTTTGAATAATGGCGGCTGCGCCTTTCTTTTGGATAGTTTCAATAGCTTTGTCCTGCCTGGTGTTGCAGACAGGACACGCTCTCCCGCACTGCTTTTTAAAAAATATATTTATCCAGCGTGCCACGCCTTGGCTGGAATAATGGTGTGTCTCACAGCCTGTGTCCATCTCTTGGCCTGTCTGTCTGACTTTCTGCTTGTCCTGTGTCAATATGTGTCCGTCTCTTGGTCAGTATCTGTCTCAGGCTCAGCTATGTTACTGAGGCACTTGTGAGTACTATAGATTTAACCGCACACTCCCAGATAATCTGATGGGAAACAATGAATTTAGACAAGTTGGGTTCTAATAGGGTATTGTCCACCCTTGTGAGTACCACATAGCACTTTTCACAGTGAATGTTGTTCTTTTCGTCACTTGTGCAATTTATGAGCCGGCCAAGTTGCGATGGCCTCACGCGTAAGTTGCGGTGAAAGAGTGGGGAGGACAGGGGGTGAGGGAGGCAGACCCATCTCTGGTTAGGAGCCCAGGACACTGCATCAGCTGCTGATCTGTGCTCTGCCATTGATCCTTTAAGATTCTCGTGCCCAGGCCTTCGTGAGAGTCCTGCAGTAATTTACTCTACTGCACTGATGCACACACAATTATGACGTATCACTGTGCTGTTTATACTTGATGCCCCCTGTGGCACTGATCTGGATCATGAGTGATTTTAGTGAGGTCAGGAAAACGGATCCTGCAGATGTACGACTAGAGACAGCAGAACTAAGGATGGATGGGACCCTCAGTGTATGTCAGAGTCTTGTTGTGGAATGCCAAAGGGATGGTTTAGGTCCTGCAGAAAGAAAGCAGTCACACAGGGTCGGACTGGCCCACAGGGCAACATGTCAGTACCCGATGGGTCTGACAGGTCAGTGTATTGGCTGGTGCTTTTTTGGCTAATTTATGTTCAGGTGGGATCTTTTTACTGTTGATTTCTCGGTTATCAACAGAAAAAAAAATAAAGAGAAATGAGAAGCTGGCGAAAGAGTCAGCGGTGTAAAGAAGAAAGCAGAGGGGACTTGGGTAGAAGAGGACTAGAGAGAGATTAGTAGGTAAAAAGTAACAAGGTTAAGGAAGATGGGGAATCGAGACAAGGGAAAAGAGAAGAAACAAGGACAAAAGAACGGAGAAATGGAAAGAAGGAAGCAATGAGGGGATAAAGGGAAACAGGAAAGGGGTAAGAATGTTGAGAGAAAATGAAGAGGTAGAGGAAAAGAGTGAAGAGAAATATGAAGAGGGGTAAAATACCAAAAAGGGAAAGGAACAATATATAACTGGGAGATAAAGGAACAGCGAAAGGGACAGACATAAGGAGTGTGGACAGAAATAACGTAGCTCATTATAAAATGATTAGAAGAAAAGAAGATTCATTGAATGCTTGTCTCTTCGCCCTGCTCTTATACCTATTGCTAACTCCACTAATAGTTCACAGCTCAGTGGGGTGAGTACCTGCACTTATTTTTCTCTATTTAAAGCACTGAGCGACTGTGACCAGTGGGTTCTTTCTTGTTATCTACTGGTGATAGCAGAGTGCATGGTTCTCCCTTCAAATTACTACGAGGATGCAGATGTGCAAATTCACTTGGAAGCTCCACCCATTTGGACCCGCCCCGTCCAATTTAGTTGTAGGGAAAGGTCTTTCTGCCTTTTCCCATGTCAATGAACAGCTTACTGAGCACGTTTCTCACCTGTGACTTCATACTTTTAGAAAACCTAAATGGTACTTTATTAATTATATTTACTTTGCTGGATTATGTCATCAGTGATGTTATTTGAGATGTCATCAGTGATGTCTCTGACCATGTCATGAGTGATGTAATGTGTTAGGTCATAAGCAGTGCATTGTGGGACCTTAAGTTATAGTTAGCTCAGGTAACCATAACTGCTGAATTTCTAGGTCACCAGTAGAGTTAGGACCTAGTTTCCATAGCAAAGCGTTTTTTGTTTTGCTAACAACTTTGGGCTGTTTTACGAATCTTCACAAAAGTTTCAAAAGATTCAAAACTAGTTTGTCACTCATTTCAGCTGCTGTCTGGAAAGTTTCAGGGTGATTCGTCAAGGGGGGGCAAGAAAAAAAGGGGGGTCACAAAACACTTTTTCCCCATGCAATTTCAATAGGAATTTTATACAAGATTATAGCCTGAACTGCTGAACGGAATTCTATGTCAGGACTGGAGGCGAGGATTATGCCTTCTTTCTTCACTCTTTATTACAACAGCAGCCATGTAAACTTCAACAAAACTACTTTTCCCATGATACATCGGGAAACAACTGTAGTTTAAACAACCAATGAGAACACCAATGTCCACCAATCAGCATGGAGCCTGATCCATATAGTCCCTTCTCTCTGTGTACTTGTCCTCTTTCTTCGCTGCTGCGCAGCCAAGATAAGTACTCTGTTTTTTTCCTCACAGAAATTTGGTTTCGTGCTAATGATTTTATGCATGCGCTTCTGTTATAGACGAATTGTGTGCTTTATGCCGCTCCCGCTTTGTTGCGCAGTGCTTATTGCTTATGTGCTTAACTGTTTTGCCGCTTTGTGGCGCAGTGTTAATGGTTTATGTAAACTATTGTGCTTTTTACTTGTAGCGCGTTTTGCGCGAATCGTTTTTCTTTCCGTTGCTATTTTAGGTAATTGAAAGCTCGCAGTGAGCTTTTCCGGGCGCGAGAGCGGTTCGCTTCGCTCTTACGCGCCCCTGTACGTGGAGAGCAGTAACCTCCCGCCCCTAGGGGGCGTGAGAGGCGCAGCGGGAGCGGTGCGTTCTTTGAATTCCTCTCATAGGAATTTCAACGTTCGCGCGCTTCCCGCTGTGTGGTACGCCGGTGAAGGGAGACGCCCGTCAGGGTCCGTACAGCGTGAGCCGGCCTGTTATTTCACTCGGCCTGTGCTGGTACCTACCAAAGTCGGTTCGGTGTTTCTCTCTGGACGCCTCTTGTGAGGTCACGTATTCGCCAGGGAAAGGCACGTTTGGGACACTTACCCCCCCCCCGGCTTTTATTACCAGCTGCACATAAAGTTTCTTGCCCCAGGTGGTGTCCCAGGGCTGTGACCCATTTAAAACCTGCGTTTTTACGCTTCAGCACTGGACTGACACCCAGTCCCCCATATTCAAGGCCACTTTCTCAAGGGCTAGCAGTCTGCCACCCAGACTTATTACTCTGTGGGGTCCCCACTGTTTAGGATTTTTTCTCCATTGCCTGTTTTTTATTTATCAAGGAGTATGAAGAGGATTCGCAAGGAGGTGCAGACCCAATGGCTGACCTTCCATGGGACGACGATTTTTATGACGCGGTGGACGCCTCGATATATCGGGCGGTAGAGGAGGCTATGACTCCTTTAGAGGAGAGGTTATCACGCCAGATTGCCCAGGCATTTGACAAGTTGACTCCGCCACCTGCGTCAGGTCCTCCCCCTCCTACACCTGTGTCGGTGGATCCTTTGGGCCCTCCTGCAAAACGTATTCGTGAAGCAGGGGTGGATATGGACGCTTTTGATAGGCTACGCCAAGCTTTTATGGCAACTCAACCCACTTTACCAGGGATTGACAATGTTACCCCGATCACTCTCCCATCTAGCCGTAAGGGTTCAGGGAACGTAGTTAACATTCCTGGTCCATCTGGTCTCGATGACCCAGCCCGACCTCCTCCCCCCGACAATGATATCTCAGACATGTTGGACCCAGCAGATATAATCCATCCTCGATCCTCTGAGTGGGCTCCGGCCGCTAAGGTCGCTTGCTATATGGCAAGTCGTGTACGAACCCCGCTGGAAAAGGAAGCGTGGAACTGCTTACGGGCGGAATGTCCCCGACCCTCTTTGGAGGGCAAAGTAGCCTTAACCCCCGAGATTGAGCCCCACATGGCTACCTTTTTGCAGAAATTCATAAAGGACCCCAAAAAGGGGATAGATATTTCTTGGCGCGCATGCCAGGATAAACTCCTGGATGCTTTGGGACCCCTAGCCAAAATTCTTGACATGGCTGAGGAGGCCAAGATTTCTGGTGCACTAATTTCCCCTGAGACCCTGTCTGGGTGGGCTCAACGAGCTATAATATTTTTGGGTAACGCAAACTGTGCCCTTTCAACTGAGAGATGTCGATCTCTTCTCATAAAAGTGGACCCAAAGTTGGGGGATCTTGCGGATTCTGAAGCAGGTGCTGTCGCCCAAGGGGGTCTCTTCGGAGAACCGTTTGTGAGAGAACTCGGCAAGTTTGTGAAAATTTTTACATCCTTGGATAAGGCGCAATCAACAATTAAGAAAGTGTTTCCGCAGGTTTTCCGCGGGGCCGGTCGAGGCAGGGGTCACTCGTCCGGCCGAGGTGGCAACCAGTACCAGCAGAAAGGTCAAGGCCCCCGTCAGTACCAGGACCAGACAAGGTTCGGAAATTTCTACCCTACACGAGGACGCCGTGGCAAGGGTAGAGGATACAGAGGAGCGAATTCAACCTCAAACTCCGGTGAGTGTACTCCCTTCTTCCCAGTTAAAATTAGGGGGTGTCTGGCGAGTTTTTTCCCCACCTGGACTTCCATCACAAGGGATGCATGGGTCCTTCAAACAGTCCAGGGTTTTCACTTAGAGGTTTTGGGGAACCCAATACAAAGAGGGCGTCCTCGTCCCCTCGGGTTTCATCAGCACTATTTTTCTTGTCGAGAAGGTAGATGGTGGCCAACGACCAGTGATAAATTTGAGCGAATTCAACCAGTGGGTGGTCTATCACCATTTCAAAATGGAAGATATCCACCTTCTCAGAGATGTCCTGAGGCCTCTAGATTGGATGGTCCGTTTGGGCCTCAAGGATGCGTATCTGGTGGTTCCGATATTTCCTCCTCACAGGAAATTCCTACAATTCATCTGGAAGGACCAGACTTACGAGTTTGCATCCCTTCCGTCTCTCATCCGCCCCGTGGTGCTTTACCAAGGTTCTCAAA